>OU612046.1:19214260-20414260 GCA_914767935.1 Coremacera marginata | reverse complement strand
TTATAATTTTTATATCAAATGAAAGCTAGTTTGTTTTTGTATATAATGGAATAGGGGTGCCCTTGCAAAAGTGGCCGCAAGTGGGGGCTGCCAGCTGTAAAAGATAGAAAAAAGTGAACTTTATGTGGGGGGCCCCAGATGGGTGGCAGATAGGACGTAGGTATGTTGAAAGAAAATATTGGGGCTGAAAAAATAATAGGACACGGCACCTACGCCCTATCTGCCACCCATCTGAGGCCCCCTATATAAAATTCACTTTTTTTGTATCTTTAACAGCTGGCAGCCCCCACTTGCGGCCACTTTTGCAAAGGCACCACTATTCCATTATATACAAAAACAAACTAGCTAAAAATTTGCAGCCGGCGCTCGGTCTATTATTACTAACCTGTGTTTGAAAGTTGTTTACAAGCAGTAAACTCTTCCCTCGATTTACGATCCTTTATATTATCATCATAAAAGGGAACAATGGCCTGCTTAAACTGCTCCCACTTTTCCACTAGATTGTTGGACTTTCCGGGATATAAAGTATAAAAGTCGTAGTGAATCTATATGAAAGAAAAATAATTAAAAAATTCATAATAAACGAGCAACATCTAAACAAAGTGCACTTACCAATATATACCCAAAGGCTTGCTTAAATGCTGGCCAATTAGTTAAAAAGTCGGTGTTGTTTTTTAGAGTTTTCAAATCCCGTCTGCGCAAGGTAAATGTTTGTTTCCAAATGTCGGTAACGACAGGCGGATTTGCTTCGCGGCACAAACAACCACTAATGTCTTTTTGGATTATGCTTTTAAGCTTTTCTAGACTGGGCACGTCAATTTCGGCGTCGAAGTCTTCATCATCCGAAGCACATTTAGGTTCGGCATAGCTCGACGACTTTTCAATTTTACGCCTTTTGTTTTTTATATTGTGGAATTTGTCATAGAGCTTACAGCCGGGGTTCTTCCTTGCACCTCTTGGGATGAAATAGTAAACCTTGAAAATGTATAAAATAATAATTGCTTATTATCTCAAATAAACTATGTTCCGCTCAAGTACCTCGCTTTCGTTTGGGAAAATAATACCTATCTGCTGTGATATTTTTGCGAAATCCGTACTGTGCAGTTGAGCGTTTGAGGAAAAGACTTTATCCAATATAATTGAAATAATATCAATTCGGTGAGAATCAAGCAAAAAATTGTTGCATTTATGGAATTCTAGAATTCCCCTTCCCTTTTCATTATTTTGTAGACATTGAAGAACATTGATAACGCCCTATGTATAGAGAAACTATAGAGAAAGTGAATAAGAGTAATCAACTTTACTTACAGAGGTAGATAGACTATCGCATGAGTCGTTGCTCTCAAGCCAATTTGAATTGGCTACAGATATCGTTTGATCGTCAATGTTGAACTAATATTTTAAAATTTTAAATGTTTATATAACTTGTCAGTAGGCGGCTCTACTTACGTTTTTTTTCTTCCAAAGAAATAATTTTTCGCGAAATTCTATTCTTACGCCAACCACTGGTATCAAGTCCTTTACGTCTTCGGCCGTGAGGTAATGTAATCTCTCAACAGTAATTTGGTTTTCTAAAAAATATTGAATTTGTTGTGATTAAAATTAAAATGTGCAAAAATGTTTTGTTTGAAAAATTGTCCGTTCAGTGCAAAGCCTACTTGTTAAATCGTGTCGTTTGCTTTTTGCTTTTCATTCGTATGTCGCCGCATATACACACACACGTACATATTCGAATTATTTTTCATAATTCATTATTTAAGCAGCAAACAACATGACTGAATATGTACGTTTTGCACTGTGTGGACAATTTTGAAACTAAACAATTTTGCTCATTTTAATTTAATTTTATAACTAATTGAATCACTTCACTTTTTATTTAATCATTTGACTTACCTTTGAGAATTCCAAAAACCTGCGGGCAGTTCCAATCGTCTAATAATTTTTTTTAATTTTAAATCAGCATCATCCATTCTGGTTGAACTTATTCCCAACAAATGCAGCAGCGGACTGATCTAGTAAAACAACGAGCGGTGAGAGCGAAACGCCGAAGCAAGAGCATCGGCTTTTGTCGTATCCTGGATCAAACAATTTCTTGTTTGGTTCAAATATAACTTTGTTTAAGGGGGTCCTCTGGTAATCCGAAAAATTTCTTTTCGATTTTGTTTTTTTCATATTTCTATTGCTCAGATACTCAAAAACATTTTCCCAAAAGGATTTTTCAAAATTCGAAATAGTTTAGGAGATACAGGCATTTTTGTGTAGGTATGTTTTCGTCAAAATAACGCATCAGCAAAGTTGTTTATTTGCCTGCAGTCATTAGTCGAAAATTCTGTGGAATTCTTCCAAAATATGTATTGATATTACAAAATATACACACACAGTATGTATACCAGGGATGATATTGGCTTAGTTAGAAAAGGGCCAGAATTCAAACAAAAATTGGGCCAATTTGACGTTAATAGGGCTTTTAGTTTTAAAAAGCGGCAATTCAATATTGAAGACCTTCTTTATGGTCACAAGGTCATGCTATGGTCTCACAAATAGCACACTTTTTAATAATCTCAACAAGTCCAGTTTATTTTTGGTGAAAAAAGTCAAAATCTCGAATTAAAAGTTTTGGGAAATCAAAAAAACTTTAACTTTTTCGTGTTTTATTTCGTTTGTGCCGCTTAAGACGAACATGGAAGGAAGTTCTTTTTTGATCACAAAGATCTTGCAAGCTCTAATTTAAGTGATTAAATTATATCACTCCCCATCTTAATAGTGTTTAAGGTGATTATTTCAAAATTTTTTTTAATTAAAAAAATGGCAAAAACAATCTTTAGATATAGAGTATTTCTGTAAAAAAATTTTTAGCAGAAATTGCAAAGCAACATAAAACCGCAAATCGGTTATATCCACCTTTAAATAGTCGTAGAATGTCAGAAATGGATGAGAAATTTAATATAGACTCTTCTCATTGATTAATTGAGTAGAAAAAATTCACTCCTGTCAAAAAATATATTGAGGCATGGCTGAATTTAACGAAAAATAGTTTCATAAATGACCACAATTTTAGAATAAAGAATTTTGCAAGAAGAAAATTAAGTCAAATTACATCTGATAAGATGACAAAACAATCGCCAAGAAATAAGTTTGAAATTTTCCACCAAAACTTTATCAGGGTGTAGAGAGATGGTACTGGCCTGATTTTTTTAGCTTTGATATTGAATTGATAACAAAATGGATTAATTTGTACGTATATTAAGGCATTGTCAGGACTACGATGGAGCCTTAAGAGCTCGCTCTTTGCATATAGCTTGGAAAACAAACTAAATTTGTAGTTGAAATTACTAAAACGTATGCATTTATGTGATCATTGCTGTATATAACGGAACTTTTTAATGAGCACATTTAAAAAGGCTAAAGGAAATATAGACTTTAAATAAGAATCACCCAAAATTTCTCCATACAAAATTCGGTTAATTTTCGTTTTGAAACCGCAAAAAAAATTATGCGGTTTTGCACGTTTTTGGGCGAAATTTCGTTTTTTGGTTTGGCTATTTGCCACACAAAAATCACCTACTTTATTAGGACTATTTCACTTTTTGTTTTCGAGTGATAGTTCACATTGACTACTAGTGAAATGGTTATAACTATTACTATCACTCGATCATCATGTTTTTGAAAAAATTAAAAGTTTTTAGTTCAAATCAGTCCCCGTCCCGCGATAGTCATACCTTACTACTTATGAATAATATTTATTTCTTTCTCCAGATATTTTCATTTATTTAATAAATTCAAGTGAGCTGTTTCTTGTCAAGCACTCCGACACCGCAAAATTGCATTTTAGGCAATTTTTCCAAAATTTTGGGCATTTTTCGTTTATATTGGGTGATTTTTTTTGCATTTTTCTTTAATTAATTTTAATTTTAGTTTTTGGGGATTTTTTCGTTTTAGTGATCTTTAATTTCATTTTTTGTGCGATTTTTCTGTGGACGATATTTCCTACCTCCATTTTCTACCACCAAATTTAAAATTTTGTCGAACGATTGCATAGTACATAAATGTTGTCAACAGACATCAACCATTAAACTATTCTTGTTAAAAAGTGCGATTATTTTTTTTGGGTTAAATTTTTTCAACAGGGCCTAAAACGACTAAAAAGGGCCTCGGGGCTTTTACAATTAAAAAGGGCTCAAAAAAGCCCTAAAAGCCCCCAAATATCATCCCTGATGTATACATGCAGTATGTATACATGCATGTTTTGATTTAGGGGTTGAAATGATTTTTAGCCCAGGTGTTCACATGAAAGAAGCAAACGAACGAGATTCAGTTTATTTTCGAACGCTGAAAGCTACGCGTGCGCGATAACTGCTGTTGTAAAATAAAAGAAAAATCGTTTTGTGTTTTTTTTTTTGCTATGGATAAAAAAAGCCACCCAAACGCGCCGCGTAAGTACGCGTATCGAACAAAAAAGAGGCATTTCCGTGGAAACCAGCACTCCCAAGTAGAGGACACCGACTTTGCCAGCACATCGGCCAAAAAATTGAAGAAAACGCAAGACAATGAAGTCATCATCGAAAACAACCTCCAGTTCTGTTTCTTGGAATTTTTTTCATTTTTCCAAACGCTTGCTGCTCTGGTTATCTGCGCCCAATGTAAACAAAAAATTCGATTTGGAAAAACATGTATGCGTGGAGTCGGCTTCAAAGTGAGTCTGCAGTGCCAATGTAAAGCTACACAGTATATTAATTCTTCGCCGGTGGTCGGTAAATCTTTTGTTGTAAATCGCCGGTTGATATTTGCCATGAGATTGCTTGGAATAGGGAGAGAAGGTATTAATATGTTCTGCGGATTAATGGACATATGCCAAGGATTGTGCCTTGATGCGTACTATGGCACCTTGAAAAACATGCATGTGTCTGCTAAAGCAGTTTACAAGCAGTGCCTGTTGAATGCGGTTAAAGAAGAGCAGGAACAGCAGAAAGAAAAAAATCCTGACTGTGACTCCTCATTGCTGACCGTTTCAGGGGATGGCACCTGGAAAAAACGGGGATTCTCGTCTCTTTTTGGTGTCACTACGCTCGTCGGTAAACATACCAAAAAAGTGGTTGACTCCGTTGTCAAATCAAGCCTTTGCCAGGCATGCAAAATGTGGGGGAAAAAAAATGACTCTGCAGACTTCGAAGAATGGTACGAATCGCACCAGAAAACATGCACAAACAACCACAGTGGGAGTGCGGGCAAGATGGAGGTAGATGCCGTGAAGGAAATGTTTGCCTCATCGATCGAAAAATATGGCATAAAATATGAAAAATATATTGGCGATGGCGACAGCAAAACCTTCAAGGCCATTATAGACCTTGATCCGTATAACGGCGACCCCGTTGTCACAAAAAAGGAGTGCATCGCTCACGTGCAAAAACGCATGGGCACACGGCTGCGCAAGGCCAAAAAAGAAAACAAAGGCATCGGTGGAAAAGGCACTGGCAAACTGACAGACAAAGTCATAAGCGAGCTGACTACTTACTATGGACTTGCTATTCGACGTAATAAGGACTCTGTGGAAAACATGAGAAAAGAAATATGGTCAACATATTATCACAAAAGTTCAAGTGATAGTAATCCACAACATATGTATTGCCCACCTGGTGAGTCCAGCTGGTGCGCCTATCAAAAGTCAGCAGCAGAAGGCTCATTAGCCTCATTTCACCACACGTACGCCCCACTTGATGGAAAGGTTCTGCAAGTAATGAAGCCCATATACGAAGCGTTATCATCCGACGATCTACTCAACCGATGCACTGGAGGTGAAACGCAAAATTGTAACGAATCGTTCAACTCGCTTTTGTGGACCTTTGCGCCGAAACATATCCACTGTGGTGCTACCACAGTCGAAATCGCAAATTTTCTGGCAACCTGCATTTTCAACGAAGGCTTCACAAGTATTTTAAAAATAATGTCAACAATGGGTATTGTCATCGGCCCACAAGCCGAGATGTATGCTGAATCTCGCGACGGAAAACGACTTCAACGCTCAGAGCTAAAAACGTACGCATCATTGAAAGAGGGTCGCACAGCCCGCAGAGCCCAAAAAGCCATGGAAAACTCGTTTTATGAGATAGAGGAAGGCACACTTTATGGGGCTGGAATTGCCGATTAATATTCGTAATTATTGTATTAAAAAAATATGTGTTAATGTCATTTGTGTGCCTCAAAATTTAAGTCAAAACTTTAAACGCGTTTTTCTCGAAACCATGTTTTTCAAAACTTTGCGCACGATAACTCAAACAGTTTTTGACCGATTTTGATATATGAGGCATGAAATGACGCAGAATTTACGCCGCTATAGCCCCTACCTCAAACTTGCCGAAAAAATAATGTTTACTATTTTTTTTCTACACTAGACTACAAAAAAAAAGGTCGAAATTCGATTTTTCATTTTCAAAGTGGCGGCTCCCCCCCTAAAAAAATTTCGATTTTTGTTTCCGAGGTAGGGGCTATAGGGACATTCATTCTAAGTAACTGAATATTTTTTTTTTTTCAGACGATGTTTACACTTGGAATCGTGCGCAATTTGGACCCACCTTTTTTCCGGAGAACCTCGTTACCAGGCCGAGAACTTTCTAAACGGTCCATAAATTCACTTTTTCAAAATTTTGTATTTTTTTCAATAAATTAAGCTACCCAAATCAAAAAACGGAACTAAAATATGTTTACTCGTTCTCTTTCCACAATATTTTGAAAAAAGGCTAAAATTTGGCATAGATTACCAGAGGACCCCCTTAATTTAAACTTTTTAATTTTTAAGTTTGTGCATCAAACTTAATTCTGTTTGAAAGAAACATGAATTTGTTTGTAAGCTGTCATTAGTGAACACGAAGTAAATAAACATTACTCTGTTTGATATTTTCGTGTTACACTTTGCTTAGTGTGATACTGAGTGTTATGATACAGTTCAACTGAGTGAAAGACCAGGGTTCTTCTAGATCAAATATGCTTGTCAAGTAGTCAGTTGGTGATGTTTGATATATAGACTAGTATAGAATTGGAAAGATAGCAGAAAATAGTTGCGTAAGTCCAGGTATTTGCGATGAACTCTGGTATCAGTGGTGTTGAAGTGCTGTATCTTAGTAGAACCCTAGCTGGGAGTGAATATCGTGGGTTGGAGAGCTCGTGCTGGTTGTGGTAATGCAATGTCACGAGCAGACCTGGACTGGTCGGCGTGGAGTTTTGCAGTGATGCAACCGGTCGGCAATTCCCTTAATTTGTCAGAGATTTTGGAGATCAACTCATACATCCACGATTGGGGAACTCCACGGGTCCGGATTCCCCCCTAAAAGCTATGAAAGCATTACCAAATATCTCAAGTTATTGCCAATTGATTCTATTAATGCTAAGCACGAATTAAAATGTATACGTACTGCAAAAAATTTTTCTTTTTCTCAAGAAAGTTCTCAAAACTTGATTTAGTTCAGTGTTTAATTTTCCTAAATTGGTCAACAATAACTAGAGATATGGTGACATGCATGTATAGTGTATAAGTAAAATTTTGTACTAAAATCCAAAAAATTTATGGATCCTTGCGTGAGTCTCACAAAAAAACGAATACGCAAAACAACGGTTTTTACTTTTTCGGGTTTTTTTCGGATTTTGAAATTTCTTGATTCTTCATTTTCTTACCACCACCTTTAATGATTTTTACTGCGTGCATGGATCATAGATTCATGGTTATATTACATTTTTGAAATACAACCCATCTAATGGTTAGCTCCATGTCAATAATATTGGACAGAATTTTTAAACGGGCTGATAGATCGAGAATCTAAAAAATTTCCCAAAAAGGCTGTTAAAGAAATTCTAGTCTCGGTTTTTGGTGAAGATAATAGCTCACCATCTGTTGACACAGTAAACAGACGATTGCGAGATGGGCTCTTTGGACGAGTTTCTCGAAAGAAGCCATTACTGTCTGAGCGTAACAGGAAAAAAGGCTGGATTTCGAAAAAAGAAAATTCGCTACTGGACAGTGAATGAATGGAAAAGGTCCTATTTCCTGACGAAACAGAAATAAACAGAGAGTTAGTTACCTCAGATGGAAAAACGTATGTTCGTCGTACACGTTGGAAAGAATTTGACTCCAAGTATACACGTCCGGACTTAAAACATGGTGGCGGAAGCTTTATGCTCTGGGGTGCTCTCTATGTCGTGGCGTGATGTTGGATCCATTAAAAAAATTGAAGGTTGTATGGATGATTTCCAATACATTTCAATATTAAATGACGTAATTTTACCATTAGCTGACGACCACAAGCCTGTTACATGGATCTTTCAACAGTATTACGTTCCGAAGAAAACGGCGCGCACAACAAAAAAAAAAGGTTTGAGGAAAAATTTGTAATTTTATTGGACTGGCCGTCATGTCAAGTCCGGATCTTAATCCAATAGAAATTTGTGGGAGCAACTAAAATGGAAAATTAGAATGCATAAAGCTGGAAATTTTGTGGAGCTTCTCGAAATAGCTAAGTAGGAGTGGGATGGTCTACCAACAGAAGTTTGCCAAGAACTAATTGAGTTCATGGCTGGCAGATGAATCTCAGTAATTTAAAATACTCGTTTTGCTACAAATATCAATTTTTATTATCAAATAAAACAACTTTTTCAAATGAATCACAACCCTACGGGGAAAGCCGAGTAAATTGCCCTTAAATGACTGGTCCCGTGACAGCTCCAATGGACAGCTATCACAGGATAGGTCTGCTATAACTCGTCACGCAACAGGTTTCTTGTGTCTGTTACGGGACAGATTTAACTTTACTCAGCACGGGACCAATTTTGAATGATTCAAGCGGATCAGATCTATTAAAACTCAAAACTGTATTCGCATTGTGTGAAAATTTAAAGTTGAAAAGAAAAAATTTGCATCTCTCACAGAATAATTATTTAACAAAGTGATGGGCAATATCCCCACTGAACCATAAGCGAAGGTTTTGAGTAAAGTGAGAGTTTTGCGAACGTTTTTGGTTAGAATTTTTTTTTTCTTAATTTTTTCTTTTTTATTTTGTCGCTTAAAAGTGCTTGTTATAAAATATTAAATTCGTGAAAGCTTTTCCCATAAAGAAAAATTGTGCATATTTTGCGAAATTCATTAAAAACTTATTTTGAGTAGAAAATGAATAATTTTTGTATCATTTCAGTAGGTAAGACTTCCTTGTTCATAAATGAGTTCGGAAATGAATCATTTATGTTTCTTTTTTGCATTCTGAAATGAGTTCAAAAAAGAATAATTTTTTTAGCATATCAGTAGGAAACAATTTCTCATAAACGAACCATTTTTTGTTCATAAATGAGTTCGCAAATGAATCATAAATGATACTTTTTATATTCTCAAATCAGGTAAATAAAGGAACTCAAAATGAAAATGTTAACCTTCGTACAAACGTCATATGAACTTTTTTACCAGTGCGAGATGGATGTACTGCTACACGTATGAAAATTTTCAACATTTCTATCAAAAATTAAAATCAAGCCCAAATAGAATGAAAACCACGGAAACATTTCAAGCAAAAATGTAATCAAATAAATTCCCCAATTAATAACTTAACTATTTTGATATTTCATATATAATTTGGAAGTTTGCCAAATTGGAAAACAATCACGCCTTTTCCCCTTTGAAACATCAATATCATGAAAAACACAATGCGTGAATTCCAGCCCAGGTATATTAATTCTATTAACCCAATGATTAATATGATCTCTAATTTTAGTAATAATCATTTCTTCTTTAACAAAATATCGACATGTAATTATAAATAGTATTATGCAGTAATAAAATTTATAATTCAAAAAGGTTATTTTTTTAACTCATTATTGAACAAAAAAAATTTTGTTTTTGAGAGGCAATTCAGTCCAAAGATTGATACAAAAAGGTTTCAATTTCGTTTCGGTTTCGAGTGCCGAAAAAGAACTTTTGTATGGTTCATTTTTGAACTCATTTCCGAAGAAAAAACTGTTTGTTTCTGAGAGGCATTTTCGTCCGGCGATTGATTCAAATAGGGTTAATTTCCGAGTGCCAAAAAAGAACTTTTATGGTTCTTTTTTTAACTCATTTCCGAACAAAATAAGGTTCGTTTCTGAGAGGCATTTTAGTCCGACGAATGATATAAAAAGGGTTCATTTATGAGTTCCGAAAATGAACGTTTCTACCCGAAAAGGTTCATAAATGAATTCAAAAACGGTAGTTTTGGTTCACTGGGTCGATAATGTTTAATTCTTAACATTTAATTACTTTTTCTCTTCCTCTGTTATTTGAATTTTTAAATTTCATACGAAATAAGTTTTATTCAGCCCCAGAAAAGTAAGTTTTAGTTTTAAAGATAAAGTTCAACAACATTTTGGAAATTGTCAATGCAAATTTTTTCATCAACCGTGACTAAAACAATTGGATGCCTTTATCTGCTATCTTAAAAATGAAAACTGCCTTTACTGATTCCTCGGGAGAAAAGTTCCATGATTGAACTTTATGCTTAATAGTTTATTACTTTTAGACTTGATAAATGCACAAAAAAATATGTAATAACAACAGAAAGTAGAAAATAAACCACATGTACTAGATACGAACAACTTATGAAGCTTCAAGCAACAAAGCTATGCCCTGGCCACCTCCAATACAAGCAGAAACAATGGATTACTTCAGCTTTTTTACTAAAATATTTTACTAAAATGTAAACTTTGTGTAATTTTATAAAAATATGGAAAGTTGTGGCTTGGATCTCAGTAGGTTAGGTCACAAATCTGTTTTTCTAGGCCGGTCACTTGGCAGGTCTTAGGTGATGCAGCAGGTGGCAATTGGAACCCTTATTGCCCTGTCAATAAGAACGCCATGTAGAAGTGACAGGTCGGTTTCATATGTTGGTAGCAGAATTGGGTCAAGTCCATATCCCTTGGGAACATATCACATGATAAGTTCTGAGCCGGTTCCTTTTTCGTCATAACAGGTCACCAATCTACTCTGCTTGACCGGTTACTGGACCGGTCCATGGTGATGCAGCAGGTGGCAATTGGTCCCTGTCAATGACAACGCCATGTAAAAATTACCGGTCGGTTTCATATGTTGATGGCAGAATTGGTACAGGTCCCTACCCCTTGGGGACCTATCCCGTGATAGGTTCAGAAGCGCTTCTTTTCCCCGTAGGGAATCGTTGTTAATTATATACACGACCTCTATTGATTATAAAACCGATATTATGAACAAAATTCAATTTTCCCCACCTTTATTTAAATATGTAAATCTGCATAAACTTAGGATGAATATATTTATAGACAAACTGTTGGTGAAAAGTTTCAAAGTTTTTGTTTAAAAATCTTATTTGAAGCAAATTTTCTAATCACTGTTACTGTGTTGCTTTGGGGACGAAAAGGGACCCACTGTGGTCCGCTTCGGTCAATCCCCGATATAGATATATACAATGTTGCTAACTAGTTGCACGGAACTGTACATACGTATATAACATATATGTAAATACAAATACATATTTGACATGTCATAGCGTTTTCTTTCATAATTTTTCGACATTTAAACAAAGTTAGGATGTGAAACATGACATTCGGCATCCCAAAACACTTAGGTAATCAGGAATACAAGATTAGAACCAAGATTATCCACGCCATTGGCTGGAACCTATCCATATCATGTGTTTGTTAATTTAAATGTATGAATTATATGGCGCAAGTCCCGTCTAGACTCGAGAAAGTGACACTTGAGAGTGGTACTTGAAGGGAGCTAGTATAGCGCACGAATGGTTTTATCTGTTAGGTGTCAATATCAGGAACCTTCAACAACTCTACATGGAGCACATTGAAAAGAGAATACATGTCAGATGTCAACACTAAGCAATATGCTAGGCATTTCTTTTAAACTATTGGATATTTCAAGTTGTCGATTTTGCAAGTTTCTGCGACTCTAGTGTATTAAAGGTTTTTTTAGTAGGTATTAAAAACATATTGATTTGTAATAACTGTCAATCACTCAGTTTGAGCAAATCTGCAGATTCAGAGAATATGTAAGACAAAAAAGAAGTCAAAATGCTGGCAAAGAATTTTTTTTTTATATAAAGCAATTTTAAAAATTCTCAGGTTTTTTTAAGAAAAAGAAATATATTATTCTCTACAAACAGCGGAAGTCACACGATACGCCGATATGCTAATGGAGTCATGTTCATTGTTTATGTTGACATGAAGATGGTCATCTTAGTTGATTCAATTGTTATAGTTATTGTAAAGTGATTCGAGTAAAATATACCATCATAATAAAATAATATTAAAACTTTTCGAATAAGAATCAGAAGTGGCACCTCTCGCTACTTTTTTCCACCATTAGATACTCGTACTTGAATGTTCCAAAACTATTGAATGGTAATCCTGATCAAATAAAACATAGTAAATCATCCTTGCGTTGCACTCTCAAGGAAGAACAGTATTTTGAATTCTTATATCTAAGTTTCATGTCGGGTATAATTTGGATCCGAATTCCATAAATTCGGTTAAAAGTCGTTGAAGAAATGAAAAAACATTAGTCACTAATTGAATTCAATGGATTTTTTATTATTATATATATATCATTATATATCATCTTTGAATAATATGAACATAACAAATAACTATCGATACACATACATACATATATATATTTATTTATATAAATATTATTATATTTCAACTATATACAATCGGCTTAGAACTAATAAAATTTATATACAATTTAACGGCTTAACAGGTAGGTGTTTTTTTTTTCTTTTTTTTTGTTAGCTAAGGCTGAAACTGAAGTAACTAAACCTACACAACAACAAAACATGAATAATTTTGACTTAATATATAAAGTACAGAACAAGTACAGACAGACAGACAGACAGTCAGGCAGACAGCCAAAGAGCGTTAAAATTTAAGCAAATATTTTTCTAAGCAAACTCCAAAGAGGACTCGAACGGCTATAAAATCGGCTTAAAACTTAGAGTAAATTTAGGCGGTAGCATGCGGATGTTGGTAGGCAGCCGCCGTTGCCCATGGATTGTGCGCATGGGGATGATGATGATGATGATGATGGAAGGCGCCAGTGGAGGCAGCATAACTTGAGGTAGCAGCAAAGTCGGGATATGCTGGATACTCGCTCTTCATTTGGCCAATAAGGCTTTGATAGGATGACGCCGCCGCTGAGCTTGGATGCTGCAAATGTTGCACCGGGGAGGAACCAGAGCTGGCACTGCCGGACATGGTTAGGCCATATTCAGCGGCTAGCTGAGATTCACTTTGCATTGCAAGTGCAGCGTAGTGTTGATTAGCCGTTTGTTGTTGCTGATGCTGCTGCTGCAACAGTTGCTGTTGATGCTGCTGAGCTTGCTGCTGTTGTTGCTGCTGATGTTGTTGTTGTTGCTGTTGCTGTTGTTGTTGTTGTTGTGCAGTATTAGATGCAGAGGTAGTTGCGTTGGACGAAGACTGTTCGATGGCACTGCGATTCTGATGATGGTTTTGCTGATGATGACTGCTCCACAAATCAAAGGAAGTGGACGTTGACTGCTGCTGGCTACCTTGCTGCAGGCTGTCGTAGGCAGCAGCAGCGGCAGATGAGGCAGCTGACAGATGATGTGAATGTTGATGCGCAGCATGGAAGAGTGAGGAGCTCTGGTGATACATGCTCGTATATGGATTATAGCCCGTGGGAAGCTCAGGTTGTTCGGTCTTCAGCTGCATAATGGGTGGTGGTGGCAGGCTGATAACAGATGGCTTAGCTGTAGCAGTTAAGCTGGAGACCGAACTTGACGTGCCGGATGAGGTCGCTGAAGTTGCTGAATGGGAGTTGGAGCTAGCGCTGGATTTCTTGCTGCTATTCGTAGCGGTTAATGAACGCGGCTTTTCTGTTTCGTGCAGCGCAGCAGAGGACTTTTCCTGCTTCACCACGGCAGTCTGTTCCTTGGCCTCAGCGGCAAGCGCTTTCTTGCTCTTCTTATCCTTGAAATGGGTCTTCTTGTGCTTGCTCAGATGATCGCTGCGCGAGAACTTCTTCGAGCAGATGGGACAGGCATAGGGACGATAGTTGGTGTGTGTACGACCATGACGCTGCAGCTCGTCGGAGCGCGAAAATCTCTTGCCGCAGGTCAGACACAGAAAAGGACGCTCCCCGGTATGCCAACGCAGATGAGTCTTCAGATGTGAAGCTTTGCCATAAAGACGCTCGCAACCGGGTATATGGCAGATATGCTGCTTGCGCCCACGCTCATCGGGACCCACAATAGGTGGTAGCCCAGACATTTCATTGGCGCAATTTGGACAAGTGCAGCGTACAGAGCGACGCTGCAGCTGCGTCTGGAAGGCTATATCGTCAAAGTTAAAACTCGGATAGGTTTGACTGGCAGCGGCTGCCGTCCAAGGTGACTGATAGAGGCGATCCTGATGCGAGAACCAAGCAGCGCCAGCAGCGGCCGACATGCCAACATTGCCGTAATAATCCGAAGCATATGAAGCGTAAGGAAACTGGGACCTATAGTAAATGCGAAGGGAGAGAGGAAGAGAATGTAAGAAAAAAAATTAGTACAATTAAGAGACTTCTCAAGTACCCTACTGTCTAAGCATATTCCGCCATATTTGATTTATTATGAACAAAAAAATAATGTGCTGCGATGTGCCCGATTTGTGCTCTCATGTGCTGCATTGGAAAATAAAATTAAGCCGTTGTTATGATTTTTACGTGGTGGTGTGCTGCCATTTATTTTTTCCAGAAATTTGTAAATTGTGCTGTAATGTGCTCATGTTGTGCTACAATGTGTTACAAAGATTTTTAAAAATTTCTCTTAATTGCACATTTTGAGTTAATTAAGATATTTTTCAAAATACCAGACTTGACCTTCTGCAGTAAACAGATCAGTTTTGCTTAGAAAATGCTTTTTAAGGCATTAAAAGCGGGTACTATTCGCATTTGAACTAATATATATAAGTCGAGTAGGAAATATTTTTATAAAATATTTTCATTACCTACTTTCAAATATTTATTTAAACTTTAAGGAATGCCAATATGCCTTTAATTGACGACTTATGATTTAAAAAAACAAAAAAAAACGAAATGTACATTTCAGCCCTTGAAAGAACTTTCACCGAGCTTCTTATTATCAATTGTGTTATGCGTGTTGCGAAATGTTTGAACAAAAATTATCGAGAACTGGACCTACAAGTTTTATGTCGACTCCGAACGGCGTATGTTCTCAAGAAGCTTTTCATGGCAGTTTTTACTCTCTGAGGTTTGCCATTGTCTACAGAGAGGTGACGGCCGAACAGAAAAATAAATTCAATTGAAAAAACTGTCAGGTGGAAATCAAACCAGGGTTCTCTAACGTATGGGACACACACTCTACCCACTACTTATGATTTAAACAAGCCTTTTCATTCGAACAAAGTAATGTTGCGTGAAGTTTCAACATTTGAATTTATTAAACGTGACATTTGATAATATTTTAATGAAGATTTCGATAATTTTTCTCCAAAATTTTTATAAAGATAGAGGAAAAAGCTCGATTTTAATTTTTCATTTTAAATTCAACCTTTTCCAACGCAAACTCAACTTTTTTACAATGAAATACAACTTTTTACACTGTTTCAACTTTTAACTAATCTTTTGGCTTATATAAAGTTAGATTTGAGTGTAAAAAGTTGAGTTTGAAGTGAAAAAGTTTGAATTTGAGTTGTAAACGGTTGAGTTTAAAGTGCAAAAGGTTGCATTTGATGCAAAAAGATTATTTTATGTTAATGCGAATAAAACATGTTTTTCATTGCACTTGAAAGCATATTCTGAGCTAACCTTAGCGAATTATTTCCAACTTAAGTTTTTTAGACATAAAAAAACAGGGCGAGCGTTTGGGGAATAGATTCATTCACGATTTTGATATGATATTGATATGAAATTTTTCAACACTCTAACGCACATTACAGCACAACTCGAGCACATCACAGCACATTTTTCGAAATTTCAAAATTGTGAAGTTAACTTCAACTTAAAGAAACAATCCTTTTTTTCCAATACGGCACATAATAGCACACATTTGGTACATCGCAGCACATAGCTATTTTTGTTTTTTTTTTCTTTTTTTATTTAATCAAAAATGGCGAAGATGAGATGCTTACCTAGTTGGCAAAGCTGCCGAATATGTGTTGCCCCAATAGGCTGCCGCAGCCATATCGGCATGTTGCTGTGTGGCTGACGTTGCCGGTGAGCCCGATAGCGGTGATGCGGACATGGCCGATGTAGGTGGACTCGAGGAAATCGAGGCAAATGACTGGGCGGGCGACGGAAAGATGCCTGGCGACACCGATGCCGATGAGGGTGCCGATTGCGAGAGGCTTGAATTGGGCGAGGCGGATCCGGTGGATGATGCTTGAGGCGGATATTGCATTTCCAATTTCATCGTCGAGCCAGTTGATGCTGTTGAGGATGAGGATAGACCGATGCCGGATTTGATGTTGTTATAGAGTGTGGCGCTAGCGGATGCTGACAACGAGGCGGCGGCAGCTGATGCGGATGAGGTTGATGAAGATGAACTGCCAGTGGCTGTTGTTGTTGTCGCTGTGGTGCTATAGTCAGCACCTAGCATGTTGGCGGATGCAGCCAAAGAGGCGCTGGCGTAGGGATTCAGATAATTGCAGGCAGCGTCGATCATGACGAACAAATTTTTAGATGAACGGGAGATGAATGGGGCTTGGATTTGTTTTAATTTTTTTTTTATTTCTTCTTTATTTTAAAATAAGAGCATTTATTGCCTTACACTGGCCGATTATTAAGCATTATTTTTTTGTGTAAAGCTGCTTTATCGATTTATCGACACTTAATTTTAATTATTAGCTAATAAATATGACACGGTTGAATATTTTTTCTCCCTTTTTTAACTACAATATTATATTTTAGTTTATTGCTTTTTGTTGTATCTATTGTTGTTGTTGTTTTAGCGTGTTTACATTGTTGTTGTCACGTTTTTCTCGTTTAATTATTTAATACAAAAATACAACTCCTACGACTCGGTTAAAAAACAAAAAAAAAAGTTATTAAAAAAGCACTTGGATGCACTTTAACTCCAAAACCAAACGAGCACCACAAAACGTAAATGCAAAAAAACCCAAAAGGGAATACAGCTGAGGCAGGCACGCACAAAAATTATTCTTATAATTATAAGCTACGCAAAACTTGGACTTTAATTCGACGCGTTTAAAATTTCAACGGCTTCGTCGGCCGACTTCAACAATTAAATATGTAGTTCCAGGGCTGCTGCTAACGACAACGTGCAGATGAAGACGACTACAAGCGGAGCTGTTATAACCACCAATAATTATCGTTGTCGACTGAATTCCAAAACGCAGTCAGAGAGTCGTTTAACGTAGGCACACACAACCAAAGCGACGCATAGCTTGGCAGCGCAGTCAACGTAGATGTTTTATTTTATTTTATTTTTCTTGTGCGCTATATAGAGAGAAAAACTCGTACTCCTTGTTTTGCGTGACGAAGTGCGGTGGTTGATGGTAAGGCAGAGAGTGTGGATCATACAACTTGTTTTTGAGCATTATATGTTTGGGAATAAAAGGCGCTGAATGGCGTGAAGTTGACTGTGTGCGCGCCTTTGAGTACTACTTGAGCAATTTACAGCCAGGTGTCAAAAGGAGAGCAAACGCAAGTGCTGCACTGTTCTAGCATAGGTTATTGTTGTTGTTGGTGTGATGTGTGAAGCCTCAAAGAGAGCGTGCGTTGATAGTTAACTATCTCATTCTAGCCAAAGGCACATTAGATAAGGCGCATTGAAATGCGTTTGTGTGCGTGTGTAAGGATAACGTTTGCATACAACAACAACAACAACAAACCAGAAATAGCTATAAGCCAACGGCAGGATAGATAGACAACGTGCGTGCAAGTCATGCTGATAAATGTGCGTGTGCACAAAGCAGGCCAAAGAAGACGAGAGCTTTACTACTAAGAAAAAGGCTAATTTTGGGCCTGAGCACAAAATATTTAACGACAAAGGATAATAGTAAAAAATATTAAATAACAATAACTAGAGATAAAACTTATTAAATACAAAAGAGAGAGAGAGAGAAAAATGGCATGTGAAAAATAATTACTCAAAAGTGAGAATATATAAATCAAAATAACTTGAATCTAGAGTAGGGGACATAGACGTTTCTAGTTAGTGTCAGAATGGGGCATTGGTCCCCAAGCAACCAAATTTAACAAGAGACAAAATTGTTATATTATTTAATATTTCTCATACTGATTCGAAACAGTTTTATTCAAAATTTTATGTGTTTTTTATTTACTTGGTTTTTGTTGTTCTATCATTTTTCTTTTTTAATGTAGAGCAAAAAATCTATTAGGAATTGTCAACCAGAGCATTGCAAGAACATAATATTTTTATTTGTTCGTTCGTTTGTTCGAAGAAAAATTCTGTGAATGAACGAACAAACAAAATCTTCACTTATATTTTCTACGAACGAACAACTATTTTCTACGAAAGAAGGATTAAATAATTATTTTATACGAACGAACATATATATTCTACGAACGAACATATATTTTCCACGAAAAAGCGAACGAACAAAATGTTTTTATTTTTTTCTACGAACGAGCTTTCGTGCAAGGCTCTACCCGTAGTAACTCACTATATTGAAAAAAAAACCATTCGTTCACTTGAAAATATTATCGGAAAAAATAACTCAGGGGTTTTAACATTATAAAATAATATCTGAAAAAATCCCACTTGACACAGAAAGTTTTTCCAAATGTATTAATTTTTTTTGTTCGGCAGTCTTCTCTCTGCAGACAATGGCAAGCCTCAGAGAGTCAAAACTGCCATGTAAAGCTTCTTGAGATGATAAGCCGTTCAGAGTCGACGTAAAGCTTGAAGGTCCAGTTATCATTTGTGTTTAAATATTTCCCAACACTCACAACACAATTGATCATGGTCCATTCAAGGACTGAAATGACCAATTCGTTTTTTTTTCTCTTTTATCTGGAGAAATATAGACTCACTTACAAAAGCAAAGTAAGGCTGGGAAAATTACAAATAAACATGAATTGAAATCAAGAAATCTTTAATATTTTTCATTCTTTCTGATTCTTTTCAAAAATTATTCATAAATTTCAAACCGACCTTGTGTCCTGTCCATCGCTATTAAAACAGTTGAGCATTTCTATATAAAATTATTTTTCGTGAGTTTAAAATAGGTTTTTGTAGTAGTTGTTCGATACAAGATAAAAATCATGAATTGCTAAAAAATGGGTAAAAATTATTTTATAAGTATACCATAATCATGATAAAATTGTGCAAAAATTATGAAGAGAAGTTGCGGTAAGTTAAAAATTTAAATTATATTCAAAAACTCTTCTTTTTCAGGTTTCAAAAATGGACTGCAACTAATTCGACTTATAGGGAAGTAAAAATTTAATAGTAGTGAAAAATAGTGAATTAATAGTAGTGAAAGAAGTGGCAGTAGAGACGCATTTATTTATTGCAATAAAGGTGCATAAAATTTCTATCTTTTTATACAATTTTATGCTCTTTAATTTGACCAGAATTAAATCTTTTCCAGAATGATCGAGTTTAAAGTTATTTGCTATGTATTGAAAATTATTTCAATTCAGGTTTATTTTGAGGTATCTTTCTGATCAAACCCTACTTATTATTTGAAGTTATTTTTAAGATAAATTATTCAATTGACACAGAATTTCCTACTTTACAATTTATCTCACTCCAATTTATTCGATAGAACGAACGAACGAACACTTTTTGAGTTATTTGCGAAAAACTGGCAGTGAAACTTTAAAGCGGGCATCGCAATAAAGCTCTCTAGATAAAATGGTATTGTACAAGCCTTAATTTTAGTCCTAGTGTAGCGATTAAAACGATTTCCAGCATTCCGTCAATTATCTCTAAGCACAAACCTATTTTGAGTGAGTATTCAAAGGCCTAGCATGAATAGTATGAGAGCAAAAAATCTAAATAAATTATAAAATATCTCGCCAAGTTGCTAAGTTAAGTGTTTATTTAAGTCTTTTTTAAATATAAATATGATAAATTAAATAATAAAAAAATGTTAAATCGTTCCTTATATGTTATTTACAAAACGTATACCAAGAAAAAATACTGCGAACGTCCTTGGGAAGACTGACATACATGAGTGACTCTAAAATTGAGAAAAATTTCAACAAAATATCACAACTTCAGTAATTCAGCGTGACGTAAAAATTATCTTTTAATTTTAACTATATTACACCGAGAAAAAAAAACAATAGTAAAGTCACCTAATCCGGCTTGGGTAAAAAGAATTTTATGGAAATTAGAAACTAATGCTTATTCACCAAAGTAATGTATTGTTTAATATATTGCTTTGAAAGCACATACATACATACTTCGATACCCTGCCAATTAAAAAAGTGTTTGATTCACCTAAGCTAAGTATATTTATAACAAGTTAACTAGTGTCCGACCGAATGTGAATTTTCTGCTGAATCCGAAGCCGAATGTTCGGCAAGGTGGAAATAATCGGCCGAAGACCGAAGACGAAAATTTAGTCCTTTCTTTCGATATATAATAATTTCTTTGATGTTGATATTAAAGATCACACCTTGACTTGATTTCCTAATACGCATTACGCCACAATATACCTGTGGTTTGAGCGAAGCATACATTGTTATGATAGCAAAAGCAAGAGAAAAATATATTAACCCGCATTATAAAGCAAAATCATTCTGCAAAAATTTGCAGCTATTTTGGACCGAAGGACACTATGTTCGCTAATATAAGCTGAAGATTATCCAAGCCCGCTAATATAAACTGTTGAAGCCATAATAAAAAAATTCCAAAAATTTTGTTAATTTATCGCCCAAATCAATACCGCTAAGTTAACATGTGAAACTAAGGTGTTTTGGTGAAGAGCTTGGAAGACTGAAAACTGCCAAAGCCATCTTAAAAATTATACTAGGTTTTTTGTTAATTCTGCATAAGCTTATTTCTCGGTGTAGAGTAGAAGAGAGAGTGAGAAACGGTTAATGAGAGCTTTTTCAAAGTACAAAAAACCAAACAAGCGACTTTTTTAAATAAAAACTTTCTTTACGAACATTAAATACAAAATGTACACACGACAGGACCAACAGCAACAATATAAACAAAAAACCCACATGACAAAAACTAACAACCAACCAACAACAAAATCACATTTTGACTTCTCTTCACTTCTCTGGAAATATAAGATGAGTTGCACTCGCACAAGTTTCTACTTCGGCTTCTACTGAGCTCACAAAGTAAATGCCAAAATAAATAAATAAATAAATACTTGTGGTTGCGGCCCAATGAAATAACTGTATTTAAGAGGGCGTTACCCAACACCAACACTTTGTTGATGGTTGCTCATGGGGTGGCAGAGAGGGCTTGAGCGCTCTCGCCCATGCGTACGTATGTCTGTCTGTCTGGCTGTGCGTTTGCCTTGTCGATGGCGACTTTTTTTCGGGAGCATGCCTTGTGGCTGCGTTGCTATTTATTGTTGTTTATTGCTGCTATTTGTTGTTGTTGACACACACACACAAGCATACTTCCACTGTGTGTCGCTCTCTTTCCTACTTATGCATTTGCTGGTCCCTTACTCTCTATCTCTCCTTTTTAAACTATTTATCTCTTCTCTGCATTGTATGTGCTTGCGTGTGCTTGTGTGTGCTCACTTTTGGGGGCTGGTAAAGGTGTTCCATACACAACTAAAGCGCCCGCAAGCAAAAAAATTTACGAGCCCATTCGTTTGATTATGGATCTAATGGAATGTATAACATATAATGAAACGGAAGATACAATTAAATGAAGCATGCCTTATTTTTTATTGTTGCTGTTGTTGTTGTTGTTGTTGCTGCTCGAAAAGTGCTGCCAGTTGCGGTGATTTATGAAGCCTCAAGCTAGGTAGGTCGATTGTCTTAAAAATGTCTGGATCTAGTTTTCTCGAACGGGTTTTCTTCGCTTACTTTTTAAATAGGCTTTAAATTCCTTAACAAGTGACCTTACCTATTTTGATTGTTTTGATGTGGTTATTTTTTATTTTATCATTAAAATTTTAGTTTTATACAGTTAAATACAGATTTGATTTATTCCTTTTTAAAGATTTCAGTCATTGAAGAGATTTAAATTAGACCAATTTAATTCAGCTCTAGATACGATAAAAGAGCAATTTTTACTTAGGTTAGGTCAAAACCCAAGAGTTATGGAGATAAACGGACCCCGGATTCGGATTCAGCAACCCGAAAATACACTTTTTTTTATTTTTTTACTAACATTCGTGAAATGGAAGTGAAAATAATGAGGCTGAAACTTTGCTCTGAAAGGGTTAAATAACTAATCTCAAAATTAGTCAAAATCAAAAAAATACACAAGTCTGCAAAACTTAAGAAAACTTAAACAAAATATTCTCAATTATTAGCTGCTTGGTACTGATTGAATGAAAAACATAGATATTTTTTTCACTTCACAAATTTAAAAATAAAAAAACAAAACGCGTTCATTACACGCAAAAGCTACATACATGAGTATGAGAAAATAGCAGAAATTTTTAAAAATATTTGTTTCAAGAGTGAAAAGTGAAGTTCGAATTCGAAACAAATCCGACTTAGAGTTTGTGTTAATTGTTATATATAAAGAAATTAATTTATAATTAATTAATACTTAACTAACCCTTTGAGACCCAAGCTACTGTTTTAATAGAAATTGAAATTTTGTTGAATTGTTTTTGATACATTATAGGAATGACTTTTTAAACATATCATATTTAAAAATTCTTAAAGCGTATCTTACACAATTGTGTGGCTTCGGTGTTCTTCTCCAAAAAAAAACCCCCCACGGTTAATATGTGTAATATTCTTCTAATGTTTTTTAATAAATTTTATTCAAAACATAAAGAGGGAAAAATTACAATTTTATTATAGTCCGGGAGCCAGCAATCCTAAAAGTGCAGTTACACGGAATTCAGTGGCGTCATTTCACCAAAACCTTGGGGGAGACCAAAAATTTAAATGACAATAAGAATGTTTTCGTTAAACATAACATTTAATAAAACCATAGCTATACACATTTTAATACACACATATATGGAGAAGCATTTAAATGGACTTTAAAAACAAATAAAATTTTTTAATCCTTTAACGGGAAAAATATAGATTGGAATTATTGCAGTGGATAACGACGTTGACGCTTGAGACCAAGCTCGTTAACGAGATCTTCAATGTTGAAGTTTTTTACTCTTTCTGGTTCCACAGCCATCAGCATGAGGTGACTTAAACGATCATATCCCATTGTTGTACGAAGATACGACTTCACTCTCTATAAAGTGGAGAAAAATCTTTCGTTGGAAGCGGTCGTCACTGGCAGTGTCAAAACAATATACATTAATTGTATTATTTGTGAGAAAGCTATTGGCATTTTATCTAAACTTTGTAACAAATATATAATTGATTTTGATTTATTTTGATTCAAATATTCTCTCGCCACACTCAGTTGACTAATGAGAACCATTTCATCAACGTGGGTGGAATACAGTTTAAGCAATTGTATCATTGAATCTTCGGACAAAAATGTTTCCGAGTCTCAATCAAATGTTTCTAATATATTCAATAGCTCTGTGTTGTCTTGAAATCGCTTCTCATACTCTGATAAAAATTTATCAACGACTTTGAAGTAGATTTTACGCATATTTTCATCAAATTTCAGTGGTAGTATACTGCGCTGGCCAAGTGTTGACATTATCAATGATTCCTTAAGCTTTTGAGCTACCTTGGCTACTCTGCTAGATCTTTTGTCTTCTGGTGTTGTTTCATCGAAGCGAATGCCGCAGAGTAAACGCTGCAGTATTGCATATTTCTCCAATCGTTTCCTTATTTAACCCGTTAACGCCCAGAAGGACACTTTTTGATTGAAACTTTCAGAAGAAAAATTCGAACGCATAGTTCGAAAATATATTAGAAAATTACCTATTCTTACTATTTTCGAGTTTGCTCTACACGATGCAATAGTTAAAAAATCTCGAAAATTTGATTCCCAGTTGTTAATGGATTAATAAAAAAAAAACAGTATTTTAGGTGATTTATTTTTTTTCAATCAAAATTTACAGTAGGAAAGAAATTTTTTTACAGTCGGAATCATAATAAAAGATGGAGGGCGTTCCAAATGGGGTTGATTTTTTTACTACGAATTTTCTTTCAAAATGGCGGCTCAAAAAGTAAGACTTAAAATTATTTATTTTTTCCATGGTGACCCTAGAAAAATTAAAAAAAGGGGACTTTTTTCATTAGATAAAAATGTTATTATGGAGTCTTCTAAGCAGAATAAAATTTTTGGTTTAGTAAATTATGTAAGAAAAATAGTAATTTATATGTATTGGCTTTCTGCTAATTAATTGTTTAATATTTCATTTACGGTCGCAATTAGAAAAACACGAAGTTGTAAGTCTTCCTTTTTGGGCCGCCATTGTGAGAGAAAAAAAAATCGTAGTCAAAGTATTAGCCAGATTTGGAAAATCAAAACAATCACCACCTTTAATTGTGTGTCCGACACTAAGAAAAAAGGTTTAAGGCTGTTTCAAATCACCAAAAAAACTGAAATTTTTTTAATTGTCAATTAAAAATTAAAAATAGAATTTTTAGAATACAATTGTCAAATTCCTCAAAATATCATTCCTCAAAATATTATTCCTCAAAAATTACTCACAGCCAATGTACATTCCTGACGTTTTGAGGAACTCCTCACAAGGTGGCAACACTGCTATTTTGTCAAAATACGCGGCAACGGGGCTTTTGAAAGAACGATCGTGTTTTGTTTATAAAACTGATTTCGATACGATTATTTTAAGAACGGTTTAAGAACAATAACGGTTTGAATATTGCGGTGAACTGTACTTTAGTCTGGCCAAAATAAAATGTAACGGAATAATAATATTATCTATATATTTTAATTAATAGTATGCGATAAAATTTGTATATTAGCTAAGTTAATATTGTAAACATTAGACGAATATACAAAATAACAGTGCATTGAAATTTTGCAGTGTATAATTCTACCACGATTAGATGGTTTTATTGAATCAATGTATTGAGTAGTAGTATCAGATCCTTAGGGGAGGCCAATGTCCCCCCCAGCCCTACCCAATTGACTCCGCTGACGGACTTAAAAATTTGTTTATCAAGTGAAAGTAAATAGCACTACGAATAAAATAAGCCCGGTATGACGTTGTCTATCCTGGCACCAGTACTTATTTAAGGATTTTTTTATTATTAACAAACAGTAAAAATTTGCACTTATCGCGGAAATTAATTTTAACCAGCTCATTTTATTAGAAAAATCTGGTTAACAGCTTACATTATGGCGAAAAAGTCTGTCATACCTATTTTAAAAACATAGCAGTAGTAAAAATTTTCGCCACAATGGCAGCTTACCAGTCATACCATTTTCTAAAAGCACATACAATTTACAATATAATATATAATATAATGCTTTGCATTTATTGGTATTCCTAGAAAATAATGAATAAAATATTAAAAAATGTCGCAAACATTTCATAACAATTGAAAATTTATTTCATAACCCCTCGAAAGATAACAATTTCACGCAAATATTTGAAGATATTCCAGCTCAACTTGAAAATTCCTTGTATAAAAATAATTATTTAAGCTTTGCTGGCTCGAACCCCATCTGGCACAGAAAGTTGTTTCAATTGAATTCATTTTTCTGTTCGGCCATCACCTCTTTGCAGACAATCAGAGCTGGGTCGAAAAGTATTCATTACAATTCAATTCCAATTCCTTGGAATTAGGAATTGGTAATTGGACATCTCAATTCCTCAGGAAAGTAATTGGAAAAATTTGTTAATTACATTAAAGGAATTATTACTGGTAATTGGACACTTCAATTCCTCAGAAATGTAATTGACCAATTTTTCCAATTACATTCCTGAGGAATTGAGATGATCAATTACCAATTCCTAATTCCAATGAATAGGAATTGAGATGGAATTAATTCCAAAAGGAATCATTACAATCCAGCTCTGCAGGCAATGACAAACCTCAGAGAGTAAAAACTGTCGGCATAAAATATGTAGGTCCAGTTCTCGATCATTTGTGTTCAAACATTTCACAACACACATAAACCCAATTAATCATAAGAAGCTCGATCAAAGTCCTTTTTAGGGCTGAAATAACCATTTCGTTTTTTTTAAACTTTGCTTGAAAAGCCTTGTAAAATCCTTGATAATTCCATTTTCGTGTATGAGTTCTTATATTCAAGAAGATTTCAAGAGAATTTAAGAAGATTTTTTACCAGTATATCGTTATTACAGGTTTTTTATTTCAATAATAAATAAATTCTTTCAATAATAAATATTTGAATTAATCAATAATAAATAATCAATAATAATCAATAATAAATTAAAAAAGTGCTTATATGAAATGATTTCAATTGAGGCTTTTAAAAAGGTTTACTAAAGGAAATTCAATGCAAATAGTAATTAAGTTTCAACGTTATTCTAGATAGTATGTGTGGCTGTCGATACAAAGATTTCCGAGTTCAATCAACGCTGGGTGACCATGGTAGATATACAAAAATTTTTAAAATGTACAAGATTTCTATTCTTAAATGAAAAGAATGAAACTAAATGTACTTGCAGAAATATGCGTAATAAATTTAATTTTTTTTTTTTTAATTCCCGAGTTCCTAAAAAAGTTTTGATTGAAAACCTTATATAAAACATACATAAAACTTTATAAAAGTTAAACTATGTAAAGGTTAGTTAAAATGTAATAAACTTTAAAAACCTTTTCTCTTTGCATAGACCTTACCTTACACACAGAGAAAAAATAGAGTAAAATAACAAAATTTTTGGGTATAATTTGCATAAGACCTTCGGCCAGAATGGGTTATCTAAGTGTTTGTATAATACAACAAAGAAAATTTAGGCAAACGTATTATTTTGGAAAAAAGAAACTTGGATATCATAACCTTAGGTAAATTATTCTTATACTTGTGAAGATTTCCTAAGGCGTTTGCAACAAGCGCTTGCGTTTTGTTCTCTTATAATTTGTTTGTTTTTTCATCTATTCAGTTATGTTTAACATTTTTTTCACTATTTTGTTTTTCCTTTTTTTAATTAACTCAATTTTTATTTAATAATGTAAGCTAATCAGTAGTCTTATGTTTTATGTTCTATTTGTTTCGTCAATGTAACAAAAAAATTACTGCGAAATACATGCACGTTAGTACAGATGATAAGAAAAGGAAAACAAATAATGACCGCGTATGGCAGAAAGAGTAGCTATGAGAGAAAAGATTGTAAAAACCCCAATTTACTTTTGTCTAAGTATTTTTGGCATATTATACAATTTTTTTATGCCTAAGTTGACAAAAACTTATGAAAATTACACAAATCTCTTAGGCTTCATTCAAAAATAGTTACCCAAGACATTTTAGGCAATACGCCGTAGGTATTTTTCTGTGTGTATATAAAACTTGTTTCAAGGATTATTCAAGGAAGTTTAAATTCTCCTCCCTACATAAATTCCTTATACTCAAGGTTTACTCAAGGCTGATTTAGGTTCAAATGTTACCTGTGTCCCCCTTTGTTGTTATTTATTGTCCTTATTTTATTTATAAAGGAATTGACTCTGTAGCTATTTTAACTTTATATCAAGTTTATCTAAATCCTAACAATAATAATAAAATCAAACGATATATAACGAATAATATTTCACACCAGAATTTCCCAAAAATATCAATAGGCTGAGTTTCTAAAAACCGCTTACAATATCAAGTAACAATGAAGAATTAACCAACGAAAAAAATAAATTTTCACAAGAAAGTCAACTTCACTTGAAAAACAATCCTTTCGAAATACTTTTCTCTCTGACTTTGGATGACTTTCGATCTCAAGTCAATTGTCGAATACCTCCAGATTATGCGTTGATGAACTGTCTTAACTGATAAGCTATGGACCCAGATCGCAAAATATTTGCTGACAAAGTGCGGATTATACGCTGAAACTCATGCAAATCCAATTAAGAATTCTTGATGTTGTACTAGGTGTGCTGTTGAGAATGCCAGGAAAATGGATAGAAACAATATGCTTAGACATGGTAAAGGGTGTAACAGCATGAAAAAAGCAACTTAAATTGAGCAAAGGATTAATTTGCAAAGAAATGTTTATGAAAAGATTTGCGAAGATATTTAAACGACATGTGTATGTATAGTATATGCGTCAAACTGATACAGATCCTTCACTACCAGCATCGTGCAACATATGCGCTGCATATAGCCTGAGTCAAGCAATCACGGGGAAATACAGAAAGAGTTAACGCGACTAGCATGCGGATTACCGCAGAAGATCCTTTGACTTTTTTCCCTTTAAAGCCTACATAAATTTCGTTCACTATTTTTATGGCTCGACTATAATTCGTTATTTGTCTTTACAAGCTACCTGTGTGGCATTGTTTGTTTTTGTTTGTGTCTTCATTGTACATAAGCACCATGTGCGGGTGATTATGACCTGTGGTTTAATCTACCACTACCATCGAAAAAAGATCAGATAAAATTTTCCTTTTGACTTGCTCTCAACTCTTTTACAAGCGAAGCACACAGCCGCTATATAAATCTTGGAATTTGCCAGCTTAGTTAATCCGGGGGATTAAAGTGCAATAAAGAGCGCTAGTTAAGCGTAACAAAGAATTATAAACAGATTTAAGCATGTAAATGTTTTGAGCATTTGTATAGCTATGCTTCGCGATTAAGTAGCTTAATCATGCTGCGACAACAAAAACCTACTTTATAATTTGCTCTACCTAAACACTGTAAATTAAGCCTTGTCTTGACTTCCGAGTCGCAGGATTAAAATATTTTGTGGATCACAGTGGATTAAGGACGCGAAGTCAAAAGATTTAACCAAATCCAAGGTAAGTTGGGCTGAAATTGCTTGTTTTGTTTTGGGAGTAAGTTAAAGCCCGTTCATCAATAGATTAGCTTGGATCGTTCTGAATTAATGAATGGACTCTAATTCATTAAATAAAAAAAAAAATATTTTTAATAAATCATGCTCTACAAAGAGTTATCACGCTTTTATTAACTAATCACTGCTTATTATTCCAAGAAATATATTTGCAAAATTTGACTGATGTGGACAAACGATGTAGAAGAAGTTCGTTTTAAATTAAAGTGCCACACCTCCTGTCTAATTCCGCCTACTTTTATAAACAACGAACTGCTCCTTATGTCAAAGAATATTTGCATAAAATTTGGCTTAAATCAAACATACGGTGTAGAGGAAGTTCGATTAGAATAAAATTGACACGCCCCCTTGCCCAATCCCACCCACTTTTGTAGGCTTAAAACTGCACATTGTACTACAGAATATATATGTGCGAAATTTGATTGGATTCTGAAAAACGGTGTAGATGGAGATAAATTAAAATTAAAGTACCACGCCCCCTGTCTAGTATCGCCCAATTTTATAAGCTTAAGACTGTTAAAATTACCAAGGATTACATGTATAGCAAAAAAAAAACTTGAGACTTATGTTAAACAATAAACTTATGTTAATTTATTCAATGGTTTCGACAATTTGGTGCCCTCCAAGTTCTTGGATAAGACAACCAAGTTTTATTTGTTGATCTATCGAATTTTATTTTGATGACAAACTGTCGATATTTTGTGTAATTTAACATATATCCCTTCTATACATGCCATTTGTGTAATTTTACATAAGTATAAGTGATAATAAATCAAATTTTATACGTAGCCTTTGTGTACTTTAATAAGAATTTTCTCAATTTTACAATCTGCAGCTTTAACAATTCAAACTATTTAGTTTTGTAGAAATTATCAGTTTTCATTTTTTAACCATGTTTAGCTTGCACAAATACTTTTGTCAGTACATTTTTTTCTCTCACAAAAGCCAACTTGTATGTTCTTATTACGGTTATTTTTCTCGGTGTGCAAGATTTGATTGAAGTCATCAATTATATATCGTAGCTTATTTGCAAAAGTTTAAGGCATTTCTTTAATTTTTGTGAATTTTAAAATCCACTTTGTGTGAAAATTAGGCGTGGTTTTCATCCGATTTTGACAAATATCATAGAGATAGTTAATATTAAATATCGAAGATTATATGCAAAATTGTTAAGATCAAAATAAAGCGGCTTTGTATGGGAGGCTGGCATGATTTTCATTCATATCAAAGCCTACTTGCAAAATTTCAGGGCGTATCTTTAATTTGAGCATATTTTTAAGAGATTTTACGGTTAATATAAAGCCACTTTGCATGGGAGGTAGGCGTGGTTTTCATTCGTTTTTACCAAATTTCATAATCAGTATTAATGTTGAAGATCAAAGCTTACGTGCAAAATTTCAAGGCATTTCTTTAATTTTTGAGGATTTTTAGGAGGGATTTTTAAGGTTAAAATAAAGTCACTCTGTATAGGAGGTAGGCGTGGTGTTCATCCGATTTAAAAAAAAAAAAAACGAAATGGCCATTTCAGCCCTTGAAAGGACTTTGACCGAGCTTCTTATTATCAATTGTGTTGTGTGTGATGTGAAATGTTTGCACACAAATGATCGAGAACTGGACCTATATATTTTACGCCGACTCCGAACGGCTTATGTTCTCAAGAAACTTTTCATGGCAGTTTTTACTCTCTGAGGTTTGCCATTGTCTGCAGAGAGGTGACGGCCGAACAGAAAAATTAATTCAATTGAAAAAACTTTTTGTGTCGGATGGCGGATTCGAACCTGGGTTCTCTGGCGTAAGAGTCACACACTCTACCCACTACGCCACGGCCGCCATCCGATTTAGCTCATTTTCAAACTTGAACTTCATTTTTAAGAAAGAAGCTTATATTTTGAATTTCATCATGATAGCTTTAAAATTACGGATGTAATCGTGTCCACAGACAGACAGACGGACAGACGGAAAACGGCTCAGGTGATGCTGTTCAAAAAAAAAATATATATATAGATGGAAAGACGGAAGTCGACTCAGGAGCTGATGCTGCTCAAAATTATATATATTCTTTTCTATGCCTGCCACGCCTACTAATTGGAGTTACAAACGGAATGTCAAAGTTAATATACCCCTTACGCAGTGCGCAGTTAGTATGATTCTAACTTAACATTTAGTGAAGACTTTTTTGCATAAAAGATTTATACATCACTTAGGGCCAGTTTTTCAGTACGAGTTTAAACTTTGCTTAAATTAAACCGAGCTTAACTCACTAAAATTGGACGTTTAAGCTCGGATTAGGCAAAAAAGAAACACATTATATGTTTATTATATATTTTAACAAATGCTAAAATATCTAGTTTAACCGAGTGTAACGTCCAATTTTGGTGAGTTAAACTTTGTTTAATTTAACTAAAGTTTAAACTCGTACTGAAAAACTGACCCTTAGATGAATATAGACCGGATCAAAATTTAGACTCCGCCGTTCACCATCTCAAAAGTTAGAGGAACTCATAAAACAATTTCTGCAAACGTTTTTTTTCAAATCGGAGAAAATTCTACGGAGCGTTTTTGATTCTCCTGAAGGTCCTTTTTGTAAAAAAAAAAAATGTTTTTGCTTATAACTTTTTATTTTTCACAGAACAAATACCCAAATATGCTAAAAAGATAAACTTTTTAGCTATACCAACATTTTGGCATAAAAAATTTTCTAAAGTTATGTATTATTTAAACTCTTATTGACCTTCAAAAATCGAATTTTATGCTATTTTTAAAAACAAATTTTTTCTCTTTAAGGAATTTAATTTGATAGTTTGTAGAATTTCTTCTGGTAATAGTAGATTCAGTTTTTAGGTCTCCATAAATGGCCAGAGGCGTGTTATGAGATTTGGAAATAGAAAAAAAAAGGAATTAGGAATAATCTTCATAAGAACAAAAAGAGGTTCAGATGCAGTGGTCTAACCTTCGCAAAAGTTTATTATAAAGGTTGGTTAAATTTTTGGTTGGTGGTTAAATTTTAAGGGCCGATGTTGATTTTGAATAAAACACAAATTATTTAGGAAATTATTGTCATTTCTTTTTATTACGATAATATTGGTATGGTTCAATTATGTATGGAACAAAATATCTGAGGCATAAGTGAGGTTCTATGCCGTTAATATGCCGAATTATCTCATCCTTTAGCTCTTGAAATGTTGCTGGTTTATCGACGTACACCTTTTCTTTCAAATAACCCCAAAGAAAGAAGTCCAACGGTGTCAAATCACATGATCCTGGCGGCCAATTGACATCGCCACCACGTGATAACGCGGCCATTGAGTTCATATCTTCCAATTCGGGCCATAAAAAGTTCGTTATCATCTCACGATAGCGAACACCATTCACAGTAACTGCCTGACCGGCCTCATTTTGCTCATGATGCCGCCAGCCCATAAGCCGCACCAAACAGTCACTCTTTGTGGGTGCATTGGTTTTTCGACAATCACTCTTGGATTATCATTCGTCCAAATGCGGCAATTCTGCTTATTGACGAATCCACTGAGGTGAAAATGTGACTCATCACTGAAGATGATGTTCTTCGAAAATTGATCATTCACTGTTGCCATTTCTTGCCACCATTCTGACCATTGACGACGCTTGAAATGGTCAAGAGGCTTTAGTTCTTGAGTCAATTGCACCTTGTAAGCGTGTAAATGCAAGTCTTTATGCATAATGTTCATCAACGACGAGCGTGAGAGGTGCAATTGTTGGGCACGACGACGAGTTGAGGTGGACGGTTCTTCAGCCACACTAACGCGAAAAGCAGCAATATTTTCTGCAGTACGAGCTGTACAAGCATGCACCGGTGTTTTCATATCTCCTACAGACCCGTTTTACTCAAATTTTTGCAATTTCAAATTTTTGTTTCTTTCCATGGTTCAAATTGAGTTAGTCTGAAATTGAGAAATGTCAAATGAAATGCAAAAAAAAGCTTGACGTTTAGGTGTGGTTCACATTCAACATCGGCCCTTAAAATTTAACCACCCTTTACAAGAGAGAGCTTACAAGTTAACTTAACAGGAAAGAGCTTATTCCTAGTAAGAAATTATTACAAAAAATAAAGATGGCGCATATTCGAAAATACATGCTGCGACATCTGTTAGTGGCATTAGCTTAGAATATACATTAAGTCGTAAGATAATTAGAAATAATTCTTTACATATACACTGTTAAAAACACATTTTTCATTGGATTTCCGTGAACTTAATCTTGTTTGAAAGGTATTAAGTTTAAATTATTTTGTATATTTAAGGTATATGGTATAAATATTAAGGTGGGACACCTCTTATGAAAAAAAAAAATTTAAAAAGACCCACCCCTTATTTGAAAGCTTATATTAAGAGGATCTTAGTACTATACAAATTTATTTTTTAGGTGGACGCAAAATGTGGCCAAAATGTTTTTTTTTTTAAATAACTTCACCATTTCTTAACCGATCGTAAAGAAATGATGTCATTGGATAGGTCTCAATAAGGTCAACGATTCGTCCTTACAACTTTTTTACTCCGACTCCATCTTTGACTATATATTTCAACTTTCGTTTTATTTCCTCAGTACCCCTAAAACTTTAATTCCTTTTTAAATAGAAAATAAAAGTTCATAAAAAATTATAAAACTTTTGTAAAGAAACTTTTTAATTTCATTCGTAGGGCAAAAATAGGGGGTAATAATCTATCTATATATATATAAAATTGTAAAAAAAAAAAATCTGTACATGAAATATTTTTTTGAAATTCCTTTTGCGATGGACGTTTTGAATGACGCTGAGTCCAAAAATCGCATTTTTAAAATTTTTGTCTGTCTGTCTGTCTGACTGGTTGTCTGTCTGTCTGTCTGTTAAAGCATCACGCGAAAACCACTGGATGGATTTAAATGAAATTTGGTATCTAGGTTCCTTATATCCTCGGCCATAACATAGGCTACCTTTTATCCAGTAAAAAAGGTTGGACCCGGTAGGGGGCGCTGCGATCGAAATCCAGGCATCGTTTTTTCAGCTTATCTACGAAACCGTTCATCCGATTTGCATGAAAATTTGTATCGAGAAGTTCTCGGACACGCAGAGTTTTTTGACTTATCTACACCGTTCTATCTCGAACACCAGAGGGCGCTGTAGTAAAAATATTTTGTAAAACCTCGAAAAACTCCTAAACCATGCATCCGATTTACATGAAAATTTGTATCGAGAAGTTCTCGGACACGCAGAGTTTTTTGACTTATCTACACCGTTCTATCTCGAACACCAGAGGGCGCTATAGTACAAATACTTTAAAAAACGTCAAAAACCTCCTAAGTCGCTTATACCATTTGCATGAAAGTTGGTATACAGAGGTTTTCGGAAGCGGTTAGTTTTTATGACTTATAAACTAGGTTCTATCTTGAACACCAGAGGGCGCTGTAGTACAAATATTTTAAAAAAGTCGAAAAAGTCCAAAACCGTTCATCCGATTTGCATGAAATTTTGTATGTTGAGGTTCGCGGACACGCTGAGTTTTTTTGACTTATCTACTCTTTTCTCTCTCGAACACCAGAGGGCGCTGTAGTACAAATATTTTGAAAAACCTCGAAAAACTCCTAAGCCGTGCATCCGAATTGCATGAAAATTGGAAAATAGGGGGTTTCTAATACAGTGAGTGTTTTGGACTTATTCTATTTGTGCTATCTTGAAAACCAGAGGGCGCTTTAGTACAAATCTTAGGAAATCGTGAAAAACTCCAAAACTGCTCATCCGATTTGGATGAAAATTTGTAAATTGCGATTTTCGAGAACGGCAAGGGTTTTGGTGCTATCTTTTTTGCTCTTTCTCGAAACTAGAGGGTGGTGTTGTACAATTTGTGCGTGTGTATGTTATTAAACTGTTCCTTAACGGCTGCACTGATTTTGATGAAATTTTTTGTGTGTGTTTGAGTGGATCCCTGGATGGTTCAGATTCACAATTGGACCCGGTAGGTGGCACTGCGATTTGCATGAAAATTTGTATATATAGGTTTTCGGATATGGTGATATTTTATGGCTTATCTACTCTGTTCTATCTTGAACAGCAGAGAGTGCTGTGTACAAATATTTTAAAAAACTTCTAAACTGTTTATCCGATTTTCATGAAAATAGGGGTTTTCTAATATGGGGACTGTGTTTTACTTATCTTTTTTGTACTATATCGAACACCAGAGAGCGCTGTAGTACAAATCTCTTAAGAAATAGTGAAAAAGTAGAAAGCCGCTCAGCCGATTTGGATGAAAAATTTTATTAAAGGATTTTCGTGTACGGCAACTGTTTTGTTGTTATCTCTTTTGCTCTGCCTCGAAAAGTAGAGGGCGCTATTGTATAATTTGTACGTGCGTGTGTTATTAAACTGTTCCTAATCGACTGCACCGATTTTAATGAAATTTTTTGTGTGTATTTAAATGGATCCCTGGATGGTTCAGATTCGCGATTGGACCCGGTAGGTGGCGCTGCGATCGGGTTCCAAGAAGTTTGTTATTATAGTTTGTCTCCGAAACCATTCATCCAATTTACATGAAAAATTGTATTTTGGGGGTTTTCGGGTACGGTAGTTTTTATGGCTTATCTATTTTGTTCTATATTGAACACCAGAGGGCACTGCAATACAAATGTTTTAAAAATCTCGAAAATCTCCTAGCTGTACATCCGATTTGCGGGAAAATTTTAACATGGGAGTTTTCGGATACGGTGGGGAATCTTGGACTTCTTTTTCTGCGCTTTCTTAAACACCAGATGGTGCTGTAGTAGAAATCACTTAAGAAATCGTGAAACACTCAAAAACCGCTCATCCGATTTAGATAAAAATTTGTATATCGGATATATAGGATTTGATTATCGAGTATGGAAAGGACTTTGGCGTTATTTTTTATTCTATCTCGAAAACCAGAGGGCGCTGTTGTGCAAATACCGCAAAAAACTCAAAACAAATCATCCGATAAGTACGATTATTATAAGAGGTTTTCGGGTGCGGTGAGTCTTTTGGCGCTTTGTATTTTGTTATATCTTGAATACCAGAGGGCGCTGTACTACAAAGGACGGTAAGACGCAGCAAAGCGCAATGGGTGATAAATATCTTCCTTTTTCTTTATGTGTGCTTCTTTTTTCGCATATCAGGACAGCTGATGCCGAATTCTGTGGTATTTTAGTACGCATCAAAATATGCGCAAGTCACTTGCGTCATAAGTTGGAGTTGTTTTGACATTGCAATTTCTATTTTCAATGCTTATTTAATTTTTGTTCAGTTTCCTCGCGAATTGGTAAAAATTCGTTTTGGCTCTGATTTTTTTTTTAAATGTGCAATCTATCGAATACAATATAAAACTTGAAAATATATTTTTGCAAGCGATTGGCGGCAAGCACACACAAATCACGATTTCCCTAAGTTTTTCTCATAATTTTCAGATGTTGAAGCTTCATTTTGCTCATTTCGCTAAAGTTACCGGTTTGTGAAAAGTTTTTTTCAAATCGACGAATGAAATGAATATGAAATAAATATCTAAATATAACGCCTAGATTTGATAAAATCTAGACCATTTTATCAAACTTTGATAAAATTAAGCACGAAAATACTCCAAACCAAGGGATAGCAGATAATTTGTTTTCAGCACTAAAAATATTTTGTTTGCTTGTGTGTGAGGTCGTGTGCTTTTTCTTTAGTTGCTGGTTTGCTTGTTGGTTTTTTATGCTATAAGTTTTTGGCTAAACGACTGGAGGGCTTTTGTTGAAATTAAGTATGAAGATACTCCTGGTTCAAAAATAAAAGATAGGCTATTAGAAGTTTCAAATAGTTTCGATTGAGGGCGCTTAAAGTAATAAAATATATATGGCGCAATAACGCATAAGCGACTGAGCCGATTGTGAAAAATTTTGGTATAAAAAATGAAACCAAACGAAGCTGAACCAAAGACTCACGGACAAGACCGGAGGTCCTATATTATGTGTTTATAGAAGACCCCTGCCAGTTAAAGCTTAATTCTTCTGGGTCCACAGACATTGGAGTTATAGTTCATGAATGAACATATAGTATTAAAAAATGCATATCCAAAAAGGATATGCACCTGAAATACTCTTCACAGACCTGTATTATACAAGTGACGCTAGAAAAGCAACCACGTACTAGATGTCACATTCATAAACACAATAGCATTACCCTGTGCCCTATTCTGTAAAAGCAGTATGCAATAAGAATTCCATACTGCCCTTAATAGTACCAGTTTGGCTACCGGTAGATGGCGTACCTTCATTACCATCTAATGGTTGAGACAACGAGACCTATCCAATCTCTTGCATACTAAGCAGGTATGCCAGCCCGGTCGTACTACTGCGCGACACCGCCGGTCAATCTAGACCTGTGCAAGCGATGTGCACAAACCACAGCCAGCACGAGTCTCCCCGAAGGGCCAACCCATGATAGTCACCTGGGCAACTCGGTCCCGTCAAAAATGGGGGTCTACAACATCCCAGCAAAGAGACAAAAAAATCTTATATACCTATATAAGTATATAAGAATTTTTGTTTTTGACTGTGCACATAGCACTGTTTCGTATATGACTGGCACTTCCATTCAAGGCATGGTTTTATCACCATACCCTAAACGAAGTGCCTACGATTTAATTTGACCTGTGCCCAGCGTCACAGGTCGCCTTTGTGCCCACATACGTGACACTCCTTGTGCCCTAAGACACCATTTTTTGTCTTTTTGTTGACCATAAAGGCCATGTCTCCATGCCGTGGATAGATAAGGTCACCTCATTTTTTTTCGACGGGTTTGACTATCCCCGTGCTAACAAGTTTTATGGACCATTGCTATTCCATCGCAGGCTTTTTTCAATATGATATACATATTGACCTGCTACCAAGATGGGCGCCACCCCGAGCTCTTGGTTGGCTCTAACTTTTTACGGCATGGGACGTATCCCATAACCAACCCTCCTCCTTTATCCTGGCTTGGGTCAGGCAGGCCGAAACCTGGCGGAGTTAAGACCGGAGATGAACGAGGTCATTTCGAAGGGGAACGAAGATGCACGGAAGGCTAAAGACCAAAAATTGAAATAAACTTGGACGAAAATGAAATTCGCTGTAACTTTTTCCCCTACGAATAAAATTAAAAAGTTTCTTTAAAAAGTTAAAATAATATTTAAGCATTTAGCCGCATTTACATTTGGATTTGCTTGAAATCGTTACACAAAATACACGACAGCTGCTTTTACTTTGGAGATAAGAAAGAACATATGGTTTAAGGGCAGGTCTATTTTTTCCAACTTAACCTCTTTGATATCAAAACAGTTGCAATAATTAAAAATAATTAAAATTGGAAACTCCTTTCTTTTTGTTGTCATATTGAAGAAAACTTGTGCCACACAAACGCCAACAGAATTCAGTGGAAAAAGTAACCAAATTGGCGGCAATGACGCCAAATCAAAAAGAACCAACAAAAACCAACATAAAATAGCTAGCCAAATAATAGGCGTGCAATAAATTTCAATAATATTTTTTTGTTTTCTTCTAGCATTTAAAAATGTCCCAAAAATAATTTATTGTCCAAAAAATAGAGATTTTTATTGAGATCACAAATAAGAAGAAAGACAAAAAATGGAATAAAAATTGTTCAAAGCATGCATTGTTTGTAACATCTATAATTTTACAAATTACTTGGAATTCGGGGCGCAGTAAAAAATAAGGTCAAAAATTGCGACCGCATCATATATCGATCGGCTTTCTATTTCTTGTTGTTGTTTTTGTTGCTGCTACTGCTGCTGTTGCGCTAACTGACGCACTTGTGTCTGCGCAAGTGTTGCCCGATATGCCTGCAAAATAACTGCTAACACACTTGTAGCTGCTGCTGCTACTTTTTTCATCATCGTGTTGCTTGATGATGATTTTGAATCCACTTGTTACACCATAATAAATAAATTTGTTGCCTTTCATGCGCACCGCTTAAGATCGTATTAAAAAAGGACAACGCATTGTATGGCGTAAAGCAAAAAAAAAAAAAAAATAGCATAAAGATGGTGACGAAAATTTTTTTAAATAATTAACAATTTCATCCAAAAAAAAAGTATTTAAAAAAAATATATAAAAGATTAAACTTTTTAATAGTGGGTATAACTCCATCGCAACTACAGTCAAGGACTAAGCCAGCCATTTCTGTTTTGCGCTTGCTGGCGCCAGTTGGAAGCTCCAAGTTTCGTCAGGTTGTCCTCTACTTGGGCCTTCCAACGGAGATGCGGTCGTCCTCTTCTACGTTGACCGCCGCTGGGTACCGAATCGAATATTTTCTTCGCCGGAGCGCCGTCTTCCATCCGCTCAACATGACCTAGCCAGCGAAGCCGCTCGATTTTTATGCGCTTTACTATGTCGATGTCGGCGTATAGCTCATACAGTTCATCGTTCGATCATATTCGGTACTCGCCATTGATGCAGATTGGTCCGTCTACTTTACGAAGGATCTTTCTCTCGAACGCTTCCAGAGTCTTTTCATCAAAGCTGCTCGACGTCCAGGTTTGTGCTGCATATAACAGGACGGGCATGATTGGTCACTTATAGAGCGTGACTTTTGTTCGTCGAGAGAGGAATCGGCTTCTCAATTGCCAACTGAACCCAAAGTAACACCTGTTGGCAAGAATTATCCTTCGTTTTATCTCTCTACTGATATCGTTGCTGGAGTTAATCCTGGATCCGAGGTAGACGAAGTTCTTCACAACTTCGAAGGAGGTGTTGTCAACAGTGACGTGGATGCCAATACGCTGGAACTGTTTGTTTGTTGACACCAGATATTTCGTCTTATCTGCGTTTACTGCAAGACCCATGTGACTCGACGAAGATTTATTTTAATCGGTTGCGTTCACATAATTGGACCTCGAAACGAAAGTTTAACTATCATGCGATAATGTAAAAATGTCATAAAAAAGAATCGTTTAACAAAATTTCAAAATAAGTGAAATTTAGTCGTGCCAGAGTATAGACTATACAAAAAATTAAATTCACACAAAATCCATCATGATTAAGGCGCGCTACGGCCGGCCAAAAAATTACTCACAACAAAATTTACTTCATTGTTATTGTGTGTGTCAGCCCCATCACATCCCAATAAACCTTTTTGTTAGTTATCAACTTGAGCTGCATTTGAGATCAAATAGCTTTCTCAAATCTCCAACGTTAATTCTCAACAGCATCTTAACTCGCGGATTATAGTGTTCTCAACTTAAAGGGCACTTTTTTTATATCATACATGCCCAAGGAATTTTAAGCGCGGGCCAATGCTTAAAAAAACAAAAAAACAAACACAAAATGTTGCACATCGTTGCGCTTGTAAAGAAATTAAGCAAAACAAAAAAAATTATCAATTCAATCAAATCAAAAGTCATGAAGTACACTGTAAGAAGAGGTGGTTAATTTTTATAATAATATATTCAATGTTTGTTATGAAAAGAAAAGTAAATGTTGGATAAAGATACATTTACATATGTTGAAGTTTTTTAAATATAATATATAATAATAAAAACAAGATTTACACAGTAAGAATCATTTCATCAAAATTAATTTCTTTTTTTGAAATGGCAATACGAAGTAAATGTTCAAGGTGAAGGTCTGACAAGTTCATTCGGCGCTCAGATTTTATTATTTTTAGGTGCGAAAAACCAGATTCGCACAAGTAGCTGCTTCCAAACATGGACAATATTTTAGCCACTTCATTCGTCAGGATTGGATATTTTATTATTGAAACATGTTTCCAAAATGATAAGCCTGTGTCGAAAACTGCTTCTAAATTTAAATCGGCTTGAAGATCGCACAATTCCATCTGAAAGTTCTGATTCTGACTGAATACATCGCAGGTTTTGGGAGATAAAATAAGTTTAATTCGTTCTCTGATATTATCGAAATCTTGAAATCGTTTATTGAACTCATTTTGCAAACGTACTAAATTGCTATCAAATCTAATAAAGTTTGATAAATTGTACTCAGATTTTATAACAGAGCAACACGGAAAATGGCTTAAGGCACTACATATGTCTTTGCGCAATACTTTAAGCTTTTGGCTGAAACCATCTAATAAAGATATCATATCAATGACGCTTTGCCCCTGTTTTTGCAAGGTCAAATTTAGTTTGTTTAGAATGCCTGTTATGTCAGTGAGAAAAGCAACTTCAGTTAAGAAAGAGGGGTCTTTTAAATTTTCTTGCATAATATCACTCATTTTCACATTCTGCTCGAGGAATATGAGTACTTCTTTCCGAAGTTCAAAAAATCGTTGCAAGCATTTACCCTTGCTGAGCCATCGAACCTCTGTATACATTTTTAAGTCGCCGTAGGAAGCGTCTAGTTCAGCTAAAAGAAGTTGGAATTTTCTATGTGTTAATGCCCTATGGCCTCCTCTTATCCTGTTTACAGTATGAATAACGCACATCATTGTATTATCAAGGCCAATAGTCTTAGCGCATAGTGCTTCCTGATGGATCATGCAGTGGTAAAAAGGAACATTAATGCGACGTTCATTGAATTGTCCCCGTAAGTCGGTTATAGTTCCTCTCATATTAGGAGCTCCATCCGTACAAATAGAGCAAAGATTTTGAAAACCCCCTATTGATTCCACTGATATTTCGACTGCTCGAAAAATATCAGCTCCTTTGGTAGTGTTGTGCAATGTCACAAGGCTTAGCATTCCTTCTTCTTCACTCAAATCCTGATTAACGTACCCTAATTATTTAAATAAATAAATAAGTAAACAATTTAAAAAATTTCTATTAAATATACAATCGACAAAGAATACATTAAGGGTTCATTAAATTTTTTTTAACGAAAAAATGACCTACGTTAAAAGTTTTATTTCAAAGCGACTGCTTGTTTTAGGTAATTTTTGTTTTTTCATAAAAGCAGTTGTGCAGCATCATTTTGATCCGTTGTTTCATCGAACGTTAAAGAATAATATTTGCATTCTTTTGCTTTTTTAATTATTTCACTCTTTAAATAATTGCCAATATCGCGAACCTTTCTTGTCACTGTATTTCTACTTAGGAAAGAGAAAAGTTTTTTTAGGAAAACTCCATCTGTAAATGGCTTCTTTGCCTTAGCGATATGATAACTTGCCACATATGATGCTCGAGTGGCCGCTTTTGTTGGCATTTTATAATTTGGTGGGGTATTTTCATCGCCTTCCAAATTTTTTTTTTAATTTTTTATTAAATTATGACGAGAACTTCCTTTAAAATGTTGATAATCTTCGCGATGATGTGTATCATAATGCCTTCCTAAATTATAACTTTTCACTGAATTCAAAGTAACGTGGCAAATGAGGCATTGAGGCTTGTGAATTCTCCAATTTTCAAAAAACATATACTCATATTCCCACTCAATAAGAAAACTTCTCGAATTCATTTTCCAAATTAAAATATAAAAAACTGTAGCAAATTTATCTTAAATAACAATTAAACAACACAATGAACACAATGTTATTTGCCAGTGCACTGCGACAAGACTGAATTTCTATTACAATAACAATACCTTCATGCAAAAATTATTCGACACACAAGTAACGGTACTAAAGCTAAAGCATCGACATCGTCGAGTGTGCGTTTTTTTTTATTTTGTCTTTGGATACATTTGTTATTGTAAAGCGTGTTGAAATATGTGCTGGAGGGAACGAGTGCGGTTTGTGTGTTTGTTTTGTGCAGGTGTTCTTTCTATTTGGCTAAGCGCAAAGACAAAATCAAGATAGAAAAAAATTTGTATGAAGGGCCACGCGGGCCAATCGGGCTTCTACGTGGGCATGTATGTTTTATATGGTGATTTTTTTTTCCTAGCTATCATGTTGAGAAATTTGTGATTCTATTCTATTCTATAGAAGTTCGTAATTCTCAACTTGATCTCAAAGGTATTTCTCCACTTGAGAAAATTGTAATTCTCAAATTGATATCAAAGGCATTTCTTGAATTGGTCTCATATGGAATATATGTATACATGAAGTGCCTATGCAAAGAAATTGTAATTTATATTAAATCAGGGAATAAGAAACAATATATTGTTTTGGAATCTTTTATTTTAAATTAATTTAATGATAATTAAATCACCCACTTTCATTTGTATATAAATATAAAACATTTGTTTTTTAATTAAAATAAATTAATATCTGATGAAATATTCGAAGTGGATAGACCCGCTGTCAATGCCAAGGTTGCCTCTGCGCTACCCAGATAACAATTTCACCTAAATAAGCCTTAAGTAAAGTTTTGTATAGGGGCTTTATATAGGAAGGAGAATTTAAACTTCCTTGAACAATCTTTGAAACAAGTTTTATAAAATGTCTATGCAAGGAAAAAAGGCATACGAAATTATTTCCTTTATACAAAAACTTATATAAAGTTTGATCTAAGGTTTTTATTCAAGGCTTATACGGGAACTCGGAAGCAGAAAAAAAAATGTAATTGTTTTTAGACATCTCCTTTTCTACGTTGCATCATTTCATTTTATATAGCACAGAAAACTTATACATTTTAAAAATCTGATTGAACTCGGATCCTTTGTATTGCCTGCCGCACGCTCTAACTACTCGTCTATTCAGGACTTTACTCGCGTGACGTTGAAACTTTATTAGTGTTTTTTTTTAATTCCCTTAAGAACAATTTAATAAAGCTCTATAATAAAGCTTGGTAGCCCAGCGGTTTAAGGTGACAGTTTATCAGCAGATAGATCCAAGGTTCAAACCCAAGCTCACACGAAATTTTTTTTTTTTTTGTTTTGTTATTGACATAGTTTTTTTTATGATAGTGAATGTTTTTTTATTTAAATCAGGAATTTCTAATGTTATTGTTTTCACAAACTGAAACTTTGTTTATCAAAAAAAAAACTAATACTACGTTCACACTAAGAGCTTAATGCGCATTTACGTAATGCAATTATATATTTGTCCCTTTTACTCCTACAATAAGCATACAAACACGCATTCTAAATTGCTAATGCACATTTCGTTAAATGCGTACTTAGCTCTCAGTGTGAAAGTAGTATAATACTACGTTCACATTGGGAGCTAAATGCGCATTTACAAAATCGAATGTATATACTTGTCTCTTTTACTCCTACAAGGAGCATACGGGCACGCATTCTAAATTGCTAATGCGCATTTCGTTAAATGCGCATTTAGCTCTCAGTGTGAACGTATTATAAGCCTGAGTAAAAATCTTCTTGACTACTTCCTAAAATGTGTCATTGAATAAAGCTTTATATAAAAAATTATACAAGAAATTTAAATTTCCAAGGCTTTCACAAGGTTCTTTCAAGAAAAGCATGAATAATACTTTTATACAAGGCATTTTCAAGTTGAGTATGAATAACTTCAAATATTTAGGTGAAATTGTTATCTAGGTATGGTGCTCCGGATGTGCAAGGATAACCAACTCACGCTCTGCTAACAGATTTATTATATGCTTATTTTCCGTTTTTATCTTTTTTTTTCTGTGCTTTTTTGCTTAATCAATGCAGTTATTTGTACAAAAATGACACGATAAACTTTAGATATTTTTCACAACTCGACACTTTATCTTTTTGCAAATAATAAAACATATGATTCAGTGTTGTTGCCAAACTTACATTTTTGGAAATCCAAATAAGTATTGCCACAAAGTTCCACATCAAGTTGAAGAATAAAGTTTGAGAAAATGCTTAATCTCAAATGATGTTCAGAAAATATTAAAACTCAACTTGAGAATTATAAATTTCTCAAACGTTGGAGAATTTTTTTTTCTTGTGTTTGCTGGGATTATTTATTTATTTTTGTTTTTTATTATTTTTTTTTTTTTTGAGAGAGAGATTCGGTTGTTAATAGCAACTGATTGTGCACTTAAATGAATTGCGGTTATATTATTTCATCAGAGTTTGTACTTTTTATATATGTAATAGAGCTTTCTCTCTATGCGTGTCCTTAAACACAAACTTTCGAAACAATTTTAAATTAATAAAAAATATTTGTAAAATATCGCAACATGTCAAAATAAATTCAAAGAAAAAATCCAAAAAGTACCAACGGAAGAAATATTTGGTGAAGTTATATTGATGTATTTAATTAAATAAATAAACTTTTAAATGCTTAATAAAATAAACCTTTACAAACTTTTTCAAACTCTTTTGAAAAATATTCTGCCAAAGTTTTGGCTTAGTTTTATATTATTTTTTCTTTTTTAGTGAACTTATTCATGTCGAAAAAAAATTTAATAACTTCACTTTTGCCTTTAAAAACATTGTTTCGATCTCCCCAAAGTTCAGTTACCGAATTGGTAAACTTTTTATTTATTTAATGGAGATAACTTTATTCAGTTACATCTTTCTGAAATTACACTGTTCCATGATATAATAATGCTCTGTTCACTCTCACAATAATTGAAAATTTTAATTTTTTTTTTCAAGTTTTCTAAACAAATAAATAACAACAGCTATTTTAATTCTAAAAAATTTTCTTTTAAACTTCCACTTGATGGTGAAAAAATGCCTCCAAGCTAATACCCTGTAAATAAAAAAGCTAAATGACTACACAAGGTAGCGATGGTGTTTATTACGTTACGTATATTATGATTAGTGGATGCAATTGATGACGACAACTGTGTGTCACTATTAAATGACTTAAAAAAAAAGTCGATCGATCTGATCTGATTGCACTTCAGCAGAAATTGTTTTACATCTTGTCCGCCAATCACTTGATGCGGTGTTGGTGTTGAAATAATCAACAGAAGCAGCCCCGCAGAGACCGACCTGTGATCACAAAACTGGAAGCATGCTGAGCACGATGTTGTGTGCTTGCAATGGACATTGCACGAAAAGCGACCTCAATCGTGTGTCAAGGAGTGAGAAGGATGCGGGTACCAAAAAAAATTAGTTTAGTTCCCAGCACCATGCGTTGATTTTATGTGTCAAGCAAAAAAACGGAATTGAAAAAAAGAACTCAACCGAACGAAATATAACATTTTTTGGAAAACTAATAATTGGGTTTACTAATGTTTTGAGCTATTGTCGTTGGACGGCCTTAAATAAATGTTAAAAAAAAAACAATAAAATATTTGTGAGGTTAGAATAATGCACTTACGTCAAGGCGGCGCAAGTGATCCCATTTTACGGCATATTTACGACTGTCATAAATTTTTTGCACAATTTGTTCAAATTCAATGCAACAGTTTTGTTAAATTAAACCATTAAATTGGCATTGCTTAGCTGAATTTGTTTAGCTGCCTTTTTCTTGATGTTTTCCCACAGTATTGGTAACAAAAGAGCTCATCGGTTATGGTCGAGTTTTAATAAAGTAGTCAATAAAGTTTAGTTTCGATTTAGTTGATATTTTGTCAGGAAATTCTTAATAAACTGTTAATAAAACTTATTTAAACCAAACACTTGAGATATCCAACAAATTATTAGTTGCGCTTATTTCTGTGATGGTTGCCATATTTGTACAGTACGAGAAAAAACCTTTGTTCATGTGTAATGGTTTGTGTATTTGCTACATAAAAGTCTTTCGAGCGCTCCCTAGTGCTGTATAGCGGAGCTGCTTGTGTTCCATTCGCATAAGAGATTTTATACTCGCTGACATTATAACTAACGAGTAATATTTGATACGTTAAATACATAATCTTGCCAGAGTGGCATATTTTTTTCTGACCGAAAATATTCTGTTCAAAAATATGTAGCATAGAAAGTAAAATATTCTTAATATTCCCGAATTTTTGGCACATATTACAAAAAATTGCAATTCTTTTAAAATTACTTTTATTGATAAATTTTATAAATCTTTAGTTTTTATATTCTCTATATTCTGAACAACCTTTCTTCTTAACCTCAAAATAAAGAACTTCGTTTTATTGTTAACGTCTTAATAATTTTAAGGAATTGTTAACCGAACGTATCTTTAATTGTATGCTTAAAAAGTATTCCATAAAAAATTTTTTAAAACTGTTTATTGAGCATGTTGCAGCAATAAGTTCATTGTTTAACAAAGAAATCTAATCACAATACCAAAAAAAATAAGTAATTATTTCAGCAACCAAAAGGACTTAAACGGAGCTTCTTGTGATTAATTGTGTCGTGCGTGTTATAAAATGTTTGAATACAATTGATCGAAAACTGTACCTACAAGTTTTATGCCAACTCCGAAGAAACTTTGTAACGGGCGATCAGAAATATCACGTAAAGTAAAAATAAATGTATAATCTTTCCAATAGATGGCGTAAGAGAGATAAGATTTTGCACAAAAAAAAGATTAATATAGGTTGAGTCCCTTTAAAAAAATCACTCTCTTTCGCCTTTGTTCGAAGTGTCAAAGTAAGCTGTTAAGCCTGGTTTTCACTCGACCAGTTGTATGACGACATAAAACATAATCAATTAAAATATCACCTAAATAAAACTATTCTATAATTTTTGTATAGCTCAATTCGATACTTTAGTTGTTTTTAAATTTTCTCCATTGTCAAACATAGAACAAATGCCAACGTGTTGGCATTTTTCATTTGATTGACAACAATTGAGCATTGAAATTGACATAGTGAAAACCAAGCATTAGCTGAAAACTGTACACATTCAGGTTGTTTTCCTTGATTTTCTTTCATCCATTCTCACAGCTCGACTGAACTGCTCTCAAGTGACTCAATCTATATTAATCAAAGTTGGCTTGACTCAGTTTTACTTGAGCGCGCATCAAATATGGGCACTAACGAAGAGAAAATCCGCCATATTTTATAGTTTTTTTTTCGATAACGGTGAAAACGCAAGCCAGGGGCTGAAAATGTGATTAGCGTTTATGGTGCTGATACTGTAACAGTTAATCATGAGCAATTTTGGTTTCTTCGATTCCGTTCCGGTAATTTTGATATCAAATATGCAGTACGCTCTGGACTGCTGATTACCGAAAATGTCTATAAAACCATAAAAAAGATGGCGAGTCCGACCATCATATAAGCCCATTTCGATCGCCCAGAACCTAAGCATTGCACAAAAAACCATTTGGAACCACTTGAATAAATCTTCAAACGGAAGCTCAAAGAAATTTTTCTCAAAGAAAAATGTTCCTCATGTACCGAATTTCGATTTGTGAATCGCTGCTGGGTAGCAACAAAATCAGCCCGTTTCTGAAGTGGATGGTGACTGGTGATGAAAAGTGGATCACTCAGGGTTGACGGTCAGGAAGGTTTTGTTGTGTGTTTGGTGGGATTGCCAAGGAATCATCTGCTATGAGCTGCTCCGATACGGCCAAACTCTTAATTCAGACCTGTACTGCCAACAATGGGACCGTCTGAAGGAAGCAATCGCCCAGAAGCGGTCAACTTTAGCCAATAGGAGATGAATAGTGTTCTATCTGAACAACACCAGGTCATACACATAGTAAGTAACTCGCCAGATGCTCCGGAAGCTTGATTGTGAGCAAATGATAATCACCTGATCCTGTCTATGACGAATAATTTTGCTGGTAAAACGTTCGCCTCAACGGATGTTTGTTAAAATCGGTTGCCCCAGTTTTTTGTCAATAGGAACGAGAGTTATTATGGATGCAATCAACTTTAAAAATGACAACAAGTTATCGAACAAAACTATGCATATTTGAATTAAATGCGATCATTCTAAGTATGCTAAACAAAGCTTTAAATTTCATTAAAAAATAAAGAATTTCTTTTTGCTACACTTGATATTAATTGCAATTGAGAAAGCATTCTGAGAGAGATAGAATTTGAACACGGGTCTATCGCGATTCTTTGTCATACGGTTCACTCACTTCATAAAATATTCATCTCATGCAGAGCAATGATTTTCGGGGTTTAACCCTAGAAGGGGTCTAAAAACTATAAAAATATTCGCATTGCTCGCATTTTCAATTCGAGCTTAAAAAAGTTTGCTTGGTCAAAAAAAAAAGTATAACCATGCTTATAAGGCGCACAATAATAATATTTGAATCAACTATAAGGTTTTGTATATTTAAGTACTTTATTCGACTATTGCTTTGAATGCACAAAAGGTCTCTAAAATTCGTTTTCGTATTTATATTCTAACGAATATAATTTAATAAAATGTAAAAATTTCTTTGACATTTGTTAAGCAATTTGAAACTAACAGGACCTTAATCCTTAAAGGAAATATAGATTTGAACTAATCTCCATTTTTTTTTAACATTTTGAAAAGTTGACGAGTATTAGTATTAAAGGGTTATACTTCCGAGTCAGAGTGTATTGTAGTAAAGCAAAATTAAACTTTCTATAAAATTAAACTGAAAATCTTCAGAATTACCGTACTATGACATATTTAAAGTTTAAGAAAAATATTAAAAATAAAAAATTTACTTTGCATGTATAGTAGGGGAGCATTTTGTAGGAGAATAAAATTGTAGTATGAGAAAGAATTGTATTAAAATATCAAATAGTACAGCTGATTTCTTTTTTCTTTAAATTTTTTCGATTGTGCATATCTTTAATGTGTTCTTGGTTTCGTCATAGAAAGAAAATAATTTATTAAACAATTTTATATATCTGCTTGATAAGAAACCTGAAGCATGCATTCTGATCTTTTATTGCCATTGAATCTTGGATCTAAGCTAAAATAAGTAAAGCCCATTTTTTAAACATGATTAAATAAAAAATTTTAAGTCAACATTTTTCACGTGTATCATACTAATGAAATAAACACAAAAAAATATATAGAAAACTAAATTCAACAGACTATTTTTGTATATTTTTTATTATATTCTACTTTTTTATAAACCCTCTTCTCAAATACGTAAAGTTTTCGCTCCCCTTACAAAAAATTCTGCGGACTCCCATATTCACAGTTAGTACCTGGGTTTATGATCCAATTAACAAGGTGTTAGTGACAGCAGGCTATATTCACACAAACAGCAATCATAAGTTGTCATTTGATTGTAAATATTACTTTTTATTATTGTTTTACTTTTTTCGTTTTCTACTTTCGTTTTCTACTTTGCACCATTTCTTCTTTTTTTCAACATCCAAAACAAAATGCTGCTCTTGATATGTTCACAATGCCATCTAGGTGTTAAATTCATTCTTTGCCCTGTAAATCGTAGTGCAAATCTGGCGTGGATGTTGGAAAAAAACTCGACTAATATTTATCTTTTCTTTAAAAATGTCAAGTTACTGCAACCGGGAAAAAGCAAGGGTACAAAGGGTTAATTAAATAAGTGCGAGCGTACCCTTACAGAAAGTTGCGACGTAACTAGTGACATCTTGCGGAATTATAACCATTTATTTTCTAGTCTATCAGAACTTCGCTTCAGGACCAAGTGCCCCAATTCAACTAATCAAAGAATAGCTTACATTTCGAAACCAATTAAGAGCAGAAAAATAACTGCGTCGTAGCTATAAATAAATAAATGCTAGAAAAGATCACATAAAAACTCGCCAGAAACTTTTCGTTCAATAACAGAGGAGCAACATCGCGAAAAAGAGACAGCAACCAACAGTTATATTAGCTTGAAACTGTTGCAAGAGCAAGGTGGCATGATAACTTTACATTCCACACTGCGCTCTTCCACAACAGGAGCTGCCACACTGCTTTAATTATTGTTCGATTTGTGCAAACAATTTTTTAATTCATATATGCCATTTCATTTTTATATGTTATCTTTGGAGTTCATAATTAAAACATTTAATAAGTTTTTAATTCATTACATAGCATTTGTTTATGTCTACACAAGCACTGCCTTCAATTTGAGAAACACATAATTTCGAGCGAAATATTGCTTAAATTCTTGAATTGTACATTATATTGGGTCACGAGCTTGTGTGAAGCAACAAGCATTCGATTTCTAGAACCTATGTGTAACACTCTTCTTGTTTTTTGTTCGAGATATTCTTGGGTGTTTTTTATTTAAGCCCTTTCAATTTGCATGCAAAAAAGAATTTAATTAAATCTTTTTCGTATATTAATTTTTCCTTATATAAAATTGAGCAACACAATTTTCACTGAGATATTGCTACTACGAAATTTAAGCTGGTATAAAGCTTACTTAGATATCAGCATAATGCAACTAACAAGGTGGTAGTGACAGTTCTTTTAGCGATCATAGGTTGTCAAAAAAGGTACAAGGTAGAAAAAGAACAAGAACAACAAAATAAAAAAGTAAACTATGCAGGCAAATGACAACCTATGATCGCCGTTTGTGTGAATATAGCCTGCTGTCACTACCATCTTGCTAGTTGCTTCAAGACATATCAGCACACAAGTGTGACCCACAAGAGCTTGTGTGACTGAGAAAATCAAAAATATTTGCGCAACAGCCCAACATGTGTGGCATACTCGTGTACTGTATAATGTGTATCGGTGATGTGTAATTTGCATCTCAATCTTAATTGTGATATATTAGGTCAAACATTTTTTATTTAAGAATATCTGTAATATGAGTCATATGATTGCATAATATTGAATGCATAATATTAAAACTCTAATATTTAAAATATTTAAACATAATATTTAAACTAATATTTAAACATAATATTAAAACTCCAAAAATAGTTATAAAAATAGTATATATTTATATGTATATGTATATATCTAAAAAGTAAATTTTATTCTATTTTCATATAAAAAAAAAAAAGAAATGGCCACTTCAGCCCTTGAAGGGACTTTTACCGAGCTTTATTGAGGGAAACGTTCGATGAAAACATCATCTCAAGAAATAGTCCTGTTAATTGGTCACCAAGATCATGAGATTTCACGCCATTGGATTACTTTCTTTGGGGATATGCAAAATCACATGCTTATGTCCACAAACACGATGCTTTTGACGATATGGAAACCAACATTACTCGTTTTATTCAAGGAATACTGGCCGATATGCTCGAAAGAGTTGTCGAAAATTGGACCCAAAGAATGGACCATTTAAGAGCTAGTCGTGGGCAACATTTAAACGGAATAGTTTTTTAACATTGAGTTATAGGAACCGAACTATCATTCGAAATAAAAATTTGCATCAATTCATTGATTTTTATGTATTTAATTTAGAAAACAAACTAGGAAGTTCATATTGGATCACCCTTTGCATTTAAAAAATACTATTTATTGGTTTTCAACAGCTGCACCAATTTGTTCAAAACATTAAAAACCATAAGTAGTTAGATTTCTTGGTAATTATGAAACCTGAAGTATTGACATTGGAACTTATGTGAATGTTATATAAACTTATCACAAAAAAAAATAAAATATTGGCGGAAGTGAAAAAAGTGGAATGGCTTCTAATTTCCTATCTATATAGCGTTATTTTTTGCTTACGGTTGCTATAATCCTAAAATTTTAAATAGAAAATCGAACTATCAAATTATTATTAAATTAACCAAATAATTGCTAGAACACGTTTTGATCAAATCAAAAAATGACTTGTGTCATATTCATTACAAATTTCATATTTAAGTCACAATATCCTGGCACTTATGTAAACTATAATATTTTTATTAGAAGTATGGCTAATCACTATCAAAAATTATCAATGCTATATAGATTTCTTCTGAAAAAATGTTAATAAAAAAAAATATTTTGTTTTTATTGTAAATGCTACAGTTTGTACACAGTTTCCGAACAAAATAATAAAAATTTATGTTGTTTTTGAACAATTCTTACGGCTTAGTTTTTACCGTGAAGTATGCGATTTAGTTTGAAAAATTGGGATTTGTTAATAAAATAAACTGTTTAAATATTTTATTTCTATTTTGTGCCGCAAAAGCGATAAAAAATCGCTTGCAAATGAAAACAGGTAAAATTCTTTTGGGAGCTATTTTTGTTTTGTGACAGATTGTATTTTTGACACAATAGTTTTTGTTACAATTTTTTATTGCTTAGATTTTGACATACACACAACTATCTATTTATACGGTAGATACGTCCCTAAGTAAAACGAGTAAAAAATTTTTCTTTCAAAAGAACAAAATTAAATATTTTTGGACACACAATTACATAGTAATTTGTACAAATCAATTAAAATAAAGAGTTTTATTATTTGTTTGCAACAAATGTTTGTTTTTTTCTTGCTTTTGCTAGTGGGAAATCATTTATAACGTTCTCATAACATAGTTCTTGTGCTAGATCTGCTTCAATACATAATAAGGCCACTCCTACATTTAATTGCTCCTTATTCATAATTGCCCATAAATAGTTTTTTATAAGTTTTTATGTAGAAAGCAATCGTTTTCCAGAACAATTTGTAGCAGTAACCTTAATACATAAGAGACAAGCATAATGCTCCGCACCTAATATAGCTCAAACTGTAATTAGTTTTTGCCAGTTTTTGCTCAACATAAACAATCCTGAAAAATATTCACCATGAAAGAAAGTCATTTGATACTTATCAGTGAAATGCTTGCCTTTTATGTATGTGTATTTCTAGATAAAGTCACGGAAGCTATTGATGAAACATTATATTGATTAAATAACAACATAGACCTTGCTTGCACACGTGAGCCCTTTTCATGAAATTTTCCATGAAAAAACCACAGTGTTGCGAGATGGGGCATTATAATGATTGAGCGAATCGTCTTCTCAAAATGTTCACTATTTTTGTTATAAATTTTCACAATTTGTGCGCGCTGATCGAACGTGAATTTCTCAATGACTCAATATCCATGCTTGCTGGTGACTGTCATAGATTTAGAACTCTATTCTTGTCACAAGAAAGTAATAACCGAATCAAATTGTCAGTGACTTTTGGGACACACTTTATATCGCAAAGATCACGTAAATGCAAAATATTATTTCTTTTTGATTCAAAACTTATATCTTCTTCTTTTCTTGCAATAAGAAGATAAAAAGTTTAGAAGAAAACGTTTTAAATGGACGAATTTCCCACGGAGTATGTCTTCTAAATCATTGGGATACATAGATAATAAATTTGATGCTTATGACTGTATATATTTTGGGCTGTTTTGGTAAATGTTAATTAAAATTCAAAAAACATTATTTTACCCAACGTTTCGTTGGATCGGTACTCTAACCTTCCTTATTTAACCCGGCGGACACACGTGCAAGTCCGAAAAACTCAATAGATTGAAACATTTTTACTATCACACTTACATTTTTGAACTTACAGCGTACTTGCAGCGCTACTTGCAAAAAAATTTCAGAGACAGTGAATTTTGTCACTTGCTGCAAGTAATTGTCAGAAAGTATGATGAAAGTGATGTTTTTGTTGTGCTTTTGTGGATTTTTCCGGGATTTCCGTAATTTTATACAAGAAGCAACATGTATTCCTTATCTAACTTCTTAATTTCAAGTAATACTGCAATTGCAGGGAAGCCCTTCGCATTCGACGGCTTTTTTAAATTAACTTGCACTTTCTCATGTGGACGCTGAAACAAATTGCAGCTAGTTTCAAACTTTTTCGAAGACAATATATATTCTCTACTTGACAAGTGATTGCTTGCGAGTGTGTCTGCAGGGTAAGATAAGTTTTATTTAAAAATAGTTTGCTCTCAAAACTTTGCCACAATGATACAATTATTAAAAATTTTTCAAACTCGAAACTTAAAGTAACTTTTTAAATAAGCAACGAAATTGTTCTGCCGTCCGAATGTAAGCGAAGTTTTTGCTGGTTAGTTTGCCTCAAACATTTGTCGCTCAAAGTTCTGTTTCCGTTTCAAATAAGTTTTCCTCACGAGCCTAGGCCTTAATCCTTTACTGATAATAAAAGATCTTGATTCCAAATTTACTTCTATAAAGCATCTAAACTATATAATTCCTAATAAATACTCTCTTTTAGTAAATAGATTACTGATCCCTATGCTTTTAAGTTGCTTTTCATAAATCTAGTGAGATCAAAGTTGAAATATGCGTATTGTGTTTGGAATCCCATTTATAGAGACCACATTGATCACATGGATCGTGTTCAGTGCAAATTAATACTCGAAAATTCAAAATTTCTTCACTCAAATTTTTAAAATTTTATAAATTTATGCTTTGATTCTTAAATTTTTCGGATCCCTCCATTCCTACGATACGCCAGAGAACCCTGGTCCAATTCCCACCTGACACAGAAAGTTTTTCCAGTTGAATTAATTATTCTGTTCGGCCGTCACCTCTCTGCAGACGCACTCTACCCACTTTACAATATTATGATCTTTTCTTTTTTTAGTCATATAAAAAATGTGATGTTTCTAGGATCGCTCTTTATTTTCCCGCTAAATGGTATATCTATCGTGACACACATATATCATACATTTAGGTTGACCATATTGTTTTATATCAAAATACATAACACAACAGAGAAAAAAAACATAAACGACATAAAAACATAAATAAAACTACACATAGTAAATAATTTTTGAAGTGAAAACTTCTTTAGACACGTTGAGCTCTTTTTGGTAGAGAGCAAGACTATAGATTCGCGATATTATCACGCTGTTAGCGTAACAGAAATTATTGCTGTACAGCATTCCTTTTTAGGGATTGCATAGCATCGACCAAGCCGAAGACCGAAGCAATTACCGAACCGATTACCGATTACCAGGCCGATTACCGAGCAATTACCTAACGATTACCTTATCAATTACCAATTTCCGAGGCGATTACCAGCCGATTACCGAACCAATTACCGAAACGATTACCAACCAATTACCAAAGCAATGACCAACCGATTACCGAACCAATTATCGATTACCGAAGCGATTACCAACCGTTTACTAATTACCGATTACCCAACCAAAGCATTACAGATATATTATGTATAAACATTGAAAAATAGCAGTTTATAAACTAATTCTTAATATTTGAAGTCACTCCAATTGTAATACGGTTTCAGTATAGTCATATGTGAAGGCACGTTTTACTAGAACTTCGTTGAAAATTTTTGTCCGTGTACAGAATTAAAGCTTCAAATAAATTACTTTTATATAATACAGAACGGATGGTCATCGTAGATATATTACGTAGTATTCATATTTTATAATAACGAAACCATACGTGTGTTTCATCTTTTCGTATTTTTAATCTTGTGTATTTCATCTTTTTGTATTAAATTCCATTTTTAAAATTTATAACATAGTAATGCTTATTCATGTTGCTATTTCATGGACAAATTTCATGTTGCTTGTATAGTTTATAAGATATGGGGCTAGTATATGTCGATGTTCCAACATCAGTTTTTTCAGGTAGTTTGAAAATCCAATACATACTTAATATATAAAGTATAATATACATGAAAATATTGAAAATTAAATTGCGTTAAAATTTCCATTTCAAAATGACCAAGCTATTTTCCCCGCAATTGCTTTTTTGCAAAAGTATGGCAAGGCCAACGTGAGCGAGCAGCAGCCACGACTTTCTTCATCTCGCTTTTATTAATTCTTAAGTATGGCATGCATGAGTTAGAAAAGAATAGCATTCAGTAACTTGGATAAAGTCCGACCGCCATTTTGTGAACAAGGGGCTAACTCGGTCGTCTTTTGTTCACTTGCTTGTTCGTTCGCTCGCTGATATCAAAGCCATTATAATCGTCGTTGTTTCTTGTTCGTTCGGACGGATGGTAGTGAAGAAAAAATATCAATTTTGTGTGGAGTTTCGAGTTTTTTCGGTTCGTGGTCGATTGTGTGGCCAAAGTAGTACTCAGTAAAGTTTGAATGGGAATTTGCTTCAGAAAAATTAAAAAAATAAAAAACGCTAATTATTATAAGAATTAATTGCAAAAAATTGGCGCAATTTATGAAAAAAATTGAGTGAAAATGTTTTTATTGAGAAAAACCCGGTGGAAATTTGTATTGAGTGGTGAAATTTTAAAATCAAAAATATTTTCAACTAGAAAAATTTTTCATTCGTTTTCAGTTCGTTGTGAGTTTTGATAGAAAATATTTTTTCTTCCAATTCGCTAGATTTTGTACGCTTCGTTTTTGTTCGTCTATCGCACGATTTTCTCTCGTTTCTAAATCATGCCGTCGTCTCATTCGGTTTCGTGTAATAGAACAACAACAACAAGAACGGGAGTAATGTGTGTAAAGCAGCGAGTAGTGTCGAAGAAAATATATATCTACTCGTTTTAACAATTTTGTTCGATGTAGAAAGTGACAAAAACAATTTTTTTTGTGTAAAGCTCGAAAGTGTGCGCTAAAGTGAGATAGCGATGGTGTTTTCTCATCTGACATACAAAAGTTTCGCCTGTTCGTTGAAATTGCAGCCGCTTGTTTGCTCTCGCTCGTTATCTAGATTTTTTTGTTGGCATTTACTCGTTGCTCTTGCGGTTGTGTGTGGATTGCCCGAATACATTTAAAGATTGTTACTTTTTCTACACTTGCTCTTTGCCGCTAGTGTTGCAAATTCGACCAGAACCCATGCACGCCCTTTACTATAGCAAGTGAAGGGATTTTTTTTTTAAATATTTCTATTTGATAAGTTTTATTTTGAAGTAAGTCTTTTTTGAAGTAGAATTAAGGTACGGTTAATTTTGCCTGAGCCCACAAATAGATTTGATTCAAGGTATATATATACCTTGAATGAAGAGATACATTCACATAAATAAGTCCTCATGGAATTTTAATGTTTAAAATCTGTACATTTTAAAGATCGCACTGAAGAATTCAATATTTTAAAATTGCATAATTTTATTTTTACTTGACTTTCTAAATACCAAAAGTAATTGAATTATTTAAAATTAGAAGCTTATGAATATTTATTTCGATTGATCAATATATGTTTTCGATTTAAATAAGTTGATGCCTGTCAGTTCATAGCAGCACATATCAAATAAATTTACTTTGATCTCATAAGTTTAATGATATAAGTTCAATCCTAAATTTTCCCTGTGAACAATTCAATTCGTTGAGGTTGACAACACTTTCTCGCCGCCGTGCGAACAAACTCTGGGAAGTCTGAGCGGCACTCGTTCATCTCAGTTAATTTCAGTCTTGCTTGCTAGTTCTATTGTTACTCGTTCGCGAAATCAGTTGATTTTCTCCAAGCTGCACATAAACTAAATAATTTTTGTGTAAAACTTTTTCAAAAAATTCTTAAAAATCTAAAATAAATTTGAAAAATTTTCTGACAAAAATTAGAAATCCAAAAAAATTGCCACTTTATTTGAAAATTAACAAAAGCATAGCATGATAAATTTTTGCAAGCAACAATTGTGACAATATGCTATATAAATTTTTTTTGTATTTTAGAGAATAATTTTTGAAAATTTTAATTTATAATCGAATAATTTTGTGAATTTTTTTTATCGTCGTAAAAATTAAAAACAGTTTTGCAAATGAAAAATTTTCGAGGCAAATGGTAAATGCAAGCGACGAATAAGATTTCAGTCGCTGTCTGTTTTTCTTGCTTTTTTCGCTATGAATTTTTATGCTTCTCTAAAAATCGTTGTTTTTATTTTGTGTGTAGTGGTGTGGTGCGCGAGCAACGAGTATTTGACAGTAGCTGGAGCTAACGAGTGACGAGTCAAGTGAAATGGCATAATTAACTCGTTACCTAAATAATCTATTCGGTCACTCTCTCATGTTCATACAAATGTCCGACTACTGAAAGAAACGAAATAAAATACAAGAAAATTGCTTGACAGCAGGAACATTTTGTATTGGGGGAAATGCAATTGACACAAAAACTATTATTTACAATTTAGAAAATCTGTTAAAAATAAATTTTGAGAAATGAGTTTATTCAAATTTAAAAAAAATCCTAAACAATTATTTTACGATAATATAATTTTAAATAGTTAAACAGTTGAATGCATAACAAAAATATTTTTAATGTATAATATCAGCATAGTTCTTAAGGCCGCGTTCATTTCCGAACGAATGAAGAATTTTTTTATTAAAAATATAGTTTGATTTTTTAAACTGATATTAATTTTTTTATTTACTTTGCAGTTTATACAGTGCTTTTGTAAAAATATGAAAAAAAAATGTTAACAAAACAAAAAAGGCGCTAAAGAGCAACAAGGTGAATTGAGCAAAATGAAAGCCTTTCACAAAAACTTGCTTAAAATACTTCATGAATTAGCCGAGTGCCAACTATAGCAACAGCACTAATTTGTGTTTCATCAAAATCCACAACAATAATAACAGCAGAAATTGACACAAAATGCACGCGAGCGTATTTTATTTCATAAACTCTTTGAATTTTTTGGAATCAGAAATTGATGTAAAGAATTCTTCGCTACTGACCCAACAGGAAAAACATAAACAACTGCTGAAGGAACAATATCAACACCAAATGGTGCATCCGCTGTTGCCACTAAGACGACGTGAACGTCAACAGCCTTGGAAAAAATTTCCTGTTTCTTTCAACTTTGTTGCAACTTCAGTCTCGGCTTCAGTTTCAGCTTCAAAAGCAAAATCAACATCATCGTCACATAAAATTAAATAAACATTAAAACTTTCTTCAAATACTAAAAAAGTTAATAAGAAGCATGAATTCATCTTCAAAATAAATCAAAAATAAACAAATAAAAACAGTGCGAAAAAAGAAACGTTCTCTTAGAAAATAGTGTAAAAAGTGTTGCCACAGACATTTTATTATTTTTGTTTATAACGTTTTTAATATAAAGACAACTTTAAAATTATTTCCATATTAATATTGCTAACAACAAACACTGAGCAATGGCGGATCACATGGATGAACCGCCGCAGAAGCGGGTCAAAATGGATGCCGGTAAGTTTTCGTTTCCATTATTATCCATCTAGATATGTACTCTAAATATTCATAAAGTTATAGAAATTGAGCCAAGATGTTGCTCGTTTTTCTTGCTTACTTACAAATTTTGTTCTATTCCATTGTTTTATATTTTTAAGTTGAGCTAAAGTATAACAGAACTTTTAAATTTTCCCAAAACAATTTTTTTTTTTGTTTTTAATCAATAAAAACAATTCATATACATTTCCATTTTCATTTTATCGAAAAGTAGTCGCTACTCAGCCACGTACTCCTCTCTGCTTTCCTCTCTGTTAATCTAAAGTGCCCCATATATACCAATGCCTCTCATTTTAATGTTGCATTTGTTTTTTTCAGCGGATTTCTTCTCCGTTTTGGAAGATAATCTACCTGATGAACTTGTCTCCAACAATAGTAATTGGGCCGATCAACTTGGTGGTGGTCCCGGTGGCGGCCCCGGACCAGTACTAGGTGTTAATGTTGTAGGCGGACCTAATAAACCACCTGCTCAAGGCCCTGGACCAGGTGGTCCACAAATGAATGGTGCCGCTGATGATGCCACAGGTGGCAATGGTGGCGGTGGTGGACAAATTGGCGGTGGTAATCCACTTCGCCAAATGCAGCATCATCAGCATTTGCAACATTTATTGCAGCAACAAGTAACTCAATCCTGAAGATTGCTTTAATTTTAAAACTAATAACAACTTCATTCTTTTAGGGCAATAAAAATCCCGGCATGGTTGGAAATCCCATGGCCGGTGGCGGCATGAATCAACTCGGCAGTAAATCTCCCAATTTACAATCTCCCAGTGCAGGGGGCATGCAAGTTGCTGGCGCTCAAATGGGTGGCATGGTGAATTCAATGCCCATGTCAATATCGAATAACGGTACACAAGGCATGAATTCAATACCAGGTAAGTTATTGCTTTTTATGTTAACCTATTTTCAGTCTTGTTAGAAATATGTAGAACAACTGAGATGAAAATTGAGATGTCGTTCGTTATTTTAGATTATTTTTAATATTTTAAGTAAACATATTTTCAGGATTTAAAAAACTGCAAGGGCCTTCGGGAGTTTTTTTAAGAAAAAAGACACCATTTTAAATTTTTTTTTTTTCGAACCTCTTATTTTAGACCAAACTTTTTTACATTATAGTATAACTATTGAAGATTTATCCCTGAAATTTTTGTCCAAAAATAATCATCGATAAGGTAGAAAAGAGCAATGCCGCGAAAGACCTTAAAATTTGCGGTGTGCAAGATATCTGCAGACTGGTTCATCTGAAAAATTTTTTTCGTTTTAGTAAAGAGTTCTTGGGCGTTTAATCGTCAGATTTTTTGTTTTGATACATAGTTTTTGATTTATAACATAAACGACTTCAATTTTGTCCACAAAATATTAAAATTTTCTTTTTACGTCCGCCATTTTGTCAAAAATTAATATTTTTAAAAATCAACGAAAACGCCCAACTCTTTAATAAACCGCAAATTTAAGGTCTTTCGCGGCAATCCATTTTTCTACCTTATCGACTAATATTTTTGGACCAAAATGTCAGGGATAAAACTTCAATAGTTATACTCTAATAATGTAAAAAAAAAAACTTGGTCTAAAATAAAATAGAGCTTAAAACAAAATTTTAAAATGGTGTCTTGTTTTTCTTCGAAATACTCCCGGAGGCCCTTAAAGTAGTAACAATGTTTAAGTAAAACTTAAAATACCACTGTAAAATTTGATTTTTCGAATTATGACTTTTTCGAAGAAAACGAGCGATTTTATTTTCGTGACATTTTTAACCTTTGTTTTAACCAAATTTCCAAACAAAAATTTCTTAATCAAATACACATAGAAAAAACATACCCGATTATGTGGGTGTAGACAGAAAGGTTAAGTATAGAAAAATTAAAGCAGTCCATATTAACACTTAATTAATATTATTAAAATCAAGTAAGGTCCAGTAAATCATATTTTTCAGCATTTTCATCATATTTAGTATTGTTGGTGCACACAGTTGTATTCACCGCAAAATGTAATAATTTGATAAAAGCATACTAACGGACCTAAATTTACAATAGTAAACCAGTATTTTTCATATATATCTATGTGTTTGCTGTAATTTTTTGATTACAAAACAAAATTTGAAGCTCAAAAATAATAAATTTTGATATAAATTATCAGCTGCTTTTCATATATTGACAATTTCATTGACAAATTTTGTTTTTTGAACTTCAAATTTTGTTTTGAAATCAAAAACTTACAACAAACACATAGAAATATGAAAAATACTGGTGTACTATTGTATAATTTCAAGAATAGGCCTGTAAATTCTACATTTTGACAAAAAAACGTTTAATTTATTAACCCTTAACTGGTGCAACCCAAAAAATGTAGTTCGTTTTTTTCAAAGAACGCCTTAAGTCACAACACGAATGATCAATGAGAAAGCATGCACATATCTGAGACCTTTAAAAGTACTAAGCGTAATAAGAGAAATATCTTTTATTTTTTTTACGTGGTCCCACAGACCAAGTGTATCAGTTAAGGATTAAAGTAAAAAATACCCAGCAGAAAACTTGCTTTGGTCTCTCTTACTCAGACCGCAACTCGGAACAGAATTTCTAAATATAATCAATCCTCCATATTTAAGTTTAGATTTTAAGGCTGAAATTTGAATATAATCCAGGCTTCCTTTTTACAGACCTGTATTAAACCTGAAATTAAAAAAAAAAAAATCAGTTTTTTCAGGCCAGATTTCATGTCTGCATTTGAAATAAAATTTTATAATTCAAACAAGAAATTATAAATGAACATTTAAAAAAAGTAGCAGCAAATTTTGAATTCTGAAGAGGCGAACACTTGTATGAAAAAATCAGGACTGTTTTCAAGGTGAGGTTATGCCTGTCAGGCCAGAAACCCTGATCAGTCATTAAATTTTCTACTAGGTACATATTGATTGAATTATCTCAGATGAGCAACAAAATAAAACAATATTCCTTTTTTTGTTTCGTTTAAGGCATTTACGCTTACAGAAAAACTACATGTCTTTGTTCGTTATGGAAATAAAACAGTTAACTTATTTTTTGATTGAAAATGATAAGTTTTAGTATACCTTTTATTTAAATCGTATTAAACTCTTATGAATAAAAGGAAAATGTTCACTTTCCTCTCAAAAAATAAATTTAGTTGCACTACTTGAAAAGTCAAATATCTGTTTAATATTCAGCCTAATTATGAATAAAATTTCCTCTGAAATTGCAAAAGGGAACTTTCATTTCTTAGACAGGGTATTTAAAGCTTTTAAAGATTTTTTCTTGTGATCTTAAAAATTGACGACGAACGCAAATTTGACAGGTTTTCGACCTGGTATGTTTGCAAATACCTGATAAAGAAATCTCACGCCCTCCTTTTACCTGGAACGTGTTTAATATACTACACAGGGTGAGTTTTTTTTATCTTGAGTTTAAATATCTCGAAGAATAAGCAACCTCGCGAAAATGTCTTAGGTTGCGAACATAGTGAACGCTTGTTGCTGAGCCGAGCCGAACAACACATTGGAGCAATAAAGAAATCAAGTTATGCATCTCTTTTGCTCCAATGTGTGTTTCGGCTCGGCTCAGCAACAAGCGTTCACTATGTTCGCAACCTTAGATAAAAGTTGCAAGCTTTTGCCATTAGCCATGAGCAGAACCTTCAAGAACAATTAAGGCCAAATTAGATTTTTTTTTTAATGGAAACATGAATTTTTTTATTCAATATTCGCATTTTCCAGAAAAAAAGAAGTTCTTTTTGTGTGATATAATATTTTGCTTGAAAATGCTTCACTACTTTTTTGAAAACTTCCCTAGGCTAATATCTCAAAAGTTACGCAACATAACGAAAAACGTTTTTGCGGAAATGTAATAATGCCTCTAGCGAGTTAACAAAATATTTTCAAGTAAAGTTTTTCCAACAAAAGATACGTATTTGTATCTAGAGAATACAAATAACGGTGATTACATGTCAAATCGGACGCTTTTCGAAACTCACATATTTGTAGAAATTTTTTACTTTGCATGTCGATAGTACTTAAAAAACTAGAAATATTTGCATATTTTTTTTTTTTTGTATCTTTTGAAAACATCGTTCATTTATTCAATCTTAATGCATTCTCAAAATTTTACGTTGGAGAATTAATGTTTCCTATTTTAGACGAAAGTACTACAGTAGAACGTGAGTTTGGTGGCATCGGACTTAATTATTTGGTAATCCCAAGTTCAGAATCAGATTCTTCACCAAATTTAACATCAAAATAGATGACTTTTATAGAATTGATGATTTTTTGCAATGCATCAAAAAAAGAAAAAGCCGAATTTTCGAGCAGAACGGGACAATTTTTCAACTTTTAATAATACCTCAAATTATTTTATTCGCAACCATCGTTTACAATTGCGGGGGGCACGCAGAATGCCAAATATTTAAGCATTTTAAATACAAATTTAACGCAGTCTAGTATGTACAGTAAATATATTTACAATATAAACAATTTTTATTTATTTAAAATACACTTTGCGGCGCACGTACGCCAAAACTAATGATTTTACGAAAAGCTCACAACATGAATTGTAGGGAATTTCTCTAGTTTCATTTGGTACATATGTGTTTATATCGTGAAATGAGTCGGAAAGGTGATATTGGAAAAAAACTGCTTTTAGGCGCTATTTTGCCAATATGAAGGCGCGAGCGGCAAAAATACGAGGTGGCAAAGTTGAAACTCGGAAAGATTACATCGAAATTTATAAAAGTACCCATTTTCAAAACTTTCGGAAAACATTCCAGGTAACCTCGTTTTTCCCCAAATGACTGTACTAATAATAGGGTGCGGTGGCGTGAAGCGTTTCACCTGTGAAATTTTGACAGCGCGTTTACATATAACGTTAACATATATACCGTCATGTTGCTTTCATTGCCGCACAGTTTTTCATGATACAGGGAAGCGTTCACACATACATTGTTTTGCTCTTTCAAAACAGTGCTAAAAAATTTTTTCAAAAGTTTTTTTGATCGAGTGAATTTGTCCGTTTTTATGCCAACTACTCAACACAAATTCAAGGTAAATATATCAGTCGTGTTGTTTTTAAAAAATATGAAGTGTTTATGAAATATCTATCGAGTGGTTGCGTGATGCCAGCCGTGTTTTAAAAATGAAAGGCTTCACCCCACACAAACTCCTTTTTAATATTATTAGTATTAGTATTAGTATTTATTGTGTTTGTGTGTTTGTGTGTTTAATGCGTTTTTATTAGTTTTTTTGGCATTTTTTTAATTCATTGCAACAAATGCGACCAACCATACCACTTGAAATGCGTCGACATGGGCAACCGTGGCCAGTGGCAGATCTAGGATTCGCCAGAGGGGGATCTAAGATAGCGAAAAAAAAACCAAAATTAAAAAAAATACAAATATACATACATCGGTGATTCCATCGGACGTTTTTCACATATTTGTAAAAATTTGGTACTTTGCACGTCGATAGTACTTAAAAAAAAATTTGCATATATTTTGTTTAATTTCTTTTGGAATTTTTTAAAAACTGCCAACACAATTTTCAATTTTCGCGTACAAAATATTATTTTTTTTTTAAATTTATATAAAATATTTTATAATATATGGTTGGTTCTTACGATATTTTATTATTTTTCAGTTAGTATATACCTAGAAATATAAAAACAAAGTTGTTTAGATTCAAACTACTAAGAGAATGTGTATGGCTATAAGGCTCAAAAGCCAACTTGTAAGTTAATGAGTTCCAGAACCAAGCGGACCCACTAAACAAATACTGTTTTGTATCTTTGCCTCAGAAATGAACGCCGCAGGCGAACAATTTGTATTGAAAATCGCTGCGATTTGTAATAAAATTTTTTATTTAATTGTTGATATTATAAAGAATGAGCAAACATTTTTTATTAAAATTCACCGCGACTTATGAATGTACGAATTTTGTCATAATTTTACTTCAACCTATGAGAGTTAAAGCCGATCTATTTTTAACGATAATTTTTAATTGTTTTTCCTTGTAAATTTGATCATGTCGGAATTTTGTGAAATTAGCTTTCACGTACTTATAAATTTGCACTGAATTTTCTACAATAACAAAACAAAATGTTTTTGCACCAATTGGTTTAGAAAAACAAATAAATAAAAGTAAAGTTATAAGTCAAATTATGCCTTCGTCTGAAGGTTTTTCATTTCCATTAGGTTTTAAGTTTTTTTTTTTAAAAACTTCGGATGTCATAAGCTGCGTTCCTCTTCATAATTTTTTATATATTTACATGCTTCAAGTTACCTTAGTAGTTTGAAACGAAGTTTCTTGCTAGTTTGTTCAAGTCACAAACCATAATTCTGTAAAGTTACCTGCATATAATAGTCATGCATGCATCAAAGCATCTGACGTTTCTGTTAAACACACGTTAGATGATGGGATAACTCACATACAAAAAAGTGTGAATCATGGACGCATTAAGCATGATCCCATAAGCTTACGTGTATTTAATAGAAACGTCAGATGCTTTGATGCATGCATGCCTTCTGTGTGTTATGGGCTTAAAAGGTAAAAGCTTTACGTGTTTTTCGTATTATTTCAGCTGTGACTGAATTTATCAGTTTTGAAGCCCAAGGGGGGAGGGGGGCTGAAGCGGCTTTTAAGGCTTATTTTCATTTATTTCCTATACAAAAAATTCTCCAAAGGGGGGGAGGGATAAAGCCCTTTCAGCACGTTTGCAGATCCGCCACTGTCCGTGGCTACTACACCTGTAGAAACTGCGACTCTGACCTCGATATTAGCGATGAATAATGAATTTGGATTCAATGACTTTTATTCAGTATTTTAGTTTCTTGCTGACTTAGGATAACCGATTTATGTTAATGATATGGGTGAAATGCTTCACCCACCATTTTGTGAGCCTCCAAAAAAGAATGCAAAATTTTAACCGATATTATTTCGAAACCGAAAACAATTTTTAATCTGAGTAAAAAAAAAATAACGATCACAAAATTATTTTTATTTCTGTTCGGGAAAAATACAGGTGATTGATTTTTATTTCTGATCGAAAAATAACATTAATTTCTGATGTAAAAAAAAAAATGATAAAAAAATAATTTTTATTTCTGTTTAAAAAAATATCGATAAAAAATTGCTTTTATTTGTAATTGAACAAATAACGAAAAAATATTCTGACCAAAAAAGTAACGGGAAATAATAAATGTCATATTTGATCGAAAAAAATCGACCAGAAATATTTGGTTTCAGTAAAATCGTGTAAAAAAAATCATGTCAAACACAGGATCTCCGACACCATAGCGTCATATTGCTACATTTAAAAATATTTTACAACTTTCAATATATCATCTTTTGATCTAAGAACCAAAAAATAATCGATGTTTTTCGGCTCCACGAAACAACATCCAAAAAAAATAATACCCAAAAACACGAAATAAGCCCCAATGCTTGGAGGATATTTCATCTTGTGCTGGTGACATAATAATAGTTATTATTTAAAAGATTCTTAAAAAAAACTTTTTTAAAAATAAAAGTCTTCAAACCTTACTTTCGATTTTATTTTAAAATAGTTTTCAAACTTACTAATGTTCATGAATTAAAAAAAAAGAAACAATTTGATCATCTCATCTCTAGAAAGGAATTCAACCGATTAACTTATGATTTTTCCCTGTAAACATTTTCCGAGTACCTCAAAAAAAAAATGACAAAAGATTATTTTGGATGCGTATTTTATGAGTACGCAATAAAAGGACTCATGAAGGACTTTGATATAATTGTTAAATGATTGCTCAAAAAAAAAAAAAACAAAAATTCTGTAAGTTTCATTAGGATGCCTGCTTTATGAGGACTCATTAAAAGCACTCTTGAAAGAGTCTTTTAACATAATTGTTGAGTCTTAATTTTGAGTTAAAAAAAAAGACATAAAACAGTCATTAATATGAATCATATTTTGGAGCCCACAACCTACGAAAATGTACTCATAAAAGAGCATTTTTTGCGCGCATTATGACGATAAATACTCATTTATATGAGTCTTAAAAGAGTATTTTAAGAGTCTAATGTTTGCTGGATTATGATCAACTGTGTTGTGCCTCTTTTTAAATGTTTGTACACAAAAAAATCGATCATCAATAGTTATAAAGTAAAAGTTTGTTAATATTCTTATTAAAAGACTTTTTGCAAAAAAAGTTATAATAGTGGCAAGCTTTGATTTATCCGAAAACGTCAGAAAACAGCAGAAAACGTTATGCCTGACCAGGCTGGAATTCAGGCCTGGCATGAATGACCCATGCTTGACCTTTCCTTGTAAACAGCACGGATATTTTCATACAAGTGTCCGCCTCTTCAGACGTGAAATTTGTTATTACTTTTTTTAAATGTTCATCTATGATTTCTGGTCTGAATATCAATTTTTATTTCAAATTCAGGTATGAAATCTGGTCTGAAATTAAACAGGACTGCTTTTTTTGCTTAAATTCAGGTTAGAATACAGGTCTGTAAAAAGGAAGCCTGCATTATATTTAAATTTAAGCCTTGAATTCTGAACTGAATAATGGAGGCATGATTATGTTTAGAAATTCACTCCTAAATTTCAGTCTGACAAATGAAATTTATGTTTAAAATGTGAACACTTTTTAATCAACGGTTATAAATCACTACAGGTTCTTCTAAAAATTTATATAACGATTTGAATTTTCACATTGATTGTTTTTTCTATTTTAAATACGTCATCTATTAAGTCTTAAACTAAAATGAAGCTTTATAATAATACTTTCATAATTTTAAAAATTTAATCAACCACGAATCTCCTTATCTACTTGGCCCAACTTTGCAGGTATGAACAGCATTGCTCAAGGCAATTTAAACAATATGGTCATTACAAACAGCGGTGGCATGGGTGGCCTTGGGGGCGGCAGTGGCATGGTAAATAGCATAAAACAACAAATTGGTGGTGGACCTGTAGGCATGATGGGTGGCGGTCCTGTTGGTGTAGGTCAAATCGGTGGTCCCAATCAAGGCATGCATCTCGGCGGTCCAAATCATCCACAGGCTATGCAAAATGGTCCCATGATGGGACGTATGGTAGGAGCACAGCAACATATGTTACGCGGTCCGAATCCACACATGATGGGCGGTGGTGGTCCCGGTGTTGTTGGTGCTGGTGGTGGTCCACGCATGCAAAATCCAAACATGCAAATTGGAAAATTAAATATGTTGGATGGCCAAGGACAGCCACAACGAGCTGAGCTATTAAATCGCAACTTGGCGTTACGGGCAGGTCAAATGAATAACATGGTAGGTGGTGGCCCAGGTCCTGGCAATGTTGGCGGTCCAAATGGTCCATATGGCGGAGGTGTAGGTGTTGGCAGTTATGGTGGTCCTGGTGGTGGCGGCCCTCAGGGTAACCTCAATGTCAATGCCAATAGTTCGCAACAACAACAGCAGCAGCAGCAACAACAATTATTGGCGCAGCAAATGGCCCAACGTGGTGGAGTTCCACCGAATATGTCAGCTGCCAGTATGCAGCAACAACAAGCCAATCGTGGTGGCGTGCCTATAGGACTAGGTGTTGGTGTTGGTGTAGGTGATGGCAACGTGACTGGTGGATTAGGTGGTCCCCAGCAGCAGCAACTGGCCAATGCGCAATTAAATGCAAATCAACAGCAGCAGCAAAATGCGCAAGTTGGGGGTGTCATGGGTCCGACATTGGGACCACGTCCACCACAACCGGGTGGTGCAGGCGGACCGCAACAAAATCAGATGTTGCATCCACAGCAGCAACAACAACAGCAGCAACAACAACAACAACAGCAGCAACAGCAACAACAACAACAGCAACAACAACAACAGCAGCAACAACAAGCAGGCCCTTCACAACAAGCCGGCAGCGGCGCTGGTCCAAGTGGTAGCGGTGGTGCGAGCGGCGGCTCTCCACACATTTCCGATGATCGCAAAAAACAGATCCAACAACAACTTATGCTGCTATTGCATGCACACAAGTGTAATCGTCGCGAAAGTCTCAATCCGAATCGCGAGAAATGTTCCGTCCCCTACTGCAAGCCGATGCAGGACGTGCTGGCGCACATGGCAAGTTGCAAGCAGAGCAAAGACTGTACCGTGCAACACTGCACCTCTTCGCGGCAAATTCTGCTCCATTACAAGACATGTCAACGTTCTGATTGCATAATCTGCTTTCCTTTTCGGCAAAACCACACGTTTCAAAATCAGAATCCGAATGCAGCGGCAAATCAACAGCTACAACAGCAGGGTGGTGGTGATAAGCAGCAGCAACCTGGTGGCAGCGGAGCGGGAGGAGGACCGCAGCAACCTGGCGGTGCACCACAGAACTCAGTACAGCAACAACAACAACAGGGTGGTGTTGGACCAAATACCGTGGTCGGACCTGGTGTTGGCATGCCTGGCGGCCCAAATCAACAAATGACCATGAAACCAAATGCTGCAGATATGGCACAGATGCAGCAACAACAACAGCCCAATCCAAATCAGGAGATACGCCGCTTCGATAGCATGGGTATGCAAGGCGCTGTTTCCACAGCCGCCGGACCGACGAATATGTTGCAAGGTAATGCCGTAAATGCCCAACAACAGTTGCAAGGTATACGCATGCCTGGTGGCGGTGGCCCACCAGTGCGCGTTATGAGCTCACAAGTAGTTGGTGGTCCTGGTGGCAATCCCGTTGTTGGCATGCCAAATAATTTGCTTATGGGTGGTGCTGCTGGACCCGAAAGTCAGTTGCAGCAACAAAGTGCACAACAACAGCAGCAGCAACAACAACAACAACAAATGCTTTTGCAGGGTGGTCCTGGCAGCGGTGGTCCTGGAAATCATGGCAATAATCCGCAACTTGTAGGATTAATTGGTGGTCCTCCCCCCAACGCAAATGCAGTGGGTGCAGGCAATTTGCAAAATTCTGGCCAACCACAACAGCAACAGACGAACATTCCACTCTCCGTTAACGTGCATAACTTCAACAATTCCAATTTCAACAATCCGCTGGGTGTCGGCGGCGGCGGTGACAGCTCTGGTGGTGGACCACCGAACAAACAAATGGGTCCACAAGAAATGGCCAAAATGAAAATGCAGGCACATGCAGCCGTAGCTTCAGTAGCAGCGATGGCTAATGCAAGCGCCGCCGCTGCGGCGGCAAATAATGCTGGCAGCGGTGGTCCTAGTGGTGCTGCAGGCGGAGGTATAATGGGCACACAAGGCGCTGCTGGAAATGCATCGGCAAGTGCCGCAACAACTTCAACTGGTGCGGGTGGTGGCGGTGCGGGGGGTGCTGGAGACAGTGAAAAAGATTGGCGCGAATCAGTTACCGCAGATTTACGTAATCATTTAGTGCACAAACTGGTGCAAGCCATCTTCCCCACCTCGGATCCAGCTACCATGTTGGACAAACGCATGGCCAATTTGGTTTCCTATGCCGAGAAAGTAGAAAAGGACATGTACGAAATGGCTAAGTCGCGTTCCGAATACTATCATCTGCTGGCTGAGAAAATCTACAAGATACAAAAGGAGCTGGAAGAGAAGCGTTTGAAGCGCAAAGAACAGCAAATGTTGCAGATGCAACAGCAACAACAACAAGGTGGTTGTGGCGCTGGCGGTGGAGGTGGAAGTGGCGGCGGTGTTGGTGGTGGCGGTTCTGCCGGACCAAGTATTGGTGGACCAGCGGGCGTTGGCGGTGGCCAACAGCAATTGCCACCTGGACATCCTGGTGTAGCGCAGCAACAACAACAAATACGGCCAATGATCAGTCCCATGGGCGGTGCAGGCCCTGGTCCTGGTGGTCCTGTAGGTGTTTCCATGGCAGCAGCCGCTGGCATGATGCGCGGTCAAGCGCCCGGCAACGTCATCGGCATGATGACCGGTGCCGTTGGTGGTCAGGCTGGACAAGGTATCGTTGGCTTGCGGAGTCATTCGCCCGGTGGCAACATGCTGGCCATGCAGCAGCAGCAACGCATGCAGTTCCCACAGCAACAGCAAGGCAACATGCTTGTCGGTCCTCCTGGTCCTAGTCCGAATAGTGGACTTGTGGGCAATATGGCGGCATCACAACAAAATTTAGTTGTTCAAAATCCGGTACTATCGCCCTTCACTGGTCAAGCCATGCAAGGTCAGCCTGGCACAGGTGGAGTGGCTGGAGTGCTGACCAGTCCAGTGCCAGGATCGCAGCAGCAGTTTATTAATGCCAATGGAGGCGCTGGAGCGCAAACGCCGCAGCAGTTGAATGAGTTGATGAAGCAGCGTATGTTGCAACAACAACAGCAACAGCAGCAGCAGCAACAACAACAATCAAGCATGCTGCTACCACAGTCGCCGTTCAACAATTCGGCAGCTCAAATGCAACAGCAACAAAACACATTCACTTCGCCCATGCAGCAGCAGCAGCAACAACAACAACAGCAGCAGCAGCAGCAGCAACAACAGCAGCAACAACAACAGCAACAGCAGCAACAACAACAACAACAGCAACAACAACAGCAGCAGCAACAACAACAGCAGCAAAAAGCACAACAGCAGCAAAACGCCACCGGCATGCCACCAACACCAACTAGTCTCGATTCATTGACTGCATCTGGTGCCGCTAATGTTACAAATACCTCTGTTTCCATGGTAGCCGCTCCAAGTCCATCGCCGAACTTCTCAGCGTCAAATGGTCCCATCGGCACACCTTCAAACAATCCACCATCGGTCACAGCGCTTATGCAACCAATAAGCGAACGTGGTACACCGCCTTTGATTGCTTCAACAACATCACCAACAGCTGCTGCAGCAGTCACTACATCCTCAGTTGCGTCGTTGACATCTACCACATTGGGCGGGGGCGGCGGTGGCGGCGCAACTGCGTCCGTAACTGCAGCTATATCTGCATCAGTCACAACTACATCAACTGCCAGCAGTAATAGCACCATGCTTACGCAACAACAACAACAAAATCAAATGTCCATGGGCAAAGGCGGTGGCGCCAACAACAACAGCAGCAGCAGCAGTAGCGCTGGTTCAAAAGCAACGACTACCTCATCCAACGTCACTGCGTCGCGTTCCTCTGCCAGCAACAGTCTGTCCTCTCAAATGGCTGCACTTGAAGCTGCAGCACGTGATAATGATGATACGCCACCATCGCCTGGCAATGACTCAGGTGGCTGTGGCGGCAATGCTTCGAAGGGTAAACTTGATTCTATAAAGCAGGAAGATGATATCAAACGGGAGTTCATGGATGATGGTGGCGGTGGCGGTGATTCGCAGCTGGAATCTTCGGCAGGTGTTGGTAAAAATGTAAACAACGATGGCACTGCCAAGGTAGACATTAAGATGGAGGTTAAAACCGAAGCTGATGGCACCATAGTCAAAACCGAGCCAATGGATGTAGATGAGACAGGTGCAGCAATAGCAGGTGGCGAAAACTCAACAACTGGGGACAACAAGGATGATATGAAGTCGTCGATGGACGGGTGCGATATCAAAATCAAGACCGAGACGAAGCCTGTAGTGCCAGAGCCACTGATGCCCAATGCTGGCGATAAGAAGAAGAAATGTGGTAAGTATTTGCTTTAATTGAAGCTTGAAACAAGTTTTTAATTTTTGCATTTCCAGTATTTAACCCCGAAGAGCTTAAACAAGCTTTGCTGCCAACCCTCGAGAAATTGAATCGCACCGAACCGGAATCGGTGCCATTTCGTTATCCAGTTGATCCACAAGTACTCGGTATACCCGATTACTTTGAAATTGTTAAGAAACCCATGGATTTGGGTTCCATTCGCAACAATCTCATGAATGGCAAATACAGTGATCCCTGGGAATATGTGGACGATGTGTGGCTAATGTTTGACAATGCCTGGCTCTACAATCGCAAAACATCTCGTGTCTACAGATATTGCACAAAGGTTTGTACATCTTACTTTTATACAATTTTGTATTCTTTATAACGTGTACTATTTTATCCTCGCATTCTTTAGCTTTCCGAAGTGTTTGAGCAAGAAATTGATCCAGTGATGCAGGCACTTGGCTATTGTTGCGGTCGTAAGTACACCTTTAATCCTCAAGTTTTATGCTGCTATGGCAAGCAGCTGTGCACCATACCAAGAGATGCCAAATATTATAGCTATCAGAATAGGTAAGTCGCGACTCTTCTCTTGACTAATTTAAACTCTTAAATTAAGCTAATTTCATTTTGAATGCAATATTGTTCTGATTAGATACATTAAAGAGAAGTTTATGACCAAAGTTTAAACCCTTAAATCATTAAAGTTTTCGTACTTCATGAATAATAGTTATATTTTCCAAAAAGATGCTTTCAATTTTATCGAAAATGTTTTGTTTAAAGTTTGACTTTTGGATTGACTGAATTTTATGGAATTCTATAAAAAAAAACTTAAATTGATATAATTTGAATGCGTTGCATGACTATTAAGCAAACTATGCCTTGGTCTGAACTTTTCTTTTCATTATAAAATCAAAACTGAGAGCTCAAACAGAGTTTGGAAGTGGAATGATAACTCACTCATATGTGTCCTGTCGTTGCTACTTATTCTAAAATTTTACTAATTGGTTTAATTTTTTCGTTTTTACTAAATGTTGATATAATTTTTAATACGTTAATTATGATTTCTTAGTTTTTCTTTTAATTCATATATGTACAATCAATTGTTGCTACTTGTCAAAAATATATATATATATAAAAGGGTTTTATCAATTACAAAATATAAGTTCAGTAATAGTTACTACTATAACGAGAGAGATTGTGAACTATATTGTTATGTTCGAATTCAGTTTAGTCTTCCTAAATCCGAAAACTGAGTGATAAATTAGTGGGAAAGCAAGAGAAATCAAATAAAGCATGTGAAGAATATTCTATACTTCAAGATACACTCCACCAACATTTCTAACACCACAATACATCTATCAATCTATCTTGATAAGATTTAAAGAAAGGTAAAAGCAGTCCAGCATAATCGCTACCACACCGATATTGGTACGCAGTATATACTGTATCACTTGCCTGTGTTCTAGCACTTTCAACATCGAAGTTGCCAAAAAATGTCTTAATTATATCAATATCGATTATTACAAAAGCTACGATAATGATATGGAAGTGATAATTACTTCAGTTGCAATCTAGATACAAAAACTTTTTAAAAGAAATGTCACATAGTACCTGAAGGAACTTTAACAGCGACTTTCGAATATTGCAATTTTTTTGAAAGGGTAGGACATATGAGGATATGTTATATTGTCAGGTGCAAAAGAACCAAATATATGTATTTTTTTTAGCTGTTCTTCGAGCATGTTATTGTGGATGTAAAAAAATATATTTTGAAAAGAAAACCTCGAAATCAAACACTATTAGGGTTCGCGCAGGAGCAAAAAACTTTTCTTAATTTGTTTTTTTAAATACGTACTTTTCAATACTGAACTAATTAAACAAGGCTGATTCCAATTTTCAGTTATTGTTTATAGTCTTATATTATGTTTTAGAGGTGTCTGAACATGATGGGACTATTATTATTATTTTAAGAAAGGCCTTAGGCAAACATCTTTTGGAAAATCGGATTTTCTAAAATTAATTTTTGTTGTAAAAAACCAAATCCATTCCGCTTATAATGCATATTCTACAGCGCTTAAAACCCGGTTTGCCAGAGTACTAATCGATCAAATCGAAGAAGCTGTTAAAACGCGTGATATTCGCTTTACCTTTCCTCTTTTAAAAACTTTGAGGAAAAGTATATGTTATGCTTTTATGTAGAAATGGCTAGATACCAGATATCTGTCGAGCTGCAAGGCCGGAAATTTCATATTAACTTTGAGCAGATTCTTTATATATAAAGGGTGTTTTTTTAGAGGTATAGAACTTCGAATTGAAATAAAACACAAGAAAATCGTTTTAATGTCCATCAATTTGGCTTTATTGGAAGGATAATTTTATGCCATTAATGTTTAAATATGATTTCGGGCATGTGGCCTCCGCGGCTGGCTCGAATAAATCTAATTCTACAGGTCCAATTTTCAACCACTTTTTCGAGCATATGGGGCCGTATGTCGGCAATAACGCTACGAATGTTGGCTTCCAAGTCCCCTAACGTTTCTGGTTTGCTGGCGTAGACGAGCGACTTCACATATCCCCAAAGAAAATAATCCAATGGTGTCAAATCACACGATCTTGGTGGCCAATTGACAGGTCCATTCCGCGAAATTATGCGCTCATCGAATGTTTCCTTCAATAAATCGATTGTGACGTGCGCTGTGTGGCATGTAGCGCCGTCTTGTTGGAACCAAAACTCATCCACATTCATGTCATCCAATTCGGGAACAAAATAGTCGGTTATCATGGCTCTATACCGGTCTCCATTAACGGTAACTGACTCTCCAGCATTATTTCGGAAGAAGAATGGCCCAATGACTCCACAAGCCCATAGAGCACACCAAACAGTCAGTTTTTGTGGATGTAATGGCGTCTCAAGGGTCTCATGTGGATTCTCTTCACTCCAAATGCGGCAATTTTGCTTGTTGACGTAGCCATTCAACCAAAAATTAGCCTCATCACTGAACAAAATTTTGCGATGAAAATCAGCATCGAGATCAATCTCATTTTCGGCCCATACACCAAAATCACGGCGCATTGCATGGTCTCGCGGCTTTAATTCTTGCACAAGCTGGATCTTGTAAAGTCGCAAGCCAAGATCTTTGCGCAAAATCTTCCATAAAGTTGATGGACAAAGCTCCAATTGCTGTGCACGGTGGCGAATCGATTCATTCGGGTCCTCTTCAACATTTTGCTCTACAGCGGCAATTGTTTCTTCGGTGCGCACTGTTCGACGTCTCTGCGGATGCGTATTATCACATAGAGTAAACGTAGTGCGAAAACGATCCATGGTTAACCGAATTAATTGCTCTGATGGACGATTATGTCGACCATAAAATGGACGGAGCTTGCGGTAAACTTCGCGAACTGAACCATTATTTTCGAAATAAATTTGCACGATTTGCAAGCGTTGTTCTTTTGTCAACCTGTTCATGATCATGATGAAATGGCAAACCAAACTGAACATAAATGACATGATGAGAGTTGCCAGATTTGACCACAAAATGCCAGTTTTATCTCTATTCGAAAAACAAACCTCTAAAAAAAACACCTTTTATGTATGAAATTAAAGCATGAAATTTATACTTTGCGCTAAAAAAAAAAATATTAATATGAGTATTTCTTGTTGATTTTTAATTTTTTTCCTTAGTAGCCAGTATATCCACCATCATATTGAATAATTCTGTCGATACTTCTTGGCATAGTCAATATAAACTTACGGCAAGTATTAGTTGATATCTCATGCCATGATTTTTAACAAACGCCCATAATTACTCCTTATTGGAAAATGTTTCTTTTGCCAATATTTGCTTCCGCACACTAAAGATTTTCAATGCGATTTATGTCTGGTAACTGACATGGCCATCAGCAGACGTAACATTGTTGTTCTGAAACCAATCTTTAACCAACCTGGAAGTATGTTTCGGATCGATATCTTGTTGATAGATCCATTTAAAAGGCATATATTGTCCTCATCATATGAAAACAAGGTTTACCTTGATCTCTTTATATTATATCTCTTTTTCCATGGTGCCGGAGATTCGATGTATGGGTCCAACACCACGCCAAGAAAGACATCCCCAAACCATAATGTTGCCGCCCCCATGCGTAACAGTCTTTTTTTTGTAAACCGGACATGAAACTCCTTGCTCTTTGGGCGACGAACATTTCCTCCATAAACATTTCCAAACAAATTGATCTTGGTTTCGTCACTCCCCAAAATGTTGCGTCACTTCTTTTACCCATCCGGTCCACACCAATTTAAATGATTTCTTGCAAAAGACAAACGCATCTTCAAATTTTTGGTTAAAAGAAATGGAACTCTTCGGGCTATACGTCCATGCAAATGAGCAGCTTGCAGTCTGAGATGAGCAGTTCGGGCAGAAACCACATTAGCAATATCCGCAGAAATCACTCTGAAAGACTTAAACGGATCCCTATTAGTCAAAGGTGACAATCCGAATATCTGTTGTTTTTGAAGATTTTTTTTTTGCTCTTTTGCCGCGGGCTTCATTTGCATTTTACACTAAGCGCGTTCTGCACAAAACAAACAGACCAACCAAGGGTTTCGGCAATGAAACGAACAGTGGTGTTCCGGTTCCTGAGTTTTAAAATAAATCGCCTTTCTTCAGGTGTGGAATTGAAGGTGGATTATAATTGAATATTACAAAAATATACAAACCTTTTCAAAAGGAATCAATTTTTTTTTTGAAAATTTATCAAAATATGATTTTGTACTTATTATTTTGACCAACTGAAAAATGCACTTTAATGTAAAATATAAACGCACATGACTGTTGATTAAAAAACGGTACATTTTTGTTGGCTATAGCAGTGCCAGAATGAAATAATTATATAAGGGTATGTTTTCATAGAGATATTTACACAAAAATTAATTGAAGTAAGTGCAAGTGTATGATAAAGTGATGTATTTATTATTTTAGCCATATGTGTATGGAGGTTTTGGTACATCTGATGCCGGACTGAAAAAATTTAATTTCAACTTTGTTAGGGAATATGTTAAAAGACAAAGGTTAAATTTTTTCTTAACCCTTAAAGTAGTACGTAGTACCTGAAAAAACTTACTTTTTTTACCGATTCCAAAAGGGTCTGTATTTTAAAGAAGTTTTACATGTCTACAAAGAAAACATTTCCTAGTCCCCCTTTCCACACGCCTAGTTTTCAATTCTCTTTTGGTCTTGTCACCTGCTTTTCCACACAGCAAGATTCTGATTTTACTTCGCAACCATCTTAAGTTGACGAATAAGAATAAAAAGAAACATCAAACAAAGAACAGCACAAAAGAAAACTTGCCGTTACGGGCAAGTCTAACCATCCCCTCTCCTCTTTCTCTCTCGCTACCAAACTTGTCTTGTTTTCAAGAAAACTTGCGTGTGAAAAAGGGTTCTACATCAGCTGGAATCGAACTCTTAACCTTTCAGTTTGTAGATATCGGGCCGAAAAAGGTCCGAAATTCAATTTCCGCCAAAATTTCGGTTTCAGCCGGACATTATTTATAAATTTTTAGATGTTATCAATCGTGCTCACCAAGTAGCTTAAGTGGCTTATTAAAAACAATTGTATACAATTTCAGTTCACCAAATAGTCTTTCAAAATACCCATTGGGAATGTTTAAAAAGACGATAACAAATATCTTTACAATATCAACTCGATTCCTAATGGATATCTCTTGGTTTGCTAGGTTTTCTTAAAGGTTATACTGAATATCTGCTATGTATATTTTTGACAGCACTATTTATTGATTGATTCACTTTAATAAAAAACCAAAAAAATTAAAAAAAAATAATTGTAGCTTATTTCATATTAACATATTAATAATAATTTATTCATAATAATTCTAATGCAAATCCTTATCGTTCTCTTTTTTATTTCTTTCATTCCTGTACATTTTTACTCAAATCCTTTGGTTGTGGTTTATGTGTGCGTCTGAACGAAATCCATAAAAACAAAAACTCATTCGCATTCTATCAACTGCATCAATTTAACTATAAAAAAAAATATTCATATTATTTCGGTCTTAAAAACATCTTATAAACAACACTAAACCAAAAATCAACAACATATTAAACATCGACACCAACATCTAATCCACGAAAACTTTCAACAAAACTCACCAACTCATTTTTAATTTGCTTTTATTAATTTTTTAATGCTGCTCTTTACGCTTTGCTACTTGCTGCGTATATGTTGATTTTTGTTGTTTTCATCATCATCATCATCATCATCATTATTATTATATTCATCATTATTTTCATTGTCGGCGTTTGAACTCACAACAAAACTATTGTCACCTAACCAACCTAACCCAATCCAACTCATCTCAACCATTTATTCATTCATATTAAACAACAAACAAATCAACAACAACAACAACTTCATAACAATGCCAATAAACGCATGAACGCACGTACAAAAACGCTTTTTCTACAATCTGATGATACGATATGACTGATGATCGCGTCTCCCTTTGTACTCACTCGGTGTGATGCGATTCATCAATTATGTTTAATTTATTTAATACAATAAAAAAAAAAATCGTATAAAATAGTCTTAAGGATTATGGTGTTGCCTCAAACAGATATACCTTCTGCCAAAAATGTTTCAACGATATACAAGGAGATACTGTGACGCTGGGCGATGATCCGCTGCAATCACAAACGTAAGTAGAAATTTTATAAAATATTTGTTAATTTTTATTTATCTTTTTATACTCAATCCAATACTTGTAAAACCAAAGAAGATACTTTTGCGTTTGTGCCTATGAACTTAATGATATTATTTAGGATTGATTTAGAGCCATGCAAATTTATTATAAACATTTTTTTTTAAATGCATTATGTTTTGAGGGATAATCTATAATTTTTAATCTTCTAAACGCTCACTAAAAAAAATCTATTACCACCCACATAACCAACAATGAAGTAGTTCATAGTTTGTCAAAAAATCTTCATTCTTACATATGCAAGAAGATACGCACATACGGGGCAAATTTTATTTCTTTATTTGAGTATCGGAAATTTTAACTTTTAGAAATATCGGCTGACTTCCAAAACGTCAATTTCAAAGCAAAGGTACAAAGTTTACCATTCTATATTGCCACACTACAAAATATTCACAATGCTTGGCATTTCAAAACGCCTGCAAGTTTGCAGTCTAAACGCAGCTAAAAAGCAAATCGTGCATCACTAACAAAGTTTATGCTTAAATTTATTTTTCTGTTGTGGACCAAAACGAATGATTCTGAGAAGTAAGTAAATTTAATGTATTTTTAAAATTATGGAATTGTTCGCGTCATTTCTTAAATGTGACGGCTTAAAGGCAAGAAAATGCAAAATAAAACATTTTTTTTAAACATTTAACATTGGCAGGTCTTCGAAGGGCTACTAGCAGGCCTTAAAATGGATGTCGGAGGCCTACCCTACTAATATCCAAGCCCATATACTTTTTTATATGAAATGGCCAAATTTTCCAGGCCTTCCGCTCTCCTTGCTTTAAAGAGGCCTGCTATAAGCACTCTTTAAAAAAGAGGTTAACCAAAACAGTTAAAAAAAATATTTTTTTTTCTGTGATTTTATAATATTTTACATATTTTTGTCAGATAAGAATATTTCTTAGTCATGACGTTGATTATTATTCAGTATTTTTGAACTAATATATATTTTAACTTTTAACGAAAAAGTAACCCTGAAATATAAGCAGAACCAGTTTTTGTAGGAAAAATATAATTGTTGTACTGCCCTGGGTAGCGAAAAATTAGGCCTTATAGAAGCGCTCGCAGAAGCAGCGAGGAAGTCATGTGTCTTACCGCCAAAAGTAGCAGTAAATGCACTCCTTCGATAGAGGAGACTAGCTTCATTGCCTATTTGGCAATGATGTAGGGTGCTGAATTTCTGTATCTGGTGGCATATTGAGTTTCTCTGAAAGATAGAATCGATATTCAGATCAAATTCAATATGGCGCATTCAAGATGGCGGCCAACGTAAGGTGACCAGGTTGCAAAAAAACTATTGGAAAACAAAAGCGTAAAATAATAAGCTGTATGTATAAAATACTACTCATGTTCCCTGTAATATCCAAAAAATTAAATTTTTTCGTTCCACGCGACCATTACTTAACAACAAAGATTGAGTTTTCTGCCAAAAATCACCCCTTGACAACAAGTTTGGCGCAGTCGGTTGAATTTCGAAAATTTTGTTCCCCATATTGGATCCGCCATCTTGGATTTTATAAATCTGACTCCATATTCGTGATCAGCGACCCCGAAAATCCCTATATACCAAATTAGGGGCAAATCAGTTGATTTTTCGAAAAAAACAGTTTTTATCTGACTGGCCGCCATCTTGAATCCACCATATGAAATTTCATCTGATTATTGGTCCTATCATTTTATGCCACCAGATACGGAGATTCAGCACCTAACATTATTGACTTCTTGTTCAAATTCACGATTATTTAAAAAATTAATTTTATTTCTAAGATTTTTGCCTTTAAGCCGTTATATTTAAAAAAAGGCGCCACATAGCGTTAATCTGATACAATTTTTAAATATTGTATTTTTTAGTCACAAAAAATGGACGCGTGATATCTGTGCCTTAACTGTGTTCTGTAATGAAAATTACACAAAGCATATCGTCGTCCGGAGATTCATGTGCTCTACGTGCAAAAAACACATTTTGAGTAAATCGAAGCTAAAGTTTGAATGTACCTACTTTTTTCAAAAACTGTACGATGGGATTTTTTAAATGTCTCACCATAAATTTATTTTAAAAATGACAATACCAAAAACATTTTCTAATCCTCGATCTCAAGTATAAAAGGACATTTTCTAACGGTAAAAAAAAATCCACTTTGCTCTATACGCCATTTCAAACGTTTTTTGATGTGACGTGTGTGACCATACACACGTAGAGCAAAGTAAGCATTAATAAAAAATTTCACACACTTAGAATTTTTGGACAACATCAATATATTCATTTACAAAAACAACAAATGAAAAAGATATTCGTAAAGCTTTCAAAAAAAAAATCAAAAAAAAAAGTATTTTTGTAAATTAATTACAATCTTTTTCATAACTTTTTAAGTTATGTGTTTTATAACTCATAACATAAATATAAAAATTTTTCAATTAAGAATTCCTGTATTATGTATAAATAAGCTTAAACTTATAACTAAACCTAGACTCTAAAGTAGGTTTAGTATAAAAATAAGTCGAATGTTTTCTAGACTCCCACCCTTCCCGAAAACTCTTTCTTACACCTGATTTGCAAATTACTTTAAAATTTAGCACACGAACAACAAGGGTTAGAAGGGTGCATTTGGAAATTCTTGACAGGATGTTTTTTTGTTAATAATAATAATAATGACAATAATGTCTATTAAGCAATGTACGCAAATACTTCGCCATTCTTAACATCTCTTACCTCTTATTTTCAATATAGTCTGCTTTTTTAACAATTAAAAATAATAAAAAAAAAAACACAAAATTGTTAATCAAAAAATAATAACTAGTCACAACTATGATAGTTAAATGCACGTAGAGCAAAGTGGTTTTCGTTATTCAAGAACAAAATTTTGTACTGAAATTATGCTCTATACGCCATTGAATGGGGCGTATGGGGCAAGAGGTCATAAAAAATTTCTGTTTAAAGGGATATAGAGCAAAATGGACACGAAATTTTTCAGTTTCTGGAAGCGATAGCCAAAAACTAATTGCATATTTGAAAAAATTTACATCAAAAACCCGGGCTGGTTTACCATCAACTCAAAATTGTCAAAATGGCGCATGGAGTACATGAATACCCGGACGACGATATTGTTGCAATGTTAATCAGTGTTGCATATGCATGCGGTTTGAATACCCCAGTTAAAATGTATACATATTATGTTTTGTAAATGTTTTGAAAGATAGCCACCCTAAAAGAATTTTACTGTTAACAAATTCAAACACATGATTTATTTCTAGTACTACTTGTTTCTTAGAACTTACTTGCAATCGTTCACTGCCAGCAATGTACTTGCAATCACTCACAATTGAGCAATACCCAAAATAATTAGGAATTATATAGTAGGAATTAATAGTATACGGCAATGTTTACCAAACATTTTTCAGTTGTTATTTAAGTATTGATATCTGAAAAATAGTTATTTAAATAAATTTATGGCGTTTAAATGTGTCAGTGCTTTCTAAGGTGCTTATCAAAACAATACGATTACAAACAAATTTTATTATGCACTCTCACCAAATCTATGTTGAATACAGTTAGAAGAAAGCTCAAACACAGAATGAGAGAACAAACTGTACTACTTTAAACAAACTATGTTTATCAGTGGCGCCATGTTATAACTTCACTTTCGAAGTGAACATCGAAGCGAATTGTCGAAGTGGCAGCATGTTATAAATAACATCAAAATTGTGTGAAAAAATGAAAGCAAAGTGATATTTTATCGAAAGTGTTGCAACATACCAATTTTCGACAAATTGTCGAACATCGAAGTTTACGAAGTTATAACATTTTGCCACTGCTCTAATCACTGATTTAAAGGAGTACCGGTAGTAAGCGTTGAAAATCAATCATTTCTGCTTAACTGCAATCGTATTAAAACTATATGACAGCCATTTAAAGGTTCATCAATAGAGAGAGTCAATCAATTGTGACTCCAAAGAAGAAAGGGGCAATATTAGCATATAATGAGCAGGGGCTAAGTTTTTCACAAATTATCAGGGGTCGTACACGTAGTGCTATTGCCTCCTTTTTAGAAAAACCCGAAAATTTACGGCAAAAAATACAAAACATCTTACGATGTTTAAAGCTTAATGCTTAATGCTAAGCTTTCGGAGCGTGATAAGCGTTGGGCACATATATTTTGCCCAACTTGCAAGCCAGATGGGCGACCAAATGGACACGCTTGGATTAGAGCTGATAAAGATGCTTTGTTTAAAGTAGTACAGTTTGTTCTCTCATTTTGTGTTTGAGCTTTCTTCTAACTGTAATCAACACAGATTTGGCTAGAGTGCATAATAAAATTTGTTTAATGTCGTATAGTTTTGATAAGCACCTTATTAACTCCTCTTCTTTTAATATTATTTTCTTATTTAAAGGAAATTTTCTTAATAACAAAAAATCAAAATGGTTTATTTAGATTATTTTACTTTATATCTTAATTTAAAAACAATATAAATTGATTACTTAATTTTTAAATTCCAAAAATTTTGTCAAGTAAATAAAATACAAAAACAACAAAATTTAAGTACACAATATTAGGGCTGTTCACAAACAGGCATTTGCAAAATGGCAGATTATATTTTTACTCTACACTAACAAAATACACAGAGATGCATTTACTACGCTTGTAAATACGCAACACTAAAAATCCATAGTTTATATTTGCTATACACATGCAATACTGAACTCTCAGCTGACAGCTGATTGTCAAAAAAAAAATAGATAAAGTCACTAAAAACAAAGATATGGAACGCAAGTAAATAAAAAAAAGGAGTTGAATGGGAGAAACCCAATAAAAAAATTCATTTAAGTGTCAGTGAGTAATCAGCTGTTAATTTCATGCTTTTCAACAAGTATTGCAAGGTAAACCGAAAAAGACCGCTCACGATTGATGGCAAATTTTTACAATTGCATAAATTTGCCGTCAATGTCAAATACTCAAGATTGTGAATAGCCCTATTGAGAACTTCTAAAGTTCAAGATGAAAACATGAATTCTGTGTCGATAAGCAATAACAGTTCAAGTATTATTTTATTGTTTCGTGAAATCTTGTCTGAAAGTTTTTAGCCGTCACATAAGATCTATGAAAGTTTCCATAATTTATTTTGTCATAACTTTGGACAGGCTCACACTAACAGCTCAAAATTTTGTGTGTATACAAATACATAAAATTCATAGAATACTACTGTGCTTAAAAAATACCAGGAAATTTGAGTTAAAATCTTTTGGGGATTCCGTCAGGAAGAAATGATTTTTATTTTCAAGGCGGCACTACTGTCACTGGCATCTGTGCCAATTTACACGTCAAAATATCCATTAGTATTTGAGTTACGCGTGCTCTTGTTAATAGCTAAAAGTGAATTTTTCGTTTTTTATAATGTCTGAAAGTATTCAACAACGCAGTTCGACCGTGACCGTTTGGGTCTCAGAAAAGTGAAATCTCGATTGGTGCCAAAAACGCTCAATTTCATGGGAAAACAGCGCCGCGTTGATGTGTGTGCAACAATGCCTTCCAACTATCAAGACAAAATGAAACGCATCATAACTGAAGCTGAGACTTGGGTGTACGCTTACGACCTGGAAACAGCCGATCAATCGGGGCAATACCGTGCCAAAGATTAGCCGAGACCTAAAAAACCACGTTAGAGCAAGTCAAAAATCATGGTCATGTTGACAGTTTTTTTCGATCATCGTGGTGTGGTGCATTACGAATTTCTTCCAAGCGGCCAAACTGTAAACAAAGAATACTACTTGGTTGTTATGCTTTGTTTGCTTAATGGTGTGCGTCAAATAAGACCGGATTTGTGGAGAGACAATTCTTGGTTTTATCATCACGATACTGCACCATCTCACACTGCTCTCGTATTTCGTGATTATTTAGCCAAAAACTCGACCCATATCGTTCCTCAACTATCGTATTCGCCTGACTTAGCACCATGTGACTTCTGGCTATTCGCTCAAGAGACCGCTCCGTGAACACCGTTTTGAATCGGTAGAAGAGATAGAAACCGAAACGAAGAAGGAATTTAAGGCTATACCGGAAGAGGACTTTGCAGCATGTTTTGAAAATTGGCACAAACGTTGACCAAGTGTACTGCATCCGGGGGCGGACTGCTTTGAGGGGGATGAAATTAATTTAGAAAAATAAATAGAGTTTTTTGATTTATAAAAAAATTCCCCATATTTTTTGCCCACAGTAGTACAGCTACATCTATAACTCAGTTCCATCTTAAGTCGACTTTAGTTGTTGTACTTTAAACAATGTTTCTTAAAAAATTAGCACTTATATTTAATTTACTATTTAAACATTGCCGGAAATTTTTGTCGAATCCTTGAAAAAATTAATAAATCAATAAAATAATCATTCTAAAAGTGTTCAATATTACATATCGTTCCCTTCATGCCAAAAACGCCAATGTGAATTTTCATGTGTTTTGGGAAATCGAGTTTAAAGATTCGAATGGTTTAGAAAAATTCACCTTTTCCAAAATTTCTTTTCGGGAATGAACGGTGCATACCTTTATAATACACATTTAAAACTTGGTTCTTGTTACTTCACAAAAACATTAAAAAAAATGTCTTTTGTGTAACCATTTAACGATTACTTTATTTCCACTGAAAAGGACGATATGTAGTTTATTAAATAGTTTAATAAGCAGGCGTAGAGTGGTAATCCAAGTACCCATAATTTTTACTTTTATGACCTAATTATTTACTTCATTAAAAATCATATATTTCCAAATCCCTGATATATTTTTTTAATTTGATATGCTGCAGTCAAATCAAAAAGGATCAATTTAAGGAAATGAAAAACGATCACCTCGAGCTTGAGCCATTTGTCGATTGTCAAGAGTGTGGACGCAAGCAGCATCAGATCTGTGTGCTTTGGCTGGATTCTATTTGGCCCGGTGGTGGTTTCGTTTGCGACAATTGTCTCAAAAAGAAGAACTCCAAACGTAAGGAGAATAAATTCAACGCAAAACGTTTGCCTACCACAAAGTTAGGAATTTATATTGAGACACGTGTCAATAACTTTTTGAAAAAGAAAGAGGCTGGTGCCGGTGAAGTTCACATACGTGTTGTATCCTCCTCGGATAAGTGTGTTGAAGTGAAGCCTGGCATGCGACGACGTTTCGTTGAGAATGGTGAAATGCACTCGGAATTTCCATATCGTGCCAAGGCATTGTTCGCTTTTGAAGAAGTCGATGGCATCGATGTGTGTTTCTTTGGCATGCACGTGCAGGAATATGGCTCTGAGTGTCCAGCACCCAATACGCGACGCGTTTACATTGCCTACTTAGACTCGGTGCACTTTTTCCGACCACGTCAATATCGTACCGCAGTCTATCATGAGATACTGCTGGGCTATATGGACTATGTTAAGCAGCTTGGCTATACAATGGCGCATATTTGGGCATGTCCACCCTCGGAGGGTGATGATTACATCTTTCATTGCCATCCAACGGATCAGAAGATACCAAAGCCAAAGCGTTTGCAGGAATGGTATAAGAAAATGCTAGACAAAGGCATGATTGAGCGCACAATACAGGATTACAAGGATATACTCAAGCAGGCGATGGAGGATAAGTTGGCCTCAGCCGCAGAATTACCTTACTTCGAAGGTGACTTTTGGCCCAATGTGCTGGAGGAGAGCATAAAAGAGCTTGATCAGGAAGAAGAAGAAAAGCGAAAACAAGCCGAGGCAGCGGAAGCGGCTGCAGCGGCGGCAAATGTAAGCTGCAAAAAAAATTTCTTTGTTCCATGCTAATATGCTGCTTTATTTCTAGATTTTCGCTATTGAAGATAACGAAGTTAGCGGCGATGGCAAAAAGAAAGGTCAGAAAAAGGCCAAAAAATCAAATAAATCAAAAGCAGCGCAGCGTAAAAACAACAAAAAATCCAATGAGCAGCAAACGGGTAACGATCTATCGGCTAAGATCTATGCAACCATGGAGAAGCACAAGGAAGTTTTCTTTGTTATACGTTTGCATTCGGCGCAATCGGCAGCGAGCTTGGCGGTAGGATTAGCTTTTGTTCTTTAAATTTTTGCTTTGTTTTATTACAACTTTTTGATTTATAGCCCATACAAGATCCCGATCCACTGCTAACCTGTGATCTCATGGATGGTCGTGATGCTTTCCTTACACTAGCACGTGACAAACACTTTGAATTCTCCTCACTGCGGCGGGCGCAATTTTCCACACTCTCCATGTTATATGAGCTGCACAACCAGGGTCAGGACAAATTCGTTTACACTTGCAACAATTGCAAGACGGCCGTGGAAACACGTTATCATTGCACCGTTTGTGATGTAAGTGTGCTAAAAACAATCTTTTAAAACATTTCTGCAAATATAATTTTTATTTCTTTCCTCGCACAGGATTTTGATCTCTGCACGGTGTGCAAAGAGAAGGTAGGACATCCTCATAAAATGGAGAAACTTGGCTTCGATTTGGATGACGGTTCATCGCCGGCTGATCTCAAGCAGGCTAATCCGCAGGAGGCACGCAAACAGTCTATACAGCGTTGCATTCAGTCGCTGGTGCATGCCTGTCAGTGTCGCGATGCCAACTGTCGCTTGCCCTCGTGTCAGAAGATGAAGCGCGTCGTGCAACATACCAAGAATTGCAAGCGCAAGACTAACGGTGGTTGTCCAATTTGCAAACAGTTGATTGCACTCTGCTGCTATCACGCCAAGCACTGTCAGGAGCAAAAGTGTCCCGTGCCCTTCTGTCCAAATATCAAGCATAAGCTAAAGCAGCAGCAACTGCAGCAAAGGTAGGCGAGACGGCATCATCATCTACACTGACATTGTTTTTATATAATTTGTTTCCCTTTGTTCAACAGACTGCAACAAGCTCAGCTATTGCGTCGTCGCATGGCCGTGATGTCTCGTACAGCAGCACCTGCAGCACTGCCCGGCCCAGTGCCTGTCAATGTGGTACCCGGCGGTGTTGGCGTGCCACCTGTAGTTGGCGTGCAAGGTGTAGCGGTAGCGCAATCCGGCGTATTGCCCGGACAACCGGCAATTATGCCTGTGCCAGGTGGCATGAGTCCTTCTACAGTAACGGTGCCCTCGCCAGTAACACCAATGGGCGGAGGCATGACATCACCGCATCCTCATCAACCGGGTGGCATTGGCATGAAACCAGGTGGTGGACACTCGCCGTCGCCGAATGTATTGCAGGTTGTTAAACAGGTTAGTAAAATGGTATTAGTTGCTCATCAAGGTTCAAATGCCTTAATATTTATGTTTTATTCAAATCAGGTCCAAGAAGAAGCTGCGCGCCAACAAGTTCCACACGGTGGTGGTTTTGGTAAAGTTGCACCCGGTGCTCAAATGGCACCACCTGGCATGCAGCGTCACTTGGGCGTTGTGCCGAATCAGGCTAATCCAGGTGGCATGGTTGGTAGTGTAGGCCAACTGGGTGGTCCTGGTGGAAATCCAGTGCTTGCCAACAATCTGTTACCCATGGAACAGTGGGGCGGCAATCGTTATCAAAACAACGCCAATGCAGCTAATCTGAGGCAGCCAAATCAGAGTCAAGTAATGCAACAGCAGAATGTTATGCAACAGCAGGTAAGTCAGGAGACACAAATAGATGAATTAAAATATTGTATATTCGGCTATGATTAATTATGAAGAGAGAGATATATGTGCTGCTATGAGGGCCCGATGTGTGCCATCATGTGCCGTGCTGAAAAGATACTGAATTTTTTTTAAATGAAATCAGCTGCGCCATTAGTTTTCGTTTCCAAAAATTTGAGAAATGTGCTGTAATGTGCTCAGGTTGTGCTGCAATGTGCTGCAATCATAGAGAATTTAAGAGTGGAAATTAATTTTTTTCTGAAGTTTGTCATCACTTTACACATTCCCGGTTGTTAACAATACTAAGTAAGTATGTAAGTTTATTTTAACTTTGGCTAAATAATAGTAAGAATTGAATTATTTAATAGGTTAATAAGACTATAAGTTGAATTAATATTATCTGTTGTCTATAGTTCACAAGGAACTAGAGGCGATAACAGTTACATAAGCATGAAAATTACAAAATAATATTCAAAATATGACTGGATTGAAATGAAGTCATATTTAAATTTAACAAAAGGAAACAAAAAGAATTTGTTAAGAGACGTATAGAAAAGAAAAATAATAAAATAAGTGCTTTTAGAGAAACTCAAAAAATTAAAAGTATATTAAACAAATAATTTGAACCATTGAACAACAAATTAAAATCTTTATAATATAAACTAAATAGCCATGATTTTACATTTCAAAGAAACAAGGATATATTACGTATACATCTTAATACAATAAGCAGCCTATTGCAGAGTCTAGGAGCTTCTGAAGTACGAGAATGGTCCCAGAAGTACCCGACATGACGTATAGATAGCGTTGCTTCAAAAAAGTACTCTGGTAGAAAGTATTAACCTTATAAAGCTTAAGTTTAAAGTTTTAGGAAGCTACATTGTTTAGTATTTGGTTGGCAGCCATCATAAGTGAACGCTCTCAATGAATTTGTCAACATGGAAAAAATTTATCATCGTTATGTGATACAATACTTTCATTTGAAGCCGAGCTGGATTCTACTCTGGTGGAGTCTGCTCCTTCGTTGAAACAGTAAAATATTGAGTGCCAGAGTTTGAACGAGGCCGTACGAGCTGCCAAGACGAACATCGCAGTGGCCGACCAAATGAGGTGACCACGCCAGAAATGGTAAATAAAATCCACATAATGGTATTGGATGGTAGGCATTTCAAAAAGCGCTGTACATCGCATATTGACTGAAAATTTGGACATGAGAAAGCTGAGCGCAAATTAAAAAAATAATAGAGTGGATATTATATCAGACTGAAAATATGTTCGTATATTCGTTACATGCTGTGAATTTCAGTGCGATTTTATATTTATCGGAAAAGTGAATATTATACTTCGAAAAACTACAACGGGCTTAAAAAAAAAATTAAAATTAAGGAGTGCATTATTTGTATGTATTATTTTAAAATAGTTGAAAAAATTTTAACATTCCTTAAAATCCACTATAAATGCTTTAAGTACTTTATTCATAAATGTTTATATCATAAAAATCATCAATTTTGTTGAAAATAATAGTTTTAACTATAATATATAACTTTATTTTTAAATTTATTTGACCTCTTTTTATAAATTTTTATGTTCTGCTTATAACTCTAATAATTTTTCAATTATTAATTAAGAGTTATATTTACGAGCTCAATGTCTGTGTTGTTTTCTGAAGGAACTTTATTTAAGTCCCATGATTTTCTATTCTTAATAAGAGCACCATTTTTTTCAAAGAAGATCTTTATCAGAGTTTTTATTCACTTGTTATTCCCAAAAAATTTAGTGCTTTAATTTACAGTATTTTACATTTATAAGCTTTTAAAATTAAATAAAAAAAATACATTTTAAAGCGAACGTGAATCTTTCAAATCAGCTCTATAGCTATGTTTATTGCTGTAAAAGAACTTTTACAAAGCAAGTAGTCAATTTCCCAGCTCTGCTCTTTTGCAGATTTTATAAAATCCTCTACAAAGCTGTATAAAGTATTAGAGCTAAAAATGCTAAAAAAAATCATATTTCGAGTAGTTTCTTTAAAATTAAAAGCAACTAACAGCAAACAAGGCTGCAGTAAAGCTTTAACTACATAGTATTCACTTTTAGAACACTTTTAGAGCTCAGTCGAACCTAGTTGCTCCAACAATGTTACTTGGGAAGAACGGATCCCTGAGGGACACCTACTGGTACATGCTGAGAAGAACTTATTTAACATTTGATTTTTACTTTCTGCTGTCTATATGATATATACGAGCTAAATCAATTATATATCGATCGTCTGATCGTAATTAATGTAATTTGCTTAGTAAAATATGGTCAACCGTGTCAAAAGCTTTAGTAATATCCACGAAAAGAGCTACAGTTAACTTTTTATTATTAAGGCGGAGCATGCATTCGAGCAAAAGTTCAAAAAAGCATCTTCTGTAGATATACCAGCTCGGAAGCCATATTGACATTTACTAAGAAGATAGTTTTTTTCAAAAACTTAACTATTCGGGACTTAGCTTTTTTAAAACTTTACGAAACATAGGAAGAAGTGAAAATGGGTCTGTAGTTGTTTATTTTCGTACGATAACCCTTCTTATAAAGAGGTATACTATCATGGGCGGGGACTAATAGTAAAAAAAAAAAATATTTCTGCTCTTAAAATAAGCAAATATACAAAGTTTTTTAATCTCAACGGCACATCTAGCGCAATATTAGAAATTTTGAAAAAATATTTGCAGAACAACCTTAACGTTAAAAAAAAACAGCGTTACAATCAATCGAAATCATAAACAGCTTATGCACACATCGGTCACTTCGCATAACATATGTTTTTAATTAATAAATTCAAAATGGCGACACTTAACTTATGCACTTCGTTAAATATATAATTGTGATGATTTTAATTCGTTCTTTTTATTTTTACTTCATTAAAGAACATGATGAGCATGGTTGGCGCTGGTGGTTCAAATCAGATTGTTGGTGGCATGGGTGGCAGCGGGGGTCTGGGTCCTGGTATGAGCATGGGTGGCCCAGTCGGTGGCCCAGGTGGTGGTATACGTCCCCAAGCACAACATGGTGGAGTTGGCGTTGTTGGATCCAATATGGCAAATGGTCCGTCATTAAATACGCAGCAACTCGCGCAAATAATGCAAAAAATTAAAAATAATCCATCCAATGAAGGTCATCAGCAAATACTGCAAGTGCTTAAACAAAATCCACAAATAATGGCGGCCATTATAAAGCAGCGTCAGCAGAGTCAATCAAATGCTGGCGCAGCTTCTATAGTTGGTGGTGCGGCAGGCAATGGCCCACAACAACAGCAGCAGCAGCAAGTTATGCAACAGCAGCAGCAACAACAACAACAGCAACAACAACAGCAGCAGCAGCAACAACAGCAGCAGCAACAACAACAAATGCATATGATGAATCAACAACAGATGCAACCTCAGCATAATCAACAAGTTGTTATGCAATCGCAGCAACAGGGACCAGGTCCACATCAGCGCATGCCAGCCGGCATGCAGAATCCAATGATGATGCAACAACAACAAGTGCCCGGTGGCATGCAACAACAAGGACCGGTAAGCTAACAAAATTTATATCTCTTTAGTCACTCAGGCCATAATTCGGCTTTTTAAAGCCTCTATCATAGATAAGTCTAATTTTCAAAATTATTTGAAAGTAAATCTAGCTTGAAAGATAATCAATCAGACCAATCATGAAACAAATCTCCAGGAAAAATTGTTATATGTGATAAGAATTTCGAACATTCCTTTGTGGGAAAACTAGGTATAATCCAAGTTTGAGAGATGGAAATGCAAAATTTGAATTTAGATTTTAATGACAAATATACTTTGTTTACGATTTTTATGGGCGATATAAGTAGCCCATTTTTGGGATAGAGCTGTGTTATATAATTTAATGAGTTAAAACTTAATATCTTATAACTTAACTACCAGTAGTTCCTCCTGTTTTAGCAGTTCTTGCTGTTTAATCGTTTGGAGCTTCATCACTATGTTGTCCGAGCAATTTTTCCAAGCCACACTATATTAAAGCCTTGGAGGCTAGGACTGCGAAGTGAAATGCTCTCAATGAAGCAGTTGTATCGATCGAATTGCGACTTATCAATGAGTTCTATTCATCTGCTTTCCAAGCTCTGTTTATACGACTGTGCGATGCATGCAGTAGCCGCATCTAGTTTTAATAGTTTAAATAATTCCAAAGCTATTTGATATAACTAATTTTGGTTGTATGGGAAGTGCCACGCCCCATTGGTCCGATCGGCACCAAACTTCACAGAAACACTCAAGATTGTGCTACAATTTCCCTGAAAATTTTGTAAAAATTGATTTAGCGATTCGGAGTCTATATCTGACATACAAACCCACATGCATGCATCCATTTTTATATATATAGATAGATATGATGGCAAAAATTATATGTATATAAAAAAGTTCTGTTATAATTTAAAGAACAGGGCAGCACACTCATTTAGACGCTTTCATATGGAATTTCCCATATTTTAAGACTAAAATATTTCACTCAAAAATTTTTTCTTGAGCCAAGACTTAAAGGCTTGATAATTAAAATAACGATTTGAATTAATATATATATTTCTGACCTTTTGACCATCCTCACAGGTTCCCAATGCGCAGTGGTATAAAATGAGACAAATGCAAATGCCAAATTATCCGCCACCTTATCCACAACGACAGAGAGCACCACCACAAATGGGTGGCGTTGTTGGAGGTCAACAATTCGGTGGTGGCAGTAACTTTGGTGGTGGTCCCGGCGGTCCTGTAGTCGATCAATACACTGTGGCTATGCAGCAGGGTCTCAAACCAAATCCCCAACAGCAAATGGTGGGTGGTATGCCGACCAGTGTGCAGCAGCAACAATTAATGCAAGGCAGCGGAGGCAATGTAATGGGGCCACCTACGCCGCACACACTGCAACAACAACTAATGCAGACGGCAAGAGCATCACCACCAATACGATCACCACAACCAACAGTATCGCCACGTTCAGCGCCCTCGCCACGTTCAGGTCCATCAGCATCGCCGCGAGCTCAACCCTCACCACATCACGTTATGAGTCATTCACCAGCGCCGCAGGGGCCACATGACGGCGGCATGCATAATCATGGCATGCATGCACATCAATCGCCGCTGCCCGGTGTACCGCAGGATGTAGTAGGAGGTGGTGGCGTTAGTGGCAGTGGCCCAGTATCGGATGCATCCGATCAGCTAACCAAATTCGTGGAACAACTTTAGTGTAATTAGCTATAGAAACTGAATAGATCAACATACCCGCGTTATTATTAAATGAATACAATACCAATCGTAGTTTCGTTTTTAAGTTTATTATTTTAATTATAACTTATGCTATTAGTTACTCATATGATTTCGCTATTAATTATATTTTAATTATTATTATTATTTTGTCGTCGTCATAACATTACAAAAACAAAATGTGTGCTCCGTTTCCGTTTCCTTAATTATTTAAAGAGCCTTTTTTGAATTTTGGAACAATGCTTAAATGCGTGTAACTGCAAAAAATAACAACATACAAAATAACTCTCCTTACAACACATTTCTTAACTGCAACTATTTTCTGTAATAATACTGCATATATAAAAAAATTTCATACATTCAATTAATAATCATTACATGAAAATGTATGCTTATTTTTAACATTAAATTACAACACACGCTAGTTATACATATATGCAAATATATGTATATATTTATTAATATATAAACAACAGTTTTAAATATTTGATTAATTTAATGTTTAAATTAAACCATAAGACGAAAATGTTTTTTTTTTTACAGCACTTGAGCTACTATTTTACATATATATTATAATTATTATGAATAATACATATAAAAAATAAATTAAAAAAAAACACTTAACATATTATTACATTCTAATAAAAAACTTAGAGAAGATTACTAATCCTTAACGTTGTAAATAGAAAATAATAAAAGTTTAAGCGGAAAAAATAAAGCGCAATTAAAAAAAAAAACAAAAATTGAAAAAAATTCCTTAAAGTAAATTTTAAAATGAAAAATTCTAAATCTAAATGTTTAATTGTATGATGATAATGATAATGATGATTAGCTATTAGACGCAACAATTTATATCATAAAACATGTATAAAATTTAGTATTTAATTGAATAAAACGAAAAAAAAATAAGCGTATTAAACCGCACGAAATTAAAATGAGAAGTTGTGCTTACAACTTGCTAGATTTTAAGTTTTCATATTGTTTTTTTTTAACTCTCCCAAATACTATACTACAAAACAAACTAGCAAATATAAGCATATAATTATGATAATCATGATGAATTCTTTAAATTTATAGCACTGTTATATTTGTTTCATTTTTTTTTGTTTTAGTTTACATCAGCAACAAAACTATTGATACCTTTTTCGATCTCTTTTAGAAAAGATTATTCCGTTGAAAATGTAATAATTGTAATTTCGATATCATATTATTGTATTTTTTGGTTTTAAAATTTGACTATCCAGCAGTTTTAGGTTATTGACTACCTAGCAACTGCTTTCAGGATTAGATTTATTTTATTAAATTTGCCAGTGAGCTGGATGCAACTAGAAGCGGGAATGAGACTCGTCTAATCAGACTTTTGTCCAGCTTCTGTGCCAAGCGCTCTTTCTACTAACAGCAAGATAACAGCTCTTGAAAGTAACCCGTAATTAGGCTGGCTGAGTTTAAATTTTCTTTTATACAATTGGCGACACTTGAATATTTGACAATTTCGAATAATAGTTTTCCTGATGATTAGCTTAAAATAGGATCTATAAGAAAGCATCTAATTTTCCGTAAAGCAATTCAATCTCGGCTTTGATGAGGGTTATAGCGTATTTTTTGATGTGCATAAAGTTTGCGCTCCACCATTTTTGATGATCCCAAAAATTGCTACTATGACTGTATTGCGAAAAAAATTTTTCTGATGGTATGATTTTTGGAACAATTGAAGAAGAGTGGAAATGGAATTTTTTATTTTTTTTTTTTCAAATGTGTATTTGAAGCTTAAAAAAGCCGGTGGTGAAAAATTTCAGGCCGGTCTCAAGTAGTTAGAAGTTATAGGCGTCAAAAGTTAGGAAAATGTGCCTAAAAACTTGTGCGTTTTTTTGTTAGTTTCCCTAAAAAACTAAGCATTATGGGCATTATCAAAAGAATGGTTATGCTCTTACCTATTCAACGAGATAACAACCATCCATGCGTTTATTTTGCGTTTCCATGCGTTTATACTGTTTTTGAACTCAACGCGCAAATTTTTTATAAAAATTTTTCAAGTTTTAGTTATTTCGTAAAAGGGTGAACCAACAAATGTGCACTATATGTAAAGTGCATAATAAATAATGTAAAAATCGCGCTTTTTTTTTAAATTGTTCATGTTTTGGCTATTTCGTAAAAGGGTGAAGCGTCAAGTTGGTATAATATATAAAAGGTTAGTCTTCAAAAGTAATGCACAGATGGTTAATAGCTCGTTGAATAGTTTTGTAGGAAATTTAAAAAGCAAATCAAACTTTTTCAGTCCAATTTTTGGAATCTTGGACCCTTTAACTTTTAAACGACTTGAGACCGGCCTGAAATTTTTCCGGATTCGCACTCTGAAGGCCTTAATACATATAATCCAGCAAAAAGAAGTAAAATTCGAGTTTCCATTCATCTTCAATTATGCCTGAATTAAATGTGCTGTAGAAGTTGGCTGCGCCATCAATTCTTTTCAGATTTTCGGAAATTGTGCTGTGATGTGCTCGAGCTGTGGTGCAATGTGCCGTAAAATTCTGTTTATAAAAGCATATACGTAGTAAAAATATTCGGCATATACGGTTTAACGCACAACAGACGAGTTCTTTAAATCCTTCTACGGGATATTGCAGCACAACTTGAGTACATTACAGCACATTATCTGAATTTAAGAAAAAACTTTATGGCAGAGTTAACTTGAAAAGCGCATCACCTTATAAAAATGTGTTTTCCTAACCGGCACATAAAAGCACACACAGGCTACATTGCAGCACACATTTTTTCAAAATTGTGAATTTAAAATGGGTAACTCGCTTTATGCATTCCGTTTTAGTTGTTTATTGAGTAGATTTTGGTCGACTTGAATGCAAAGCTTTTTAACACAGTTCAATTGCAAATTCACTTTCCTCCATCGAGCTTAATTTTTCGGAAACTATTTGAAGCAGGCAAGAAAATTAATTTTCTAAGCTCTAAAATTACTAAAGTAGCGAATTTTTCCCAAAATTAATCCCTAAAAGCTACATGCAATTTCTCACTAGGCGTACTGAAAGGCATTTCACAACAAAAGCCTCTTCAGTGGAAGAATTTTAGCATTGATGAACTGCTTTTTATGATAGACAAATTTAATGTTCTTATGCTTCATTTTGCTGCAAAAATGCCATCACTTAAAATTTTCTTTTTTAAAACTAAATTTTTATTGAATACTTTTTTTGTTTTTTAACCTTCAACACACTTAATAAAATTAAAAAAAACATGCATTTGTGTCTCATTGTGCTTGAGTATGTGTGTGCGTGTCTGCATTAATATTAGATATAAGCTCAATACGTGACGAAAATTTATACTAAAACCTAAATTATTGAAATAAAAAACAAAATAATACTTTCTAATGTATAAATGAAAAGAGTTTTATAAACACAAAAATACATAGATACATACTTATATAGAAAAAAAAAAAAATAAAAACAATGTGCTTTATTTAAATTAAGTAAGATGATTCTCTAAAGAAAAATAACAAAAACTAACATCCAATACCAGCACACTTTTTCATGTAGAAATTCTCTAGCTTGAACAATTAATTTGTATAAATATTAACTGAATTTATTATACATATAATTAAAAAAAGAAAACTCTTATAATGTAAATAGCGTAAACATTATGTTTGTGATAGATTTGAATATTTGCTGTTGTACACTTCAGCAGTTTTTCTTTTTTAAGTTTTCATGAGAAAACATGCAAAACTCTATGTAAATAATTTCATATTAATAATGAGAAAAAAAATTCTATAGCGCGTTTAGTGTATGTTTTGCAAAAAGATAACCAAAAAAAAAAACCGAATATTTGCTGAAAACTTCAACTTAAAATATTAAAAAATAAGCTTAAATTAAAATAAAAAAATAAAAAAAATAAAAACTTGCAATATTTTGCCTTAGCATGGCAGAAATATTTAAAAAAAATACTAAACACGTGAATACTGTAGGAACAGTGTAGTTGAAGTAGGTAGTGTGTAAATGGAGGAACACTCTAGTAGCAGATTTTTAGTTAAAGTTTTAAATTTCTGTGCATAAAGTTTAGTTTGCCATTTTTGATTTATAATTAAAAAATAATATATGTGCTGCAATGTGCCCGATATGTGCTATCATATGACACATTTGAACATTTATACTTCTAATGTTAAAATTTTGATAAGTTAATGCTTTTAGAAAGCGTGTGTTGTTACATGCTCAATCCTTGCTGTAATGTGCCGTATAGAAAGAGAAAAAAAAAATTGCTAGTTTTAAGAGTGGAAATAGATTTTTTTCCAAAAGTTACTATTTGCGCTTTTAAATTAAGTAAATGTTAAATTTTCTTGTTTTCTCTACGGCACATTGCAGCACAACTCGAGCACATCACAGCACAATTTTCGTATAAGTGAAAAAATTAATGGTAAAGCAACAGCTCAAAAAAATCATACCATAAGAAAAGCCGCGTTTTTCAATACGGCACATGATAGCACACATGGAGCACATCACACGCATTTTTTTTTTATTATAAATTAAAAATGGCGAAACTAGTTTAATGTTCATTGTAAATTTGTGCAACTCAAATAAGTAACGCCTGCTGTAGTAGTCAAAATTTGTCAAAGTCGTTGCCGCCGCCCATTAGTTTGAACAAATTTTGAATGCTGCAGTCGTAATTTGGTTTGAGCTTTAAGTGTACATATACCCCTTTATATATATAAACTATATATATATATTTGCACTCATGTACATATGTGTATGTGTGTGCTTTTATTTGTTTAAATATGTTTAACTTATATAATAATACATGTTGCAAAAATTCCAGACATTTTTGTGATTTTTGAAAATTAAAATTATTAATTATATTATCGAAGTTTTAAGATTTTATGCAGTTTTTTTTTAATTAAGCCAAAATAAAGAGCGTAAATATAGCAAAAAGAAAATGTTTTAAAGAGTGTTTTGAACAAGCTTAACTCTTAGTTAGTTAAAAAAAAAGCCAGCCCGCAACAACACTCGTGTTTGTAAATATTTTATATGTAGATGTGTTTTTATGGGTTAAATATATATAATAATTAAGAATATAATCGTAAAGCAACAACGTATTAATAATGTATTAAAAGGAAAAAACGTAGAACAAACTATTGCAAATAAAAATAAAAACTTAAAAAGCTGTTCATTAAAAATTAAACACTTACACATAACCTCAATAATTCAATATAAACTCATTTTCAAATGTATTGTTATACATTAATACATAAAAATAAATAAATAATTTATAAATTTTGCACTGAATAATAAATTAAAGAAATTATTTTTAGCCAATAAGAACATTTTCAAAAAACAAAAAAAAAAAAAAAATGCGAAAGCCGCCTTCGCTAACAAAAAAAAAAAAAAACTTTACTAACAATATATTTTTTTTTGCTAGCAATTAAGTCATATAGCTGTTTTGTAGATAATTATTAAGCTTATAAAGAGATAAAACTTAAAATTAAAACTTAAATTAATTGAAAAAAAATAAATCCTTATAAAGAAATAAGCGCTATTTGGCCTGTAAAAAAATTAATATAAATATTTTTTTTTCAAACACTAAAATAAACATATATTTTAAGCAACACATTTTATAGTTTTTAGTTTGTTTTTTTTAATGTAAACATAAAAATTGCATTAAGCCACATATTAAAAAAAAAACATAAAAATTATATATCTCTTTAGTAATAAACGTACATATATATGTAGCATAATATTAACATATATTCACACATGCGGTTTATTAATTTAAAAAATAAAAACAACAAAAAAGGAAAATACCGAAATTAAACTTAATATAATTTCAGCAAAAATAAAAAAAAAACAATAATTAATCTAAAATATATAAAACACTAAAACTGTCGCCTAAACAGCATTAAAATTAAATTTAAAATTAGTTGTAAAGTATTTAACAGTAATAATAATTATTATAATGGATTATTATATATTTAAATATATGATAATGAAATACTATATAATATACACTAAAAGAAAACAAGAAAAAAATAAACACAAAAACAAACACTATTTCAATATAGAAAATAAAATGCGTATATTTCAGTAAAAAGAAAAATTGAATAAAAAATATAAAATTATTAAAGAGGCGCTTTTTATTTTCATACTATACATGTTGGAGAAAGATCTTGAAAGTTTATAGTGAAAGCGTCTGTTGCCGAAAAAATATTTTTGTTATATGTATTTGAGTTCGAGTCGGGTCGAGTTGCACTACTTTTCGATTCGAGAAATTCGGTTTTTCGAATAAAAAATCGTCGCCAATATATTTAAATAATAAGAGTTATTGTGAATTCCACTCGGATATTTATTCGCCATAAATTTTTCTGTTTCCTCGGACAAAAATTTAGCCCTATTGTGAATAAAATTTCGCCCGGAATTGAAAAAGGGAATTTTCGTATTTTTACCAATGTTCATGGAATTTTTGAAAAATTTGGGAATAAATATTTGCATTTATCGTAAATTTTTAAGATCAGTAGAAAAAAATCTTTTATATGCATTATCCCTTGTCTATCCATTGTGAATTTCGGCCGAGTTAAAGTTCGCCTCGAATTTTCGTATATTTTTTTGACATATAACAGCTGTTGAAGTAAGTAAACAAAAATGAAATATATATTCAACTTGGAAATCCATGCAAAATATAGGAAATATACATTTTCGCCGAAAGGCCCGCCATGAACAAAAAATTTAAAGTTATTAAAAACGTATTATTTTATGTTATTCGTGATTGTTGTAGAAACCAAGACCTCTTGGAATCAGAATTGAAACTGACAAATATTTCGTTTAGGTGACATCGGTTAGCATAGGTTTCTGTGACATGTAAACACCGAAGCCGATTCGAATATAATACCGCCAAATCAGCATCTCATGGATGCCTTAGCAAAATATTTGTCGGTATCAATTCTGATTCCAAGAGCTCTTGGTTTCTACAACAACCCTGATAAGATAAGGCGCAGTCAAATAACTCTCAATGAAATAACTCCCAAAAAAAGAAAAGGAAATGACTCGCAAACATTTTTCATACATTTTCAAAATTTTTCATACATTTTTGGGAGTTACTTAGTTTTCAATAACACTCAAAAAATTGGGAGTTATTTCGTTGTTATGGGGAAAAGTTTTTCTTTTTTTAACAGAGAAAAGTTTTTCTTCTCAAAATATTTGGTTGGCAGTTATTTCATATCTTTTTTGTGTTGTTTCATTTCCCTTGGGAGTTATTTCATTTAAGTTGGGAGCTATTTCACATGCCTAATGTGCTTTCTTCAAAGAATGTCAACTTACATTTAAGGTTTAGAATGCAACCAGTGCTGCCAAGCGTGCTACAATTAATGCAATTTTCGCGTGATTTTTAATAACAACTTTTTATTTTCATAAATATATTTCAAATTTATTTCGGTAGCTTTATATGGAAAAATGCGAAAAATTTAATTTATAATTAAATTAATTTTAAAATTAAATTTAACTACCCTTATAATTAAAAAAATTTATAAAAATGGTTTTTTACCATTTTCCACCTGCGGCGCTTTTCCCCTATTAAGCTACCGAAAATGGTTTTGAAATAAAAAAACTAAAAACTGTTATATAAAATCGCGCGATTTTTTATAACAATTTTTTGGTGCCGTGCTTTTTTCTCTTATAAAGCTACTGAAAAGAATTTTAAAATATGATTTCCATAATTAAACATTATCAGCCCTATTCATAATCTCATTTTAGAGGCTGCGTAACTTTAAACCAGCTTTAAACTACACGTCGTTATTCATAAAGGTTTTTCCGGCTTGTTTAAGATCTGCATAACTTAAATGCCGAAATTTGCGTTTAAAGCAGTGGTGCTCATTCTACACCATAGACATGTTTGCGTCTGTGTTAAATAGCTTTAAGCTTCTTTTATTTTTACTAGTGAAGTGTAGCAAAGTAAACATCGCGCTTCATTAAAAGCATTCATTTAGGCAATTCACAAGGTGTTGTAAAGTTGTATGTTGTAGTGTTGTAAGTGAAAGGTTTTCTCATTTTCTGCCTTATTAGTAAAGAGATTTTTTTTAAATTTTTGCTGTATGTTTTGTTTATAGTGGTTGTATGATGTGTTTAAAATAGGCGTGATCGGGCCGGAAGAACGCCTACCTCCCATACAAAGTGGCGTACAAAAAATAACTTCGTATGGGAGGTAGGCGTACTTCCAGTCCGATCACGCCAATTTTATGCACACCATACAACCACTTCAAGAAGAATTCAACAAATAATTTTCAAAATGTCGAAAAAACAAATAAAGATTATTTTACTGTTTAAAAGTTTATGTTTAAACATTTTTTTCTTATGTCTTATGGGGATAAATAACTCTATAACTGACACCATACATTATTGGGTTGAGAATGTCTTCCTTTGTACATGTAAACCGCTAAAAGTCAACTCATATTAAACCGATCTAATCGCAGCACCACTCACCACTTAAACTATGAACGTACGGATTTTCCATTGACTTTGTACAAAAGGATTTTTATTTGTTTTGATTTTATAACTACCCTATAGGAACAAACTAACTTGTTTTTAAAAACAACTAGTTAAAAAACTAATTTAAAATAAACCAGTATATGAACTACTTTGAATTATATTAAGGCGGCATCCACTTCAATTGTAAATAGTTTTATTTGCATTATATATGAAATAATTGAAATACTACTTAAAAACAAGTGATTGATAAACAACTTTGAATTATATTAAGGCGGCAACTACTCTGATTTTGACATGTTTTAATTGCAAATTTTTATTAGATTACAAGTTTATATATATTTAACCATGTTATTTCATCAAATATTAACTTTAGGCCATCAGTAATAGTTTTCAATTGGTTATTTTGAAGTAGTTAAAAACTAATTTAAACTTAACTAATTTAACAAGTACTTCAAAATATATGCAAACGCAAGTCAATTGACTTATTTAGCGGACATCACCACACAAAATATGTTAGTTCGTTCTATGGGAAAAAGTCAGAATTTCAACTAGTTGTGGTTGACAAAAAACTACTTTATCAACTACTTTTAAATTAGTTGATTTTCCTACAGGGTAACTCTTTTTAATTTTATCAGTATTATAAAATTATTCTTACAAGTCATCAATATAGTGATGTCAGAGCGTAGAATTGCAATCATATCGCCTTCAAAATTTTATGGTAAGGTTCTGCAGTTAGACTCTCTGTGGCAATCACTGTGTGATATAATAACAAAATTTACAACCTCAACCACTAGTATATAAACGGTTTATAATCAATGATTAGATTTTCTTATTACGATTGAAGTCTTAATCCAATTTTGAATACAATAACACAATTTTTTTTAAATTTTTTTTATAAAATTTTATATTTGTATTTTGTGTTTAGTTATTAAGATTAAAATACTGTATTTTTGACAGAAAGGATTGTATGCAATTACAATTTGTTTAAAAGAGCTAATATAAAAATAATTCAGTTGTTATGTGGAGCCGACCTAATTTTGAAAAAGTGTTCTACGGGCGCCACAAGGCGGCTGTAGTATATTTGGGAAAAATTTTCTAGGTAATTTTACCTTGGCCAGAAGTTATCTCTGAATTAGTTAAAAAATAAACTTTTAAAAATATTTAAAAAATATTAGGTAGATTGCAACATTATAAATTGTTTAAAAGGCATTTTACCTACCTAACTAAACAAAAAACCAAACAGTATAGCGTAAATACAGTTAAGAAGTGAAACTTTTTCTCTGTACACACTCTTTCTCTACTAGAATAAGAAAAATTTTAGTATAAGAGACAAGGAGACAGAGAGAGAGAGAGAGAGAGAGAGAGATGGATAGAGAGATAGATAGAGAGAGAGACACCATCTCAAAAGAATATAATACAAAATTCCATAAAAAATATTTCGCTTATTCAATATTTACACTATAATTGATTTGTGCTTCAATTGGTAATACTGATATTAATAGTTTGTGATAACTTAAATATGAGATATATGATATATAGCCGTAAGGAATCATTTTCGTGATATAATGTAGCTGAGCGATTTTCAAATTCCAGAAACAAACGTTTGTAAGTTTCTAGGTCGTTTGAGCCTAAGCTACAGACGTATTTCTTCCATGCTCTATTCCTGTTGTTGCGAAGAGTCTTTAAATCCTTTGTGTACCACGGGAACGCAGAATTCCTCGCAAATTTGAGACTATAAGGTACTGATTGAGAAAACACAGCAAAGAGTTCCATATAAAAAAAATGTATGAAGTCATCAAGGCAATTTCCTTTTATATATTCTAAAATTGCATTAAGTTTACCATGAAGCAACTGATTCAACTTCAAAAACTCAGCTTTTTTAAAATTGAATTCATAAAGCTTATCTGCTGAATTAGAATTTACTATATTTGCTCTGTCGGATTTGTACCAAATACTCAATGGTGGATGATATTCATCAACAGTAGTTAGAGCATGAAAGGCCCTCTTAACAACAAGATTGTTACTGTCTGTAGTTAAGACCAGGTCAAGAAGTCTTCCAAGACTATTATAAAAACAACTCACTTGTTGTAAGTCTGAAGATATATTATCAACAAATATATGTTCTTGGCGGGTCTTCGAATTAGATGCACAATAGTACGTATCATCGTCAGAAGAATGCCATTTTAAATCAGGTAGATTAAAATCGCCCAATAATAAAATGTCGTCATTAACGTCAAGTAAATCAATTATGTAATCTACACTACTCTTAGGAGGAACATATGCATTAATAACATATACATTAGAGTTACAATGTATAACTTTAACGCAAATTAGTTCAATATTAGAAGAGCAGGGAATGTCAACAATAAAACTGACAAAGCAGTTCCTCACAGCCAAAAGGACACCACCACCGACAGAAGAAATATTGTCAGTGTATCTGTCTTTTCTAAAAACTTGAAAACTATTGTCAAACAATTCCAAATCAGTAATGCTTCCGTTCAGCCACGTTTCTGTTAACGCGATAATATCCTCAGAGCAATTTTGAGTTGATAGAAATAAGCTCTGCGTCTTAGAACGTAGTCTCCTTACATTTTGATAGTAAAGGGACAGCCTATTTAGTTTTTTTGAGTCTGGCGGGCGGCTTGAGCCACCCTTTTAGACTTATTTTTTGGCTTGAACTCAGTAACAAGAATATTATCGGCCCACAAATTAGATTTAAGAACAGTTGTAAAATCTTCGGCTGCAACTGTTAGAATAAAAGAAGCATGGGAAGGCTTATTACCAATTTTTTTGCATGAACAGAATGCATTTGAGTTCACTAACTTGGATTGCCTGACAAACGTCAATATATTTTCTATTGATGTGTCGGGCTGAAGACGTGAAATGAAAACATTTCTGGTCCTCGAAACTGCTCTTAAAGTCAAATGACTGTTAGGCGTAGTTGAAATCGTATTTGGGCTACTAGTCAATGGAGGAATAGAAGATGGTGTATAAGAAATCACCGTATTATTATTTTCTGATGGCATTGCTGGGGGCTGCTCTGCCTTGGAAGGTCTGGAGGACGCCTTCCGACGCTTATTTTTGTTTTTGTTTTTCCTCTGTCTTTTAGAGCTTTTAAGGTATTTTTCTGATGAAACTGACAAAATTTCGGAAGATGCAGTCATGGACGAAGGAACCGAAATGTTATCCTGAAATTTTGTGCAAAATTTACGTTAAAATCTTTCCAGATAATCATTGAGATTTTATCTTCGCTTCTACCAAATGCACCAACACCTATTTGGACTGTAAATCAGTAGGGAACGATTATGAAATTACAAAATTACAAATGGCGAATAGGGTTGCGACCAGAATTTTTTTTATATTTCTACCAGGATACGGAAAGATTCGCTCGTGCACGCACACGAGCTAGTACACGAGCTCATTTTGGTACACGCTCGTGTACCTTTTATAACATCTCACGTCCGTGTACGTGAGCCAAATTTTCAAAGCGATAAAACTAGCTCATGCGTGTACGCAACTGAGACGATTTATGCTCATGGTACGGTTCATGAGCAGTACATGGCAATGATTAAAAAAAGAGCATAGTGAAGCTCCAAGGTAGATAAAAGAAATTTTTATTGGTTCTATGTTCTATGTATTTTCGGCAGCGTTTAAAAACTTTCAGTTTTTTTTTTCAAGGCTCCTGCTACTTCTTCAACTTGTGCTTTCGAAAAATCAAACAGTTGCAGCATAAGCAGAAGCAGAAAACAAGTTTCAATCGTTTGCAAAGTGCTTCGGCAGTCGACAACTTCGGCAGTCATCGTTTTGATTGACTGAAACTGTTCGCAAAATCGAAAGTCGAAGCAGCAGCAATTGTTAAACTTTCGTAAGTCGACGCATCATCAGTTTTTCAACAGTCGTAGTAGACTATTTTGCGTTTATGATTTTTGCTTATTATTTCTAACTTTAGCGAGCGATCAATCGCTTTATTATATTTTTTTCAATTTTGTTTTGATTATGACTGCATTTTAATTATAATTGTACAAAAATTAGAAAGAATAAGCAGAAATTAAAGGCGCAAAACGACTGTTTATAAACTTATGCTACTTCGACTTACGAAAGTTCAACAACTGCTGCTGCTTCGACTTTCGTTTTTTTTTAACAGTTTCAGTTAATCAAAACGACGACTGCCAAAGTTGTCGAGTGTCGAAGCACTTTGCAAACTATTGAAACTAGTTTTCTGCTTCTGCTTATGCTGCGACTGTTTGATTTTCCGAAAGCACAAGTGGAAGCAGTCGATATGCTTTGAAGTTATGAAAACAGTTAGTGTTTAAAAAAACAATAAATTTACGTCTTTTGCTATTTTGACTGCAGCAATTTAGTCACTAATTTTCGGCAATTGGGTAAAATTTGTTCCAAAAATACTTGAATTGGAACTAATTTGTCCAAATGGAAAGTATTTGTCAAAAACTCCAAATTTTTTTTCCAAGGAGTCCTAAAAAATAACCTAAAAAAGTTCGAATGACCCAACTAGTGCCATATGCAATTCATGTGGAACCTATATATTTGTCCACAGTCTACAGAAATTATAAAAGATTTTACTGGGAGCTTAATTTGTATCTTAACTGCTCAGATTTCATTTCTCCCTTTTATTTTCGTGAGCGGCTCACGAGCTGTCTCATGAGCATTAAAAGTCTCATTTACGTTCTCGTCCACGAGCGCGTCCGTTTTGGTAGGCACCAGAGAACTGCAAAACTCACTTTTTGCTTGATTAAATCATTCACTGAAATTCTTACTCAACTCAACTCATTCAACAAAGTTCAGCGTTGAATAAAATCAGCACACTACTGGCGAACGCGTCTTTTGTGTCAGTTTGAGTTTGAGTTCGTCTGATCGAACTCACATGTTTGAGTGAACGAGTGTTGGGGTTGAATAAAATAATATGATACTGCTGAAGGCATCGTTTGTGTGAGCTGATTGACTGATTGAATTCACATGCTTGAGTATTGGCGTTGTAGTGTATACGGATATGTGATTCGCAAATGAGAACTCAAAGAAATAGTTAAATTTAGTTGTTTGCAGTTATTCGTTATAAAAACTTCACCCTTCTTCTTCTTGTTCTCTTTTTCTCTCTATCTCCGTCTGCACACGAACAAATTCATACGAGTTGATTTTTGCTTTTTGCGTTTCATTCTTGATGAAAATAATCGTTGTTGAGCCCTACGAACAAGCATGAAATATGTATCCGCAGACGTCCGTTGATTAAAATCACTGAGCCAACACGAAGCACATGGTTTGATTGAATTTAACTCAACATCGAGTGTATGCATTCGAGCAAGTCTGATCGATTGAACGCAGAGGCATGATTTTTACAGTGTTGATTACGTATGAATATTTTTATGTGAGTTTTGCAGTTCTCTGGTAGGCACACGTAATGAGACCTCATTTCAAAGTCTCACCAAAACGTATGCGCTCGTGGACGAGAGCGATAAAATATTTTCAAGGGTACATGTCCGTGAGCGTGTGCGATTTCTTGTGTACCTTTTTGAATGGTACGCTCATAAAGGTACGCGCGAGGCCCTTTCCGTACTCTGATATTTACTTAATAAAATATCTGAAAAAACTGAAAGAATTTTACTCTGTTAGAATGTCAAAAGTAATATTAATTTCAAAAATGGTAAGCGTATTTTAAATCAGCGCAAAAATACACAACTTTTAATACCTATTGCGTATAAAAAAAAAAAAAATTTATATAAAAAAATATCGGTCTAGCCATGTTCATGGCGGCTTAAATTCCATTTTGAATATCGAATTTTTGACTTTAGATTCGTGGTCAATGACACCGAAAAATTTCGAGACACCAAATTCGAAATGCATAATATAGTTATTATAAAAGTTAGCATATTCATGGCCGCAATTTTAAAGCCACTATTTTGAATTTCGAATTTTTTACTTTGCATTCATGATCAGCGCCCCGGAAAACTTGCGGTGCACCGAAAGTAAAATTCATAATATTGTTACTATAAAAATTAGCATACTCCTGGGCTCCATTTTTATAAGCTTTTATTTAACTTGCTTCGTTCGTATATATGTATGTACGTCCGCTAATCTTGCAAACAATTTTTCGACAGCTTGTGGGTTTCCGATTAAGCTGAAATTTAGCATACATGTGTAAGCCCGGTGACAATGCAATGTTATAAAAACTCGCCACACCCCCTTTTACCGCCCACAAATCAATAAAAATGCTATATCTCGAAAACTACTAGGCCGATTCAGATGAAATTTTGATAGTAAATTTCCTTCAAGTAGAAAAGGGGTTTAAGAAAAAAATTAGACCGCACCCCCTTTTACGCCCACAAATTAATATATCTCCAAAACTACCGGGCTGTTTCAGAAGAAAGTTTGCAGTAAATGTCTTTCAAGTATTGCATGGGTTAGAAAAAAATGTTGCCACACCCTCTTTTACCGCCCACAAAATAATAAAAGTACTATATCTCCAAAACTACTAGGCAAATTCAGCTGAAAATTTGGTAGCACATTTATATCAAGTAGGAGATAGGGGCTTAAATTTGGCCACACCTCCTATTGCCGCACACAAATCAATAAAAATGCTATATCATAATAAAGAATATAATGCAATAAATAATGTAAATGGTATAAATAATGTTAATAAAAAATTAAAATGATATATTTAAGGCTTCAAAATAAAAGATGTTCATAATAAACCTTTAAGACTAAAAAGTAAAAAATAAAAAAAAATTTTTAAAAATAAGCTTTTATTTAAAACCAAAACGTGAACTAAAAAGCAAAAAATAAATTTCAGTGACATTTGTCATATATGTATATTGTAGGTATATTCTAGATTCAGAAGAACCTCTCTCTTGGCTACCCATCATCATAATAAAAGCGTACGTAAATAGGAAAGTTCTAGGGACGTATATAAATTTAGAAATTTTCAAAATATAAAATACATTTAAATTTTAAATGCTTAAGGCACTGATATTGTGCAGTAAACCTGTATAATGGATCACGGTTTATATACAGATAAGCCACTGATATTGTGTAGTAAACTTGTCAGCATGACGTTTAAACTGTGAATAGCCCAATAATATATATAACTTCAGTTTGCATACCTAGTAGGTATTACCTACAATGTAGATATTACCTACAAATACACATAAAAGTATAACATAATTTGGAGATTGCAAAAGGACTTGAATCAGATTTCAGTTAAGCGAATTACAAAGTACTCTTAAAATGTTGTACATTCAGAAAAAAATTATAAAAAAAAAATGTTCCAAATTTTTTTTAAAATAATACCATCCATCCCCTTAAGAAAAACCAGTTCGCAATACTTCAAGGGATTTCCGCTTATTAAATAATAAAACGAAATTGATTAAAATAAGTACAAATCCCAAAATGTTTCCCAAATCACTAGCAGATAAGCCTCAGAATTTATTGATAAAACATTACCAATTGCTACCTATTGATTAGCCATTGATTGATTTGGCCAACTGAACGGTGGTTGCTACTCTTTTCTTTTCTTCTTATAAATACATATGTATCTGCAGAGTAATAAAAAAGTTTAAATACACATTTATATGACATTATCTTGGCAAATCTAGAAGATTATTTGAATTTTTTTTTTTTTTAGTTATTCCGATTAGGCGTTACATGGCTTTTGCCACCCTTGGCAGTGGCTATAAAAGCTACTGCCTGATATTGAGTCCATTTAGTTAGTAGCAAATTGGACGCGCGTCGTGGATTTATTTCTTTGAAAAACCGAGTGAAAATTCGTAAATATGACGCGACACTTCTTTGTGGGTGTGTCGTTGGCATTGTTAGTAGGCGTCCTTGTGAACGGTACCTTTGCCTATTCTCTAGCTGATGAGTATACGAATAACAGTACACAAGTCGAAAGCTCTCCTCTGAAGAGCGATTTGGCCTTCCAATTCTACAAATATGCTGCTGAAGTGATAGAAAATCAAAGTGCAAATGGAACATCTCGTTATTATAACGATGATCTGTGTGATTCACATCTGACTGAAATATATAAGGGCATCAAGAACTACAAGGAATGGGCGTTGCAATGTAAGGATAAGTTGAAATAAAGCTGTGAACTGTAAAAATAGCAAAATAGGTGCTCAGTGAAGTCAGTGATTGAAAAATTAAGTAAAACAAAAAAAAAAAAAACATTTAAATGTCAGTTCAGTGAAAGGCGAAATGTGTTGTCAGGACAAAATAATGCCTTTAAAGCATCGGATTGAGCATACTTGAGAGGTTATGCTATAAAATATTAAATTTAATTTTTTTTTATTGTATACTGCTGCCACAAAATATTCCTTGGATCATATAAATCTTATTGTAGTGTCAATAAGTCAAATAGCGTCTAAATATGCTCACCTCTTAAAATCTCTTTACATATACAGTGAATCAAAAAAGTTTACATACACCACAATTCTATGGTATTATTACCTGTTTATCGTATTAAATTAAACAAAAATATTTTAAGTGTGAGTTTTATTTCAAATTATGCACATATGCACATTAATTTAACTTAAAAAAGTAAATGTTTTTTCAAAACGAAAGGAAGTAATTCAATAAGACATTAAAAAAAGTCATAAGCTTACATCAAAAAAGTTTACATATGCTTAAGAGATCTCTAGTGATTGTTGGTAGAAAAACATAATTTTTTATTAAATTAATATTTCGTTGGCCCTCCTTTGGCTGCTATAATCGCTTCTAGATGCCTGCGCATACTTTTGACTAAAACATTAGTGTCATTTCCAGTTATTTTGGCCCACTCAGTCAATAAAACGGTTTTCAGAGTTTCCTTTGACGATATCTGATGTTTTCGGATCCTTTTCTCCAACAAGTCCCAGATATGCTCAATGAGATTGATGTCTGGTGATTGTGGAGGTGTATGAAGCTGCTTACAATTATATATCAGCCATTCGCGGACAAGATACGACGTATGTTTTGGGTCGTTATCTTGCTGGAAAAAAAATTCCTGCTATTAAGACCCAGTTTTTGAATACTTGGACGCAAATGGTTTTTGAGGATGTTCAGATAAACATGCTTGTCCATTTTGTCACTACTAAACACCAGTTCTCCAGCTCCGAATGCGGCCATACACCCCCAAACCATTACATTTCCGCCACCATGCTTTACCGTTGGTATAAGGTTATTTTCTTTCATCTCCATATTGGCCTTTCTCCACACTTTTCCAGCTCCATCCGAACCAAATATGTTGTACTCCGATTCATCGCTAAACACAACATTTTCCCAAAATGAATCCGGCTTCTGTAAGTGCTGCTTAGCAAAATCCAACCTCTTTCTTTTGTTGACTTTGGATATGAAAGGCCTACGACGTGCCACGCGACCATGAAACCCAGCTCTGTACAGTGTATTTCTTATTGTTTGGGGATTAATTTGTTTTTGCGTACACTCAGCTATGTTCTGTGTTAACTTCACTGCAGAAATTTTAGAATTTTTCCGAACGGCTTCGGGTTCTTCGCGTGGCGTTAAAATCCTTGGTCTGCCTGATCGTTGCTTAGTTTGCAAATTGCCGTTATTTGTGTACGATCTTATCACAGTTTGAACACTAGCATGGGATCTTCCAATTATTTTACCAATTTTCCGTAATGATTTATTTTCAAGATATAACTAGAGTATCAATTTGCGCACTTCTAACGGAATTTCCTTACCGCGACCCATTATAGCGATCTTCTTCGCACTTTGAACTGAAAATTGCAAATGAACTTCAAAAAATGCTAGTGATTGCAATGCTTCTATTCATGATCAACGAACAGTGTGAAGAAGAAACACCAATTAACGTTACATTAGCAACAAGAATGCTAACTGGAAAATGTGTATGTAAACTTTTTTGACATATTTTTTTCGGGTTTTTCGCTTTCGTCACACATATGCAGTGGCGCGAAAAAATAACGGGATTTGCATTATGCGTTCAAATAAAGTGATAATTTGTCTAGGTATTAAGCAAAAAAAAGTAAAAAAAAAAAAAATAAAACCATTTTAGAATGGTTTAAGTTTTGAATTATATGTGTATTGAAACTTTTTTGCTGTATATATATATATAAGTTTTTCAAAATAAGAGTATGCTTTTTTAAGGCTTAAACGATCATAAATACAGTCACAAAACCCGTAGTAAATCAAAAAAGCTAAGCAATAAAGTAATAAAACACGCGGTATTAAGTACACATATACTAAGCATGTCTAAAATTTGTTATTAATTAAAAAAAAATAAAGCGAAATATAAAATGAACACCTATTTTTTACCACATATATGCAAGTGATAACTTGATTTAAGCTAAAATATTGGTTAATATTGATACAAATATGACTTAATCCCCTTTCAATATACTTTCATAGTTCTTAAAGATATAGATTATAGGTATATTAAGTGCGTCAAGCCAGCGCCATTGAACTTTACCCACTTTCAGTCATGGGAAATCCATCAAACAATAAATTTTTGGTTTATATGATCTTTGATTAGGATAACGAAATAAAGAAACAAAAAATGCAAGTGAAAAAGATAGTACTAATACTGATAGCCAGGTGGTCAATTCTGAATTAATAAAATAAAAAAATCAAGTTCATTAAGTGAAAAATTTATACGCGCGAGTAACAAAAAATTCAAAGCTTATATAAGTGGTTTGAACCGGAAATAGGCGAATTGGCTCTAACCGTAGTTTTACTTATATCTTAAGCAAAGAATTATAAAGAATCCTTTCAAAGCCTCTGATAATGATCAATATTCATATATTAAGAAAATTAAAAACCACGTCTTAATTAACACGACTTGAAAATAATTATAATAATAATCTATCAGAGTTGTAAAAGAATGCAATCATTTTGTATTGCAATCAGTGACTTCATAGCTAATGACTTCAAGCTTTGATTGAAATCTTTAAATCATTTTTGATTGCAATGACTTCAACACAAGAAGTCCTGAAATCATTTTGAGTTATTGAATGCATTGAAAAAAATTGAAATCATTGCTCACAAAAACATGACTAAAAAACTAAACTGATTGCATTCAATAATTCTTTTGAAAAGATTGCAATCACTGCAATAATTATACTTAAGCCCTTGAAGTCAATTTGAAGTCAATCAAATCATATGATTGCAATATTTCAAAATAAATGAAATCATGACTGAGAAAAATCATTAGAGTCACGATATATATTTAACACGAGCTCAGCTTATTCTTTACCGTAAACAATTTCAAAAGCTTATATGGAAAAAAAACAATTCAATTCAAAAACAGAACGAAGTTAGCGAAAAATTGCAAACATTTTTTTTTGTTTTGTTCTCTGTTTTTTTTTTTAAATAAAAAACCTTTGTTAATAATTATGTATTTTTTATTTCAATAAAAAAATAAGTCGTTATATACAACTTAAATTTTGAAAACTTTTTTATTTTTTCAAAATGACTTCAAAAATTTTTGAATGTAATCGAAAGACTTCAATTGACTTCAAACTATTTCAACATTTCAGTGATTTAAAATATGACTTCAACTAACTTTTGATAATTTTATTGATTTCAAATTGATTTTGAAATACCAAGGGCAAAAATACTTCAACAACAATTTGTACAAATTGATTCCGAAGTCCTGACTTCGAAGCTATTTTTGATTGCAATGACTTCAACACAAGAAGTCTCGAAATCATTTTAAGTTATTGAATGCATTCATTCAATTTAAGTTATTGCTGACTTCATTAAATTTTAAATCGCATTCATAACTACAAAACTAAATTTATTGCATTCATTTATTCTTTTGAAAAGATTGCAATTACTGCAATAATTATAATTAAGCCTTTGAGTTCAATTTGAAGTCGTTGAAGTCATATAATTGCAATCTTTCAAAATAAATAAAATCATGATCGAGAAAAATCATTAAGGCCACGATATATTTTTAACACGAGCTCAGCTTAATCTCTACCGTAAACAATTTCAAAAGCTTATATGTAAAAAAAATCAATTCAATTCAAAAACAACGAAATTAACGAAAAACTGTAAATAGATTTTTTCCTTTTGTTTTTTTTGAAAAAAAAAACCTTTGCATAAGTATATATTTTTTATTTAAGTAAAAAAATAAAACAATTTGAATTTTTAAAATTTTTTATTTTTTCAAAATGACTTAAAAAATTTTTGAATGTAATCGAAAGACTTCAATTAACTTAAAATTATTTCAACATTTTAGTGATTTAAATTGAGGACTTCAACTAACTTTTGATGATTTTATTGATTTCAAATTGATTTTGAAGTACCAAGGACAAAAAGACTTCAACAACAATTTTTACGAATTGATTTCGAAGTCATGACTTCGAAGATATTTTTAATTGCAATGAGTTCAACACAAGCATTCAAAAAAATTTAATTCATTGCCGACTTCATTAATTTTTATAGCTTTTTAAAGCTTACTTGTAAAAGAATAAAAATTCAAGTCAAAAACAGAACGAAATTAGCGAAAAACTGTAGAGCATTTTTTCTTTTTCTTTTTGAGTAAAAAACCTTTGTTGCATTTTTTATTTAAGTAAAAAAATAAGTCGGTATATACAACTTGAATTTTGAAATTTTTTTTTATTTTTTCAAAATTACTTCAAAAATTTTTTGAATGTAATCGAATGACTTCAATAGACTTCAAATTATTTCACAAATCTCGATAATTTTGTGTTCAAACATTTCACAACACACACAACAAAATTGATAATAAGAAGCAAAGTCCTTTCAAGGGCTGAAATAGCCTTATCGTTTTTTTTCAGTGATTTAAAATATGACTTCAACTGACTTTTGATGATTTTGTTGACTTCAAATTGATTTCAATTAAACGCAATCAATGACACCAAGGACCGCGACTTCAATCATAGTGAAAGAATCAAAAGACTTCAAAAACAATTTTATAGAATTGATTACGAAGTCATGACTTCAAATGATTGCTGATTTCAAAACTTGTACACAATTCAAAACAATTGAATCATTTTTTGATTTCATGACTTAAATCATTTGTTCAGCATTCAATACCAGTTTTTGATTGCATGAATGCATTCTTTAACAACTCTGTAATCTATATTATGTCTATAATGTTTATTCTCATTTTGTATTTCTTCACTACTTTAATTAAACATTATTTTTAATTGTTCCTTTTTCTAGATCCCGACGCATGGGGTCGTCTGGGTGTTGGTGTCCTATGGGGTCATACCATTAGCATGGGTGCCTATGAGGAGTGTGTTGCTGCCAGGCGTCACTTTAGCGAGACCAATACTCTCAAAGGTCAATATTGTCTCACCAAAGTACCCATTAAAGGTTTTATGGACAAGATTAGCCGTGATACTGATGATGTCTCCAAAATTAGTTATCAATATAAAGATCCAGAATTTTTCGAATTGGGCATTTGTATACCAAATTCCTGTTCAGCCGCTAAAGGTGATCAAATCTTAAAAGCTGTTATAAAAAAATTCTACTACACCAATATTACGAGTCAAATGGTTTCTGAAGATTATTGCAAAATTGATGATCCAATAAAATTGCGTCCAATCGATATTTTTGCCATGTAAGTATTTTATTTCATATCTTTAAATTTTTTTAGCCAATAATATTTTTTTTTTTGTTTTTTCTTATTGCAGCTGCTTCTTTTCGTTTATAATTCTGTGCATGATTTCTAGCAGTGTTTACGATTATGTCAAAACGAAAAATGCACGTAAGTTAAAGCCACAAAGTGGTAAAAATATAATTTTAAAACGATACAATGCACTATGGTTTATTTTCTAAACAGAATCTGTTTTTTAAAGTGAAAAACGTATCATGTAAAAGCATACCAACGTTGAGCAACACAACGTTAGAAAGTAATAGATTTTTGTATGAGAAATAGTCTGTCTATTTGTATAGAAACTGTCTTATCTATCGTTGATGTGCATCTTCGTTATACAAAATTAAAGGGTAAAACCATGGTAGAATAAGAGTAGGTAGGTGTATTAATGTCAGAATTGTCAAAATCAATTCAAATAATTTTCTGTCACTTCGAAAACTGAGTCATCGCTCAGTGTTGTTTTGTGTTTTTTTGACATGTTGATATTAATTATCATGGAGATATCATAAGTCGATACAAAGAAAACTTCTTTAAATGATATAATATAAATGATAAATTTTTTGTCAATTTTAAACGATTTTTAGATCAAAACTGCTTGTATTTTCCTAAAATTTTTAAAAAAAGAATTAAAACTTATGCCGTAGGCATGTTTTAGAGTGTTCCAAAAAAGTTGAAGTTATTTATTTTTTTTGATGTGGTACCTTCTTAATTTTTTCGAAAGTGTGCTTACTTTTTCAGAAAACCCAAATAACTTTTGTACAAGTGTAAATTTTCAAAAAGCTGGATGACAGCTCGTTTTCTATTTATTATTTCTTTAAAATAAGCTATCAAACATGAACATTAGATACATTCAAATCCTACTTTGAGTCTGATTTTCAGTGTCCCCCTCTCATATGAAAGGTTCTTGTATAGAAATATTGAAACGCCCAAAAAAGGCCACACTTTTTATAAACTAGATGAGGTGCAGTTTGGAGAGTTTTTTGGGCTCTCAGAGGTAATGTGACCCAGTGAACCAAAACTACCGTTTCTGATTTCATTTATGAACCTTTTCGGGTAGAAACGTTCATTTTCGGCACTCATAAATGAACCCTTTTTATATCATTCGTCGGACTGAAATGCCTCTCAAAAACGAACCTTATTTTGTTCGCAAATGAGTTAAAAAAATAACCATAAATTATCCACTTTTTTGTTCGGAAATGAGTTAAAAAAAGAACCATAAAAGTTCTTTTTCGGCACTCGGAAATTAACCATTTTTGAATCAATCGCCGGACGAAAATGCCTCTCAGAAACAAACTGTTTTTTCTTCGGAAATGAGTTCAAAAATGAACCATACAAAAGTTCTTTTTCGGCACTCGAAACCGAAACGAAATTGAACACTTTTGGTATCAATCTTTGGACTGAATTGCCTCTCAAAAACAAACCTTTTTTTGGTTAATAATGAGTTCAAAAAAGAACCTTTTTGAATTATAAATTTTATTATTGCATAATACTACTTATAATTACATATCGATATTTTGTTAAAGAAGAAATGATTATTAATAAATTAGAGATCATATTAATCATTGGGTTAATAGGATTAATATACCTGGGCTGGAATTCACGCATTGTGTTTTTCAAGATATTGATGTTTCAAAGGGGAAAAGGCGTGATTGTTTTCTAATTTGACAAACTTCCAAATTATAAACGAAATATCAAAATAGTTAAGTAATTAATTGGGGAATTTATTTGATTACATTTTTGCATGGAATGTTTTCTTGGTTTTCATTCTATTTGGGCTTGATTTTAATTTTTGATAGAAATGTTGAAAATTTTCATACGTGTAGCAGTACATCCATCTCGCACTGGTAAAAAAGTTCATATGACGTTTGTACGAAGGTAAACATTTTCATTTTAAGTTCCTTTATTTACCTGATTTTAGAATATAAAAAGTAACATTTATGAATCATTTGTGAACTCATTTTTAAACAAAAAATGGTTCGTTTATGAGAAATTGTTTCCTACTGATATGATAAAAAAAATTATTCTTTTTTGAACTCATTTCAGAATGCAAAAAAGAAACATAAATGATTCATTTCCGAACTCATTTATGAACAAAAAATAGTTAATTTACAAGGAAGTCTTACCTACTGAAATGATACAAAAATTATTCATTTTCGACTCAAAATAAGTTTTTAATGAATTTCGTAAAATATGCACAATTTTTCTTTATGGGAAAGGTTTCACGAATTTAATCTTTTATAACAAGCACTTTTAAGCGACATAATAAAAAAGAAAAAATTAAAAAAAAAAATTCTAACCAAAAACGTTCGCAAAACTCTCACCTTACTCAAAACCTTCGCTTATGGTTCAGTGGGTATGCTCTGCGTCTGCAGCAACCTAGTAAAGGGTATCAATAAATTAAGTTATGAATCAAGGGTAATTCGAGTGCCATGACCGATTGGGCTGGAAGAGACATATACGACGGCTTCAAAGGCAGCTTTGAACAATCACGTGGAAATTGCGGACCGGTGGAATGTTTACCTGCTGGCGGCATTGCATTTGGCAGCGGAGCGGATGTATGCTGTAGTCGTGCATCATTGCAATAGCCTTTTCCCATTTGCATGCATCAGCAGTTCCGCGATATCCACGTGAGTGTGGCATCATTCTTTGTTATCTTCCATTTGCAATATTTTCACAGCACTCGGATTGCCCTTGGTTGGTACTCGCTTAAAACAAAAGGAACAACACTTTTAAAGCACAATTTACTTTAAAATATATTTAACTGGAAATAAAAGCAACAACTTGTAATGGGGGGGTTTTCTTCAAAGACTGAAGTATGACTCAGCCGCTCCAGGATCAGACGAAAGACCCGCGAACTTTCGCCAATCAAAAAGACGTGGTGTTATTAGATTTTTTCGACTCAAATAATTATTTGTTTTATTATAAACAGTTTCTTTCAGTGTACAGAGTTTAATAGTACAATTCTAATTATGAGTTTAATAATCTGTCTTTTTATATACAATACACAATAATATGAATATTCCAAAATGATGCGTTGCTTGTAGAGTTTTAAATGCTGCTTGCTGGATTGCAGACGAGTGTTACTTCTGCTTGTAGTGCTCTCGGTTCAGGTTCGGGTTCGGTGATGTTCGGAGGAATGTAATATTCGGTGAAGTTCGACGGTAGGTTCGATGATACGACTACACTTAGGCAACACTCGACTACGTTGCTTTCGGATAGCAAAAACTCTACATTAATTTTTATGCTTCAATTTGGCATGTATTCTTATTCATTACCTTACTATATTTTATACGCTAATTAATATTCATGTGCGTAATTTAATCAGTAACTACAGTGGACGATCGACCGGCCGAAGCCGACGTAAAATAATCTACGAATACGATAACTTAAAGAAACTAAATGTATAAATAACGGTCCACCTTTCGGTAGTCCGTTGTTAAAAATTCACTACTTGGTAACAAGCAGCAGACGGAATAAAGCACTACGCTTCCGAGCCGTGCCTAAGTCTGCCAAACCCAGCGCTCTTAAATATTCCTTTGCATAAACATAATGGGAATTATGTGGCTGGTACATTGGTGAATGGTAGTCTGCCTGTCGTATGCGAGGTGTATGTGTGGTTGTTGTAGCCGTCATGTTTATGTTAGTTGCTGCAGTAGTTGATGTTTGCCTGTTGTATGTGCGGTGTGTGTGTGTGTAGTTGTTGTAGCCAACTATACTAGTTTTGCCACTTGGTGAGTTTATGCAGTAGTAGGGGCTACTACAAATTTTGACAATTATATTCATCTCACAATTGAAAAAAAATAATCTACCAACTGTCAAAATTTCATCATCAGAGTGAAAAGTTTCCGATTCACACAAACTCTTAATATTAAAGTATTCAATTTTCTTGTTGTAATAAGCGCTAGCAACAAAAAAACCATCAAATTTCCAAGAAAAAATCTGCCGAAAATTTTTCAGATTACACTCCAAGCAAATCACAGAACGAGGAGTAAAAAGCTTCGCTTCAAAAAAAATTCTACTTAAAAACGTTCGCAAAACTCTCACCTCACTCAAAGCCTTCGCTTATGGTTCAGTGGGTATCTCTATAGTGGGTATATCTTTTACTCTAACTTTCACCATCATTTTTAAAAATAACTCGGTCGTGAGTAGGCGGGATGCCGAATTAATGGTCTGTACTTTGAAATGACATTTGACTTATTTGTTTCAGATATATGGAAAAGGCCATATCCATCGAACCGGTTTGGATATCTTTTTTTTAATGCCATTTGCAGTGCTCTCTATATAAAAGTCTAAAAATTATTTAAAAAAAAAAGTATTTTTATAAAGTAAGCTGTATAGTAAAGCTGTATAAATTTGAAAAATTTTTTTTTAAAAAAATCTGCTTTTTCTAGTTGTTTTATACTTTAACTTCGATTGTTGAAATCGATTAAAGAATTTCGAAAGTTCTTAAGCCTTTATAGATAATGAAATAAAAAACAACAATTTTTTGCTTCAGTAAATACCCTCCCCCTCCCCCCTTTATGAAATACATATCTACGGCGTTAGTTCACACTTTAAACAATTTTTGGTTTTTCTGGTAGAAATATTTCCTTGTAAATAATGTGAACATAGTATTGAAAATATTCTAACAATGTGTTGTTAATCCAGCTGTGTTGCTGTAATTTTTAATCTAGCTTTTTGCTGAAATTTTAATCGCACGTCAATTGTAAATTGTCAATTGCGCTCGTGCCATAATTGATGGTTATCAATTTTTTATCAATTTACTCTCAATTGTGTGCTTTTTTAAAGACAGTTGCTAACGATGACATTAGATTCGTTATATCTTTTGCAAATGATTATCAAAAAATTATTTTGTTAAAAATTCTAAAATTAGCTATAGTTGATTAAATACACAAATTTTTACAAGAACTTATTGATAAGAAAAATAACAAAAATAAAATTTTAATTTTAAACCATCTTAATTTAAGCTTATAAAAGTAAACTTCTGGCAAAAGTCAAAAGTATAGAAGTCTATTTTATCCCATGACAATATATTTTTTAAAAATTTGACTTATATCTTTAAAACTCAAGACTATTCAGGGAGCTATCGGAGTTAGTTTTAGACTCATGAAATATGTTGAACTTAGTTGAATTTAACAACTTTTAATGTTTATTAATTTTTTTTTGTTTTCCTTTTCTCATCTCATATACATAGAACCCAAAAGTGACTTGTTTTTGGCCTTCTCGGTTCTGACCAATGCACCGAAAATCTTCAAAGTCAAAAAGGTCAATAATCCAAATGTTATTCATTGCCTGAATGGCTTGCGTTGCTTCTCAATGATGTGGGTCGTCTTTGGACACGGTTATATGACTTTCTATGATCTACCACACATCAATAAAAATGTATTCTATACGGTAAGTTTTGTAAAAATTTGTTGCTTCGTCTCATTATGAACTTTCTAACAATGCATTACAGTGGGTCGAAACACCATATTCAATGTTGGTGCAAAATGCCACGCTCTGTGTGGACACATTCTTCTTTATGTCGGGTCTTTTGATGCTGTGGGGCGCTTTCCGTGAAATGGAGCGCACGTAAGTTGCATGTCACCTTTTTTTTGCAGTATATTTGTATGATAAGCATTTTTTTTTCATTCTTTTATTTACAGTAAAGGTTATCTGAACATCCCAATGATGTATTTCCATCGTTATATACGCTTAACGCCTGTCGTTGCTGTTGTTATTCTATACATCATGTCCTTGTACAAATATTCCGGTGCTGGACCCATGTGGATGAAGATTGGTACACAGGATAAACGTTGCTCCGACACCTGGTGGGCTACGCTACTCTATGTTCAAAACTATGTCTTCCCCAACAAAATTGTAGGTGTCACTTGATATGTGCTTTTTGAAAAAATATTTAGTTTCCTTTTTTTTTTTGTCTTCATCTAATTCCAGTGCATTAGTCAATCGTGGTATTTGGCCGTCGATACCCAGCTCTATTTCCTCTCGCCTCTATTTCTGATTCCACTCTGGAAATGGGGCAAGAAAGCTTTGCCTCCCATCATCATCTTTGGTCTGCTCTGCATGGGCTGCACTTTCGCCACCTTTATGTATAACGATTTTACACTCTTCCGTGTGCAAGACGATCATGTTGATCTGCGTCAACGTTTGACCTATTATCCCACACATACGCGCTTTCCAACCTGGCTGATTGGTGTCGTATTCGGCTACTTTTTGTTTACCAAGAATCGTGGCCACCAGATACCATTAGCTAAGAAGTGGGTCATCACTGGCTGGATTGTGGCTTTTGCAACTTTGTTGGCGTGTCTGTGGGGTCCATATTGGCGCATTCTTCCGCAGTATCCTAACTCACCGCTCATCGAAGGTGCTCTTTATGAGCCGTTTAGCCGTGCCGCCTGGGCTGTGGCCATTGGCTGGATTGTTTGGGCTTGTTATAATGGTCATGGCGGCATGATTGACGACTTCCTGTCATGGAGTTTCTTCACCGGCTTCAGTCGACTCACATACTGCATGTATGTCACTCACCGTATTGTGCAACTTGTGAATGGTGCACGTATACAGACAGACACGCATTTCTCAGATTATGATGCTGTAAGTTGTTGTAACTCTTTGGTTTTTTTTTTTTTTTTTTTTGTTAAATGTTATCTAATGCAAGCAATTAAAATTTCTAGATCCTTCGTTGGTGGCATGATTTCGGCATTAGTTTAACCGCCTCTATTTTTGCCACTCTGGCCTTCGAATCACCAATTTTAGGCATTGAAAAGGCTATATTCCGCCGTAGCGCTCCAAAGCCTGCACCAAAGCCAGTGCAGGATACCAAAACTGATGTCACGCCCGCTGTCACCGCTATTATTCCCCCAATTGAAGTTGAACCTAAGGTCTAAACTTAAGTTTTTCTTCTGTTATCGTTACTTCCTCGACTTTGTTCTTAGGTTTAAGTGTTATGAGCACAATGAAAAAATTAAGAAATGCAATTATTTATTAAATAAAATCTACCTAGCCACTGTGTTGAGTACAGTGTTAATATTTAGATAGTAATAAAAAAAAACTATTAAATTTAAAAGTTGGAATTTATATATTGGAAATCTTTGTATATTGGAAGAATAAGCACTGAGTATATATTGAATATAATGAATATACTCATTGGATCGTGTTCGAATAATATTTTACTTTATTTTTTTTTAGATTTTTTATAGGTTTAAAATTGAAGATAAAAAAAAATGGAAAATTCCCAAATTCACCAAGCTTGAAAATGTAAGTAAAAGTAATTGTTCAGCCTTGAGCAAAAGCAGGTCGATTAGATAAATTCTTAAAATTTTATATTCTTTTTGGAGTTCATGAAAATCTTTAACGGTATGACCTCCAGGTTAAGAAAAGTTTCTGTACACCCTGTAATAAATATCACTAGATGTACTAGAATCATAATAAAAAACATGGCATGAATGTGGGCATAACTGTATTTAGGATGAAGGAAAACATAATAATAATTTTAGTGTATACTTAGAGGCACCAATATTTATTTTATTTAAGCGCTTAACCATTAAATTACCTGAGTTACCATAAATCAGTGGTGCTCATTATACACCATAAACATTTTTCCATCTGTGTTAGAGAGCTTTTAGCTTCTTTACTAGTTTTTACTAGAGCAGTGTAGCAAAGTAATCATTGCGCTTCATTAAAAGCATTCATTATAAATAAATATTTTATCTGAGCACTACCAGAAATCATTTTGAACAATATTAAATACACGAAAATTATTATAAAACTAAGCAACGCAGCTCTCACCGCTTGAAGTGCCAAAGCGAACTGAGGTGATTTTTTTATATGCGTGAGCTTTATATACGTGTGAAAGTACAAAAGCTTTTTTGAAGCGAAGCTTTTTACTGCTCGTTCTGTGGTTTGCTTAGAGTGATATCTGAAAAATTTTCGACAGATTTTTTCTTGGAAATTTGATGGTTTCTTTGTTGCTAGCGCTTATTACAAGAAGAAAATTTAATACTTTAATATTAAAAATATTTTTTAGCCCGCCTTAGGGATCGAACCCGTGTCCACTTGAATAATAGTCCAATACACTATCCACCAGGCCACAACGACTTGTAAGGAAACAGTTGTTAATTCAATGTTACTTATAACAGAAGCTATGCTGAAGTAGATCGTCACCATCTATCAATAGATAGAGGATTGTGTATTTGCTATGCTACAACTTACAAAAATTTGCTTTTATTTGCCACAAGGTGTCTCCAACATCGGTGTGCTTGTATTGTGAATACGTTTGTGGTGCTGTTGGCACGAAGAAAATTAGCAATGCCCACAAGTGCGTTGACAAGTGCGTTTTGAAGTGTCAAAAAAATAGATGATATCAATAAATATGGAATTAACAAGCGTATGCATGACATCGGCAAGGTATCTTAAATGTTTGTTAAACTTTGTTTCGTGTGCGTTCTTTAATATATATTTTTGAAGCGAAGCTAGTAGATACAATATAGCGGTTCTGGACCAGGTGGCTCAAGCCGATGACGTCACTCCGGTCCAGCGCCATCTAGTGGGGACTTTTTTTTGCTAAAAATGTGCAAAGGTGTATGTCTTTGTTTTAAGCTTTTAAAAAATTGGCAAGTTTGGTGTATGTCTTTGCTTTAAGCTTTTTAACTTTGGCAAGTTTGGTGTATGTCTTTGCTTTAATCTTTTAAAAATTGGCAAGTTTGGGGTAAGTCTTTGCTTTTTTTAAGCGTTGATATAAATTTTATACACTACATTATCGGTAGTGGTAGTCAAGCGAGTTCTTATCAGTGTTTGCATGTTTTGTTTTTTCTTAACCCTCGAATTCGTTATAGCAAGACTCAAATTCTGCTGGTCAACTTGCTTTGTGAAAATATATATATTTATTTGGAATGAAACAATTTAGGTACGGCGAAGGTTGAAGGGGTTAAAGAAATATTTATAAATTTAATAAAGTCGGTAAGTATTAGGTGGGTGTCTTTGCTTTAAACTTTTAAATTGGCAAGTTTGGGGTATGTCTTTGCTTTAAACTTTTAAATTGGCAAGTTTGATGTATGTCTCTACTTTTAAGCGTTGATCATAATTTTATACACTACATTATCGGTAGTGGTAGTCAAGCGAGTCCTTATCAGTGTTTGTATGTTTTGTTAGTTTTTTTTCTTAACCCTCGAATACCTAATAGCAATGACTCAAATTCTGCTGGTTGACTTTAGCTGAAATGATATGACTTACTTTATGAAAATATATATATTAATATGGTTTGAAGCAATTTAGGTACGGAGAAGGCTGAAGGGTTAAAGAAATGTTTATAAATTTATCATAATAGTGCTAAGTATAAGGTGCGTGTATTAGATTTGTATAAATAGTTTAAGAATTGGATGACAACCATTTAAAACATAGGCGTATATAAATATCTATTCGTCAGTTGGGGGCATCGGGGTAACAAGCCCCCGCTTAGTAACCATCGGCCAAGTCGCTTATACCCAGCAACTTCTCCGCCGCTGTATTTTATTTTAAGTAAACGAAATACACCGCAACCAAGAAGAGTCAGGAAGTTTCTAGAAGCTTCGAGATGCAGAAACGTAGAGAACAATTTAGAAGCTGACAACATCACAAAAAAATTTTTTAAGTTAAAGGTGTTAAGTCTCAAGCTTCATAGTAAGCGCACTCAAATTATTATTTTATGTATATATATATATATATATATAAATTGTATAATTTTATTAATGGAAACAAGTGATCTTATATTTAATTAATTTCTTCTGATTTCATATGTTAGAGGTGAATATTCAATTAATCGATCATGAATTACTAAACAGTGGGCTGAGGTTCTATCTGGAATCGGTTTATTTGCTTCGGTTTTAAATTCAATTCTTACATCAATAGGTCCAACTTTAACTGTTTCATTTTGGCGTGTTACATCAACAACAACAAGTGGTGCAATAGCCTTGAATCCAACGACATCTAGCAATGGTTGAGATTCCCGCATATAATAACTTTGTTGAAATTTTGCATACATATCATATAGAACAGCATACTGTCCCACTTCAAAGCGACTATTTAAATCATCATAGGAATATGATTCAGAGTTTTTTTTCTCTTTGTAAGCCGATTATAAGAAATCGTGGTCTTTAATTTTGCGGTGAAAGCTTTACATTCCATAAAACTTTTGTTTCCTTTGATAGTATTACCAAATTTTCGTTTAATTATCTTGTACATTTCCAATTTTGCAAAGTAACCCAACCAGCGTTTCTTAATGCGCCACTTTCAGCTTTATTCAATGATACGAAATTTTTCATGGTTGATGAAATCCACAAATCAACATGGTTTAAGGTTTTCATCCGATTTGGCTCAATTTCCAACTTAATCTTTATTTTTTGAAAAGAAGCTTAGGTATATTTTGAATTTCATTGCGATAGCTTTAAAATTACGGCTGTAATCGTGTCGACAGGCAGACAGACGGACACACGAAAAATGAACTCAGGAGGTGATGCTGATCAAAAATATATATACTTTTCTGTACCTGCCACGCCTCCTCACAGGCGTAACAAACGGAATGACAAAGTTAATGTACCCCTTACTCATTACGCGTTGGGCATTTATCAGTGTTAATGAACTTTGATTTACAAAAAATAATTTTTTTTTTTGTTAGAGCCCTTAACATTTTGTTTCATTTCAAAATTTTCTAGCTAAATTGTTTGACATTGTTGAGCCAGCACATCCTTAAAACGCAGTTATTTTCCAAAATATTTCATAGTATCTTCTATTTCCCACGTTTGATGCAGTGAGCGGCGATTAAAAAATTCCGCCTATTCTTAAATTTGTATCAGGCATTTAATTAAAAGAATTGTATACTTATATAATAATAATTCTGTTTTTCTTTATTCTTCAGCCTTGCATATTAAAAATAATAATTACCCGACCTCATATTATGCCATACATTTCAACAACCAAAAACACCCATAGCTTAAAATTTGCATTGAAAAATTTGTTTTTACTTTCCGGTTTTCGAGACATGCTTGAGGCAAAATTTTTTTAACGTATTTGATCAGACTTTTTGGACACTCGATTTTCGAGCTAAGGATGAGACCCTCTATATTTATATATTGTTTATTGTGTTAATTCATGCTTTCTAGCGCCATAGGTTTATTTTCAGATACCGTCGTTTCGTCCTTAATTGTATTGGTTTCTCTATAATTTGGTTTTGGAATCTTTTTCATAAACAAGTATTTATCAATGCCTTGCATGGGCGATTCAATGGCTAAATACATTAATAGCGATACCGGAAGCGACATGCCAAAATCACCCCAGAAACGAAGAATCTAAGAGGAGGGGAAAAAAATTGTTATTTATGTTCTCATCAACTCTCGATATACAGCATATCTTACCCCATCATAATCGGAGAGATACATATTAGTTTTAATGCGTTGTGAATTTAAGCGAACCAACTCCATGTGCCAGATATAGAAGCAGTAGGACAACTTGGACAATGGCTGCCATAGTGGACTTGAGAGAAATGGATCAATTGGACCGCCAAATCCATTGACACAGGCAAAGACTATCCAAGATAGCGCTAAAGGCCAAGCTATGTGCGATAACGATAAATAGAATGCACCTTCTACTGACGTCAGGGGTGTGGCATCTAATTGCTTTCTTGGATGTAACGCAAACGTCACAATACAAATTAGAACGAGTGCGCATAGCCAGCCTATCGCAATGGTGGACTATAGAAAGGCAAGCATTTTTAAAGTTATTTAAAGAAAAAATTTAGAGTTGAAAGTCAAGCCTCACCTTAGACAAAATGGAGCGTTTGCCTGCGCGACAGTGTAGATAATAGCCAAAGACAACGCCAATAATCCAGGGTGAAGCCCGTGTATGTGTGGAAAAGTAAATTTTATACATTACTTCAATAGGATCGGGATAAAGGCTGAAAAATAAGAAAAATTTGGTTAATGAACTGTAAGGTTTAAATTTTATAAGACAACAAAAAAACTACCCCAAAATTTTGAGCACCGATAAATTATCTATAACTATAATGGCAAATAGAGCAGCAGCAAGCAGCAAGCCGATCATCGAAAGACCAGCTAAAGCCTTTTTCTTCCACTTCCAAATGGAAATTAAGATCAACGGCGATATTAAATAGAGCTGCATGTCCACTGCCAAATACCAGGAATGTCCGAGACACTATATTTAAATTAAAAAAAAAACACAATTAACTTTGAAATAAGCAAATTTTGAACATCACATTTGAGAAAAAGAATTCTTTAAAGAAATATTACCATTTTACCCGATGTGGCATAATTTTGTACATACAGCAAGGTAGCCCACCAGTTATCTATGCATACTCGGTCTATTTTTGGCTTTATAGGACCATTGCCCATATAGCGGATGACACTCATATGGAGCAGCACTGCCAGGGCCAAGACAGGCGTCAAGCGTAAATAGCGATGTATGTACATGTGTGGCACATTTATGCGGCCCGAATTTCTATAAAAAGAAAAAAATGGTAGGATATTATTTTTAACTCTCTAATAGACACAGACACAACTCAAAATTCAAAAATTTTTTCTTTTAAATGTTAAAAATTTGTAGTGATTAACTCTTTAATTAAAAAATAGATGATTTTGTCTCTTTGTTTTGTATGAAGTCCTTTGGGAAAAAAATGGTTTTTTGCTTCTCCTGAAATTTTAAAAATTTTGAGTTGAGCCTCTTTTGCTAGATAGGGTGCAATATGTTTGTAAGTATTTACTTTGCCATTTGACGAAACGCTACCGTTGTGATGAGAATACCACTCAAAAAAAAGAACGTATCAACTGCCATAATTCCACCTTGCCAAAAATTCGAAAACAGGGTACGGTTCCACTGAAGCGTTAAAAAAAAAAAATGAAAAAAAAATATTAGTATAGTTTTTACTAAAAAATAGTTAGTATTTTACAAATAAATGATGTGGTGCATATAGTCAGATACCCCATTTTTGCGGCACATGATAGCACACATCGGGCACATGGCGAAACATAATTTTTTTTATTATAAATCAAAAATGGCGTAGCTAACTTCATACACATAATAAACTACGGCAGGTCAGAGAGCGGATTTAGTTTTAGATCAAAGTACCAGGGCTTTTTCTTCTAAAATGTTTTCTGGTGGACATCACGAGTCATTTTAACTAAAAATTAATATCATAGATCGGGCGCTTTTTAAAAAATGCACATGTTTAGGTGATTTTCGCATTTAACTTAGCAATAAAATACAAATCATGCATAGGGTGTCCTGCAGCTGAGTGCAACAATTTACGGAGATGTAAGATTATGTCGAGCTGAGCAAAAAATCGTATGGGAGGGGATCTATTTTCACATTTTTAGGAGCTACAGGGTTAAAAAATATTTCACGACTTTGATTCACGTTATTGTTTCTAGCAGAAAAACTAACTTACAGAAAACTTATTTTGATATGTCACTGCAAAGGCAATGAAAACACCTTTCTAACGGTTTACCAACAGTGTTCTTCTTCTCTTAAAATCTTTTCTTAAAACCTAACAAAAATTACTGTCATCTTATCAAAAATTCAAAACGCGTACATTTTTCAATTACGAGTAGTAAAGTACAAATAAGCAAAAAAAAAAAAATATATCTGATACATACATGTAGGAATAAGAATTATGTATAGTTAGCAAGACCCAGTGTTGTTTGTTCCAATAAGCGAGTCAATTGCCCCTTAGCTCCGCTCAGTCTATAACGGTGTATATCTTGTGGAGTCAGATGCTCTTGGCATTCTGGGCATATCAATGCAATCAGATCTTCGTTAAAATGATCACATATTTGATGTATCAAAAAAAGCAGCCAAGTGCCTTGGTTTTTTAAACGGGGAAAGAAATACTTCACTCTATCTGATCTGCATCTGATCTATACCTCATATATGAGGCCGAAAATGGAGTACAACTTGCACATTTGGGCATGGGCTTCAAGATCATATTTGGAACTTCTGGACCGGATTCAACGACGAGCAATATATTTGATAGGGGACGATAATATTTCATCTAATCTCAACTCTCTTAGGCATCATCGCAATGTTGATTGCCTAAGCATTCTGTATAGGTACTATCATTTTGTTCAAGGAAGATACAAGTCCTGACGCCACCAGCTCGTGTGTTTCCTAGGTCCACTCGGGCAGCTCTCGAAGCCCATCCCTATACCATTGCCTCATTGCCCAATAGGACATCTTTCCACCTCTATCTTTCCACCCTTCAACTCACTATCACCCGTCTTCCGAATCAGCACAATGCTTTCGCATTTCTAGGGTTCATCTCCTGAGTGTTGGTTAAGACTGAAACAAAGAACTATATAACGTTTTATTCTTTTTGAAATCCCATTTTGCAGAATTTATTTAGAATTTGAAGATTAGTTCGAGTTTCCACCCTACAAAAAATAATGGAAAATCGCAACAAACCAACCAAACTACCAACATCTATTTTTTTAAAATAAAACTGCAAATTTTGGACCAAAACGGCAACACTGTTTATCAACAAACCCCACTGACTTAACCGTTACCGAGCTGTGCTCGTGTAAAGATGAAATGAATCGGTTGAAACTACTAAATTTCAACTTTGAGTGCAAAATTTCTCAGAATTTCGCGTAATAAATAAACGTTTTTTTTATAATAAGTAAAAGTTGAGGATTTTAGTACAGCCAAATTTTATGTTTATGTTTTTGGTTTCAATGAAAAAAGAATTGAATAAATTACAAAATTGATCATAAAAAACAAAATTTAATTTATTGCGCGAAATTCTGAGAAATTTTGCACTCAAAGTTGAAATTTAGTAGTCTCAACCGATTGATTCCATCTTCACACAGCTCGGTAACGGTTAAGTTGGTAGGGTTTGTTGAAATACCGTTAGAAAGGCGTTTTCATTGCTTTTGCAATGAGTTATCAAAAGAAGTTTTCTGTAAGTTAGTTTTTCTGCTAGAAACAATAATGTGAATCAAAATCGTATTATATTCATTAACCCTATAGCTCTAAAAAAAAGGAAACGAAATGGCCATTTCGGCCCTTGAAAGAACTTTGACCGAGCTTCTTATGATCAATTGTGTTGTACGTGTTGTGAAAATGTTTGAACTCAAATGATCTAGAACTAGACCTACAAGCTTTATGCCGCCTCCGAACGGCTTATGTTCTCAAGAACATGGGAGTTTTTACTCTCTAAGGCTTGCCACCATTATCAGAACAGAAAAATTAATTAAATTGGAAAAATTTTCTGTGTCAGTTGGGAATTGAACTAGGGTTCTCCAGCGTATGGGCCACTCACTCTACCCACTGCGCCTCGGCCGCCATGTGGGTAGCTTCTAAGAATGTGAAAATAGACCCCCACCCATGCAATTTTTTGCTCAGCTCGACATATTCTTTCACCTCCGTAAATAGTTGCACTCAGCTGCGGGACACCCTATGCATGATTTGTATTTTATTGCTAAGTTAAATGCAAAAATCACCTAAACGTGCAATTTTAAAAAAGCGCCCGAGCAATGATTTTAATTTTTAAAATGACTCGTGATGATCCCCTGAAAACATTTCAGAAGAAAAACTTCTGGTACTTTGACCTAAAACTAAATACGGTCTCTGAACCGCCGTGAAAAGTGTGATTTAAACAAAACAGAAGTTAAAGTAATGATTATTTTTGCATATTTATTCCATACATTGCGATCTGCGAGTTATAAAGCACGGTATAAACAAAATCTCAAGGCACATTTTCAGCTCGTTCGGTTATCAATTAGTGACTTTAAAAACGATGGAGTTAGCAAATTGAAATATTTTTGTGAACAAATTAATTCGGTCGGCATCAAAAATTGCAAAAGTATTAAAAATGTTTAGATCAACTGTATATAGTCTGATTAAACGTTATAAGACAACTCTTAATGTGAATAGAGCAACAAAAAAGTGCATAAAAACAAGAACACGTGACTCAAATTTAAGATTAAAGATATTAAGATCAATCAAACAAAACCCCAGTCAATCAGATAATGATCGGACCAAAAAATTTGGCACAAGCAAGAGTACGGCGAGGCTAATACGTCTGCGAGCAGGAATAAAGGCCTAACTATAATAGACACATGCTGGCATACTCTAATGCCAAAAACTTGACGGAAAGTCAGCCGGCTGTTGTCAAAATGAAAAATACCCATAATTACCATGCATTGACTTTGAGAAGTGTCACAATACAATTTGCGGTTTTGTTTGCGTTTAACTGTGCGATTTTTTTAAATTTATACACAAAATAATATAAAAAAAAATAAACAATCGCAGCCTTTACTGTTTGGCTTGAATAATTTGTTTAATAAATTTGAATAAAAAATTTTTTAACTTTTGCCTATGCTGTGAGCGATTTGAATCGCTCTACAAAAAGCCAATGAAAGTTAACGAAACTTAACGAAACTGTGGCAATTCCAATTATGGGTATGCTCATATATTTATATGGCCTCGCTTTTATATTGGCTGCATTCCGCCAAGGCGAGCGCTCAAGAAAATTCGGGTGAATGGCTACACTTTTGACAGCGCTGGCAGCTGTCTATGCTCGAGCGATGTGCATTTTACGTAGCGAAATAAATTACGCTACTTTTACTCAACAGTTGCAAGTTATGTCATTTAACAGCTGTTTGCGCTCCAATTTGCATGAATTTGCAAACACTCAAATGAAACCCTTAAAATAAATGCAAATTTTCGTGGCTTGTGCTATTTTTAATGTTTTAAACTATCCTTTGCTCCTTGCAATGGTTGAATGAGGTCCGAAATGTGCTCCTTAATAGCCATATCAAGATCATCATCCATTAGCATCTCTAGCACTACCTTTTGCATTAAGTAAACGTCTTAGCAGAAAGAAATTAGGTTTTAAATTCAACAAAGCAAAACAAGCGAACAAGCTACGTCAAATTCAGTTGTCAACAGATCTGACGTTCGACGTAGAAACACATTCAGAGAAATCCAGCGTAAAATGATCCATCGCTACAATAGCGCTCGCCTTGGCGGAATGCAGCCATTGACAGATCAGTCTGCCAGCATGTGGCTATTATAGTCAGGCCTTAAAGTGTTATCGTGCCATAAAATAACCAAACCGTACTGATAAGCAGAATTTAGTTGCTAAAAAACGAGCAAGGCTACTTTACGACAAGGTTTTGACCAAATTCAAAGGGTGCTTAATAATGGATGACGAAACCTATGCAAAATTTGACTTTAAGCAAATTTCAGGTCAAAAATGTTACTGCTCCAATAAACCTGAAAATGTTGATCCCAAATACAAGTATGTCAAATTCAAGATTTGGCAGGCTATTTGTAGCTGTGGCCTTAAAGGCCCTTATAGACGAGCAACTAATCGCAAAACTGATTGAAAAACTGGTCGATGGTTTTATCTATAGACGCATGGACCAATTTTTCAATTCCAGTACAAAAAGTTTTTCTTCTTGAAAACATCGCGCATATTATATTGAAAATGAATGCAAATAATTTTTTTATTATGAATCTGACGATTAGTTGTTGATTTTGCTACAAACACATCACCAGTTGAAGAACTGGTTGATGTGAAATCGCAAAAAATCAAAATTTTTTAATTTTTGCCAACTGATTGATAAACTGGTTGAAAAACTGAAAATAACACCACAACTAATCTACACACGACTTGTTTTCAACAACCAGCAACCAGTTTATCAACCAGTTTTGCGATTAGTCGCTCGTCTATAGGGCCCTTAAGAGTCGTGCGCATGATACAATAATTTACAAGGTAGCCTTGACAACTACCTTTTTTCTCATGAGCGGCGATCGGGAGTTGTCAAATCAATACAAAGTCATCTAACTTGTCATCTGTCTTGCTGCTTCTTCGTTTTCTATTTTTCAATGTGTTTTTGACAACTCCAAATCGCCAACAGAACTGTCACTCCTACCTTGTAAATCATTATATCATGGTCGTGAGCATGGTAGAATAAGACAAGGTAGTGTAGTTAAAATTCTCTCTTGTGCTGGGTACCTCACCTGTCAAAACCAGGTCTTTACGAATAAAAGCAAAACAAATAACACAATTTGCAAAATATTATATTCTATGTGTTTGACAGCTGCGGTACCCACCGCTCCGCGACGACACTACCTTGTTAAATATACCTTGGTCGTGCGTTCATTGCGTATTCCACTATGACAGCTGATGTTTACTTGAATGAGTGCCTCCGTAAGCGTTTGCTGCCATTTATTAATCATCACCGTTCTCCCACGAAGCTTTGGGCAGATTTAGCTAGTTCCCACTATGCCAAGAAAACATTGAAATAGTATAAAAGCAACAAGGTTGACATAATGCCAAAAATTATGAATCCACCAAATTGTCCCAAACTTTGTCAAATTAAAAATTACTGGGCAAATGTTAAAAACAAATTGAAGAGAAGTGGTGGCTCTACAAAAAAAGCACATTCTTTGCTGCTGAAGTGGAATGAACCAATTTGTCGCAAAAGTCACTCGAGCAGATGTTCAACGGCTGATGGCGTCGATCAAGAAGCATACGCGAGACTTCTTACACAATACAGATACTTAAGTTTTGTTTTATGAAAAAATTAGAACAATAAAATAACTATTATTTTGAGATGAAAAATCTTTTTCTTACGAGTTATATTTTATGTACTATGAGTCTAGATTTTGCTTAAACCGTGCTTTAGAAAAAAAATTTTGACGTTCTGTAATTCAAAAAATCAAAATCTTTAAAATGCAATAAATGATTACAAATTATTGCAATATTTTTGGCGAAAATCTCTATACGTACCGTATTAAGTTCAATATTATTGATATTCGGATGTGGAGGTCGCGTCATTCTGTCATAAGTATGAATGAAAACAACCCATATAAGGGACATGCAACGCAAGCCATGCAGACAGGGAATAATGTGTGGTGCACTATTATATGTGCTGATGTGAAACAGTTGCCGCATGTTGGTACGTACCGAAAATGAGCCGAACAATGTATGCACTGGGTCTTGAAATTATTTGAAAATTTTTAATTAATTTATTTAAAAATGCCTTTTTTTGTTTTATGAAACTTACTTCCATTATAAGTGGATATGTAATCATAAATCGTACTCGTTACCATGAATGCAGCAATAATTGATAAAATAGAACTACAAGAGCGAAAGGAAAATTATTAAATATCTCTGATTAAAACATACATATAATGCACATATATTTATTTATACGCACATAGCTGCCCAGTCAATGGCTTGAAAAGTTGGTTTTTCAGCTGTAGAACAACTGCTTTCCTTGAGTATTACTGCAGTATTTGTTATTCCAAGAGCTGCTGTATTCAAGATCTTCGAAAGTACTTCTTCGAGTGGTGCACTTAACTGTTCTGCTTTACAAACTGCTGGAATGCAGATACCTATGTGGAACCTCGGTATCTCAGTTGTATTGAGAATTTTTCCAATGGAAATGTCGCCTAAACAATATTTTCCATGCAATTCGCTAGTTCCAATATTGTGCTTTATGCCCAAGCATTCATCGAAATTTCCCATTTCTATTAGGTTTCCATATAAAATACCCGATGGTATTTTTCCCCAGGCATCAATTACTGTCAAAAAAAAAAGAGTTTAAAGAAATAAGAAAATTATTGAATATTAACTTCTCATTAAAAATACTGAATTACAGAATTACTATTTACGTATTGTGGTAGAAGTGAAAAAGAAAAAACAAAATAGGCAGCCGGGAACTGCCTAGAGTTAGAGAAATAGAGTTCGTGGTAATCGTCAAAATATAGCATTAATGGTTGTACCATATCTAGTCGTTCCTATTGTTCTTCCAGAAACTAAATCTAAATTAACTTCTTTCGAAAATTGTATTAAGCGAAATCATTTCATCTGTATGATGAAACAGTTAAAAATTTCCTTAAATTTTTCATATTTTTTCTATTTAAGATCAATTTGTGAAGATGTTTTGTATTAAATGTCCCGTTATGTCATATCAATAAAAATTCTAGCTAATTCTAAATCCAACAAGTTTTATTTAATTGAAATGGGTTGAAAATTCGTCGACTTATTATTCAATTTGAAGTATTTCTACTTCACTACAAAATCACTCAAAAAACTCAGTTTAGGCAAAGCAGCATGAAAACAAAGATTAATGCTTAAAATTTAAATAACTCGACGAATATTTAACTAATTCCAATGAAATAAAACTTGTTGGATTTATAAATTATCAAGATTTTATATTATTATCAATTTAATAAAAGCGCACTTTAATATAAACTACTCGTATGAGCAACGGCTACCCCAGTCGGCAATGTCAGTAGTTGGAAGCGCTACTCGCCGGCCTTCATATGGATTTCGAAATGCTGCCACACTCATATCAAAGTATACTTTCTTTTTTATATGAAACAAGAAAATTTTTCTGGCCTTCCGCTCTCCCTGCTTTAAAGAGGCCTGCTATAAGCACTCCTTTAGAATGGCTTATAGAAGAGGTTAACCAAAACTAAAATTAAAAAAATATTTTTTTTTTAGTTCTTCTTATGTATACCTCTACCTATATATTCTGTGATTTTATTTTATTTAACATATTTTTGACAGATAAGAATATTTCTAAGTCATGACGTTGATTATTATATATTTTAACTTTTAACAAAAAAGTAACCCTGAAATATAAGCAGTACCAGTTTTTGTAAGAAAAATATAATTCTTGTACTGCCCTAAGTAGCGAAAAATTAGGCCTTATAGAAGCGCTCGCCGAAAGTGGCAGTACATGCCAGGGATGATATTGGCTTAGTTAAAAAAGGGCCAAAATTCATACAAAAATAGGGCTTTTTTGACAAGAATAGTGCCTTTTGAGGCAAAAAGTAGTAATTTAATATTGAAGACTTTCTATTTGGATATTTAGTCATGATCACACAAATAGCACACTTTTTAATAATCGCACCAAGCCCAGTTTATGTTACATTTTGCTTCAAAATTTTATTTATTTTTTAACCGATTTCAAAAAGGAGGAGGTTCTAAAGATCGTCGGTTTCTCGGTTTCTCGGTTTTTTTCTTTTTTACATCGATAACTCCTAAACCATATGCCTGATTGAAATAATTTTTGGTGACCAGATAGATATCATAAACACGGAGGTGCCCGTAAATTGGCCGGTATTCGAGAACTGGGCATGGCAATACTATATCTCGCAATACTAGATACTACTCGAGGTATCTCGAATAATTTGAAACGAGGGTACTGCAATTTAGTGTAGCGGTAGGTACAATTATAACAAATTACCGTCAAGAAAATGGGTGTTATTCGACAGATGGGCGTGGCAATATTAAAAAAGCAGTGTATCTTGAATAATTTTGAGACCAGATACTGCTGATACAGATTTAGTAGAGGGGTAGGCATTATTATTAAAAATTATGGTCAAGAAAGTGGGCGTTATTCGACAAATGGGCGTGGAAATATTAGAAAAACACTGTATCTCGAATAATATTGACACTAGTGCCCTGCAATTTAGTGTCTGGGTAGACACAGTTATTAAAAATTACGGTCAAAAAAATGGGCGTTATTTGACAAACGGGCGTGGCAATATTAGAAAAAGAGTATATCTCGAATAATATTGACACTAGGGCACTGAAATTTATTGTAGTACAGGGGTAGGCCGAATTATTAAAAACTACGGTCAATAAAGTAGGCGTTATTCGACAAATGGGCGTGGAAATACTAGATAAACACTATCTCAGTTAATATTGACGCTGGGGTACTGAAATGAAGTACAGGGGTAGGCACAATTATTACAAACAACGCTCAAGAAAGTGGGCGCTAATATAACAAAGGGGCGTGGTAATATTAGAAAATGGGTAAAATTATTTCAAAACACGTGACATCTAATTTAATATAAGAGGCAGATATTTGAAATAACCAACAAACGTTCGGAATTTAATAGAACAAATTTTTTAAGAACAATTGTATTTATGTAGTTTATGCACTTTTTCGAAAAGTTATCATATTCTCTAAAAAGGAAGAAATAAAAACTTTAAAAAAAAACAACCGACTACAAAATCACTACAAAGTAAAAAATTATTTTAAAATTACTTTTTTTCTTATTTATTTTATATTATCATAAATATATTAATTTCTTGCTTTGAAGTTGGCGCTTCTGATTAAAAGTCTGATTATATTATGAAGTTTTACAAGAGTATTACTCTGTAGCTAACCAAAAACGAACCTGCGAGTGCTTATAAAGCTTAAATAAAATAAAATCGAGTATAAGGCTTTAATTTAAAAATAGGTTTCTTATTTAAAAAAATTCAACGGAATTTTTATTACTACGATCGATTTAAAATCACTTTATTAAAAATTTAAAATTTGTGCAACGATAGCATGCTATTAGATGATATTTTATCAGTAGAATTTTTAAAAAGGGCCCAAAATGAATCGAAAGGGCTTCGGGGCCTTTGAAATCAAAAAGGGCTCAAAAAAGCCCTAAAAGCCCCCAAATATCATCCCTGGTACATGCACGCCTTCGTTAGAAGAGTCCTAGCTTCATTGCCTATTGGGATCGAGTTTATTGAAACTCTCTCTGCTGTGAGTATGTATTTTGTTGGTATTTCTTCGTTGTTGGTATTTTACTGTGCAACGCTGACTGCGTAACGCTTGATTTTTTAGATCAGACATGCTCATCCAGTAGCTCATTTTGCTCGCGTTACCCTCCATACAAATTATATGCTATCATGAGCATTGTTTTTGCGCTGATGCTATAGTAAAACCACGTATAAAAAACAACAACACAATATTAAAAAAAAAGTCCAAATAACAGCAGCACAAGCCGCTGTTGACGATCATCTTATTTTGAACGCGTAAACAACAACAACAAATTCATGCAAATTATCCCGTTTCTTGTGTGCTAACGTACACAGGATTTGTTTTTGCTTATGCATTTTGTAACAGCAGCAGAAATTAAGTCTAGTCGCAGTTTATTTACACATTACAGTACATTTTTTTATTTTTTTTATTTTGTTTTTCATACCCAAAAGTTACGATGCGCAATATTTTGTATTTGATTTTGTTTTTTAGAAATCATTTGCTCTTTTGTAAAATTTTGTGAGCTTCACTGTTTTAGATAACGCTCGATTTCACTCGCCATAAAATGTTCATAGCGCGGGCAATATATGAAATCGATTCTAAAGGAGTAAACTCCAAAAACCTTAACAGAAGCTTTTGTTGACTCTATACTGACAAACTAGTAAGGAATGGAGAGCTTCGGCAGGGTACCGAAGCTAACATTCCCCTCGCGGCCGTATTGAAGTATATTCGAAGTCTTTAGCAGTCTATAAAATTTGTATGTGTAATCTGCAAAAATATTTGTGTCATACGCTTAATTTAATTTTAGAGTAAACTGTAGACTGCTCATTATGCCAAAGAATATAATATGTGCAAAATTTTATTGGTGTGTGCAAATTTATACTAACGGTGTAAAATAATTTCGTTTAAAAAAAAAGTGCCACGCCCCGCGTCCAATTCCGCCCAATTTTATAGACTACTGAAAGAATATGTGTGTACAATTTGGAGAAACTCGCAGAAAGGCTATAGTTTGATTTAAATTAACCCCTGTCTAATTCCGCCCACTTTTATAAACTACGGGCTGCTCCTTATGGTAAAGAATATAAGTGCAAAATTTGGTTAACATCAGACGAATGGTATAGAGAAAGAGTCAAATTAGAATTAAATTGACACGCCCTTTATCCAATCACACCCACTTTTGTAGGCTTAAAACTTCTCATTATACTAAAGAATATATTTACGAAATTTGGTTGAAATCGGAACAACTGTGTAGACGGAGCTAGTTTAAAATTAAAGTGCCACGCCCCCCGTCTAGTACCGCCAAATTTTATAAAATTAAGACTGCTCAAATGACCAAGGATTATGTGTGCAAAATTTGGTTGAAGTCAAACACACGGTGTAACAGAAGTTCGATTTAAAGTAAAATGCCACACCCACTTTTCTAGTCTAAAGACTTCACATTATACCGAAGAATATATGAGCTGCTCCGAACACAAGTGGCGTAAGTACATTTTTTAATGAAATTGAGTTTAGTATATATACGTAGAAGTAAAGAGAAAAATGTAACCTATTTATGTGTCCGGCTTAGAAGCTCCTAGCTTACGTAATCTCTGAATAAAATGCAAAACATTGTTATTGTTCTGACAAATTATATAATTTTTTCAGAGCACATGTGGCGTAAGTCCATTCATTCAAGATAATCACAAGGGGAATGTTTTGTTCGACTTTTAGAATTAAATGCTATCATTCCTCATCAAAACATTCTTAAAAATATCTCACATTAGATTTCTACAGCGGAAATAAGAAATTTCAAAAATATGTTAAGTTTAGTATGCAAGATTCTTCATTATTTTTTTGTATTATTACGTTAAGTTTTTACGATATAAATAGCTTTTTTTATCCTCTTGATCTAGCCTTTAAGCAAAACTGAGTTCTTTATACATAGAATTTCTAATAAGAATTTTTCTAAATATTCCATTTTCTCAAAACTACTAAAAGTGGACTTACGCCACTTTTGCTCTGAGCTGCTCATATGTAACTGTTGGATAAGCGATAACTTAGTGCATTTCGTTTTGTTTCTTTCATTGGAAATAAAAATCAAACGAGCGATCATTCGTTAATCTCCGAATGAGCGAGCGAATCGTTTATTTGCATTTCTCTTTCGTTGATGTTCACAGCATGCGCTTTTGCAGAGCATAAACCGATATATGAGCTCGCTCTTTTTTTCTCCTCACTCAGATTATTTGAAAATGATGCACTCTTTTCAATGATAGTTATATACAGTGAGAACTGAGTGAGTTTGATTTTGATGTCATCATTTTTTTATAATTCGTTTCAAGGTTGATTTATAAGGTTGTCGCAGGGCTGATCGAACTCTCTTCTCAGTACCCATAATTGTCAAAACCAGCCAATTTTGCGAATGACTACGAAAGAAAAATGGATGATAAAAGAGAGCACTTGCAGATTTTCTATGAGCTGTCAACTTCGATTTGACAATTATGGGTACTCGCTCTCTCCCTTGCGACAACCTTATAAATCAACCTTGATTCGTTTCTATTGGAGTTCGTTCGTTTTCTGTTTTTTTACGAACTTGGGCAAATAGAGGGGGTCTATCTGGTTAATCCAAAAAATGGTAAATTTTTACCTATTTTGCTTCCCTTCGAGATATGGCACTTTTTCCATTTTTTCGAAGATTTTTCGAGAATTTTTCGATATCTACGATTTTGTGTTGTTTCATATCTTGCTAAGGGGAAGTAACACAGATAAAATCCAACCATTTTTTGGGGGTTACTATAGGAGGAAGCATTTTTTAGACACACAAATAGGGGGTATATCTGCCCCCATTCACCATATTTTTAGGGAGGAACCGAAACACGTGTTTGACTTAAAATTTGACTTACAGTGGACAGTTAAACACGTGTTTCGACGTCCCCCTAAATATGTGGAAAATGGGGTGATAATAGACCCCTCTATTTGTGTGTCTCAAAAATGCCTGTCCCCTTAGAAACCCATAAAAAATGGTTAATATTTACATATATTGCTTCTTAATAAGCAAATATCAAAATGATAAGTATCAAAATCCAGCTCATATAAAGAGCACATCATTTGCAGAACTCGAGGGATGAAAACAGTGACAATGTTCTCACAACGATGAGCGCTCTTTGCACACGGACGAATAACCAATACAAGTGTTTGAGGTGTTTATGCGAGAGCGTAGCGTTCGACGAAATGCTCTGAAAAGATTATTCATTGCTTCCATGATACAATTATAAGGTAGGCTCACATTTAAATGGCTGCTCAAACAACAAGTTTTGCAACAACAAAACTGTGGTAGCGCTAAACGTCAAATGATAAAGGCAACAACAACAATAAGAAAACTAAAATTCGACCAACTGATTTTGACATACGGCTTCATTTTTACTCCAACTTGAGCCTACCTTATAATTCTGCCATGATTGCTTCTGTTCAAGGTTCATTAATATAGGTTAAGTCACTTGAGAGAAGCTCGGTCGAACTGTCAGAATGGATAAAAGGAAATCAAAACAAAAACCTGAACCTGGACAATTTTTAGCTCACAGCTACTTTGACAGTTCGAGCAAAGGCGGAAAAAGAGTACTTTTCTCTCAAGTGACTTAACCTATACTAATGAACCTTGCTTCTGTTTTTATAAATAATAACTCGAAAGAGCGAGAACGAATTTTGATTGCGCTACGCACTCTGGTCCAAAGAAGTTTTTTACTCAGAATTTCATGTAGAATCCGAAACTGGATGTTATCAGCATGGGAAAAAAAAATTACTCCTCTCTAATGTCCAATGATCGAAAACACAGTACAACTAAATATAAAGCGACAGAAATTTCAGTAAAATATTTATGTTTCTTACTTTAGTACAGTTGCACGTAGGTACAGTGCCGAATTCAATTTTATTGTTTAATTGGTGCTGTATAGATAATATGGCAAGATTGCGTAGACGTAATGTATACGCAATGTATATCTTTTAGGAATACGTTTTTATGAGCCTTTATTTAGAAAAGCTGCTTTCACAGTGATAGTAACAGTTTCATAGTAACAAAAATACACAAGAGAATTATAATTTAGGACCTTTTTTTATTATTACGAGTAATATATCATAAAACACTTTTTTGATAACTTTCTTTTTTGTTGTGTAACTCGTATCTTTGGTATAACGCAGGCCCGTAGCCAGGATTTACCTTAGGGGGGGTTTTGATAAAAAATCTATAAGTAGATACCAGTAATAACTGAAAGAAAGGATATGACTATTTGTGAATGTGCCTGTTTTTAAATTATTTTTTTTTTACAAATCAATTTTGAGTACTAACTTTTTTGAATTTTGCCTATGGTTTGTTGAAAAATGGTCCAAATTGAGAATTTTGAAAATTCTTTAAAAAAGTATTATTCCGAAAATTAGCACAAAAATTAAAAATGTGTTGGACAAAATTTTACTAATTCAACAATTTTAGTGTGAACGGAAAAAATAGGTTAGATTTCTTGCAGTTTATTAAAATTAAAACTAAAATCAGCTATGAAAAATAAGTTCAGCTGGTGAAGCTGTATTCACAACTTTTATGGACTTTTCACGTAAAAGAGAGAAAACAAAAAATTTTAGTCTTTAGATTTGGTTTCTTTTCGGCTATCTTACGCTTTTATTGATCCCCAGGCTTGTGTACAACTTTTTGAACCTGTGTGAACCTGTTGTTATTGTTCTCGAAAACGATTTCGACAATTTAAATAAATTAAAAAGAATATATTTTAAGATCTTTAAAAATTTAACAGTTTCATTTTGTCATGATTCAATTCCAGTTACTACGTATATATATATATTTTTTTTAATAAAATTTTTTGAGCAGACGAATCGACTCGATAGTCATATTTAAATTTCAGACTATTTTTCAAAAACCGTAATTTGAAAACTGGTTTTTGCACAGCACCAGTATCTTACACCCAATTTATTATATAATATATCACATGAAAATAAGTTCATGTTAATATTAAAATAATTACTCATCTAGATAAATTTCTATAAAAGGAATGAAACAGCAACTTTTTTTGGATATTTAAGAATTTAATCAGTAGTGGATTTATATATAAATTATTTGCAAATTAAAAATACAAAAAACAAAATTTTTTGAACTCCCAAATTGTTTTGTAATTTTTTAATATAATAAAAATAATTTTAAAAAAACTTAAATTAAAAAAAAAAACTTAAATAAAAAAGCTTAAAAAACTGTAATTGTTAATTTTTTTTATGAAAATTTGGTAACATGATAAAAAAATCATCAAATAACTATAGAATTGGACTGTATAAAATGTTTTACAAAAACATTTTCTATTGAAATTTTTTTTTTTCGAAAAAAAGCATATTTAGATTTATCGTGATTTTCCGAAACCTGTTATTTGGAAAAGGCTTCGCACAGGGCTAAGCTTTTGTGCCAAGTTGGAAATTTTAGATGTCTTATATACCAAGAAAACAACAAAATAAAATAGTCAAACTTTTTAGTCATTTTTTTAACGTGGAATACCCCATAATGTGTTAAATTTTGTGGTTCATGTCACTTTATTCTTTTAAAAATGAAAAAACTCCACTCAAATGAATGCTTTTTCAAAAATGTTGGGTCTAATAAGCTTGCCCAGGAAACCATAGTTGACGACTTTGTCGAAATTCCGACGAATTCATAACTATATCGAACTGTCTGCAAATATCAGAACAGTTTCACTTTTTATACGAATTTATAAAGAGTTTCGTTATGCGACTGTTTGTAAAACATATTGAAATGCAAACTTTCCTTTCTTTTGAACTGTCTAAACGAAATCGTAACTTCTTCGTAACTTTTTCGATAAGCCTCGTTACAAAATCGTTACGACATTTCGATACGAAGTCGTGTCAACCGCTTCATACGATATTCTTTACGATTTCGTAACGAAATCGGAAAGATTGCGAATTGTTTGTTACGATTTCGTTAAAAATATTGCGAAATCGTAGCGAAAATCGTATGAAGGTGTTGACACGACTTCGTAACGAAATATCGTAACGATTTCGTAACGAGTCCTAACGAAAATGTTACGAAAAAGTTACGAATTCGTTCAGACAGTTCGAAAAAAAGGAGATTTTACTCGAATAGTTACGAATTAGTCGGAATTTCAACATAGTCGTCAACTATGGTTTGCTGGGTAGATATGGCATAAAAAATGTCAAGCTAATTGTCTTCAATTTAAAAAATTATATTCGTTCTAGACATATTTTCATATATATATTTTACTGGATATCAGGGACTTTTTGAGCATTGAAACTGATTTTTAATATACAATCTCCTTGGAGATGAATTCCAATATAACAATTATGACCAAATATAATTGCCAATTGATTATAATTGCCAATGTAAAAGTAGACTTACGGTAATCAAATAACCACATGTTTCCACATACAGTGGCTTACATCATTATTCGTTCACTTCAATAATTCTTTGGAAAAAATTTATTTTGATCAAAATAATTGATTCTAATTCGAGCTAATTGAATATCTAATTGTATTAGCAGAATTCAATTAGATTCATAATTGTAAAGGTAAACCAATTTTTTTTTGCTAATGGCAACTAATTGCAATTAGTTTTACCATTGGAATAAAAATTTCAATTATCTAATGGGAATTAGTTGAACTAATTCTAACTGTTTGATGAATTAGACAATATAAACCAATTGCATCAATTGCTAATTCTAATTGCAATTTAACATGTATGATTATGACTCTTATAAGCAAAATTAATCATTCACTTGGCCAAAAAAATTTTTCAATAATTAAGCGAAGTTTTCAAGAAAATTAACATCATTATCACAGTTTATCTAAAAAAAAATCACATTTTGAATTTAATAGTCTCATTTGGGTTATTTCTTTATACTTTCTGGACCCTAAGGGGGGTTTGAACACCTAAAACCCCCCTTGTCTACGGGCCTGGTATAACGTAAAAATTGTTTCCACACGGCATTATTAAAATTTAATTCTTGATTTCAAAAAATATTTTCTGTACAAAAAACTATTTAAATACTTTAATACCGTAAATAATAAAGAGAATCTTAATTTTGCAACAGTTGATATCAAGCATTTGAAAAAAAAGAAAATGAAAATATTTGTAGATTGTGTGATCTCATAAAAATGTTGTTGTTTTAAACTTTTATAGAAGTTTTACTGAAAACGATTATGGACAAATTTGTAGTCTCCTTTTTTGCGAAAAGCTATAATTTTAAAACAGGTTGTACCTAATAGGCTAATGTAGAGCAAAGAGATGTTCTCAGCTAAACCTGGCTCACAGCCATGATTTATTAATTAAAAACACTACGATTTACAACTTAACCTTAATAGCCTCTGAACTATCGTGTGAACTTAACAACATTTCCACTTACATTTGATGCTCCACAAATTCATTAGCAGACCGTTTTCAATTGCTTGCAATTGTTTCAAACACTCTGCATCTACATTTTCATACTTAACAATGGTATCCAAGGAAGTAATATTTTTATAAAAATCCAAACCGAGACTGCGCAACTCCAATAATTTTAAAAGATTGATATTATCACTTGGAACAGCCAATGTTCCAAGGATACTGCAGACCAATATCAATGGCAAAAAAGCTTGTAGCATGGTTGAATTAAGTGTTTAAATCTTTTCAGTAAAATTATTTTTTTATTTTACAGTACACACTTAACTGCGCTTAGGACAAGCATGACAATACAACTAATTTGATACTTTTGTTAAGAGTTTTGGTAATGTTAGACCTTGCATTATAAAACACTCATTACTTAGGAGAAATTTTGGTGTTTTAACAAGCCAGATAGGCTTTATGGTTGCTATTAAAGATTTTGTTAGATTATCAGATTAAATATTTGCTTGAAAGATTGTATAAACAATTTTTATTATCCTTTTTGACTTTTGAACAAACGTAATGTTAAAAATTTATTCAGAAATCTATTGAAATTGTAGCAGATATTAATTGATTTAAAATTCAAAGTTTGAAATTTGGATTAAGCTTTTATTACAATTGAAATATAAAAGCACATACATGCATGGGCGTAGCCAAGATTTTGTTCAGGGGGAGGAGGAGGAGGGCCAAAATCATATTTTTTTCATGTGACTGATAAATTAATAAAAAATGTGTCAGCCGTAAGTTTGTAATAAAAAAATAAATTAAGCTTAAATAAATATTAATAAATTCTACGCTTTTTAATCATATGAAAAAATGTTATGAGTTTCTTAATTTAATACTAACATCTTTTATTTTTCTAATCTTCAAGGGGCAACTGCGCCTCCCTTTTCAACCCTCGCCTTGCAGCTTACGCCCATGCATACATATATAATTCCTTAGGCATCCCAACAAACAAAATGATTTACTAATATTATCGTTTACGAATCGTATTCTAGTACATTTCATTCATTAGCAATTATTAGAAGCTATTCACTTATGATATCGCAAGTGGGAGAAAATCCTCCTTCGTAAACGCATTGTCCGAAAAACCGAAAAAAGCAATTCGTTATTAAGCCGCAAAAACTATAAAAAGCAATTCGTTAACGAGTTGCCAAAACTATAAAAAGTAATTCGTTACCGAGTTGCCAAAACTAAAAAAAAAAACCCTTCGTTAACGAGCCGCTTAAACTTACAAAAGCAATTCGTTAGCGAGTTTCCAATATTAAAAAAAGCAATTCGATTATGAATCATATAAATTATTATCTATACGGTAAACTCTAAAAGTTATAATTATAACCATTAAATTAAATTCTTTCTTACTACGTCAAGAATCGAAACCACGTCATCTGAATGCTAGTCCGGTACCTTAACCTGCTATTGCTATTGCAGTTGCTGAATATATGTTGCTTAATTTGTTTGATAATGAAAGTTAGCATTCGCGAACGTAGGTTCGAACCCTAACTTGGTTCAAAAAAAATTTCTTTTTTTTTTTGTTATTTTGTTATTCAAGTTTTTTTTTTAAAGATTTGAATTTACAAAAGTTCAAAATTAATTTTATTTTTATTATGTTTTGACACCCCACTTTTTTCATATAAAAAAACTTAAAAAAATATTTTCATATTAAAAAGTCGGCTTCGTTGCACATTCGTCAAAACCAAAAAAAGCAATTCGTTACCGCGTCATCAAAACTATAAAAAGAAATTCGTTAACGAGTCACCAAAACTTCAAAAAGCAATTCGTCAACGAGTCGCCAAAACTACAAAAAGCAATTCGTTAAGGAGAACTTATTGATATCTAAATCTAGAAAAAATTTTTAATGGAAATATAAGAAACAGACACAAAATAATAAAACAGAAGAAAACAATGTTCACAAAAATTTACTCCTAAAAAAATTTATAAAAAATGTCTTTTTTGTCACATAAAATTTAGAAACAAAATATTTAAAAATACTAAAATATATAAAGAAAAATAAAGGGTGATTTTTTAAGAGCTTGATAACTTTTTTTTTAAAAAAAACGCATAAAATTTGCAAAATCTCATCGGTTCTTTATTTGAAACGTTAGATTGGTCCATGACATTTACTTTTTGAAGATAATTTCATTTAAATGTTGACCGCGGCTGCGTCTTAGGTGGTCCATTCGGAAAGTCCAATTTTGGGCAACTTTTTCGAGGCTCATTTCTGGTTGAATGGCTACGTAAATAAGCAAAATTGCCGCATTTGGAGTGAAGAGCAACCAGAAGCCGTTCAAGAACTGGCCATGCATCCCGAAAAATGCACTGTTTGGTGTGGTTTGTACGCTGGTGGAATCATTGGACCGTATTTTTTCAAAGATGCTGTTGGACGCAACGTTACGGTGAATGGCGATCGCTATCGTTCGATGCTAACAAACTTTTTGTTGCCAAAAATGGAAGAACTGAACTTGGTTGACATGTGGTTTCAACAAGATGGCGCTACATGCCACACAGCTCGCGATTCTATGGCCATTTTGAGGGAAAACTTCGGAGAACAATTAATCTCAAGAAATGGACCGGTAAGTTGGCCACCAAGATCATGCGATTTGACGCCTTTAGACTATTTTTTGTGGGGCTACGTCAAGTCTAAAGTCTACAGAAATAAGCCAGCAACTATTCCAGCTTTGGAAGACAACATTTCCGAAGAAATTCGGGCTATTCCGGCCGAAATGCTCGAAAAAGTTGCCCAAAATTGGACTTTCCGAATGGACCACCTAAGACGCAGCCGCGGTCAACATTTAAATGAAATTATCTTCAAAAAGTAAATGTCATGGACCAATCTAACGTTTCAAATAAAGAACCGATGAGATTTTGCAAATTTTATGCGTTTTTTTTAAAAAAAAAGTTATCAAGCTCTTAAAAAATCACCCTTTATAAGATGATGTATTACCAGCTAAAAATTAATAAAAAATACTTTTCGTAAAAAAATTGTTCATATTAAAAAGTCGACAAAATTGTATTTTTGTGAAGGGGTTGACACGACTTCGTAACGAAATGTCATAACGATTTAGTAACGAGTCTTAACTAAATAATTACGAAAAAGTTACGATTTCGTTCAAACAGTTTGAAAGAAAGGAAATTTCACTCTTCGCATTTCAATATGTCGTACAAACAGTCGCATAACGAACTGTCGATTTTAAAGATACGTTCCATAGCCCGAGAAGAGATTGCCTATACGCAACAATGTTTGAGATAGGTATACCTGCAAACTTGATTAGACTTTGCAGAATGACGTTGAGCAACACACGCAGCTCCATCAAGGTAGGAAATGACCTCTTCGAAACCTTTATTACCGAAAGTGGTTTCAGACAAGGAGATCCACTGTCTTACGATCTCTTCAACATCATCGTGGAGGGGATCGTACGAAAGGCCAGTGTGCACCATTTTCTACAAAGGTGTCCAGCACCTTGCGTACGCTGATGATTTTGATATTGTCGGCAGAACCAAGAGAGATGTTACCGCTGCTTTCACCGCTATCGAAAAGGAATCAGCCAAAGTGGGTTTGACGATAAATTAGGGTAAAACAGAGTATATGCTGTCTACGAACAAGGGAGCGCGGCGTCTAGACTCCCACGTTTCATCCGGCAGCTATAACTTTTAAAGAGTTTGCATACCTGGGCACCACCATTAATAACAACAACGAAGTCAGCCTGGAGATAAAGTGAAGAACAATAATTGCTAATAGGTGCTACTACGGGCTCAGTAAGCAGATAAGTTCCAGAGCCCTCTCTCGATCGACAAAACTAACACTCTACAAGACGCTCGTTCTACCTGTGCTGCTTTATGGCGCTGAGGCATGGGTTGTTTCGCAAACTGACGCAATTGCTCTGGGGGTGTTCGAGAGGAAAGTTCTTCTCAAAATTTTCGGTCCTGTTTGAGTCGGCGGTGACTATCACATCCGAATGAACCACGAGCTGTATGAGCTCTACGAAGATATTGACGTAGTTCGGCGTATAACTGTGCAGCGACTACGCTGGCTGGGTCATGTCCATCGTATGGACGACGAGGCTCCAGCGAAAAAGGTGCTCGAGGCAAGGGTAGCTGCTGGTCAACGACGACGAGGGAGACCATGCCTCCGATGGATGGACCAGGCCGAGGAAGCTCTAACCGCACTTACAGCACTATTCTACCAGCTTAACGAAGCTCACCACATTAACAAAATTGTTAATATTAACAAGTTGTTAGCAAGGTTGATTTATAAGGTTGTCGCAGGGCTGATCGCACTCTATTCTCAGTACCCATAATGGTCAAAACCAGCCAATTTTGCGAATGACTACGAAAGAAAAACGGATGATAATAGAGAGCACTTGCTGATTTTCTATGAGCTGTCAACTTCGATTTGACAAATATGGGTACTCGCTCTCTCCCTTGCGACAACCTTATAAATCAACCTTGGTTGTTAGTGTTCCGTATTCTGGTGAAAATTTAAAAGCTCAGCTTAGCAAAGCTCACCACATTAACAAAATTGGTAATATTAACAAGTTGTTAGTGTTCCGTATTCTGGTGAAAATTTAAAAGCTCTTTTCTTTACAATTTTGTTAATGGCCGAAAGTATCTTAACAACGACAACATAATCTCAATATTTATGTGTTTAGCTAGAGAATTGTTGTGCAAATAATAAAAATAATATAAATTATAATACAAAATGGAAGAATTTTACGTCTTTTAAGTTTTGATAATGAAGAAGATCAACAAAAAAAAAAATTTAACGACGGCGCTATTTAAAACATCTTCGAAATGAAAATGATTCATTCATTCTATCTATCTCTTTATCTATATTTTAATTTCTATCTAAATACAATTAAATACCGAAATGAAAAGGTCAAATATATTAATATACATATGCCAGCCAAAAGGTGAGGGTGCTGTCGGCAAAAATTGTATATAAAATAGGAGCTGCTCCTTCGTGGTTCACTCAAAATTTGTTTGGCTATTAAAAAACTGTCAATTTGTGTTTTAAATAAAACAAAAATTTTGAGATTACTTAATACTTTGCATTTTCGTTTTACTAGCTCATATAATAAACAATAAAATTTCATCGAAAAAACAGCTGGCGATTTAATGCTGTGAGTTTCACATTCTCACCACGCGTGGTGAACTCTTTGAGCTTTTTAGAGCTTTCAAATTGTAAATGATTTTTTAGAATATGAACATTTACATTACATAACAATAATATTAACGAGAGCTTCTTAACAATTCCTTGTTAAGTTAACAAGCAGAATAGAACTGTTAGTGTATCCGATTGGAGAAGGCGTGCGCAAAGCCTCTGCGCCTGGCAAGAGCTGATGAGGTCGGCCGAAGTCCGAACGCGGATTGTTACGGGATAAACCACTCTACAAAAATCTACAGCCAAACTTAAAACTTTATTTAAATCCATTCAATGATTTTCGAATGATGCTATACCAGACAGTCAAATAGACGTACACAAATTTTAAAAACGTCATAATTAGACTCCACATAATTCAAAATGTCCAGCGCAATCAGAAAAAAAAAATATGCAATATACAGATTTTCTTTTTTCGACTACAGTTTTATTTTATTTTTAGATCTTTTCAAGTATGTACGCAAAAGATTTGCAATTACTTTTACCCTGTCTGTAAAAGATTTTTAAAGACTTTTTATATTAAAAATAAAACTTTTTGTATCAATTCTCTATCATTTCATCATATTTAGCTGATAGATTTACGAAATAGAGTAACTTTTACCTAATGTATCACTATTTTTTTCAGCAGCAAGTTCACAATTCTCTAAAATTCACAGGAAATTGCTATTGTATTTTGTATTTTTAACAAATTTACTAAAACTAATCAACATAATACTAACAAATTATTAGTCACGACAATTTTACTATGTATCACATAAATTTTGTTGAGACACCGTGACGGTTTTTGCACTACCATTATGATTGGGTGTCGTCGCCGTCCGTTTTGTAAACAAGAATTTATCAATGCCCAACATGGGCGTTTCAATTGCTAAATACATCAATGTCGCTACTAGCAGCGATATGCCAAAATTACTCCAGAAGAGGAGAATCTACAAATATAAGAGAAAAACTAATTCAAATACTAGGTAACTCATGTAATACCTTACCCCATCATAATCGGAAAGATATGAATTAGTTTTTATACGTCCAGCATTTATATAGACTACCTCCAAATGCCAGATATATAAGCAGTAGGACAGTTTGGATAAGGGTTGCCACAGCGAAGACGAGAGAAACTGATTAACTGGGCCGCCATAGCCGTTAACACAAGCAAAAACAATCCAAGCCAACGCCAATGGCCAAGCTATGCGTGTTAATGATAAATAGAAGGCACCCTCCAATGGCGTTAGGGGTGTGGCACCTAATTGCTTCTTTGGATACAATGCAAACAACACCGCACAGAGTAGAACGAGTGTGCTTAACCAGCCAATTGCAACAACTGCCTAAAAGTAGGCAACAAGTTCTTAAATTAATTGTTCGAATAAATTAATGCTTGATGTGTGTTGCGCTTACCTTAGACAATTTGGAACGTCTGCCAGCACGACAATAGAGATAATAGCCAATAGCTATACCCACAATCCAGGGTGAAACACGCGTATGTGTAGAATAGTAAACTTGACGCATTTCCTCATTTTTACCGGGTAACAAGCTGTATGTGAAGAATCAAACGTTATCAAATATAATGCTATATTATTTAACCATATTTGTACCTACCTAAAAAGTTTCGACACTGATATATTATTGATGACAATGATGGAAAATAAGCAAGCAGTGAGCAGCAAGCCTATCACCACAAGACCAGCTAAGCCCTTCCTCTTCCACTTCCAAATGGCAATCAGGACCAATGGTGAGATAAAGTAGAGCTGCATATCTACGGCTAAATACCACGAATGTCCAACGCACTATAATGAAAATAAACAAAATTTGTAAATATTTGCTAAAAATCATTGCAGTAATTTCAGAGAGTTTCACCATTTTGTTGGCGGCAGCATAATTTTGCACGTATAACAGTGTAGCCCACCAGGTCTGTGTGCACATCTGATTTATGTTTACCCTAAATGGACCAGTACTTATAAAGCGAGTAATACTCATGCAGAGCAGAATTGCCAGTGCCAATACGGGCGTTAAACGTAGATAGCGATGCATGTACATGTGGAGCACATTTATGCGGCCCGAGTTTCTAGGAAGAAAATGTATAGATACATTTTAAAAAAATTTAGGCTGTTTCAAAGGGGAAAAAAATTTATTCTGTTCAGTCAAAAGAGTACCCCTTTAAAAATATTTCATGACTGTATTTCTATTTATTTCCCTACCATAGCCCTGACACAACTATATCATGAATGTACTATAAGCATAGTCCTACCATAAATATTGTTCAACCATACCCATTCCTATACCCATACCCATACCCATACTGGGTGTCAAGGGGGTGGACACTGTATGGTGAAACAGTCTGATTGCTTCAATCTGGCGGAGCCAGCTCGAAACGAACGCAAAAAACGAAAATGGCCATTTCAGCCCTTGCAAGGACTTTGACCGAGCTTCTTATGACCAATTGTGTTGTGTGTGATGTGAAAGGTTTGCACAAAAATGATCGAGAACTGGTCCTACATGTTTTACACCGACTCCGAACGGCTTATGTTCCCAAGAAGCTTTTCATGGTAGTTTTTACTCTCTGAGGTTTGCCATTGTCTGCAGAGAGATGACGGCCGAACAGAAAAATTAATTCAATTGAAAAAATTTTCTGTGTCAGATGGAGGATTCGAACCTGGGTTCTCTGGCGTAAGAGTCACACACTCTACCCACTACGCCACAACCAGCTCGATATTCACACCTGCCTGTAGGTATAAACGGATAAGGGAAGGTCACTCTTAAAATAAACCATTTACCAGAAATGTCGTATAATAACGCAACTACTCCAGGTGGAACCCACAGTAGTGGAAATCCACCCGAGAGCAATCCCTCGGTCGAGGCAAGGATTCTGGAGGCTTCAAACAACATTTCTGCCCCAAAAACTGCTGCAGCCGTGGCGCACACGGCCGCCAATTTTCTGTGTCAGATGGAGGATTCGAACCTGGATTCTCTGGCGTATGAGCCACACGCTCTACCCACTACGCCACGGCCATCACAAATAAATATGATTAGTTTTGTTGTTGAAATCTTATGTAATATACTCGTAATTAAAAATATTTAAATATCTTGTGTCCATTTTTGTTTTAGGCGGCGTATCACTTAAATTTTGGGTATAATTTTTGTATGAAATTGAAAGTTTCAGTTGCATTTGTTTAGTTTAACTTCCGCCCGCTTTTTTTGAGATGTTTGTATATATACACTTAGGTAGGTATACAGGTAGGTAGGAATATATACCTTACAAATGTTCAACTATTTTTTGACAACATTTTGATTAAAATTTTGTTAAATTTTTCCACTTTAATTTTTTCTTCAATTTTTGAGCTTTTTGAGTGCCCGGGCACCTCGAATTACTCGAGTATTCTTCGGATATTTCGATCTACCCGGGTATATCGAGCTTTTCAGCTAGTTCGAGCATATATTTCAAATTCGCAAAAATTCTCAAGTGAAGAGAAAAATTTAGGAATTTCTTTTCTAGAATTCCTTTGTTTTTGTGTATTCTTTTTGCAATGAAGCTTTAAGGGTAGAATATCCATGTGGGGAACAAGAGGAAGTGAGCTCAAATCTTAGTGCAAACAAATACAATCTTAAAATATCACTTTTGTCGCTTTTGTACTGCCGAGTGCGGCGAGTTTTTATTGTTGTTTATTGCTATTTAAACCTTTCGTTACATCGATTTTATGCCACATCTAATTCGCTGTATACGTGACTAAAGAAGTTTCACTTCAAAAACATATCATTTTATATAGGTTCTGATCCGACTACGCACATTTTAATTTTGCGTCATACGTGAAGTAATAAATGAGTTAACAAAATTTCAATTCAGTACACATCTTTCCACTATATATGAACATCTTTTTTTTTCTAGCTCGGAAGCACTGTGATACGCTTTGATCTCAAATATTAAATTGGTCAAAGTCCAATATATACTACGCCTACCTCCTGCAAGAAGTGATATCATTAAAATAGCAAAATCTTCATAAATTTACACATAAGATTTGTGAAAAGATACCCTTCTTTTTAAGCCAAAAATTTCGAAAACCTCCAAACCTACTTTTTTGCCTTGAATTCTCCTTTTATCCTCCTATAATCCTCCTTTCATCTCTAAGATATAACACAAATTTTTCAACGATAATAGCCCGATCACATTGAGCGCAACAAGCTACGAGCGCCAATTTCACAATTTATAATGTACATGTATTGATATTGGGACGCATTTTTTTAATACTTTTGTGCCTACAATTCTATTCGTTTATCAAATCGCAACCGGTTATACTTCGCTAAATCTCATCCGAATTGAAATATAATGTGGCCAATGACGAACAAACAGTCGACAAACAGCCTACGAATTTGAGGAAATGCTCTTCGAATAACAAAACCTCCTTTATGGTAAAATTTGGAAGGAAAATCTTCCTTTTTGACAAAATTGAGATGGGATATTTAGCTATGCCCCCTATGCACAGATTGGCATTATCAAAAAAATAAAACCTACAAAACTTTGAATATACTTAAACACGTCAATGTCCGAAGCAGAGATCTGCAATGAGTACTAATGATTATTAGTACCTATACTTAAGTCATGAGCCATTACTATTTATGGAAATTTGTACTTATACCGAAATAATTAAACTCATTCCTACCAAACCAAAAAAATACTCATAGTACTCCTACACACATGTGTGTTGGCAAATTTTATCACTTTATTGGTTATGGGTTAATAATCTGAAGTGAATCACTTGTTCATGTGAGAGTAAAATAAGTATAAGTGAGTTGAGTATTATTTTGTTTTATGCCTTTAGTACTAGAGAACTACAATGAGTATTAGTGAAATTAGTATCTATACTTACCCTGTAGGAAAATCAACTAATTTAAAAGTAGTTGATAAAGTAGTTTTTTGTCAACCACAACTAGTTGAAATTCTGACTTTTTCCCATAGAACGAACTAACATATTTTGTATGGTGATGTCCGCTAAATAAGTCAATTGACTTTCGTCTGCATATATTTTTAACTACTTGTTAAATTAGTTAAATTTAAATTAGTTTTTAATTACTTTAAAATAACCAATTGAAAACTATTACTGGTGGCCTAAAGTTAATAATATTTGATGAAATAACATGGTTAAATATATATAAACTTGTAATCTTATAAAAATTTGCAATTAAAACATGTCAAAATCAGAGTAGTTGCCGCCTTAATATAATTCAAAGTAGTTTATCAATCACTTGTTTTTAAGTAGTATTTCAATTATTTCATATATAATGCAAATAAAACTATTTACAATTGAAGTGGATGCCGCCTTAATATAATTCAAAGTAGTTCATATACTGGTTTATTTTAAATTAGTTTTTTAACTAGTTGTTTTTAAAAATAAGTTAGTTTGTTCCTATAGGCTAAGTCATGAGCCATTACTATGTGTGCCGTGAGTGAATGAGTATGAGTGGATATAAGTGGAAGTTCTTTTTTGACTTAAACTCACTAATACTCTTTTTGGTGTTAGACAACCAATGACTTAAAAACGACAATAATTGCAGTTCTCTGGTCCGAAGATAATTTCTTACTAGTTATGTTTATACGTACTTTTGCATTTCTCGAAATGAAACCATAATAACGAGCAGTCCACTCAAAAAGAAAAATGTATCGACCGCAATAGAACCGGCTTGAAAAAATGTCGAAAACGGTGTACTCAACCACTAATGGGTTAAAATAGTAAGGAAATTTAAATAATGTTTCAAGACAGCTTTATGTCAATATTTTTATACATACCGCTGTCAGTTCAATATTATTGATATTAGGTGCTTGACTCAACGTCATGTTACTATGAATAAAAACGATCCATATAATAGACATACAACGCAAGCCATGCAAACAGGGTATTATATGCGGCGCATTTATGTGTGTGCTGATGTGGAATAATTGACGGATATTGGCACGTACCGAAAATGAGCCCAACAATGGATGCAATGGTTCTGAAATTTGTTTAAAAACATACAAATTTTTGATTTTAGGCTATTTTTATAAGACAATTATTAAACATACTCACTGCCATGATGTGTTGCAAGGTAATCATAAATAGTGCTCATAATCATGAGCATAACAATAAGTGTTGAGACGCCACTGCAAGAATTCCAAAAATACCATAAAAAGTAATTTAGTTACTTTGATTATACATATTTTAATAGCTATTTTGCTAATTTACATACATTGCCGCCCAATCAATGGGTTCAAAAGGCACTTTTTCAGCGCTCAAACAGGTTTTATCCTTAAGTAATACTGCGTCGTTACTCATGCCAATTGTGGTCGTATTTAAAATCTTTGTTAGTGCCACTTCGAGTGGTTGCTGCAATTGTTCAGCCTTACAAGCTGCTGGTATGCAGATTCCTATTTGAAGCCTGGGTATTTCCGTAGTATTGAGAATTTGACCAATTGATATGTCAGCTAAACAGTATTTTCCTTGTAAGTTGTTGTTATTAGTGGTGATTGTATGTGTAACACCAACACATTCATCGAAATTTCCTATTTCGACTAGATGTTCATAAAGAATACCCGATGGAATTTTTCCCCACGCATCAATAACTGCAATTGTATAATAGTAAAATGTACAAGAAATACTAAAATGTTTTCTATATTATTAAGGTGACCAATCGTCCTCCTATAGGGAGGACAGCCCTACTTTTGTAGATTCTGTCCTTCTTCGACAGTGTCGAGTTAGTGTCATCCTAACTGTCCTCCTTTTCGATATTTAAAAACTAATTTATTATTTATTGTTTAAATTTCACAATGTGAATGACGGTTTCAGCGTCACCGTGATTGATAATTCGGTCGCTACAACAATCACTCAAAAGAATTACATTTTTGACACTCACTCATAATCACTACTGTGTACCCCGTTTCTTTAATTTTTGAACTAAAAATGGTAAAACTGTTAAAAGCGTAAGGGCTCTTTTTAAGGGCGTAAAAGCTCTCAGAAATAGAGAATAACACGAAAAAGTACGGCAAAATTTTTCGCACATTGAAAATTTTTTAAACTGTCATATAAAATAATTTGTCAAGGTTATGAAAAATTCACTGATGACTCTAAAAGCTCAGCAAAATGTTTGCACCAAAAAACAAATAGTTTTCCATTTTTATATATTCTTTGATTTTATTTTACATATTTTTTTGGATCAGGTTATTTCCGTTTTGTATTCTTTGATATACTAGCCCTGCAGTCCATTAATACACCTCGTTTTTAAAATGATAATATTATATTATAACCTTTAACGAAAAAATTACCCCGAAATATAAGCCTTTGTAGGGAAAACATGAATGAACACAAAGCAGAAACGTTGAAGAATTTTCGAACAATTATTTAATGAACGAGCACAAGCCGAGCGCGTTAAAGAATTTTCGACAAGAAATACAAGAGACAAGAGTTATCGGTTATCGCGTGTTCTACTGCTTTCGTTGTTTCTTTGTTCTGTTTGTTTTTTTTTAATGTTGACGAAACCAATGCTGATGAGTTAAAGAATATTTTGCAAGTCTGTTATTGACGAATACAAGCCAGACGCGTTAGAGAATATTCTGCAATTCTGGCTTATGCAGCAGTTTCCTTAATTTATTTAAAAGCAGAGTAAGTAGTCCGGTAACTAAGTTGATAACGGAAGAACTTGTAACCATTAGTTTGTGTGTTCAAAAACCACAGCATGCGATTTTTTTTAATTTCGATATACTAAATGTGTATTAAAAACTACATTTGAATTGTATGAAAGATATCGTATTTATATGAAAATTCACAGATCTAAGAATTAAACTTATTTTAGATTCAAAGTTACATTCGTTAATATTGCAGCATGTGCTGTTTCCAAATCAATAGCGAGGTGTTAAACGGATGGAAACACGAGTTGAGTTGAGTTTCGTTAAATCCACATAAAATCCACGAAACTTGTAAGACTTAACTGGGTTCTGTCTGTCACAGTGAATTGCATTCATTTAAGCCCGTATGATACTTAATTTTTTTTGTCCAATTTTTTAAATCTGAAAACAAGTGGCGCGTGGGCAGGACAGACATATTTTGTAAGAAAAGGATAAGCGTTGTTCCTTTTTTATTTCTGGTGTTTTTAAGAGCAGCTGCACTTAATAATTTAAGATTAGCTACACACATCACTTCCAATTCAGCATACATTTATCTTAAATAGTTTTGTTTACTCTAAAAATGTCAAATTAATTATTAACAGCACAGTAAATATTTGATCGAAACTTAACGATGAACAAATTGAAAGAAACGGCAAAAAAAAAATGCAAAGAAAGTACAGTCCGTCCTACAAATTTTTCTCCAATTCGTACTATATGCGTACTCACACCAATTGAATCCATGCATTGGAGCTATACTGCTCTAGTTTTCATTATCAATGGCAAAAATTGAGCGAAACAAATTAAGTATCATACAGGCATTATAATAAGAAAAAATGACGAATGGAAAACACAAATGTCAAAAAGAAATTGGCCGCATTCAGCGGAGTCAACAGTTGTGTAAAAATTCGCTTAATGGTACAATTATGCAAGCGCTCACCTAAACTGATCAGATAGCGGACGCCATTTAATCGAGCTATAAAATTCTATTGAGTGAGTAAACCCTTAACTGGTCCACCACAAAAAAATGTAGTTGCAAGTTTATGTTTTTTATTCAAAGAACGCCTGAAATAACAACACGACTAATCAATGCGGAAGCATGCGCACACCTGAAGGCTTGAAATGTACGGAGCCTTAAAGAATGAACGGTGACATAATGAGAGAAATAAGTTCTGTTCTTTTTTAGCATGTTCCCACAGCCTAAGTGTACCAGTTAAGGGTTAAACTTTGACTCTAAACTCTTAAAACTCTAAACTTTGACAACTTTTCTGGCGCTTACAGTAACAACGCATTCAGAGATAAACATCGTTCACGATGGTATCGCTATCATCATAGTTCACAACAGTTGACTCCGCTGAATGCGTCCATTGACGAGTTCAATTCGACTCGATGTTGTGCATGGAAACGCTATCGAGTTAGCAATGCCATATTGTCAACTCAACGAAAACCCTAACCTCGAGTAAGCTCGCCATGGAAACGCAGTAAATGCAATCAATCTGAATTTATTAAAACTCAATTTGAGAAATGCCTAAAAGTATGTTAATGTTCTGAAATAAGGTCAGTTCAGATTCAAATTTTTAGACCGTAATGTAAGTTCAGAGTATTGAACGAAAGACTCAATTCAATCATAAAAGAAAGAAAAGAACTACTGATTGTAAAATTTAACATAAGTATGATCTAGAACAGCCGACTATGTATCCAAGCGTAGTGTGTTCAATCCTCGGTGAAAGCAAAAATATGAGAAATTATTAAATAGCCATTTTTTTCGTTTTTATAGAACCAGTGCGGCGAATTGCTGTGTTGTTGCTTTCATAAGAACCCTTTCGTTACATTGGTTTTACCCCCAACCCCCCCCCCCCCCCCCCTCTAGCTCGCCGTGTTGTTGTAAGCGCGGGTATAAAATTTTCACTTCAAAAAAGTAAAACTTCTACCGTAAAAGGAAATTTCTGGAATTGCTAATTAATATTATTAACATAGTTTTTCAGCACAGCCCAATACACACAAAATTATATTGTTTATATGAAAACTTTCGTTACATCGGTTATTACTAGATTGTGATGCGATTTTTTTTTATAGATGGAATCTCATGGAATGAAGCTTTAGTACAATAATTTAATAGAGTTTTTTTCAACCCCATTTGTACTTCCCCCCAGACAAAAAACAAGCTTCCAACGCGCCTGGTTCACACACTGCTCTAACGCATCTACGAGGGCACATTTTTCTCTGAACTTATTCTTGCTAGAGATTATATTACGCTAGGATATTTTTATTCTTATCTCTGAACGTACCAAATGGTAAGAAGCAGACTGGTATAATTATCTGATAATTTAATTACACATCTAATCGGCGGTATAACACGTATGAAACCAAATCTATGCAATTATCTTTATTTGCTTTTATGAGCTAAATAGCTTAAACATGAACATTTTGGTAACCTTTTTAAAGAGTTTATTACGGGTTGTTTAGTTAAATAGCTTTAATGAGCGTTTTGTTAGCCTTTTCAAAAAGTTTATTACAGCTTATTGTCAAGTGAAAATTTTAACGGTTTTATTCATAAACCACTTAAATGATCGATCCATTAATGATCAATAATGCTTAAGACTTCTTATGCTATAAATGCTAATAGAATAAACTAGACAATTTCAACAATGACTCTCTCTCTAAGCAATGCTCTCATCTAATAGAGCCCTGCATGAGCATGATGCAATAGTAAGGTAGGGCCGCTTCGCTGAGTGCCCTCTCGCGTCAACGAAGAGTGGATAATGAAAAGGTTCGTTAGATGTCAAAACGACGAAGTACGTAGAAACGTCAAATGAAATAAAAATATTATGTTTTCAAATCGTAAACAGCGCTGACACGTGTGTTTAATTTGTGATAATTTGTGATAATTGTGCAAGTAAAGCGAGAAGAAAACCTTGCACACCAAAACCAAGGATCCATAGGTTACCTTCAAGGCATCAGCATTGCCCTCTTGTACCTTCGCCAGCTGCATGGTGGCCAGCATCAGTTGATGGCTTGGCCATGCGATGTAGCACTAACTTAATTTCCGCCCATAAAGTTGCAAACAGTGCGGTCAAGTGTGTTAAATTTGGGATAATTTGAGTGAAAATATTATAACAACAGTATAATAAAAACTATAAAATGTGAAAGTCTTAAAATTGAAAAAAAACCTATAACAAATTCTAACCTAAAAGCAACTGCGAAACGTGAGCATAAAGAAATTCGCGATGAACAGCTGATTTTGACATCTATATTCCTTTATTCTGCTTTCTACTCCATTCCTCTCCGAGTCGGCCCTACCTTATAATTCTGCCATGTACATGAGTATGCTTTTACGCCTCCCTGAATATATTCTCTTGCTATAGAATAAAAAATTTCCTCTATCCCTTTTCTGCTTTGCTCATACCTGATCTTACACTCTCTTTGTTTTATTCAGATATAAGAAACGAAGAGAATAAGAGCACGATGCTTTACTAACAACAGCAGGTAGCAAATAAAGCAATAAAAAATAACAAAAATATCAGTGTTCATACCCTGAATATTTAGCGAATATTTTGTTATTCGTTTGTTCGTAGAACGAAAAGAATGTTTTTTGTATTGGGACCTAAAGGGTGGTTGATAGGGGGTAGGTGTGTTCGGGAGAAATGTTGAGGGGAAAAATATAATAGGACCAGCTTATATATTTGACCCCTCTAGGAGTCTAGCTACGGTCGATATAAACTATTTTCGACAGGTTTTGTGTTTTTCGTATGGGGACCCAAAGAAGGGTGGCAGTAGAGGGTAGGTGTGTTCGAAAGAAATCTCAACATTTCTTAGGACCAACTCAAAATAATAGGACCAACTCATATATTTGACCCCCCCTGTGGGAGTCCAGCTATGGCCGATATAATCTATACACAAGTTAGACGTTGAATTATTACTATATTTTAAAATTTTCTTGTAAAATTTGCTAACAAAATTTTGGATTTCTTCTCCACTCTGGTTAACTAATTTAGAAAAATCTTCCCAAACTTTACTCCATTTTTTAACGTCTTTCGATACGAACTCGCCATTGGACAATTTTGCAGCCACTAAATTGTTGCCTAATTCAATGTCACTTCCAGTTGGCTCATGTAAAGACTAAAGTTTTTTTTTAATAATAAAGGATTTAAAATACTATAACACCTTAAACAGTTTTTAATGTTACTCACTATATCAATATCCATTTAGAATGAAATTTTTTTTTTAATATAAATGTATTTTTATCTTAAATAAATTCGTTTGATTGCACCTCTATCCAACATCAAACTAACTATGCATTAAGAATAACATAAAGCTTATTGCGGGGAAAAACCAACATATCTGATTCTTATTCAGGTCACTGCAGCAGATTCCTGAGTATTCGTGTAGTTTATTAAGTACTCAGAGAAATAACTGAAACAACGCGTAGATCGCAAGCTCACCTCAGTGCAAAAGTGTATGAAAAGAGAACAGAGAACAAATAAAAAGTTATTCTCTAGCGCTACACGACCTGTTGCTACACGATCTGTTGTTTACATTTATTCGCTTGCAGCTTTGCTTGCAGTGACTGCTACAGCAGAGAATCAGTGTATATTCACTTGATGAATATATTCATGCAGGGCTCTATCGTCTAAGAGCACAAATACTCGTATTGTCAAATATATACTTAAATATATTAAAACAAAAAATTAGATAAAATAAAATAAAATTTGTGTTTCAATAACATCCCTGCAGTAAATGAAACTAGTACAGAACTACCTATTTCACTAGCCCTTAGGCAACCAGTACTAGTTTCAGTGCAATCTACTTTCTTTGCTTTCAATTGCTACCTTTTACATTACAATTCCCCAGTCACTTCACTAGTGCTATAGGGTCAGCTCATTCGCTAGTCAGAAAGATAAAGAAACAAACAAAAAAGAGGAGGCATTGTGACATTAACTATTGAACGTTTAAAGGCTATTTTAAAATATTTTCACGAGCATTCAAATGAAATGTCAAAAATGTCTCAAACACTTGCCTTTAATACGAGTAAATGTCGAAAGTATCCCGGTTTAAAGAATTCTTAAAGATAAACCAACACACATAACAAAATAACACACTCACGTTGAATGCTCCACATATCACTTCTTATTCGTAAACCGTTCTCAATAGCTTTCAGTTGTAACAAACACTCCGCTCCAACAGTTTCATTACTTACGATGCTCTCTAAGGAGCTGATATTTTCGAAAAATTCCAAACCAAAGTTTCGTAAATCCATCAATTTCAAAAGGTCACTCGGAATGGCGTGGGTTCCAAGGAAACTACAGGCCATTAACAAAAGCACGACTCGCAGCATATTTTTAAAAATTAACCATCAAACGCTCGAGAAAAAAAAAATTAGAAAGAAAATTCACGTTTAAAATAGTATATATTTAACTGTATCTAAACCGGCGACACTACGATTTGGTCGAAACTTCAAAAAGCGTATCCATCGAATGTAGTAAACGATGTTTTATTTATACAACTTTCAAAATGCTTTAAGTATTCATCTAATATTATTTCGACAGTGCTCGTTATCTTTGGAGATATTTTTGTATTACAATCAAACTGCGGAATCTGTCAGATAAGTGCCAGCTGTAGTTGAGTGCGTGAGTGTATGTGTGTGTTGGCTGTATTGCTATAAGAAATATAATTAATAATTTGAAATATGAAGTTTTTTTGTTGAGATTTCTATTGTTGTTATTGTTTAGACAATCATTAGTTTTTTTAGTTCTTATAAAATTAGTATTCATTCAAATAATTGCGTCGTTTCATTTTTACGCGACTCGATTTGAACATATTGAGCATTTCATATGTATTTAATTAAAAAAAAAACAAACACTTTCCATAGAAGGTTATTAAACTAATTTCATTGTATAGCTCAAGCTTGTATGGCACACTTCAAAGTGTACTATCAAAACTACGACAAAAACGTTTTACTATAACAGTGGTAGGGTTCAGTAATAACGACCTTGAGCCAACTGGGAACTCGTGTTATTGAGTACAACAACCTATGAAGTTTAATAATCTTTTTTAATCGTCATAGCAGTGCGTCACATCAATTAATAATACTTGACAGTGCCGATATTAGTATACAGAGTATGTAGATATTTAGAAATATAGTATATAGAAGTTTCTTGAAAAATTATTATACGTATAACGGCTTGGAATAGAAGACCCTTAGCTAAGATTTAAAAATCAAAACTCGCAGGTCTCTAAATAATTTTGTAATGAAAATACAAACTTTTTCCCACAGATACTCCTATAACATGTTACTAAAATTAACTCAATTGCACAAAATTAATAAATTAAAAATTTGCTTTCTCTTGCATTTTTTTATATTTCAATCCCAGCAGCTTAGAAATAAGTTTAATGATATAAGTCAAACAAGATTTTTTTTTTTTTTTTTTTTTTTGCTAGCCCAATCTACCATTCCAGGTACACTGTTTATATCGGGGCATCCCTCGAGCGTTGTGGGAAAAAAAAAATTATCAACAGATTAAAATTTGTGTTTTACTGTAGGTCGTCAATATAATTATATAAATTTTTAATCACATATTTGTGTATGTACAGTAAATGAAACAAGTTTTCTGACACAAGATTCTTAACAATAATAAGGAAATGTAAACGACAGTTTATTTACAAATTTCGTACAAATATTTTTGCATAATTTACTTGACTCACTAAAAACAAATCTAAAATATAAAAATGTTATTGCAATTTCCTTATTTGGCTCAAAATACTTAAGAAAACTAATAAGAAATTATCTTAGACTGGGTCGAAGTTAAAAAAATCATGGGGTATGGGTAGAGCATGGGGTTAGGCGTGTTTTTTTCTAATATTCCCAACTTTAAACTCAGAGTATTTATTTTTATACCCCAACGCGTACTGTGTAAGGCGTATATTAACTTTGTCATTCCGTTTGTAACGCCAAGAAGGAGGCGTGGCAGGAATAGAAGAAAATATATATTTTTGATCATCATCATCTCCTGAGTCGATTTCCGTGTGTCCGTCTGTCTGCCCATCTGTCGACACGATTACAACCGTAATTTTAAAGCTATCGCGATGAAATTCAAAACATAAGTTTATTTTTAAACTAGCTTAAACCCGCCGCTTCGCCGGGTTTTCAAAAAGTTTTCATTCAAATATTGATAGTGGGTAGGCTTGATTTTTCGCTACCAAAACGATTTTTTATTGTTTAAGTAATACTACAAATTATTAACCTTAAGATTGTTATATCATCTAATAGGAAATCGAAAACCTAAATTTTGGATTTAATTTTTTTTACAACAAAAACAACTTTTATCCAATTTTTTGGCTTAAACGAAAATTTTTGAACATTTTTTAAAAAAATTTTTAAAAATATTAATACTTTGGTTTAGTAAAAATTTCAACTTATGTTTGAAGGATATTTTAACAAACAACATTTTCCAAAAAAAATTATTGAAATCCATTGCAAACCGACTGAAATATTTGCCTTCAAAGCTAAAAGTGTGAATTTCAAGTCGTTTTTCTCTCATTCTCAGCTTATAATTAATACTAAAAAGATCTGGTACTAAAATTTTTCACAGTTTTCAAACTACATACATGATTTTGGTATCAAATTGAAGGAAATTTAAAAGCGTTTATTGATTTTGTTCTCGTTTAACCGAAGTGCAATTTAATCCATTAGGACCGAAAGAAAACCATAAAAAACAGACATTTTTAGACTTGAAGCAACATTTTGGTGAAAACTATGTATGCCATTGAGCAGAAATAAGTTATTATTGCATGCTAATTCTACTTTTTTTTTAAAACTGGCACTAAAACTTTTGAAATGTTATGCAGTATTTAATGAAAATTCGAGACGCATATGTTTCCATATAGTTACATTGGTTGTTAATGGGTTAAAATAAAGTATCCTATTGCACTCTCTGCTGACCTATAAATATGTGTACAAAATTTTATAAAAATCTGAGTTGTCGTTTAAACGTGATGAGTGAACATAAAAAGTGGCTACAGATTTATTAATAGTATAGATAGATAATGAAGAACAAGTTCGAAAATGGGCCAAATCGGATGAACACCACGCCTACCTCCCATACAAATGACTTTATATTAACCGTAAAATGTCTTTAAAATCCACAAAAGTGAAAGAAATGCCTTGAAATTTGGCAGGTGAGCTTTGGTCTTCAGTCTTAAGTCTGGCTATGAAACTTGAACAAATCGGATGAAAACCACGCCTACCTCCCATACAAAGAGGCTTTATTTTAAAAGTAAAATCTCTTAAAAATCTGCTCAAATTAAAGGAATGTCTTGAAATTTAGCATATAGGCTTCGATATATAGCATAGACCAACACTATGATATTTGGCAAAATCGAATGAAAACCACGCCTACTTCCCATACAAATTGGCTTTATTTTAAACGTAAAATCTCTTAAAAATCCACAAAAATTAATAAAATGTCTTGAAATTTTGCACATTAGCTTTGATATATAATATGAACCATTTCTATGATATATGGCAAAGTCGGATCAATACCACGCCTACCTCCCATACAAAGTCATCAAAATAGGAAAACTTTCGTTAATATATAAAAATGAATGTCATCGTGTATGTCGTGTCTAAAGACTTCAAATATACTTCAATATGGCACCGGGGGGGAGGGGGGTATTTTAGCTTCGGTACCCTGCCGAAGCTCCATACTTACTTGTTTTTTATTTATTTATTTAGGTAAGCTTCATACAAGCTGTTTGTACTTAAAGACTAAAACTAACATCTAACAAGAAATATGCATACAATGCATAACATATGCATAACAATGTATGCATAAAAATCCTCTACTTGGATAGATGGGGAATTTGTGGTGTAGGGGCTTAGGTTGCAATGACATAAACAGGCTATGATGACGAAAGCCTCGGCTCCTGGTAGGATCACCCATGTCATACACGCTGTTGTGGAGCAATGAACAAAAGAGAGGTGGTCGTTAAAAAAAAATAGATGGGCAGTCTTTAAATGCCAGAGAGGTGCAGCCTTCTGCTACACCAGACACGCGAATCAGACGTGCAGTCTCTAAATGCTTCTGGCATCAAGCCACCCAACAAACCTGCTGCAGAAGCTGATGTCTTGGCCACCAAACCTGGCACCAGTGAAAGTAGCAAGTAAGTTTCGGCTAAAAATGAGCCACCCACCAAAAAGACGGGTAAAGTTTTTCGGAAAGCATTGCATTAGCCCTAAATTAATTTAGCAAATTTTGAACAAAATGGGAATTATAAACTCATTTATTAGCAGTTAAGGAACCTTTATTGTGTTAGTAGGTATCATTGAATAACTTAAGTGATAACTACATAAATTTTCCTTAAAGATACATTTACTTGATATAGATTGGATTCAACATACTACTTTACAACAGCAAAGAACTTGCCGAATCTTTGCCATATACTATATGTACATCAAATTGTCACAGACTCCAACCGCCCCAACAGCCTTTTGGATAGACAGCTTTTGAAGAATAACTGCGAAGCGAAGACATTAACTAGTTCTGGCTTATGCTCTCAAATACGTATAATGACCAAGATTTCGTATAAAAATACAAATTGCAAGGCTTTTCATCCGCATTAAGAGTTTGGAGACATAGGCTCTAAAACGGAATTAGCAAAATCACCCACAAAAGCTGACTTAATTTTCTTCGGTCCAAAAATAAGTAATTGCGAACAAATTTAGTTCTGGCTTATGCTCTCGAAGGCATAAAAAATTCCAGCTGTGTATATATACATCCACTCCCTTAATCTTTTACACATTAAGAGTTTGCAAACATATGCTCTGAAACGTTATTTAATTGTCATGTAACCAAAACGGAACTATGAAGAAATTATTCCACAAACATAGTAAACCTCTTGCTTAATTTTGACCGAAGGTTGTCAAAATTTCGAACTGTGTAGTGCGTTATCAGAGTACAGACAACCAATTTCAAAGGGGGAAAAACCATTATATTACACATATCTGCATTAAAGAAGCTTTACTGTATGTCAAAGGCATCATTACATAACTAGAATGATAGCTTATCAAAAATACTCCTTAATACAGACTCGATCTTTTATGTAAAGAGTCTATAAAGCAGTTTATCACTACCCAAGCAATTAAATCCAAAAGTCACCATACAAAATCCCTATCGCGTAAGACTATTGTGAGTCAGAAACTGTCCTATTGTATGGCCTTCAACCTTGCATGAATCTTATCATATAAAAACCTCCCAGTCATTGCCATAACTGTTATTTATGGATTACATTTTCATTGTACATTGCCACAATATGAAATGTACGCAAACTTTTTTGGTTCACTGTCTACTTATAGATAAATTTAAATGTGCGTATGTATTTAAGATTGCACAATATCAACATTTATTTTGCCGAATCATTAAAAGTTGTTAACTAATGAGTTCAATGAACGTAAAACGTCTAAAGCATCCAAGTAACAATTGACGCTCCATGTGTAAAAATTACCGAACAATTTTATAATTGTCAATTATATAAAATAATCAGTGACAATGACGTGGGGCACGTCGAATGTCGAACATTGGGCAGAGAAATTAGCCTCAACTAGTAAGGGTCTAAAAAACCCTTTGTATTTTCATGAGCGAATGGAAAACTTTGCTTCACCTTGATGTATACAAACACACGTATTTATCGTCATACATATTTTGAGCATAATTATCTTTTTGATTAAGGAAAAATATTTGGACAAGGTTTCTCTACATCGTAGCTTTATGGAGAAAAATACTTAAAATCCATATTAAATATTACTCAGACGTAAACTTTTAAGATCCATATGCACGTGTATTTTATTTTTTTATCTTCCACCAGAAGATATCCGGGTACCCCAACAAAGCTAGAAAAAAATCGAGAGCCCTAGTTTCTTTAGTTAAAGAATCAGATTATTAAAGTGTTAAAGTTTAGAATTGAATTTATAGGTAGAAAGTTTCTAACGCTTGCTGTACAGTGAGTGTCCCATTGAAACAATCAAATCAAATTTGTGGCTCGAAACTGAACAATATTGTCGGCAGGATATTGCATGAATAAGAGAAAAAAAAATGTTGGGACTCAAATCAGTTTTGCATAAGATGAAACTCTTGAAAGCTCGGAGATTTTTCGAACAAACTCGGATCATTGCGTTTTGGGTTTTATTATATTGAATATATATATTATATTTAACTAGTACAAAAGCCGTCCAACGCCGGTTAGAAACATTAACGCTGAAAATGTAATTATTTTTGCCATTATTACAGTGCTTTACAACAAACTGTTCTGAGGCAAGCATGTCACTGATAAGTATCAAATTAATTTCCTGTGCATACTTTCAAATGTTAAGTTAATTGCTTTTGTTTTTTAAAAAAAATATTTGAAAAAAAATGACAAAAATTCACAATTTCTTTCAAATACAAAATAGAATTTCGTATTTGAGTGTAATTCTCAAACTTATTTGCCTAAGCTATAGATATTTTTCGAGCTAACTCGAACTTTGATCATTGCAGTTTAATGTAAAAAAATTTGGAAAAACAAAATAGTCTTAAATTTTTCCCCTTTTCTTTCCGTATTTGAGTGAAATTTCCAAACTCGTTAATAGAACTGCAATATCATGAACTCATTTCCTTAAAGTAATCAGTTATAGTCAAATAGATTTGATTAGCATTTTGTGCTTTTAATATTATTGAAAAATTTTAAAAATCTATTAAAATGCCTTTTCAAGCCTGATGGGTGGAGCAGTTGGGGGGGACCAACACTAGAAAAATAAAAAAATTTAGTGTTAAATAAATTAAGAAACTCAAAATATTTTTTCTAGAGTTAAAAAGCATAGAATTTATTAATGTTTATTAAAGCTTTATTAATTTCTTATTACAAACTTACGGCTGACACAATTTTTATTTGTTTATAAGTCACATAAAAAAAATTGTTCCCCCCTGAATAAAATCCTGGCTATGCCCATGCTAGGTAACTTTTGCTAGGTATCCTTAAATATGTGAATTTAAACAAAATCGACCGGCGAGAACTATGTGCAGGCAGCAATGGGTTAAAAGAGGACTTCCCATAATATTGATATTAAATTTTTTCGTTATTATCCGATTAAAAATCCGATAAAAATTACGTCAACCTTCTATAGGCCCGTAGCCAAGGGGAGACCCAGGGGTTAAACCCCCCTCCCCCATAGTGTTCAGAAAGTATGAAAAATAATACAAATGAGACTATTAAAATCAAAACGTGATCTTTTTTCTTTAAGAAAAACTGAGATAATGATGTATCATACCTTCAACACAACACAAATTTAAAAAACTTCGCTTACACAATGAAAAATGTTTTTGGCCAAATAAAAGATTAACTCTGCTTATAAAAGTCATAATCATTTTATTTAAACAACTGCAAGAAGTTTGCATATTAAAGAACCATTTAAAATTATGGCTTTTAATGCTCAAAAAGTCCCTGATATCTGAAAAATATATATATGATATTGTACCTCGAACGAGTATACATAATTTTATAAATTTTTATAAATTTCTAAGCTTATTGGACCCAAAACTTTTGAGAAACCATTGATCTGAATGAATTTTTTTTTTAAATTTTGAAATCTGTAGAATACAAAAAAAACATGAACTATAAAATTTAACACATTGAGGGTTATTAAACTTATATCGAATAACGAAAAAGTTTGCCCATCATATTTTGTTTCTTTCTTGGTAGGTTAGACTTCTAAAATCTCCAACTTGGGACAAAAATTTTGCCCAGTGCGAAGTTTTTCCAAATTACAGGCTACGGAAAATCACCTTAAATACTTTTTCTTTGGATAAAAAATTTCTCAATAAAAAAATCATTATACAATTTAAAACATTTTAAACAGTTCACTTCAATGAGGATTTGATGCTTGTTTTAATAATGTAATCAAATTATCATAAATAAAAATTAACAACTACTTTTTTTAATTTTAGGGATTTTTAAAATTACACTCAACTCTCTTTTAGCACGGTCTGTTTTTGCACGGTTTTGAAATAACATGGTTCACCAAAAAATTTTTTTTACACGAATTTTTCGGTCTTACACGATTAAAAAAAAAAACTATTTTCCACCAACAATTTTCATAAATTATGAAGAAGTCTCCTCTTTTGGATCTAACTCGACAGATGTGCAAGACATATCAGACGTATCTACTGATAATAGCATTTTTAATGAAATTTGTAACAAACATGCACGCTTGTGAAAAGTTGTGAAGTTGATTTGTATTCCTCATTTTGATTAAAATTTTTGTTGTACACTAACTTTATTTTTGACGTTGTACTCTTATATCTTAATATATTGTACTCTTAATATATTGCATTTTTTATGTTAAAAAACAATTTCGAAGTTAAAAGAATTTCATTTTTTAATTTGCAAATAGTTTAAATTTAAGTCCAGGATTGAACAAGTTCTTAAATATCCCTATTGAAACAAGTTACTGTTTAAGTTTCTTAATAAAGAATTACGAGCAATGGTTTTCAAAAAAAGTCTTATTTTGATGTGATAACTAAAATAAGGTATTGGGTATAATATCATATATTGGTCCTATGTAAAGATCAGTTTTCGTATGTCGGGTTTTGCAAAATCATCTAAAATGCAAAGATGATCTTTATCGCACACGATACATCTGTAAAATTTATACAGTGATTGTTATTATTAATGAATGATTTTGTCAGTCATAATATCAAATTTGAGAGAGTAACAGAGAGAATAGAACTGTTCAATTTTTAATGATATTAATATATTTCATTTTGAATACAATTTTAATTGTCGAAATCATTTTTGAGAGAAGTAATATTTTGGGCTTTTACGATATCTCGAACTAGGCTTCACACAGGTCCAAATACTTGTACATAAGCTAGGGATCAATAGAGGCGTTAGATAGGAAAAAAAAACTAAATTTAAAGACTAAAGAAATTTTATGGTTCTCCCATTTATGTGAAATGCCCCATAAAAGTTGTGAATCAAGCTTCAACCAGTGGACTTATTAAATAAAGTTGTAATTTTTAATAGTTCATTTTAATTTTGATTTTAATTAACTGCAAGGAATATGATACCTTTAAAACTAATATTGTTGTATAAGTGAAATTTTGTGATAGAAACTTTTTCACTCTTATGCTAACTCTTTTCATCTCTCTTATGGTTATTTATAAAAAAGGCACATGCACGAATAATTTTAAAAGAAAATGGTTTTGCTTAGAAAAATTTCCATATCTTTGCATTTAATTTTTTACTAATATCTACTTAAAGACTTTTTTAAAACTGCCCTTCCCCCTAAGAAAAATCCTGGCTACAGGGCTGACCTTCTATACAAATGGCGTCATGCAAATCTTCATAAATTTCACAAAAATTTATATGTATGGAATACATTGGATTTGATTCGATTGATATTTTGTAAATAAGCTTTGATCTTTAATACACTCCTTCAATTTGTTATTGGACAAAATATGTTGGAAATTACGCTAATCACACATTGGAACTGAATTTCAGGGATAAGAACGGATTATCCATTATAACATTTATAATATCCTGAAGAATCTTCTATACATTTATTCCTGTAATGATCTCCTTATTCCAAATGCTACAGCAACACGTGATATATCATTAGAAAGGTCTTGAGCTGAAGGTAAGCCAAAGATTTTTTTATAAGTAGTAGCATTAAGCAGATATGAGCGTTTAAAGATGAAAAAATGGCATAATGACTTAAGAAATTAACTTAATCTAATGTATATGAGAAAATGTGATTTCCAAAGAGAAGAAGGTAAGAGCACCCGATTTTCGGGGCTTTATCATTAGTATATAAAGAATCTTATTATATATATTTATCATAAAAAAGACAATAAAATTTAAAATACAGTTGAATTGAATACAGCTAACTGTGCTTTGCACTAGTGCTGCCACCTTCTTCAATGTCAGTGGTAATTTCCACTTTAGGTATCTTCGGAACAAAGAAATACTTCTCTATAGCAATTATAGGTGACTCCAAAGCCAAAACAATAAATATGGAAAAACTCAAAATAATGCCCAACTCAGCCCAATATGTTTGAATCTAAATAAAAAAAATTTGAACAAAAATCTCACAAATTATACGCATTTTGGTACTTACCACACTGTATGTGGTGAAATACTTGTCAGTCTTAATATTGGCCGCATTAACGGCCTGTATAATGACCGCACTAATGTACATTGTATAGGTAAGCCTCACAAAGGGTTGCCAACCAGGATAGGACAGAAACGCGTTAACCATTCGACTGTTACCTGTGTGACAAACGTAGATTATCCACGTCAAGCCCAGAGACCAGGCACTGCGTCCGAAAGCCTCATATAAAGCTGCCTCTAGAACAGTTGGTTCACTGTTATTTCTCGCAAAGTGATACGGACCAAAGATTACAGCCATCCACAACGCTATAGCTACAATCCATCCGAGCAGGAGTTGAATTACACTCAAGTTTGGCTTATTATTGCGATTACGGTGCAACCAATAGCCAAAACCCATGCCAATTAACCAGGGTGACATCCGTATGTGTGTGGGGTAGTAAATGCGTACGACTTGCTCCGAATTAACAAGACTTTATGGAAAAATAGAATATGTATGAGTTTTATATCTGTTACTTTAGTAGTTCCATTACCTTCTCAACAGTATGCCATTAAAATTGTTTGTTATCATGGTACTTATACAGCAGCCGTAGGAGAGAGCAGCCAGAAGTAGCAGTATCCATAAGAACTTTGATTTCCATTTCCAAAGTCCCAGTAAAATAAAGGGTGAAATCAAGAAGAGTTGCGTGTCCACAGACAGATACCAGGTATGAGTAAGGCACTATAACAAAATTATATTTAGTGTACTTATAAAAACTATGCTACTAAAAAATAACTTCAATCTTTAGAAATCTACTGCTTTCATGACTTTAAAGCAAGCTATTGAACTATTATTATATAAGTTATGGCCACAAAATTTGAGAGAAAAACCTTTGAATAATAGCCCATTATAGGCCAGCTCCGCAAGGTTAGTATCAGGATGATGGTGCCTGCCTGTCCAAAGCCAGGAAGAAAAAGGGAGGATGTTTTAAGTTTAGATGCTTTAAGACGAATCATGGTTGCCAACATGAACTAGTCTTGTCTTATCTGAGTAAAAGAAGCGCTTACCTTGGAGGCCAGCATTGGTGGCCTTTCTTAGAGCCGGTATGGAAAGTGGGTCTGTGAATGGAATAGCAATTGTCCAGTTGAACTTGTTACCAGGGAAATACTATTTTTCACTAAAATGATGAGGAAACCTGATCTATCGCCTACTTAAAGACCGTTAGAAAAAGGGTTCTATGCAAAGCAAAAGAGACATAGTAATCCTTTAGTCCATACTTCTAAGAAAGAAAAACTTGGACATTATGCACTTCTGAGCTTTCAGTGATGTATTGAGTACCTTTAATTGATAATGAGGTTGCTGTAAGTCATAGGCTGAAGACCGTAGTAGTTAAGGCCTAGTTAATAAGTTTATTCACCAAAATATTGTGTAATAAATTGTTAATAATAATAGTTGCAAAAGTTCTTTTGAACTGTAAACCTTTAAGGACTATCATAGGTGGCACTTCGTACGGTCTCGGGTTGGTTGTAAATTGTGTGCATTGCTTGCTAAAGTCTAAGGTACAAAGGTACGACAACTACTGGACGTTGACTGGTACTTTTGAGTCCAAATGAAGCATTCATATATGTTAGTTCGTGAATCTTGTATTAGTACAGGTGCGAGTTTATATTGTATCCAATTATATTAGTTTGAATTCATATTGGGTTCTAGAATAGGGCGTAGGTCACATCAATAGTTATTAATTGGCACCCGGTGCATTCTCAATGGCTGTCAAGAATATAATGTTTGTTGCACGAAACATTCATAAGAGTGTTTTGATTATACATCTGTAGCAATAATCTCTTAAGTCAACTTAAGACAGATCTGAGTTATTGATGTATTGATATGTTCTCTGAAAATATATCTATATGTCTATATATGGACACAGATATATTCATTTCATTGGCATCAAAGGCTTATATATTGGATGCTGTTTCTTTAACTATAAGACCCGTAGTCATGGGACTTAATAGAATTGGACTGTAAAGGCGGTGGACTACTCTACACCTAAATATAGGCACTCAGTCCATTATTGACGAGAGTCAAATTCGCACAGGTTAGACCGAGATTAAATTTTTCTCAAATTAATTTGCTTATGGTAGTATATCCATGCGAAAAAAGATATATAACATTAAGTTATAGGTGGTGATAACAACGTAATATTATAATTTTTATTTATTTTACGAGAATTATGAGGCAATTGAGAATTTTAAATCAATTTTAGTTAAGACACTGACTGAAAAAGATACAATGGTGTCCAGAAAGATCTAAATCGTGTTACCTATTAATATTCAAGGCTCTTAGGAACTTTGAAATGAGTCAGTTTATATCTTTAATATTGTATATATTAGAGCTTTCAAGTGTTAAGTGTAAAAGCAAACTCAAAAAGCATTAAAATAGAAGTCACAAAATGTTACAACAAAAATTTGGCTAGGCCTTAATCTAACCTATTGTAAAAAGCAAATGTTAAAATATAGTCTCTAGCAATGCATCGAAAACTTTTTGGAAATGAGTATTTTCAGTCACAACTCTTGAACTTGTTTGCAAGTTATTGCTTATAATTTGCTTCATACTTTACAATTTGAACGTCCACGTCAAGCATAGCAAATCAGAAATTTTGCCTTACACCTTACACTAGTAGCCGACGTGAAAGCCCTAATTATGTGATCTTTTATAATGCCATAAGATTATCACTAAAATATCAGACATTTTTTTTCGAAATTGGTTAATTTTACTCGACAGACTACATATAGGGACGTAAACAGCCAAGTGGTCCGAGCCAAATACACAAATAACCAAGATCGATTGAATTGAAAATTTTCAAAAATTTTTCGGTACAATAGAAACATCTCAAGCTAATATTTCGACATAAATTTATTAATAAATATAAATTATATTATATAAAAAGTTTTTTGGACCAAATATATGAAATATAGTATAAACCTTTTTGTTATACTGCTTGGACCAGTTTGTCTTTCATTTCATAATATAATGAAAACATTACTCTACAAGAATTTGTTTGACTCATTTGGAGACTCTTCATATGTTTCATAATTTTTACTACTTTAAAGTAGGGAAAAGATTCATAACAGAAATGCAACGCTGTTCATTATTATATTTCATTAGATGGCAACTCCATTAGAAATAAACAAAAAACAGCTGTGTTTGAAATAAGAATTTCAGTTTTTCCGTTGAATGCAAAGCTATATCCAAATAAAAAATGTGTTCAGTTGTGTCAGAAGCATCCAACATCCAAATCCGGATTTGGATCACGATTTGCAGTGCAATTAAACTGAATTAAATGGGCCCATCAAAGAGATTGGAGGCTGGGCAGTATCTGGAGTCTCTCACACTCTCTGACATATTGAATTTACGTAACGGTAGTTCGTTCAATTCTACTATACGGAATCATCGTGCGCTGGCCGGCAGTGAATAAATGAACGCACCTCAAATGTTTAAAGAAAACTGAGCGTCAGGCGGCACTTTGCATAACGGGGGCGCTGCAGTAAGCTCCAACTAAAAAAATCATCCTATGTATGGACCTCCAGGACATATACGTAAAACTAATAGCAAAAAAACAGTACAGCGAGTTACAGCGGCACTCAACTTACGCAAATAAAGTATCGAATATAGTGCAATCGACAAGTCACTATTCAATATATTCAATACCAAAAATCTATTTAAGGCCATCGATACGCCTAGGACCGATCGAGTGTTGCAAAGGCATAGAACAATCACAGCTAACTGCCCGTATGCACAAGAAGCAGATATTTACAGAAGGCTGCAAATTGCCTACTGCGGTGGAAGTTTACTGTGCAGAGTCCGACATAAGGTGGCTATACAATCTTTCGAACCACTTCAATAGCATCCAGGTAAAGTTTTTTGCCAAAAAGAAAGCCTCCGCGGCTTACTCAATAGTCCTCAGTTTGAACATGCATCACTCTTGTATTAATATTTTCCGTGGCAGCCAAGTGGCGATCAAATCCATGCGCTCCGATAAGGTCAAGTCTAGAAATGTTCTAGCAAGAAAAGAAGCACTAGATGCACTATGCTCTTCAAAGAAAGTGCGCATATACTGGGTCCAAGTCAATAGGGTATTAACGGAAACGTGATGGCAGATGAACTAACAAAGGACACTAGGCTGGGATTATAGCTCATAGAACATGTATCTATCCCTTTACCAAATCCTCGAAATAAGAGCCACACAAGCAGTTAGTCATAAGTGGAGAAATATAACATCATGCAAAGTGATTCTATGCACGATGTGAAAAACGAGCTTCATTATCCTGGAACGCCCACGCAGAAACTGCAGGACATTAGTGGGTATTCTCACTAGTTACCACAGATGACAACGGTAAGAAGTGTAACGAACCAGGCACTGCAGAGATCCTGGAACACTTACTATGCACTTGCTTCACTCTACTTAGATCGAGACTTCTGGTAAATACATAGACTCACCGACGTTCTCATCTTTGAAAAATATAGTCAAAACTTCTCTTGAATTTCTCTTAAAATTTGCGAACTCCACACAATTCTTTACAGATTTCTACTGATCCCTACAGGCTCCGTTCTCGATCGATGCCCCTAAGGACCTGAATGGTCTATGTGAGACTCCGCCGGCAGGCAATCGAATTAGCCTAACTAACCTAAACTAGATTAAAGCTGAGCTATTTAAGGTGTTTGATTTCAAATTAAACCGAGCTTGTTGGGCTTATAATAAGGCCAGTAACTGGCTTATACAAAGGTATGATCAAACTTTCTAATGAATTATCTAGGAATATCTATTGACTAAACATACCAAATTATTTCGCTGCACATAGTTGTTAACGTAGAGTAAAGTGGTCCACCAGTTTGTTTGGCAATTATCCATTATATAATTAGAAAAATCATGCGCAAATGGCCCCTGTATTATAATAGGAACGATTGCAACGACGAACAATATTGCAGAAGCCAAAACAGGTGTCAGACGAATATATCGATGAAAATACATGAGTGGTATATTCAGCTTACCTTTTCTAAAAAAAAAAAAATATTAACATTATACATCGACAATTTGTTTTCTCTCACGAACGACTTACGCTTTTTCTATTTTTGGAAGAGTCACCCAGGCGAGTAGCACGCCACTCATAAGTAAAAATGAGTCCACCGCAACTGTGGCTGCTTGTAAAAGCATTGAATATGGTGCTCTGATCCACTTTAAAGAGGTATAAAAGGTTTTTTTTTTTAATTGTTAGCGTCTAATTACAAATGCTCTTACAGTGTAATACCTACATCAACAATATCAATAGTGTTGGTTAAGGGGAAAAAACTAGTAAACAAATGCGTGTGTCCATATATCACCCACATCATCGAAATCACACGTATACCATTCAAACAATTAATGTTGTTACCGGATGGGTTTGTGTTGATGTGAAACAATTTACGGCCATTAGTAAAAATTGAAAACGATATTAACAGCTGTTTGGGTGGAACTGAAAAAGTGAAAGCGACTCAGCATATAGGAAAGTGATTTATATAATCATAATAATACCCACCATTCACAAGTGTCAAAAAGTATTCATAAAAACTGCTCAGCACCATAAGAACTCCAATTATTGAGAAAATACTACTGTAATTTTATGAATATAGTTAAATTTTGTATAAATTAAGTGTTCATTTAAAAAAGTTATTGCTTAAATCCGTTTTCAAGATAACAATTATGTGTTATCAAATACTGTGTCTTAGTTCAAAATTATATGAGTGGATTGTTTATACCAACTTACATAGCTAAAATAGCGGAAACATCATATGATTCATCGCCACTATCATCAGTACTACTTGAACGCACGTGAAAATATACCGGTGTTAAGGAATCTTTATTATTTTCAGCGTTTTTTCTGCCACTCAGTAGTGCGCATAATGCGCCCAGAGTTTTAATTGGGATTTGAAAAATACTGTGTACATCTTCAACGCTACATGTGTGTGGAAAACAAGTGCCAAAGGTAAATGACAGTTGATCACCGAAATTCTCATTAAAGACTGTAGCCATACGAGAGCTAAACGGAGGCTTTAAACTCTTAGAAATCAGTGAACTGTTGGTTAAAAGTGTGGCTTGTATAAGAAAATATTTTCCACGTAACTCCTTACGCAATAAGGGTTTTCTTGCCGACAAGCACTCATCAAAATTGCCCAAATCCACCAAATGACCGTAAAGAATACCGGATGGTATTTTGCCCCAGGCATCAAGAACTATAAAGATGTTCAAATAAATTTTTTTAATAAGCAAACTTGATAAGTTAAATTAACTTTACACTGCAAAGATGCCAGATTAAACTCGACCGCTAACAGCTCCACAATAGCTTCAACACATTTGGCATTTGGATTATTTGCCTTTTCCGACGGAATTTGCTTTAGCATAAGCTGATTAAGCAGATGATTTTCACTATAAGCATTGCCATTCATAAATTGAGTTATTTTAGGTGGCAACTCTATCAGTTCACATGATTTAAATAAAATTAAAATATATAGAACAAAAACGTAAACTTTCATTTTTTCCTTAATATACGTATTATTCAAAATTACTAAATTAAATTAATATAACTGGCAGACGACTCGTTTAAAATTGTACTAGTAAAAATTATTCAAGCTTAATGATTTTTATTCAAAAAATAATATAAATGCTTAAAAAACTACTTCACGTATCAGTGGCGTAACTATAGAAATGGGGGCCCCAGTCAGATTTTCATTAAGGGGCCCTTATCAGAAGAATTCTTTGAATCATTCAAACTTTTCTCACTCCACCCCCCCTCCTGCTTTACACATTTATATTCATCGCTCAGGATTTCGAAGGGGTGTATTATTCAAGGTACGGATACAAATGATGTTGAAAAAAAGGATCAAGTGTTATTCACGTAAAACATTTTATTTTTATGGTATAATACTGAAATAAAAAACAGTGAATAAAATAAACAATTTTTGAGTTCTCAAAGTTGTGATATGCATATTCAGAATTTAATGCGCCTTACTTTCAAATCAGCAAACTTGTGAATAATTTGATCCAAGTTGGCCATTTCGTGTTCAATGGACAGAATACTCAAATTACTCAAACGCTCTTGGCCCATGGTACTTCGAAGATAAGTTTTTATGATTTTTAATTTTGAAAAGGATCTTTCAGCTGTAGCAATTGTAACTGGTATAGTTAAAAATAAAATCAAAGCTGTGCAAACTTCTTGGAAACTCGAAGATAAAGCAGCATTTTCAATAATTAACAAATTTGCAAGTTGCTTGACAGAACTGAGTTTTTCAATTTGTTTTTTGAGACATGATCGAAGAGATAACAACTGTTCAGGAAATTTGTCGCCGATGTCTTCAGCATAAGTATCTGCAAGTATCACAGCTTCCCTGTGCAGTTCTTGGTCCGTCATTTTTGTCAATTCCTTAGGTTGGAGTACTCGAAAAGTTTTGAGCACGTTCTTCAAACTTTCAAACCGATTTAGTAATTGATTGCAAATGATATCGAGACATCCATGGAAAATATTTACACGGAATCGTGCCTCTCCAGCAGACAGTCTTTCGTCCTGGCACAATTCTTCGAAATATTTCTTGGTTTTCTTGATCCGCTTGTTCTGAAACTCAACCTTGACTTTCCAATCCGCACTTAGTTTGATGGCCTGTGATTTTGCTCCCTCTTAGTCATTTCGGAATTCTCGTAGTTCTTGATACGCTTGCTCGAGTAAAACATTTGCTTGGGAAAGATCGACATCTGGCTTTTGGAGAGCTTTTGTAACCAGGTTTGTTGTTGTCAGAACTTTTGTGTGCAAAATGACTTGAAAAACAAATTCGAAATTTTCCATCACTTGGCGTAGATAGGTTGCTTCATTTCGCTCGGTTTTCGAATTGCTGATAAGGATGATTTTGGACAGCGCCTTCAAAATATCACTATACCTGAATCGAACAGCTTGTAAAGAAACGTTCCGGGATGACCATCGAGTTGGACAGAGTCGTTTCAGTTTTAACGAGGAATTTTCGGAGAGAAAAGTTGATAATAACTCCCATCTTTTTATACTGTTCGCGAAAAAAACGTAAATTTGCTCAATTGTTTCCCAGAATTTTTGGACTTCAGGTATTGCACCCATCGAGGCATCATTGAGAACAAGGTTAAGTCTATGTTCTGCACAATGGACAAAAATGGCTTTTTCTTCCCTATCAAGAATTTTTCTTTGAACACCATTGTAAATTCCACTCATTGTCGCAGCTCCATCGTACCCTTGCCCTCGACATTTTGAAATTTTTTCTTTTTTTCCAGTCCATCAACGATTTTTGATTCTAATCCAGAAGCCGTTTGGTCATCGACTTTTTCAAATCCCAAAAAAGATTCAGTGATTTTAACATCGACTGGTTTTCCGTTTTCATCCTTAATAATTCTCACATATCTAAAAATCTGACTCATCTGGTCAATTTTGGCAATGTCTTGGGTTGTATCCGTTATAATGGAAAAAAATGGCGCTTCTTTAATATTTTTGACGATTTCATCTTCTACACTCTTAGATAGAAGTCCAATTATTTCATTCTGAATTTTAGGGCTCAGGTATCGAATGGAATTATCAGGTTTCGCGATAAGTTCTTTCAAAACAGGGTCATATACCATCAGCAATTCAATAATTGATAAGAAATTTCCATTATTTCCAGAATTACCAATGACCTCGCGATGCCCGCGAAATGAAAGGTTGCATGTAGCCAAGGTGAGGATTGTATTCATAATTCGGTCAAGAACTTTGCACCAGAAAGATTTTTCTTGGAGAGCTCGATCCTCAAGATCTTTATCAATCACATATTTATTCAATCGCCACGATTCGTATATCATGCAGGCGTTGCAGTGAATCTTCGATTTTTCATGATCGAGAATTTTGTTACTCAATTTAGGCCAGTTCCTTATTCCATCCACCCAAGCTGGCTTATAACTTGGACAGCCTCTATCAGCAAATAACCAGCAAACCTCACAATATACGCAGTCAAGAAGTTCCGAATAGCATAACCTACAAACAGGAAAATTATTAGTAAATCTAAATATCGTGTTATTTGAAATAATAAGTAAGTAATTCGCTAATAACCATGTTCGTGGAATTTTCAATCCTGCTTTATTTTTTGATTCATAAAAAAACGAAGTAAATTGATTCCCTGTTTCTTCATTTTGTGGGAAAGGCCCTTTCGGTTGGCATGGTCCATGTGAGATTATAAATCTTTTCAATTCTGCAGTCAAAACGCTTTTGTAATGTCCTTTATCAGTAGGATGTTTCTTTTCTAGCAAATCGTTCTGCTCCAAAGTAGTGTTTAGCATAGTAGGTGGTGCCATGTTTTCCTCTTCAAAATTGTCCGTATTCATGAGAATGTCAGGGTCAGTGTTTGGTGGTGCAACGATTACATCTGCTTCTGTTGCTTTCTGCTGCAAATCGCTACTAGAAAAATCACTTCCCTCACAGCCGTCATCAGAATGTTGATCTTTCTTTTCCTGATGTTGCGGCGAAAAAAATGAGGTTATTGGTTTCAATTTTTTCACAGCCGCTTCGGTCTCCAGTTTTATTTTCCTTTTTTGAGCACCACTCAGATAAAGGCGTTTGTCGGAGCTCATGGTGCAAATACCAGGTCTTAATTTTATTCAATTTTATTAAAAAAGAACACTTCACCGGGCGAGGTAAACAAACGGACTAAAGCAAAACCGGTCACTAATGCAAACTCAAATTCAAATTTACAAGGCCTGCTTTGCTTGAATTCTTTGAATTTTCTGTTTGAATTTTGAATTCTTAACTTCACATTTTAAATCCTGTTGTGTTGTTAACATTTCAAATTTTGAATTTCGTTTTCGTTTAATTTTGGATTCCAAATTTTAGTTTTGGTGAAAATAATTGAAATTTGAAATACCTACTTCTAATTTTTGAATTTTTCTTCTTCAATTTTAACGTTTGACACTAAATTGCAGAATGAGCAAATTTGAAAATACGGAGAACAAATATTTTCACTTATCGATCTGAATTGATCCCGATAGTGTAACTTTTATTTGTCGTTCGGCAGAATTTTTTATTTATACAAATAAAACTGAATGAAGGAAATGTCAGAACATAACCACAAAAATGGAGTATTATTCTTATGATCTATAATATTTGTAGGATAACAGTCACTTACCAGAGGAACGATTCACTCCAAAATTTACCATAAAATTAGCGCCTCAAAAAACAATTCACATTTAAACTCGAATTCCAGCAATTCAAACCGCATACAAGTCGCAAAGCCTTATGATTTCGATTTGAAAATATGATAATATATGCAACAGCAAGGATTGTTGACGCAAGTTTGTTTTTGTTCCATATTTGTCACTACTCACTCGATATTCAGTGTCACAAACTTCCTGAGCTTGAGCAAAAACAGCGAGAAAAAAAAGATTGGCAAGAATGAAACATGCTCATATGAAATAGCGCGAAAATTTGAAAAATGAAAAACTCGATAGAAATATAATACGTATATTAAGCTGGCAACGAATATTTATAACGAAAAAACACCAAAATTTTTATTTTTTCATATTGAACATTTTTCTGATATAAAGATGAAAAAAATTTTTCTCTCTTGGCACTTTTGGGGGCCCCCTGGTGCTCGGGGCCCCGGCTTCTGAGACCGGTAAGACCGGTGGTAGTTACGCCACTGTCACGTATTATCAGACAAGTGGTGCTCTTTAGCGTATTATCTGTGTACACTCTATTTGACTTAAAAAAAAATTTAATCTAAGAGCATAATTTTGTCTACGCCAATTTTAGTGTAACGAAAAATAAATAAGACTTTACAAAAACTACAAAAACAAAAGTGTACTTATACAAAATGTTAATTCAACAGTGCAACAAAGTAACACATTCTTAAAGAGAAATATAGAAATAATAAAAAACGTTCTGAGAATATGGGTTATATTCCAACTGAATCTTATAAAAATTTTCGATTATAACTGCCCAAAGTTTCATAATATTTGATTAAGCCTGGGTACCGTGTAATTATCAATAAAGTCATCTATGCTGCTTTCCCCTTATATCCCTTGTAGGAATTTCTTTTTGTGACTCACAGTATTGCTGTTTCGCTGTTTTTGCTCTTCAAAACATTGAAGTGTTTTAACATTTGTTTTTATTCTTGTCTTTTAAGTAATTCAAGTACGCAACATGTCTAATAGTGTGTTTAGATACACTGAAAATTTTATTCATTTAGTCCAGAAATATATAAACCATAATCAAAATTTTTTTCCAATTTTTTGTGTTTTTAATAGGGCGACCCCAGAAGGGGGTCACATCTACATGTGAGCAATGATAATCTCAGCTCATCCCATTGACAACATAATCATCTATTTAGTCCGAAGAGTGTATTGGATCTATAATAAGCCCCATGACTAAGTATACCAACTGTACTTATTTAGTAAATACAGTACCTATTTCCAGCTTGCCGTATCTTTTTCTCAAAGTTTACTTATTATGTACCTATTTTGTTTTTCAAAATAATAATAAATATAATTTGCGCTGATCCATTTTCTCATTAAACACCATTAAGAAGCGACTGGACAGAGTCCAACGGCTGGCATGTGTTGGAATAACAGGTGCAATACGCACCACTCCAACAAGTGCAATGGAGAATCTGTTAGGTATGCTGCCTTTGGATTTAGAAATAGAGAAAACGGCGGCGCTAACAGCCCTAAGGATGTTGCGAAATGCAACGTGGCATGGATCAACGGTCATATGCGCATCCTTGATATTGTAGATAGAGATGTTAGGGAGACGGGTATGCCTATGGACGGTAGGCACAAAGTAAGGATAACAGAAAAATGTTATAAAACTCTTATAACAGATGAAGTCGTCTGTGGAGAAATCGCTGGTAACAATATCAGTATATTCACAGACGGCTCTCTGATGAATGGCAGAACCGGGGCAGGCGTTTACTCAGAAGAGTTAAGTGTACTGAGGCTAGGGAGGTTTGTGTCTGTGTAACAGGCGGAAATGCTTGGTGTGGTGCATGCACTGGACCACCTGATAGATGACCGGGACAATGGCAAGAAAATTGTCATAGCCCTTGAGAATCAGTCGGTGATTAGCTGCATGCAGCTTACAGGCGTCACTTCCAGGTTGGCCATAGAGTGTCTTACCAAACTCAATAGGTGCGCTCAGACAAATGAGCTCACACTTATGTGGATGAGAGGACATTTTGGCATATAACAAAATGAAAATATTGATGCTTTAGCGAGAGAAGGATCAGCAGAAGAGTTCTGTGGACCAGAACCACGTATTGCCATAGGCGACAACATGGTGGCAGGCCTTTTTAAGCAATGGACGGACTCGAAACACCATACAAGGTGGAAAGAAGCTGTTAATTGCAGGCAATCGAAGGCGGCCGTGAAGTGGTCACTTAGTGAGGCAGCAAAAGTTATTCGTTACAATCGAAGGACTTTAAGCTGGCTTACTGCACTGGCCACAGGACATGGTCCCTACATGTACCCTCTCAGGAAGATGACTGTGACCGAGGACGGTGTGTGTAGGTTATGCCTAGCGGAGCCGGAAACGACACCACACATTCTGTGCCAGTGTTCGGCGTTGGCAAGCGTAAGATTGTAGGATAAGGATGCTTATGTAAGGAGCATGCTCACGTATGAGGGCTCCGACCCATAGTCCAATGGGGTTGTCCAATGGGGATTGTTTACGAATGTAAACTTATATTTGTTGGTCAACTTAGGACAGCCCTGTACCTTCTGTACTCTCTTTTGAAATGTAATTTTTATATATGTATTGATCCTAAAGTTCGGCCTTAGCCAAATAAAGATTTTGTATTCAATCGTTTTTGTACAAGCGAAGCCTAACGTTGTTCTGATTTCCATTTTTTCCATAATTCAAAAATATTTCATTTATTTCATTTATAATTTGTATTACTTAAAATAAATAAATAAATAAAAACAAAGCGCCCATTTAACATACTTCTAGTTATTTGCTTATTTTGCGAGTTATTACATAAAATCGACTTCTTGAAAAGCTTTAGATATGTTTCACTGTTTATGATGTTGAAAAAAAAAATATTTCAGTACAGTGTAAATCATCCTATGGTTTTAATTACGGGCTGGATATTCCATGGCATAGAGTAAACCAATATTTGAAGTACGGTAGGCTATAATTCGTCATTCTAAACGTTTTCTAAAGCGGAGAAGAGTTTTGGTTTGCTTTCTAGTTTGTAGTCAGCAACTTTCGATTTCATTATTGCCAGAGGTCTTCTATAGGGATTAAATATGGTGAATTCCCTGGCCAATTAAGTTGCTGAATTCCAAGTTCGCAAAACACTTTTTATACCTGTTTAGAAAGAAATAAAAATAAATTTGATTAAATAACCGATTTGAGATACAACTTACTGATTTAGCCCGAAGCCATGGTGCAGAGTCATCCTCGAAAACTATAGAAGTTGAATCTGCCAAATACTCTTCAAGTGCAGAAAACCCCAAGTATCTTTGGCATATTATACAATTTTGACATGACTAAGTTGAGAAAAAAACTTATGAAATTTACACAAATTTCTTAGACTTCATACAAAAATAGGTACGAAAGTCATTTTAGGCAATACGCCGTAGGTATTTTTCTGTGTGTGTATTCATGCTTTATGATTGTTCATATCTCAAAAATAGTTTCATTGGTAATAAACATTTATTGGAATTGAAGGTGAGTGATAGTCGTGGATATGTGAATATTTATATGAACGCATAAGTCTGTATGCACGTGAAGATGGACTTTTGCAACAACACATGTAAGTTCAAGTTCGAGAATGGGAGAAATTGTTTAAAAGGTTACCAACAAATATACCGAATTTTTGATTATATTACCAAAAATATTAAAAATATAACTTATACATATTATATATGTTAAGAATACTATAAATAATGATTTAGAGTTAAGTAGTTAAGTTCAGAATAATATAAAAAACCGATGTGCAGACGTCAAGACTGCCGGTTTGAGAATTCACTTAAAACACGATTACTGAGAAGTGCGTAATCTAATCGGCAAAGATAGTGGGTAAAATTGGATTCTTTCTGACACTTGTTAACTTTTCATTTTACTCTCAGTGCGTATAAATAGCTTCGCTTAAGAAGCTAACGCTTCAAAGGAGGGAGTGGATTCAATTTGAAGTTTTGTAACTGACGCTTGTAAACATTTCATTTTACTCCGGTATAATAAAAATTAAATGCTCTTAAGGGGGGACATGACATTGGCAGTTTTTTGAAATCTTTTTTTTAATAATTTTGTATTTTAGTAAATATTCTTAAGATTCTAATTTCATGGAAAAATTCCTACGGGTTCAAAAATTACAGCCAGATTAGTGAGAGCGCATTTTTCATTTTTGCGCTACCTACGTACCGCAGCTGGTATATACTTGTTTTACTTGCTACCTGCCTTTTGGTGGTTGTTATTTCGTACCTACTTGAAGGGTGGGTTTTTTTTTGTGTTTTTGAATTTCTTTATATTTCTTTATATTTATAACTCATATAGTGGAATTTTTATTTTATATCTTTTGCAGCGGGAATTCGTGGTTTTTTTGTGAAAAATATTGAAAAATTGATTGACGAATTGACAGTTTATTATGGATTGGCAATTAGAAACAACGTCAATTCTTTGGAAAATATGCGTAATGCCATTTGGGCAACATTTTATCACAAGATATTCACAGATGAAATCCTCAGCATATGTTTTGTCCTACAGGTAGTGACAGTTGGTGTTATTGGCAGAAGGATCAACTGTTCTCCATAAACCACCACTTTATGAAATAGTGCAAAACGCAATCAAACCAGTTTACACGGCGTTGAGTAATGATGAATTGCTAAACAAGTGCTTTGGTGGATTCACGCAAAACTCCAATGAAAGTTTTAATGCAAAAATTTGGCTCATTGCACCTAAGTGTATGCCAGGCAGCAACAGAATTCTTAATATTGCAAGCTGCATGGCAGTGTCTACTTACAATGACGGCGATTATAGTTATTTGCAAATGTTTAAACTACTTGGTATTACCATAGGAGCTACAGCATTGAATTTTTCCAAAGGAAATGATGCAAATCGTTTGAAATGCGCCTGAGTGAAGGCATATGAAGCTTCAAAAGGAGCCCGAATTGCTAAACGATTGCAAAAAACTATAAGAAACAGCACAACACAAGATAACGAAGGCATACAGTACGAAGCAGGGATGGCAGATTGAAGGTAACCTTTTTTTTCTTTGTTCACAAACTTTGAACGCGTATATCTCGAAACCATGTTTTTCGTACTGGTTGCGGCACTAGCGGGTTCATTTTTTGACGAAATTTTTTTTTTTTTAAATTTTTTTAAACTTGATTCGATATCGTATGACACGAGCTTTTTTTTAAATTTTTTTTTCGATTTTTTATGAATTTTTCAAGCCAATATTTTTTTCGAAAAAACACACTTTCAAATTTGGAACATTACCAAAAATTGAAAAAAAATTGTAAAAAAGGTCGTGTCATACGATAACCAATTTTGTTAAGATTTAAAAAAGTCATTTTTTTCAGATCGGACAATTTTTGCAACTCCCAGCGCTGCAACCACGAGGCGCCGTTTTTTTCTCTTCCGCCAGTTTGGAGCTCTATAAAACCATGTTGAAGTGAAAAATTTATTCTTTTGAATTTTTTCTTGTAATTTGTTCAATTCTCTACAATAATAAGAAAAAAATTTTGGAAAAATGTTTGTTTTTGACTGAGTTATGAGTTTTTAAAAAAAGGTCTGTTTTCTCTGCCGCGAATGTCATGTAACCCCTTAAAAAGCTAACGCTTCAGTAATGGTTCAGAATAAAATTATGAATATATTTCGAATAGATTAAAGTACAATATTGCATTACAAAGCTCCGTATTCACCCTAAATGGCTCCTTGTGATTTTTTTTTTTATTCCCAATATTGAATGAGGCAATAAAGGAGAATTCGCAGAGGAGATGAAGGCGTTTCCAAAATCAGCCTATGAAAAGTGTTTCCAAGAATGGACGAAGCGTTTGAATATGTGTTTTGCTTGCAATGGTGATTGCTTTGAAGGAAATATTATTAAAATCAATGAATATACGTAATGGAACCGTTTTCGCTTTATTGAAGACTTTGGGAAAGTATACTATTCTAAATTTGTGAGTTATGTTTCTTGGCCACAAAAAAATATTTTTCTATAGCGATAATCGGTGACTCCAGGGCTAAAACAACAAGGGCCGCCCAGCCCATTGTGGTGATAAGTTCACCCCAGTATGACTGGAACTGAAATGAGGAAAAAAAAATCTAGTATATTAAAAAAAATAATGTTTATCAATATTCATGCTACTTACAACATTGTATGTAGAGAAATAGACATCAGTTCTATTATAAGCCGCATTGACGGTCTGCACAATAATCGAAACTATGTACATTGCATAGGTAAGTCGTGCAATGGGTTGCCAGCCAGCATAGGACAGGAACGAGTTCAACGTACGGCTATAGCCAGTGTGACAAACAAAAATTATCCACGACAAGCTAAGCGACCAGGCACTGCGTCCGAAAGCGGCGAACAAAGCTGCCTCCACCAATGTTGCTTGGGAAAAATTTTTGGAAAAGTGATATGGAACGATGATTACAATCATCATCAGCATCAGGGCGACGATCCAACCAATCGATAAATGTATAAAGCTTAAATATGGTTTCTTATTTCGATTCAAATGCATCCAGTAGCCCAAAGCAACGCCTATTAACCAAGTTGGTATCCTTATGTGTGTTGGAATGTGAATCTTAACAGCTTGATCAGTGTTATAAATTCTAAGTAGCATTAAGTTTGCACACAAATCAAATGAATCACCTTCAGCTTGATAAAAACATATTTTTTTTTGTCTTACCCGTGAGCAATAATGCCATTAAAATTATTAGATATCATGGTCATAATACAACAGGCGGTCGAAAGTATAACTATAAGCAGCAGTATCCAGAAGAACTTGAACTTCCATTTACAAAGACCCATTAAAAAGAGTGGCGATATGAAGAAGAGTTGCATATCGACAGCTAGGTACCAAGAGTGACCTAGGCACTAGATAAATGTAAGAAGTATTTTTTTGTGAGTTTTAATTTTAAAATTAGTTATTTATACATTAAACATTTTCAGCACCAAAGTTGGAAAAAAGAAAGTCACACGTGATTCTCTTAGGTCTCTGATTATTAAACCGTTTTAGAATACGGGTCTCTCATGTCTAATATGAAGTCGGTAACTATGTATTGCTAAAGTACTATTTTAATCTAATGTAAATCGATAAACCAGTTAGAAAACTTCACCGGAAGGCCATGTTAAGCAGAGTCTAACCTATAGGTTTGGGCTGAACTTCTCTGAACATATTTTTACGAATTCACAAGTCAGACCGTCAGACTTCAAATGACTTTAATAATAGGTACAAAAATTACACTCGTTTTCCATATACAGGGTGAGTCTGTTAGAGAGGTCAATCCGAAAACCGGAGGTTCCTTGGGTCAATACAAGAAAAAAATTGTATGGGAGGGGGGGGTCTATTTTCACCCCCCTCCGAGATAGGAGTAAAATAATGTAAAAAAGTCGAATTTTAAGGTAATATCACTTTTAGCGTAATAACTTTGAAAGTATGATAGCTTCGTAAGATTTAAGTGCAGTTTTGGAAACACAATTTAACAGGTCTAATAAAAACATAAACAAATTAAAGTTAACTCGTTTGGTAAAAACAATTAAGCTGACCAAACTCAAAAAATAATTTTTTTCACGAAAAAAATTAGTACGAATGCGATTTTCTCTAAAGTTTATCTAAAAAAAAATTCAGTTTATTACGTATTTATGTTCTCTTAAGTGTTCTCTAAAACTTCCGAATACAAAGTTTTTACCTCAGGTCAACAGGTCATCTGTTTTTTGAGTTTTAATTTGTGCTTAAAATACCTATGTAAATTACAAAAGCTTACACTGATATGTAAACAATAGAAAAAACAAAAATTTACTTTGCAGTGTAATGTTTTTGTTGTAAAATTTTCAGTTGATTTTAAAACTAACGCTACTATTATAGTAAACAACAATAAATTAGAGTGTTATAACGGTTTTAAAAAATATCGGCATTCAACTCTCTTTTTCATTTTCAAAGCGACTGCCCCCTTAATCTGCCTTCTTTTAATCCTTATGCGTAATAGTACTATTAGGCTTATCGAAATTTCTAATTAGTCTATCCACCTTAAGAAAAACTAGTAAGGAATGATTATCGACGGCGTAAAAGTTAAAATACAGCACCCTCTCCCTCCCCCCTCCAAAGTAGTAATCCATCTTTAAAATATTCATGTATAATATGCTAAAATGTTTTCGTCATAATTTAATTTATCATAGTATGAAGTATTAATTCAATGCATTTCCTATTTTGATGACGTCACTTTGTATAAAAGGAAGGAGGAGTTTTTATTCGATTCAATTTTATCATATTCAAAATCAAAGCATATGTGCAAAATACTAAATAATAAGTTTAATTTTTTGTAGATTTTTAAGATATTTAAGAGTTTTCATTTGCTAAATTTTAAGGGATGCGGGCGTGGTTTTCATTCGATTTTGCAAAATTTTATAGTCAGATGCTTCAAGTCAGTTGATTTACTTTTGTGGAATTTAAGGAGACTTAAACTTTTTAATAACGTGACTTTGCACGGGAGGTAGGCGTGATGTCATAGCTAGAGTTCATATTAGCATAACATTTCAAGTTAGTAAATCCACTTTTGTGGATTATTAAAGGGAAAATTTAAATTTTCCATCATTCTATTTGTTTTTGATGTTATACCATGAACAAGGGGTCCGCGGATATTATGTCCGGATAAGGTCCAAATGGTTGTTTTTTTTATGACAAAGCGATATGCTCTTTTACGGAGTGTTTTTTTTTTTAACTTCCGTACAAGGGTAAAACATTTTATCATAACGAGTTTGAAATTTCTTAACTTTTTGGTAAACAAAAATTTGGGCGCTGTTTTCATATTTAAATTAGGCAAAAATGCCCAATTTTTTTTTGGGGTTAAATTTCAAGCTAATTTTTCGGGCCTCACTTCTTATTCAAATATTTGGAAAAAAGACGAAAATTATTGGCACTAACACCCCAAAAAGTAACATAATCGCCCGAAATTTGCGCAGTTTTTCCTAGAAATTATTGTCTTTTTTTATTCGGGCGTATGTTGTTCGGGCGTAAGTTCTGGGAGCCTCAAAAATCAAGGCTTATGGTCAAAACTTGAAGTCATTCCATTTATATATATATATATATATATATATATATATACAGGGTGTCCCGCAATTGAGTGCAATTATTTACGGAGCTGAAAGGTTATGTCGAGCTGAGCAAAAAATCGCATGGGATGGGGGGGTCTATTTTCACATTCTGAGGAGCTACAGGGTTAATTAATATTTCACAACTTTGATTCACGTTATTGTTTCTAGCAGAAAAACTAACTTATATAGGACTTATTTTGACAGCTCATTTTAAAGGCAATGACATCATCTTTCCATGGATATACCAACAAACCCCACCAACTTAACCGTTACCGAGCTGTGATCGTGTGAAGATGAAATCAATCGGTTGAAACTACCAAATTTCAACTTTGAGTGCAAATTTCTCAGAATTTCGCGTAATAAATGAATTTTTTTTCTATTATCAAAATTTATTTATTTTCCTTTTCAATGACACGAAAAACATAAACATATCTTTAAAAATAAAAAAGTTGGCTGTACTAAAAAAATTATACTTATTATATACTTACTATATACCTGCAAGCAGTACAGTGATTGCAGGAGAAAAAAAAGATAATAGAACTAACACAATACTTGGGAGTTTTAACCGTGTAAGAGCACTGCTATTATTTTGACCACAGCTGTATAAAGAATATTGCATATCCATAATACTGAAATTTACGATCAGGTTTTGAAATCTAGAGTACTAAAATGTGAAAAATTAAATTGCATGACATTTCAGAGCATTATGACATTAGGGGCCGTGGCAAAATCTAAAATAATAAGATTCCTGTCTGTAATTCTGTATACTTGGCTTTTTTAAATTGCAACAAAAAATATTTTTTGACTTCCGGAACCGACAACTTGGCACATAAATCACCTATCATTAAGGCCCTAGGTCGGTTCATTAAATTAATTATATAACATTTCAAGAACGTAGATTTATAAAGATATCTTAAATAAATAAGAAAGTTATAGCGCCTTATAGTTGAGAAACCAGATGCACCGTTTTAGCATTGTTTTAGGATTATATAGCGCGCTCATTCTTTACCATTATATTATTATTTCAGCAGCTCAAACTGCTTTTTTGAGTAAGGATACAACCCAAACTATGTTTTCCTAGCAGGCCACAGTTGTCCGCGGCATCTCCACGGACTTTTTTTTTTAAGCTGACTAACTTGTAAGTATAGAAAATTTCATATTTTTCGTGTGTCTAAACTTTAAACGCGATTATCTCAAAACTACTTTTTTCATAAAGCGCGTACAACCTCATTTCAAAACGACTTAAACAATTGGTATAAAATTTCCAGGATTTATTTAGACACCAATTATCTACAATATGAGTAAAATAGATTTTCAAAATATTTTTATCAAAAAAATAATGCTTTTTTTATTTTTTTTATTCTGCTTCACTCATATCATTGAAAAATAATTAAAAACTAATTTTTTTTTACTATTGATATGTTTCAAATGGTTGTAGCAGACGCAATCTTGTACGCGGTCGAAAGTAAGGCCTAAATTGAGGATGTCAAAAAAACCGCCATTTTGAAAAAAACATATTTTTAAATTCTGTTACTAATGGACAAATAAATGCTTAAATTTCAATACTGTAAGTTTTATTTTTCTACCATAAATTTACTCATGAAAAAATTTAATTTTTTTTTTATGAACCCACTAAAGGCCTTAAATCTAAGCTAGTTCTAGAGACTGTCAATGCTCTCTCAATTCTGACTCAAGAACTAGGCTAAACTAGGAGTAACCACATCCTTCACAGAACCAACACCGTTCTGTGGTGTGGGTAGAACCATTTTCAAACCACACTTCAAATCAATCACCTAAACAAAATCCAATGATTTCTGTTTAAATATCCTAGAGCAAAAGTTCACTAAACACATATTCCCTGAAATCTCACCCAAGAAGTAAAAATTCTTAATAAACCTATATAAAAATTACCTCAGAACCTATCAACAGATTCACTATGTAGACTCTGCCTTGAGGATAAAGAATACTCCAGACATATTCTGACAGAGATGTATAAGCTCACCGCAAACCATATCTATGTATACGAGGTAGGCGTGGTTTCCATTCGATTTGGCTGATTTTCAAACTTGATATTTATGTTTTAAATAGAAGCTTATACTACGAATTTAATCACTTATTAATTCAGACGAACATGACTAAATCGACTCAGGTGATGATGCTGATCAAGAATATACCTAAAGAATATACCTAATTTCTATACCTAATCAAGAATACATGCTTTTCTATACCTAAAACGCCTTCTAATGGGTGCTACAAGCAGAGTGTCAAAGTTAGTTAACCCCTTACGCAGTACACATGGGGGTATAAAGATAAACCAATACACTCTACACAAAATGATTCAGGCAGATTCAGCGGTCCCGAAATTTGACTTAACCAAGTTTTGAATTGAAATGTTAAAATTTCGTATTTTGGCCAAGAAACAAAACCGAATTTTTTACAGTGCATAGTGCAAAGGTCAGATATGCCCCTTTAAGCTTACCCCGAAAACTGATAAAAACTAATGATTTCTTTTGCATTGGGTTACATACCATATCCGAAACTGAATTCAAATAATTATTTATATACAGAAAATTACTCCACCAGTTCTTAAGGCAATTTTCCTCTATTCCTGTCCAACTGAACAACATTGGTCCTTTATCCATTAAAGGCCAGATGCCAACGACGAAAAGTATTGCAGCAGCCACAACAGGTGTCAGTCGAATGTACCGATGGAAATACATGAGTGGTATATTTAGTTTACCATTTCTTAAATAGAAATTAAAAAAAAAAAATTTATAAAAAAAGGATATATTTGTAAATCGTTTACGTTTGTTCCATTTTTGGAAGAACCACCCATGCGATGAGCACTCCACTCATAAATAAAAAGGAGTCTACCGCAAATGGAGAAGCTTGAAATAGCATTGAGATTGGTGTTTGTAAAAACTGAAAATAGATGAATAAATTTGTTACTTAGTGAAAAATCCATTTAATGGTTATACTAACACTTAAAACATCAATACTGTTAATCAATGGATAAGCAAGAAACAACACTTGCGAGTGACCGTAAATAATCCACATCATGGATATCACACGTAAACCATTTAAGCATTCGATATTATTGCTGCTAGAATTTGTGTTGATCTGGAACAACTTACGACCGTTTGTTAATATAGAGAAGGCCATCAACAGTTGATTAGGTGAAGCTATGGCATAAAATTAGCTTAATATCAGCTCAGTTTTCAAATAAAAACTTACATTTTCTCTTCATCATGACATATTCATATAGAGTGCTAAACAACATAAGAGCTCCAAGTATAGAAAAAATAGAACTGTCATTAAATAAAATGTTGATTTAAGTAAATAAAGACCAAGAAATACTTAACCGAGCACTATTTATGATTTAGTTGCTCAGAAACAATAGTTTTCTTAAAGAAACCATTACTTCCTTTAAAGTTTTTGTTTTTGTACTCACATTGCTGTTATTGTGACGGCATTATATGATGTGTGCTCATCTTCTGTTCTACTGTAAGGAATGCTAAATTTTATCATCGTTTTAGAATCGATACCAATCAGAGTAGCTATTTTTTTCATAGATGCTTGGAATATATTTCGCACAGTTTCATCACTACATGTGCTTGGGAAACATGTGCCAATTTTGAGCGAAAGTTTATTATAGCTTTGCCCATTTGAAGTTTCATTTTCGGCAAGAATTGCTTTAACCAGTACATATTTGCCGCGTATTTCTTGATTTCCCGACTTAATAGTTGCTCTTGCTGACAAGCATTCATTAAAATTTCCTATATCTACCAAATGTCCGTACAATATACCGGCTGGTATTAAGCCCCAGGCGTCAAAAACTGCAATGATTATATTTTATGCATAAAAAAAAACGTCTGTATGGCGGTTTATCTCTTGAATATAGTTTATTATACTTTACATTGAAAAGATTTTCCACTTAAATTGGTGCTTAACAAATACTCAATTGCATTAAAGCATGCAGCACTTGAGCTATCTATCCGGATTACACTATCTTGTCTCGATAGCAACTGATTTAATAAATGATTTTCTTTAAAATTTCTGTCAACATATTCCTCTGGTGGGCCTTTAATGTTAGATAGTAATTGAGATATTGGTGATTGCAGCTCAAACTGTTCACTTGCATTTAAAAGAAGTGAAAAAATGTGAAATAGTAATATGTAAACTTTCATTTTTCCTGTGTGCTATAAATTTTAATTTTAATGCCTTAAAGTCCAAATTGTACTAAGCGAATTAGTCAGTCGTTTTGCATTTTATACCTACGGTCTAAGCCTACGAATTTCCACACATAAGATTAACAATTTTTTCACGAAATCAGAAATGATATCTTTTTAGCCGTTTAGTAACTCAGATGGTCTACTTTTAAATACACTGATCTGGGCGATAAGCACTACATAATCGACATATTTACGATTGCAGTAATCTTAAAAAGAACAAAATCTAGTTACAATTAAAGTAATCGCTCATCAAACGATCTCAGATTACGATTGCAGCAAACATAATTTTGAAAAAGTCGAAATTATAATTAACTCATGGAGGGGTAAAAATTATCAGAAAGAAACTACATGGTCATTCAGCATAATATTTTTTGAATTTGAAATATATGTTTATAGGGGCGGGTGGCGGTCGTGGCAAAGTGGGTAGACTGCGTGGCCCATACGCCAGAGAACCCTGGTTCAATTCCCACCTAACACAGAAAGTTTTTTAATTGAATTAATTTTTCTGTTCTGCCATCACCTCTCTGTAGACAATGGCAAGCCTCAGAGAGTAAAAACTGCCATGAAAAGCTTCTTGATAACATAATCCGTTCGGAGTCGGCATAAAACTTGTAGGTCCAATTCTCGATGATTTGTGTTCAAACTTTTCACAACACGCCCAACACAATTGATCACAAGAAGCTCTGTCAAAGGCTTTTCAAGGGCTGAAATGGCCACTTCGTTTTTATTTTCAAGGGTGGGTAAAATTTTTTTGTCGAGTATAGCAAAAGAAGAATCCACGGGCAATTCCATTAAACTTTACCGAATGAACCATGGGTCTAAAGTCAATTTCGTGCTGCCGGAAATTTCTTTTAAGTTTGGAAGTTGGGAAAAATCTTATCATGGGGGATTTTTTTTGGTACGAAGGATCTTCGTTTGATATTTTTTTCCTAAGGCACCCGCTAAAGGGCGATATAATGGAAATTTTTGATTTTTGTTCTATTTTAAAGGACGATGTTCTTAATTTTCTTAAATATACAGGGTGTCCCGCAATTGAGTGCAACTATTTACGGAGTTGAAAGGTTATGTCGAGCTGAGCAAAAAATCGTATGGGAGGGGGGTCTATTTTCACATTCTTAGGAGCTACAGGATTAATTAATATTTCACGACTTTGATACACGTTATTGTTCCTAGCAGAAAAGCTAACTCACAAAAAACTTATTTTGATAGCTCATTTTAAAGGCAATGAAATCACCTTTCTAACGGAATATCAACAAACCCCACCAACTTAACCGTTACCGAGCTGTGATCGTGTGAAGATGAAATCAATCGGTTGAAACTACCAAATTTCAACTTTGAGTACAAATTTCTCAGAATTTCGCGTAAAAAATGAAATTTTTTTAAATCAATTTTGAAATTGATTTAATTTCCTTTTCAACGACATAAAAAACATTAACAAATATTAAAAAATTAAAAAGTTGGCTGTACTAAGAAAATTATACTTATTTGAAACTAATGATAAATAATGACTTTACAATTAGTTATGCAGTAGATAATATCATTGTTTCATTGATCATTCATTGAATTCATTCATTCATCATTGTCATTGAAAAGAAAATTAAATTAATTACAAAATTGATCTCAAAAAAAATTTCATTTATTACGCGCAATTCTGAGCAATTTGCACTCAAAGTTGAAATTTGGTAGTTTCAACCGATTTATTTCATCTTCACACGATCACAGCTCGGTAACGGTTAAATTGGTGAGGTTAGTTGATATACCGTTGGAAAGGTGATCTCATTGCCTTTAAAATGAGCTATCAAAATTTGTTTTATGTAAGTTAGTTTTTCTGCTAGCAAGAATAACGTAAACCAAAGTCGTGAAATATTAATTTGCCCTGTAGCTCCTAAGAATGTGAAAATAGACACCCCTCCCATACAATTTTTTGTTCAGCTCGACATAACCTTTCAGCTCCGTAAATAGTTGCACTCAATTGCGGGACACCCTGTATATATATATATATATATATAACGTTCTGCAAGCTTAACAGAAACCTTCTGCTTGCCAGAAGAAGCTAAAAATAGGTTTGATTTGCCTTATGAAAGGACTAAATCATTACTTTCCTTCAATAATGCTAGCAATATATAAGAATGAAAACAACTGATTGCTGACATAAGTTTGTCTAATCCCTTGCTCACCTTAATTTTGTTTGTGCAATAGCTAGCTGTTATCTACCAGTTTTGACAGTTAATTTAAATGGGAATAAGCTTCTGAGGCTTACACTATTTATAAGGCATTAAAAATTTGTATGAATACCTTTAGTATAAGCATATTATTCAAGAAAATATGGCATGTACTTGTGTATATTAAACACAGCAGTCTCCTTTTCCAGCTGTCATTTGGCACATCGCCACCTGCGCGTCAAAAACTGCAGCTCTGACACAAACTTCAGCAAAATGACAGCTGTCATCATCTTTTCCTTTCTTTCCGGTGACTGCTCCGTACAAGACGCTAAAAGTATGTAATTTTCTATAAAAAAAATCATAAAAAATCTTCAAAATCTATTAAATAACAGTGAAAATATGTTGAGTGAACTGTGCCACATTAAATGATCTATAGTTCACAAAGTTTGCTCAGAAATCTATGTTCATTGTGAAAAAAAACGAACAATAATTGCAATGGCCGCCGAGCCAAGCAAATTTCCTATATAATTTTAATATTCTCTGTGAAGCTGTGCTAAATTGTGTTTTTTCTTTCCTTGCATTTCAGGATGTTTATGCCAAAGGCTCATCGTGTCGCTATCTACGAATACCTCTTCAAGGAGGGTGTCATCGTAGCCAAAAAAGATTTCCACGCTCCCAAGCATCCAGAGCTGGAAACCATCCCCAACTTGAATGTTATCAAGACTATGCAATCGTTGCACTCCCGCGGTCTTGTCAAGGAACAATTTGCCTGGAGGCATTATTACTGGTACTTGACCAATGAGGGTATCGAATACTTGCGCAGCTACTTGCATTTGCCTCCCGAGATTGTGCCAGCCACCCTTAAGCGTCCAGCCAGGTCAGAGACTGTCCGTCCACGACCAACTACTGCTGGACCTGGCCGCTCTGGTGACATGACCAAGACTGGTGAAGATCGTTCCGCTTACAGACGCGCTCCTGGTGGTGCTGATAAGAAGGGCGATGTTGGCGCCGGTGCAAGTGATGTTGAATTCCGCGGTGGTTTCGGTCGTGGCTCTCGCCCACAATAAAAACATTCAAAACAAAACCAATTTAGATGTAATCTTGACAATGCGCGGTTTTTTATTTTTAAAGTAAAAGGAATAAAAAAAGATAAAAACCTAAACATAAACTATTTTAATACAAAGTGGAAAAATCATTGGTGCTATGAAAAAAGAAGAGTGCTTGGTGTGATATATAAATAGAAGCAATTGTGTTGAGCGTAGAATTAAACTTTCAAGCTTGGAATCGCAGAAAGAATGCTATTAATTATTAGCAGGTATTATAGTGTAATAATAAAGGTTGACAAAAGGATAATAGACATTTTTTGTAAGAAAGTTTTGTTTTCATTTTGCAAATGCTTGCTGGATTTTTTTCCTTTTGTGCTGAAAAAGAACGCGAAGCTAATTATTTCGAACAATACTGCATTTTGATTTAGTATGTATAGATTATCGTTAATTAATATTTCTTTATTTAATTCACTAGATGACCAGTTAAATAGCTCGATAGCGCATTTTACGATGAAGGTAAATTTATGATAATCTACAAATTATTAATAATATCAGTAATTTCGCTATTATTGATTCTAAAGCTCTCAAGAACTTCAGGTTGAAAAATGTACAAGGATTTTTAAAAAATATGTGTTTTCTTCCATCATATTCACCTTAAAGGTATAAACGAAAAAATAAAGAAGTCGGAAATTCAGGTAGAAAATGTAATTTTTATAAAAACTTCGTGATGTGCCTTTATTCAAGTATAGCTAAAGAAACAATTCATAACGTTCGAATAATTTTTGAGTGTTTAAAATAAAAACATTAAAATGGAAACCATTATTTTGTGAATCTAATGTTGTAAAATGAGCAACGATTTGTTGAAATTTTGTGTTTCCTTTGCCAGTCATAAATATTATCATAAATAAATCATCACTTTTTGTTAATTTTTCATACAATTTTATTGTTTTTAATGAAGATCAGCGAACCTGAGGCACACAACAGGCCATGTTCACACATGCTTGCGAGTATGAGACACAGATTGGTCTATTGGCAAATATTTTTGATTTTCTCCGTCACAAGCTAAAAACCAAGCCTCTGTGTGACATACTTATTCGAATGCTGGTTCCCAGTTCCCAATAAAGGGTTGAAAGTTCAAAATATCACTTTGCGATCTATTAGGCCCATGGTAAAATAAGACAGGGTAGTTGCATGACTGAGAGCCGTCCACCATAATTGTCAAAAAAACGCAAAAACAACATTTCGGCAAAATTTCGTTTAAGAAATAATCGTGTAAGAAATTTCGCTTAAGAAATAATTTTTCGCTGAGAAATAATTCAACGATTTCGCAAATCCGGCAAATAATCCATGTGTCATAATTGCACAGAACAAATGCGATAGCACTTACTTTGAGAATGGCGTGAATAAACGAAACTCACATCTAAATTGTGGAAATCTGCTTGCTATCGTATGTAAAAAATTTATGCGATAAATGAAAAAAAGTTTTTTAATTTAGAGTTTGAAAGTAAGCAAAAACTACTAAGGATTGATTTTGACTGGTTTAACTTAAATTATCCCGACAGCCGTATTTGAGTATTCACAAAGTTATACGTGTAGTTTTCATTCAATTACTCAAAATTTCAAGCTCAGAATATTGTATAGAGCAAATTATAAGTGTCAATTTGTGAAGTCACTTCCTTTAGGAGGTAGGCGTGGTTTTTATTCAATGTTTGTAATAAACAATTTCTACTAATTTTAACAAAACTGGCAAACAAACAGTGCATAATAACAATCGGAGCTTATGTGTAAGCTACCAATTCATTTAATAAATTTTTTTGAAGTTTTAAGAATTTAAACCTTTCCCTAAAAACATATTAACAAATATTGGACTCCAAAATATTAGATAAAATATTGAAATATATTGAAAGTTGGCAGCTCTGCACTCCAATCTGCGTTTGACATTTCTTTGAAATACAGTACTTTTTCTCCTGCACTTTATTTCGTACTATAATGCCGGGGGTATGCTAGCCAAACATGATTGCCGAACATTTTTTGTTGTTATTGTTTCTCGTGTAAAGTGAGAAATTAACTTTTTCTCAAAATCATTCTCTCGCTCTCAGACCGAACATTTTTGATTGCTGATTGGAACAGCAAACATTCCGAACTTTCCGGTGTTGCCTGCAGTCATTTCCATAAAAGCACCAAAAAAAGTAGCAAAAAGTAGTCAAAATTTATATAAATTATAAATCAACTTACTATAAATAACAAGCAACCTTAAAAACAAATAACAGACATTAAGAAAAGGTCGAACAACATGTGTTGAGCAAAAATTTTCAATATTTATTGTCGCTTCAAATAAACATTAATAATTTTGTGCCTTCACAAGTTTACTAAAAAAAAAGTCTTAAATCAAATTGCAGATTAATTTCCTTCAATTCGTATTGTTGTGTTGTATTTAATTTAATATATTTTATGTAGGAATGGCATTTACTTAGAGTCGCAGTTTGACCGAAGTGTAAAAAAAGTGTATTAAAAAGTGTATACAAAAATTGGGGTTGTTTAATTTATGTTTTGGCATATTATAACATTGATTCAACTGTGCAGCAAACAGAAGCATAACCACCAAACAAACATTTCAGCGAAGAGAATAAATTAACGAAAATGAACACCAAATGTTCGGCTATCATGTTTGGCTAGCATAACCACGGCATTAAGTGACGGCCGTGGCGTAGTGGGTTGAGTGTGTGACTCTTACGCCATAGAACCCATGTTCGAATCCTCCATCTGACACAGAAAGTTTTTTCAATTGAATTAATTTTTCTGTTCGGCCGTCACATCTCTGCAGGCAATGGCAGTTCTCGATCATTTGAGTGCAAACATTTCACATCACACACACAACAGAATTAATCATAAGAAGCTCGGTCAAAGTTCATTCAAGGGCTGAGATGGCCATTTCGTTTTTTTTTATAAGGAGCGCTTTTTCAATGTCCGGCTTAGTACAAATAAGAACTTTAACCAGCGGTTAGTAAAATAGTTCTTTCTAAATATCCAGTTAAGACTTACCTGTCAGTTAAGTGTTGATAAAGTTAATGGCAAGTTGTGGCTCTGGTTAGCAGCTAATCAGAAGAACTCCCCTGCGTGCTCCTGCGTCAAAAAAAGAAGAATACTTTCTTCCTTTGAGCTAAATTAAGACAGTCTGATGCGTTTTCCATTTAAAATAATAATGACAAACACAAAGTAAAAAACAATATCACAAAAAAAAAAAGTAACCAAATGACAGCTGATATGTAGTTCTATGAAAAAAAACGGATGATAAAAAAGAGCATTTGCAGATTTTCTATGAGCTGTCAACTTCGATTTGACAATTATGGGTACTCACACTCTCCCTTGCGACAACCTTGCGTGTAATATGTGCCTTACAGATGGCGTCGACTATTTCATTGGATTCAAAAAGCAACCCTGTATCACAAAAGCCAAAACAATAACAACACGTAGCTATTGCCATTTGAAAAAGACGAACAATGCAGTAAAGCGAAATGCAGAAAATTATAAAAAAGTAATGAACGCATCAACGATTGGAGTGCAAAAGAACAAATAAAATCTACGTCGTTTGGAAAACTATTTGTTTAATTAAATATCAATAAATTTATTGAAATAAAAAAGTTGTAAATAGCTTAATAACGGCGACAAGAATATTAATTGCAAGACTTACGGAAATAAAGGTAAAATATCATCGTAAAATGCCAGACAACAGATAGGCGAATTAGCAAGAAATGTAAAAAATTGGGAAAAAAGAATGGAATTAGTCATTAATTTCTGTTATTAGAACTTTAATGTAGGATATTGAATTGGCAGCATAGCGATGACGACTAATGTGCAGATTGTGATAAAATAATTGTCAAGCATAAATTTGGTGAAATTAAAGAATGGGTATCTTAAATCGATTATAAGACTGCTCTCCGTAAGAGTGACGTCGTCAATGACATAAGAGCTTGTCCAGCATCACTTTGGGAACGCCCGTTGGCCACCTTGAAAAGTAGAAGATTTAATAATTATCTGATTCCGATTTTTTTCTTCACGTTATAGCTTTTGTTTTGCTGCTTGAGAGGCTGCCGTTACTGCTGCTGTCATGTCAACCGGTACAACATTGCAGAAAGCCATTGATTTGGTCACAAAAGCAACAGAGGAAGATCGCAACAAGAATTATGGCGAGGCGCTGCGTTTGTATGAACACGGCGTTGAGTATTTCTTGCATGCCATAAAATGTAAGTTGTTCAAAATCGATTTAATAATTTTGAAAAATTTAACATGCCTCACACGCATTCATAGATGAAGCTCAAGGCGAGAAGGCTAAAGAGTCCATACGTGCTAAGTGTTTGCAGTACTTGGATCGCGCAGAAAAGTTAAAGGAATATTTGCGCAAAGGCAAGAAGAAGCCAGTTAAGGAGGGTGACTCCAGCTCCAAGTGAGTAGCTTTTTATAGAGAAGAAGACTAAAAACTACTTTATTTTTCGATTAAATATTTTATAGGGACGATAAGGATAAGAAAAGTGACAGCGATTCCGAAGGCGATGATCCCGAGAAAAAGAAATTACAAGCCAAACTTGAGGGCGCCATTGTGATTGAAAAGCCCAAAGTCAAGTGGTCCGATGTGGCTGGCCTTGAAGGTGCTAAAGAGGCACTCAAAGAGGCTGTCATCTTGCCCATTAAATTCCCGCATCTTTTCACTGGCAAACGGATACCATGGAAAGGTATTTTGTTGTTTGGACCACCTGGTACTGGTAAATCGTATCTGGCAAAGGCTGTTGCCACCGAGGCAAACAATTCCACTTTCTTTTCGGTATCCAGTTCAGATTTGATGTCTAAATGGTTGGGTGAATCAGAAAAATTGGTTAAGAATCTCTTTGAATTGGCACGTCAACATAAGCCATCGATTATCTTCATCGATGAAATTGACTCTATGTGCTCAGCACGTTCCGACAATGAAAACGATAGCGTGCGTCGCATTAAGACCGAGTTTTTAGTGCAAATGCAGGGTGTAGGCAACGACACTGATGGTATTCTAGTGCTGGGTGCCACAAATATACCCTGGGTCTTGGATTCAGCTATACGAAGACGTTTCGAGAAGCGCATCTACATTCCTCTACCGGAAGTACACGCTCGTTTGATAATGTTTAAAATACATTTGGGCAATACCGCGCATGTGTTGACAGAAGAAAATCTAAAGGAGCTAGCAGCAAAAACAGAGGGGTGAGCATCTTGAATACGGTAACTTTAAAGTGAATATAAAATGTTTTATTTTTTTTTGTAGATATTCTGGCGCTGATATTTCAATTGTAGTGCGCGATGCCCTAATGGAGCCAGTGCGCAAAGTACAAACTGCCACACATTTCAAGGTATGCAATTTTTTTTTTCCATTTAATTGCATTATTTGTATGCCTATATAAAATTTAATTGTATGCATTTAATGTAGAAAGTATCCGGTCCCTCGCCTCTGAATAAGGAAGAAATTTGTGATGACTTGCTTGTGCCCTGCTCGCCAGGCGATGCTGGCGCTGTTGAAATGTCCTGGGTAGATGTGCCCGGCGACAAACTCTTCGAACCGCCCGTCACTATGGTAACATACTTAAATAAGCTCTTCTCCATTTTTACTAGATCAAACTTGTCGTTTCTTGCTTTTAGCGTGACATGCTGAAATCGCTTTCACGCACCAAACCAACCGTCAACGATGATGACTTAATTAAGCTGCGCAAGTTCACAGAAGACTTCGGACAAGAGGGTTAAAGTATTGCAACAACATTAAAGCAGATAATTTTGTAACGCACGCAAACAATTTGTACGAAAGTGAGGAAATTATTTTAATTGTTGCTTATTTCTTAAATATAAATAACTTAAAATAATACTTATAAATACAAATAATTGCTAGGCTGCAGTTTGGAACTCTTATGTATTTTTTGTTTTAAAGTTTGCACCTTTGTCAATTTTTTTATTCATACTTGCAATTAAATATTTTAAGCTCTGTAAAAAAAAAATCAGAAAAAAATTATTTTTGTGTTTTCCGTAAAATTTATGTGCAACAGCAAAATTATTCAAATATGAAATGAACAGCAATTTTATTGTTTTCACTTCTTGTTTTGTTTAAAGTTTTTTGATTTCATTAAACCCATTATTTCATTCACGTTTGTATATCATTTCATTTTTAATTATGACATTCTTTTTTCTGTATTTAAAGGATTATTATTTAACGTTGCACTCAATAGTTGCAAGAACTTAACAGCAACATTTATAAAGAATTTATAAATACTTAAAAAAGACTTGTGTGACAATTGAAACCAGACGAAATAATATGCAATGTTAAACATGATATATTTACTCACTTATACTATGCCTTAAAGAAAAATACACACATTTTAAAATTTATAATTTTTTTCAAATCAGAAAATACAAAAATTATTCATGCCACACTTTGGTGTCTAAAAACTACTTGAAAGCATAATTTGTTGTGTAATTTTAAAATTTAAATAAAAAGAAGCCGATAATATTAAGAACAGAAAAAAAGGACTAAAGTTTTTGAGTCTGTTTGGAAAAACCAACTATTTCGGTTCTACTGAAATTAGAGCTAGTGTTGATAGGACAATAGTCACAAAATAGTTTGTTTTCTTTTTATTTATTTATGGGTACGTTGGTTAGACGGGTACGTGAAAGAGTTTGACGACACCTACAGAGGACTGTATGATACAATTAGTAGGTGGTCTTGGTTTGAGGGTATTTTAGTGTAGAGGGAAAAATTTTGGGCGTTATAAAATTCAATAAAAAAAAAATTGAAATATTTTTAGTTTCCATTTTTGCAGTATACCCTGCAAACATTTCCTATCGCCTCATAACCGCCAGAGAATCGCTTGAAAGATAAGAGAAACGCCGGCGAGCTCATTTGAGAGTTATCGAAGTCGTAAAAGCAATTCGCCGGGAAGATTCGTAAAAGAATCAACTGAAAGGTTCGTAGGCGATTCGCCTAGGGGGCCTTAAGCGATTCGATTGAGAGTCCTGAATGAATCGCCAGAAGAGTCGAGAACGAACCGTCGAAAGATATCGTTCCGAATATCTTGTATATGAACCAAGGAACGAAAATGGCCATTTCAGCCCTTAAAGGACTTTGACCGAGCTTCTTATGATCAATTGTGTTGTGTGTGTTTGTGAAATGTTTGAACACTAATAATCGAGAACTGGAAGAAGTTTTTCATGATAGTTTTTACTCTCTGAGGTTTGCCATTGTCTGCAGAGAGGTGACGGCCGAACAGAAAAATTAATTCAGTTGAAAAAACTTTGTCAGGTGGGATTCGAACCAGGGTTCTCTGGCGTATGGGCCACACACTCTACCCACTACGCCACGGCCGCCTCCGAAAGAAATCTTATATATACCGAAAGATATATATATATATATTTGTTTTTGTTAACGATGCATTCATCGCTATTGCGATTTAAAAGCGATCCATCCAAATTTTTCAAGAATCGCGCATTCATCGCTTTGACGATCGAATGCGATCCATCATCAAACGATCGCCGGACAAAGCGTATGGATAAGCTGTTTCGTTCAGCTTCGTTAAATTACGTTAGCTCATTTTGGGCAACAACATTGAATTGCATTAAAGCGAACATTTACGTCTCTACTCGTTACGGAGCAACTTGTCTATTTTGGTTGGGCCTTTACGGAGCTTTATTCGTAACGTTGCTTTTATCACCAGCAATGTTGACCAATTTAAGATGGTAGGAATAAAATGTAAGCATTGCATCTATATAACTTCTCTCTGCTTAATAAACAGACAGCTTTTAATAATGTAAAAAAAAATTCTTAAAACTAATTAATTTAAGGTGAACGGCTAAAAAGTTTAAAAAACCGATGAAAAAATAAAATTTCAAAGCTATTCATTATCTTCAGCCTCTGGTGGAACTTTTAACATTGCCTCTTTTATATTATACAATCTGATCATGTCCTGTGTGAGAAGAAAAAATACATCAATTGAAATTTAACTTTTGGTCAAAAGCATAGTTATAAAAAATATTCCAATTCCACTTACATTACAAGTTTTTTGATTGAGCGAACAAATAGACTGTCTCGTCTCTTTATCCGACTTAAGTTCTTCCTTAGTAGCTAAACGTACATGCGGATAACCATCATCGCCGGTCTCTATTGCAACAATACTATCACGCGCAAGAAACGCCAATTGAAAGGCATTCTCGATGGTGTTCATAAAATTATTCGGATCGATTATGAGATGGTAGAATGGTATAGGTTTGCGCTGATTACGGTCGAAAATATCCTTAACCTGTCGATGTATAATGTTTACTTTTTGTGCGCCCTTATCTTGACGCTTCATCTTGTCAATTGATTCAGGACGTTTCTCTTCAGCCTAGCCACCAATGCCGGAATATGTTGAAAAATGTGATGTGACTACGGACTAAATTTATCTACTAACCAGATTATTACGCTTGCGTTGTTGACGTTCCTTAACAATGCGCTCCTTTCGTATTACATCTATGGCACCCAGCATGGTTGACTTTGTGCGTGTAGTGCACGCAATGCTGCACGCTATATCAGCAATCGCGTCCCAATTGACATCGTCATTTTTGTAGACGATACTGTTCTGCAAGTATTATTAAGCAAAACCCACATTATAACTTGTTGAATGGTCCAGCTAAAAATTGCTCTTACAATTGCATTCTGATACATGCGATCATTAAACTCGGAACTCTGAAGTAACACCTTCGAAACCAACTCGTGGCTCATTTTCAGCACTTGAGCATCCATGACCACTTCAGTTGTGTGCTCCGCTCGATCTTCGACGCAACCTTCGTTAATGATATTATCGGAGGTGGCGATAATGTTCCGTATGGCCTCGAGCGACTCCAGTGAAGTTTGTTGAGCTACCATATTTTCTAAAGTGATGATATTTTTAATAGTTTTAGTCTGGAAACATACTTTACTTAGTTCCAACTTACCAATGGCCTGGCCTTCGTCCAACAGGTGTTTCAGTCGAATTTTACGACCTAGTGCCTGTTCTTCAGTGTTCATTTTGTTATGTTTCTTTTGTTATTTGTTTGATAAGTCTGTCAAAGGAAACTTTAAAATAATTAATTCTGATTTTTCTAAAATATTTGCAACTGCAAATACTAAGCGCTTTTTTGTTTGTTTGCTGCCATTAAAGTGCTGCCAAGTTTGATAACTGCTGATAGAAAACAAAATAAATGAATTTGACAGGGTGTAACAAATACTAAAAAATGTACTTGTAATCAAGGTTGATTTATAAGGTTGTCGCAGGGCTGATCGCACTCTCTTCACAGTACCCATAATTGTCAAAACCAGCCAATTTTGCGAATGACTACGAAAGAAAAACGGATGATAATAGAGAGCACTTGCAGATTTTCTATGAGCTGTCAACTTCGATTTGACAATTATGGGTACTCGCTCTCTCTCTTGCGACATTCTTATAAATAAACCTTGCTTGTAATCATGGCAGAATTATAAGGTAGGGTCGACTCGGAGAGGAATGGAGTAGAAAGCAGAATAAAGCGAGATTGGTGTCAAAAATCAGCTGTTCATCGTGAATTTCTTTATGCTCACGTTTCGCAGTTGTTTTTAGGTTAAAACTGTTACAGAGTTTTTTTTGCAATTTTAAGACTTCTTCACATTTTATAGTTTTTATTACACTTTTTTTATAATATTTTCACTCAAATTAGCACAAATTTAACACCCGCGACCGCACTGTTTGCAATTTGGAAACATAAAATATTTTCTTCATTTGCAATTTCTCTCTTCAATTTCACTCTTCGTTGACGCGTGAGAGCACTCAGCGAAGCGGCCCTACCTTATCATTGTATCATGCTTGTAATTTAACAATATATTAACAAAATTTATAATATTACGGCACGTTTAGTGTTCGCGCACACTGCACATTTTTAGTCTGCCGATAGTTTGATTTGTTTTCATGTGGACATGGTGCCTTATGGAAATGCGCACACCTTCCGATTGAATCGAGCCCGACTAAAGCCCTCTGCACACTTACGGTACGTAACGAAACGACCGAAACTACAAAATATAACTACCCTGTGTTCTTATGTATACATGCACACTAACCGGCGACGAAACGGCAACGACTTTTTACGCCAACGAAAAAATCGGTGGCTATCAAACAAAAGAATTCTGACCTGCTTGTCGTTTGCTTTGATTACAAAAAACAAGTTGCAAGAAATGATTTCGAACAAGTAATTTTTCAATTCAATTCAGTTATAAGTAATTCTTATTTAAAAACATTTAATTTTGATCGTATATAAACATTTTTTCATAATAAAAGTATTTCAAGGTTTGAAACAACAATAAAAAGCAGCTTTATTCAAATCCTTTTTTTTTTGGTGCAAGGAGTTATTTTTTTTCTAAATTTATACAGCTCATTGTACATAAAAAGTACTTTGCAAAAATAATTTTTTTTTGTGACAATAATTTTCAGGCTTTTATAAAGAGGGCGCTGAAAATGACATAAAAATATCCAAAACGGTTCGATGGATATCGCCTTTCCCATGCATCAGAAACAAAAAAATTAAATGTCATTTTAAAGTACGGCATCCCAAATGATGGCGAAAGTTAGAGTAAAAAGTTAAAAAAAAGATAGATTTTCGACGGCTTTTTTATCTATAAAAAAATAGTAGGTACTTGAATTTAGGGGGGATGCTTAAAGGATAAAATTACGAACAAAATGCACTAAGATTTATTGAAATTGAACCAATAGATTTCGAGTGATCTATCGAACTGTTTTAAAAAAACTACCCAGCATAAAACTAAATATAATCACGAATCCATTATTCAGTTTCAAGCCTCCGATTTCAAGTCTGAAATTCAAATATAATTCAGGCTTCCTTTTTACAGACCTGAAATTTAGCAAAAAATCAGTCCTGTTTTATTTTAGGAAAGATTTCATATCTGAAGTTGAAATAAAAATTGCTATTCAGGCTAGAAAGCATAGATGAACATCTAAAAAAAGTATTACAAAATTTCAGGTTTGAAGAGGCGGATACTTGTATGAAAAAGTCAGGGCTGTTTTAAAGAAAAGGTCAGGCCTCGGTCCTGCTTGCCAGGCCTGAATTCTTGCATGATCAGGCTTGACATTTTTTGCTGTGTAGTTTCGAGGAAATCGCTTTTAAAGCTATTGTTTTTTGAAATTTTGCATATGTTTTTAAAATTATCGGTTAATAAACTTACTATTATTTAGTATGCAATGCCAGGTATCGTTTTAAAAACATGTATGTATATTCTAGAAACTGTAACCCAGTGGGCACAAGCAGGGCTTCGAATCGCAACTAGCAGGCCTTTATATGGATTTTGTAGCCTTTCCGCACTCATATCCAAGCCCATTAACTTTTTTATATGAAACGAGAAAATTTTCTAGGCCTTCCGCTCTCCCTGCTTTAAAGAGGCCTGCTATAAGCACTCCTTTAGAATGGCTTAAAGAAGAGGTTAGCCAAAACAATTAAAAAATATTTTTTTTTATTTCTTTTTATGTATACCTACCTATTTATTTTGTGATTTTATTTTATTTTACGTATTTTTGCCAGATAAGAATATTTCTAAGTCATGACGTTGATAATTATTCAGTACGAAAAAGTAACCCTGAAATATAAGCAGAACCCGTTTTTGTAGGAAAAATATAATTGTTGTACTGCCCTGGGTAGCGAAAAATGAGGCCTCATAGAAGCGCTCGCAGAAGCAGCGAGGAAGTCATGTGTCTTACCGCCAAAAGTAGCAGTAAATGCACGCCTTCGTTAGAAGAGGCCTAGCTTAATTGCCTATTGGGAAAGAACACATTAAGCAAACAAAAAAAAAAATATGTACACGTATATTATACCTTAAAGCCTTTTTGTAAAAATGTCATTATAGTCCCAACCTCTGCTTAAAACACAGACCACAGAACCATTTCTTATGTCTGTTCAAAACTCAAAATGCTTCTTTTGAAAATCAGATTTTTTTAGTAATGACGTAAATATTAATTAATACTAAACTTATCACAGAACTATTTGCCATGAAAATCCAATAAAATATTAAAAATTTTCCAATATTTAAATACAACTTCAGGATAAAGTTTTTTGTTTTGATTTTTGAAGTTTTTTGCTCAGATACGAGGGGTGCCTTTTATATTTCGGGATTAGAGAACAAAAACAAATATTAATCATCGAAAATCACTTTATTGTTTTTCAAAATATTCTCCATTAAGATCTATACACTTTTGCATGCGTTTGAACCAATTGTCGAAGCACTTTTGCCACTCTGATTGAGGTATCTCCAAAACATGCATTCTGAATGCCGCAACCGCTTCTTCGGGCGTCGAAAATCGTTGTCCACGCAGTTTATTCTTCACGGTTGGGAATAAAAAGAAGTCATTCGGTGCCAAGTCAGGACTATACGGCGGATGACCCATCAAATCGATGTTTTGGGTGCTCAAAAATGCAGTTGTTTGAGCCGATGTGTGAGAGCTCGCATTGTCGTGGTGAAGAGTGATCCGTCTTCGGCGGTTGGTTTTCCTGATTTCTTGGAAGACAACTGGCAAACAAATGGTTGTGTACCACTCAGAGTTGACTGTTCTGCGTTGTTCTAGTGGTACGGTTGCGACATGTCCATATTTTCCGAAAAAACAGGCGACCATTTGCTTGGAAGTGCTTCGTGCGCGATCAACTTTTGTTGGATTTGGCTCATCTTGAAACACCCATACAGTCGACTGCTGTTTACTTTCGGGCTCATACGCGTAAGTCCACGATCATCACCTGTCACGATGTCATAGACGTGTTTCGAAGCACCGCGATCGTATTTTTTGAGCATTTCCTTCGACCAATCGACACGAGCCTTTTTTTGAGCGATTGACAAATTGTGTGGGATCCAACGCGAACAAATTTTTTTGACAGTCAAATGTTTATGCAATATTGAATGTATGCTGGTCCCACTTATGCCTAAGGTTGCCTCAATCTCACGATAGGTAACATGACGATCTTGCAATATCAATTCGCGCACAGCATCAATGGTTTTCGGAACAACAGCTGATTTCGGACGACCTTCACGAAATTCGTCTTGGAGTGAACTACGACCACGATTGAATTCACCATACCATCGATAAACACTGGTCCTTGATGGAGCTTCATCGCCAAAAATTGAATTAAGTTCATCCATGCACTGTTGCTGTGTTAATTCACGTCGAAAGTTGTAAAAAATAATCGCACGAAAATGTTCACGATTTAATTCCATTTTTAGACCGAGATGAATCTTTTAAGTTACTATAAACAACACAAATAGCGCTCGTATGTCAAAACGTTCTGAGTACGTATAAGCCAACAAATGTCAAACTTTGCGATAGAGCTTTCAGTTGACAGATTGCAACACCAGGGTTGCCAAATCGCGAAATATAAAAGGCACCCACGTATATAATATTATTTTCATTTTCATAAACATAACCGGAATCGTATTTGCAATCGAAATGAAACAGAACATTAAAACTTGTAAGTGAAATCGTGCATGAAGAAATCACGGAATAAGAAACAACTCAACAGGTTTTTATATTTTTTATTTTTTGAAAAATGATCAGGTCATTACTACCATGTCCATAAATGCAAAGAAGTTTTTATGTGATTTTTTAAACTCCTTTTTGATATTTATCAAGGTGTTGGAAATGTAACAGGTATCAATCAATATAATGATGAAGTCAGATTTTATTTTTTTTTTATTAATTTTTAGCTTTAGCTAGAGTTAAACATTAAAAAAAAAAAAAAAATCATTCAATGAAAGATGACACACACTACTTTAGCTTGTTTTTTTTTATAAAGGATTTAATTATTTATATATACATAGCTGTATAGAGAGATTGCCTATTAAGACAGTTTCAATTTAAAGCAACAACAATGCAACAATTATAATAGTGAGAAAATGTATGCTCAAGTCAATCAATGAATGTTTTTCGACAGTGTGTGTAATTGATGAAATTATTCTTGGACTGCCTCACCGCTGTCAATCCAAGTATACTCCTTTCGTGGTCTGCCAGGTTTACCAGTAGAAATTTTCTTCGGTAGTCCAGGTGCACGTACCATTAATCTGCCATTGACAATTTTTGTTTTTTCATTCTTCTTGATCGGTTGCTTCTCCAAAACACCACCATCAGTTGGTTTTGAGCGATTGCGTCCTCTTTTGGGTGAAATTGTATTCTCAATCACAACCTTATCCTCTGTGTTAGCGGTGGTGTTCGTCGCGGAGCGAGATTTTTTAGTAGTTTCTGCTACTTTTGGCATGATGTTGAGAAAGAAGTAGTCGTTGTTGAGTAGTTGATAGCGGTCTTGATTACGTGCTAGCGTGCGTTTGTGCGTATGTGTATGCGTTAACACGTCTGAAGATCTGCTGATTAAATGGTTTCTTCTGAAACTTTTAAGATTTTCTTTCTGCTCGCGCAATATAAGATGGCAAAATTATTTTCCAAATAAAATTCACAACAAAATAATTATTCTTCTGAACAAACTCGGCTTACAACGTTAAACGATTACTGCTTGCGAAGGAATGAAATCAGATTATTGAAATAGGTCGCTTAAAATTCGGATTTCTTGACGGTTTCGAACTTAATGCCCACTCACTTAACTTTCATATCGTCCTACTTACAAATTATTATTCCATTTCTACTTTTCTGACCTTTAATTCAAAGCATTAAAGGAATAATTCTATCTTTATCTACATTTCTTTAATCAATATACTTAAGTAGATGTTAAGTTTTAATTATTTACTTGCATGTTTTTCTGCACTTTATATATGCAATTAATTTCCAGTTAGATTTACTGGTAACGACTTCCAATTAGTGCAGCGTGTGAATGCTTAAAGCTAGGCAGTTGACGATGGCATTTGGAGGAACATACAATGTAATAAATCTTCCTACACCAGCGGTTCTTTGCTGTTTTAGTGGCACTTTTCATCCATACAACACTCATTGTACTATATTGTTGATTTAGAAGAATTCGCTTGAAAGCTCTTTTGCGCTTGACTTGGCTTACTTCTCACAGAATTTTATTGTTTCCGTTTGGCAATAAGCTGGCCTATTGTGCTTATTTAGCTTTTATTTGATTTTCTTCTTGAGTTTTTTTTTATGATTAAAAAGATTGAATTAAAGGAGGAATTAAGGAAAACAAGGTCACCTATTTTTGTACCATGCCTATTCTTAATTGGATTATAAAGACATCTAGAAAAGTTCTAGAAAATTATGAGAAATTTACTTTCAATATTTATAATTTACTTTCAATATAATACATCAATTATATTATTTTTTTTTTCAAAACAAAAGATTTAACCTTTAATCTCTACATCTAACCTTTAATCTATTTACATCTTCAAATAGATTTCTCCTATTTTTCTTAAATGTGTATTTGCTACATATGTAGCAAAGCTCGGATTGTTTAAATAGTTTTTCCGTACGAGCGCCATATTGATTCACAATTAAAATTTTTATTCACAATATTTTCACTATTCTTAATTTAGCACCAACCGCTGTTGAAAAATTTTCATAGAGCACTCATATATTTCTAATTTCATACTTTCTCTTTGCTTGCTGGTTTTTGGTTGGTGACAGTAAATTAATTTAAAAAACTTCCTATATTAAAAATATTTTCGAAATTTTCAAAGATTTTAGTTAAAATAAAAATGTTTATTAAAATTCCAGAATTTTTCCATTATATAAAAATTTGTTTAAGATATACATAAAAGAATAAAAAATATACAGAGTTTCAAATATCTATACCCCACAAAATTTTAAAAATTTTATAATTTTGAAGGTCGATATGTTCAAAACTACAAAAGATTAAAAAAGGATTATGCAAAAATTGAATGACAAAATATTTTTAAATAAAAATATATACAAACTAACAAAATTGGTCAATTTGGTAAAAAGATATAGTAAAATTATTAAAAAAGGAACGGGGTTTCACATTTTGGCCTATAACACCCAAACTCAAGCTGATGGCAAAAAACTGACATCATTTCTGCAACTTTTCTCTGTTCCTCTTTGTAATATTTTTGAATTTTAAAACAGTATTAAGGCATAATTTTTTAAAATTCATACTTTTTAGTGTTAAAACATTATTGTCAAATATTTAATGATGTACTTTTTTGTAAAGTTTAAACCATTTCAGCCCTTTAATGTTCGACGTTTTTTTAAAAATGCTCCCAACACTTTTCGCTTCACCACAAAGTTGGCTGCAATTTTCACTTTTTTTTTGATCATTCTTACTTACAGTACGTTTTCATGATACATTTACAAAATAACTTAAAGATTATATCAATATTGCTGGGACACTATTTTCTGTTTCCATACTTTCTGTGCTTAAAATGGGAGAAGAAGAACAAGCATAAAACCGCTCTCTCCAGGAAACATAGTGCACAGACAATGCTAGAACTCAAGACTCCGAGTAAAGTAAGAACAAGCATCAACTTCACAAACAAATTGACGCTCATTTTAATTGGCGCAATTTACGTTTGACATTTCTGCAGTCAAAATCAGCTGTTTTGTGCTTGAAACTTACTGGAAGCTGTTTCCGTACTTTTGCAGCTTCTCTCACATTTCATTTTTACTCTCTCAGTTTGAACTTACACAAATCTTACACAGTGTAGAGTACGGAAACACACCTATTATGTATGTTTACACGATATGTTTACTAAATACCTAAGGCTTACAATAGGGGTATTCACGATATGGTGTATTTGCCCTTGTATTGTGTATTTTTGATAAATTTGATATTTGTAGTAAATTTTGTTAAGTTACAACAACAAAATACACATTGTTCAAAATACAACCCTGTGGCAAAAACACAACTGTGTAAATTTCGTTGTGTATATCAGCTGATCGCAAAAGCATTTCTACTCAACATCGATTAAGCTACCGGCTGCGATGTAAGTTTATTTAAAAAAATTTAATATTGTTAATGCTTCGTTAAATTTCATTATTCATTATTTTGTAGGCTTTTCAATTTATATGTCTAAATAAAAATATATACACAAATTATCTGATTTTAAATAACCAATATTTTATAGAAGGTTCGCTCACAATAGGTTGTAAATGTTGTAAATTTTGTAAAAACTTATAACAAATCACATCGTGAATACCCCTAATATCATTATTAGCCTAAACTACAAATGTAATTACAATATTTAAAAAAATTTATAAAATACAATTATTATAAAATAATTTTATTAAGAAAAGCTTTAATCCATATATTAAACATATTGCTTTTCCAAGTCGCTCTCTTCACGCAGCTACAAGTGATACAAAAAACGCAACTTTGCGCTCTTTATTTTGCATATTTTTCGCTCTTCTGTGAAGCACACCAACGAACTTAAAGCAACTAATTTAAACAAACCACAATAAAATGCTTTTCAAAAGCTTTCAATTGCTTACTTAATTCCACTTTCATTATAGTGCGCCGACGCAGTTGTAAAGAAAACCTCGCACCGAACAGTTCGCTGATAAAGTCGTGATCGTGATTGTGTTTTATTTTCTGTACAAATTAGTTAACAATAACATAAACTACACCACTATAAGTGAAATTCTTAATTCGCGAAATAATTATAATGTTGCTAAAATGCTTAAATTAAAATATTTTTTATTCTAAAAAAGGTAATTTGAATATGAAAAAACGAAACTACTTTAGAGTTAATAATAAATGGTTGAGCATTAACTACCATAAGTTCACAGCTTGTAAGCGAGCATATTCAAAATTATACAACTTTCTCATACTCATAAAAAAAAAAAATGTGTAAATGAAGTAAAAAAAAAAATTAAGTTGTACAAAACAAAAACAAAAAATATCAAAAAATGTAAAAAATATATATATACTGTGTGTAAAGCCAATTACAAGTAAGCTGCAACAAAAGCACAAAAGCAATATTGTGTAGTGAGTGAAGCTCAGACAAATTTTTATTTAGTTTTTTTTTTTTTTTAAAAGAAAACTAAAAGTTCTTTTTTAATTTTTTTTTTTTTATTTAGGACCAGAACTTTAATTTATTTAAACACTTAAATAAATTGAAGTAAATTAAAAATAGCTGCCTATAAGAAACATGCCTGATTTTGTTTTGTTTTTTTATGCTTTACAATTTTTGCTTTCTTTAGTCAATGATTTCTTTAGTCAGAAAAATAGCTACCGGCTTATAGTGACCCAATTTAATGTACCTTCCAGCTGCTTCAGTTCACCATAATTGATGCTTTTTGTAGCTTAAGCTTAACTTAAGCTGTTTATAATTTTTCCTCCTCTTCTTTCTCTTGTCAATTTTTGGTTTTTTTATCATTAATTAATGTCGCTACTGTTGTGAAATTTTATTTGCTGTTTTGACATGACGTGAACTGCAGCTTAACTTATATTGATGCTATTTGTGGAAATTAAAACTTTATCTTTAAGGTCATATCTGGCTATTTTCGCCACCGCTTCTTTTATTAAGTGGACCGAATATGCCTGAGGTAGCTAAATTGGATGCTACAAAGCATCTTTATTTTTAGTTTTTTTTTTCTTTTAAGTTGACTGAACTAAAATCATGTTCATCTTACAGCTCATGTTGTGTGAGGCAACCCTTGACCTTGAACGAATTAACTATTCTTTTATGGCATTGATTGAAATTAATTTTGTGTTTATTTATGAGCTAGCGATTGCATGTCGGCGGCATTTCGTCAAGTTTGTCGCTTAAGTTTTTTGTTTTTGCGCGTTTAACCCTCTAACCAGCAAGGCTGCCCTAAGGCAGATATTGTCATTTTTCATATAATTTTAACGCTATTTTTTTTTTACAGCCATTTAAAATTGATTTTTTGTGTTTTTCGAGCTTGCAACTTTTTGATAGCTCAAAAGAATAAACTTTTTACAACCATTTAGTAGTGATTTCTTGTGTTTATTGACAAATAAATTATTGTCTGCACATAATCAAAAAAGGAAATATAAAAAAATATATTTTTAAGTGCCCAATATTAATGAATCTTTTTGATCGGTATAATAGAGACATATATTTTTATTTTGAGTACTTTAAGAGTTACTCTTATAAGTTTAAGAGTTAAGAGAGATGTAGAGTTAATAGTTGTATGAGAACTATCTTGCATTTTGTAAAGTGAGTTTTCTGACTTTTTTTTACCTAACGTCGAAACTGCCAATCGAATTGACATTTATCTAGCGGGTTTGTTTTCTATAGCCAATATTTTTCACCATTATTTATCAGAAATAATTATTTTGGTGGCTTCCCCTACTTCAATTATATCAACCTTGCTGGTGGGTTAAGCTAATGGGAAACTAAAATTTCTAAATTTAACAAAAATGGTACAAAGTAGAAAATGAAAAAAGTAAAAGAAACAGAAAAAGTAAAAGTAAATGACAACCTATGATCACCACCGTTTGTGTGAATATAGCCTAGAGTGGTCCTTAGTTGTATGTAGTACAACATTTTCTTTTCTAATCGTTAATTAGCCACCGGGAGTTTGTTCCTTATCATAAAAGAGGTAAACTGTGAAATTTTAAGGAAAATATATTGACATTTAAACGTCAATAAAAAAAAATCCCAAAAATCAGAAAATACAAACTTTGAAAAAAGCAAACAAGAAATGAACTAAAAAAAGGTTCTGAACTAATTTGTACAAAAAATTAAAAAAAAAAAACAAAAATCGGATCAAAAGGTTATAGCTGTTGAAACTTTTAATTTTTCTTCAAAAATCCCTAAAGTGCCCTTTCCTGGCATATCGAACACAAAAAATAATATAAAAAATAAAAAAACACAGGTGCGTCGTTGGACACACGAGAGAAGCGTAGCTTTTTCGCAGTTACATAGATATGATAGCTTAATAATTTTTTCTTTTTAATAAATTAACTTTTAAATTCAAAAATTTAAAATAACATAAAAAAAATTACATACATACACAAAACGTACCCAGTAGGCATTGGAAGGTATTCGAAGGGCTACCAGCTGGCCTTAAAATGGATGTCTGAGGCCTACCCTACTCATATCCAAGCCCATATACTTTTTTATATGAAATGGCCAAATTTTCCATGTCTTTCGCTCTCCTTGCTTTAAAGAGGCCTGCTATAAGCACTCCAAACAAATAAAAAAATATATTTTTTTTTTTTAGTTCTTTTTATGTATACCTACCTATTTATTCTGTGATTTTATTTTATTTTACGTTTTTTTTGTTAGATTAGAATATTTCTAAGTCATGACGTTGATTATTATTCAGTATTTTCGAACTAATATATATTTTAACTTTGAACGAAAAAGTAACCCTGAAATATAAGCAAAACCAGTTTTTGTAGGAAAAATATAATTGCTGTACTGCCCTGGGTAGCAAAATATTAGGCCTCATAGAAGCTCTCGCAGAAGCAGCGAGGAAGTCATGTGTCAAGTAAATGCACGCCTTCGTTAGAAGAGACCTAGCTTCATTGCCTATTGTGTACTTACTGCTTATTTTTTTATTGTTGTATGTAAAATTTCCGCGCCAATTACATATACAGGTATATAATGTCAGCGACTCTCCATTTTAACTCTACACACATGGTTGTGAACTTGGCTGCACTAAACAAATTTTTTCCTTCAACAGAGTACTACCTAGCGAAAAAAAATTCCGCTGCCTGTTCACAAAACTCAATGTACTTCTTATGGGAATTTTGTTTACGTTTTTACAACAAATTTGCTTCTACTTGCTACAAGATGTCAGCATTGGTGTTTTCCTTTGAAACAAGAAGAAACAAAACCCATCCATGTTGGTGACATCTTATTGGCATAAGCCAATACATAATCCTCTATCTATTGATAGATTGTAACGATCTGCTTCAGCATAGCTTCTGTTATACTTAACATTGAATCAACAACCATTTCTAACACAGCTTGGTGGCCTGGTGGATAGCGTATAGAACTCGTGATCAATTGGGTCCGAGTTCAAATCCCAACGGGGGCAAAGAAATATTTTTAATATTTATTACTATTAAAATATTTGATTTTCTTGTTGTAATAAACGCAAGCAATAATAAACCATAAAATTCTAAGAAAAAAATCTGTCGAACATTTTTCAGATTTCACTCTAAGCAAATCACAGAACCATGGCAGAATTATAAGGTAGGGTCGACTCGGAGAGGAATGGAGTAGAAAGCAGAATAAAGCAAGATTGGTGTCAAAATCAGCTGTTCATCGCGAATTTCTTTATGCTCACGTTTCGCAGTTGTTTTTAGGTTAAAACTGTTACAGGTTTTTTTTTGCAATTTTAAGTCTTCTTTCACATTTTATAGTTTTTATTACACTTTTTTTATAATATTTTCACTCAAATTAGCACAAATTCAACACCCGCGACCTCACTGTTTGCAACTTGGAAACATAAAATATTTTCTTCATTTGCAATTTCTACGAAATTCGTCGTTTTGACATATATGTTCCATCTCATTATCCACTCTTCGTTGACGCGTGAGAGCACTCAGCGAAGCGGCCCTACCTTATCATTGTATCATGCACAGAACGAGGCGTAAAACGCTTCGCTTCAAAAATCATCTGCCTGGTTCAGACTGTGTGGCAAAACTTTAATTTTTTAAGTCATTATCAACGTTATTCGTAATCACACTATCTGAACGATTGTCACAACGATTCGATGGCGAACTGTGTTACAAAGTATACTTCAACAATGGCTGTGGCTTCAAAAATGTTGATGGGAACCGTAAAAATTGTGTGTGGCTAGTTGTGTGACACAATGAAATACAAAAAATTAAAAGCCTACATGCTGTATGTATTAATGTATTAATGCATAAGAAGATCTATAAATATTTTTATATTTATGAGTCCTCTAAACTTATAAATATGGATTCGAATTTGGCTTAATATTGTTGACACAACATAACTAAGGGGTTTTAAATTCCAAAAACAAACTTTCGTAGATCATTTAAGCTCTAGATATCTCTTCCATGCCCTAAAGTTCATGGAGATGGAGTAAACTTTGATATAGTATTGAGGAATACGTGTACATGGTTCGTCTATTCGACATTTGTGAGTTCCTTACGTTTTAAAGGGCATGAGTGAATATTTCATTAGACAAAATATTTCATTTAATCCCACCGCATTTAATGTAGTTTCTTTATTGTGTCTTATATGGTTTCTATGAATTCCTGGAACAAAAATCAAAAATTGTTTGGCCAATAACTCCACTGGGATTATTTTTGAACTTAGTTTTCTAATGGATTTCTTTTCTAGATTTATTGGCCACATAGCCAAATAGAAACATAAGTTCAGAAAGTAAAAAATCTCAAAAATGATCTCATAAGTTCAGAAAGGAAACGATGACAAAAAAAAAAAACAACTTCTATACAGAGTTTAACAAGAAAAAGATCCATTTAAGAAAAACGTTTACTTTTTTACCGTTATATGGTCGAAGTAAGCAAATAATTTCAACAGTCAGTATTTCTGAGTCTGATTTGTATAACATTAAACAGCTTAGTTGAATTTAAGTCTAATAATTTTTTCAAACCATTAAAACTTATTTCTCGTTTTTAATGAAAGTCCATGGTCTCTGAAACTAGTGCTGCAAATCAAAGTGATAAAGAAAAACTAAATCATGAAGGCAAAGTATATTTCATAAATTTTGTCTATCATAAATTTAGTTTTTAAATTAATAATACATGTTCTAAGTAGCACTCAAAAATTTACTAAAATTGGATGGTGAACTTTTGAACTTCGTTTTTGTATCATATTTTTTTTTGTGTAAGTGGAATTTTCATAAAACATTTGATATTATTATCAACAAACATTAGCAAAATTTGTTTGATATCATTATATTATCTCACTGATTATTATATACAATTTCGTCAAAGTTGTTTTGAACAAACTGTTTTTAAAATATCGGAGTCATACTTCATCAAACAAGAGTGTGAACGATTGTCACACAAAATGGAGATGAGATTTTGACTATGTATTTGAAAATCACTGCTACACAGATTTTATGCCATTTTAGGACACACAATATGAACCAATATTTTTCAGTTAACATGAAAATGAACAATAGTTGCTAATGTGTGGCATGACCATGTTGTCACACAGTCTGAATCAGCCAATAGATTTCTCATTTGTAATGACTTAAATAATTCTTAAGAATTTATCTGATTTTCTTTCGCAAAATGTTGGAATTGCAGAGCTGCCAAAATATATTGAGGGCTTATATTCAAAATTGTTTATCTACAAAAACACAAGTTTTCAGGAGAAAAAAAAAGTATCTTTGTAGTGGGGGGTTTTGTTTTTGTTAAAATTTTTGGTGTAGATGCAGTTGGGGTCAGCAATGAATTTGGCATCAAAAAAATTTTTCTTCAAAATGTAGATAGAAATTGTTGAATATAAGCCCTTGATATAATTTTGTTTTGAAACACAAAAAATTAAGACACAAACTGTTTAATAAAAAAAAGAAAACTTAATAACACCGTTTATATCAGCTATTATAATTCTTTGTTTCTTAACCAATGCCAATTGTTCTATGCTTTTAATAAAACATGTTATAACAGAATAAAAAAAAAAAAATAACGCATATTATTGTTAACCTTGTGCTTAAATTGATATAATTTATAATAACAACTTCCAAAGCTAAGCAACATAAGTGAGAGGTCTTGTTTGCACTTGGCTTATACAAGCACAATCTGAGCATTAGTAGAACAGATGTTTTATTTTTATATTAGTACCCATGCAGAATATTTTATTGACCATTAATAAGAGCTGAATTGAGTTGTAAAACTAGTTGTAGGCAAATAAAGGCCGTCCAGCGTTTGCCTTTACAACCAGTTTAAGAGAAGCCAAGAGTAATTGAAACAATGAAGCTGCATCACAACTTAACACAGAGCCAGCTGAACTTTTTCAGGCGTTCATGTAAGAGAAATATTATGAACGTCTGTATCTATGAAAAATTTCAAGGAAGTTGTGCAAAATTTTTCAAATTTATTTCCTTAAATTTATTTCTGTAGCTTAGCGGTTTGCGCATCTTAACCTATGCTTCATAAACATGTAAAAACTATTACATAAGCATACAAAAGGTGACTAATTATAAGTGCAAAAGTAACATATTTAAAATAAAATCCAATGATATTGATGCATATGAAAAGCAATGCAAGACATGCAAGCGCAAAACAAAAGACTTAAGCAACGAACTTGAACTGCCATAGCGCGTTGCTGCTTCGCTTGAGTGCAAACATTTTGCTTTGAGTGTGTAGTTCTATCAACTACAATCAAAATAATAGTGAGCTGAGTAAAAAGGAAGCTTTTTTTTTTTGTTTAAGAGTGACCTAATTTTCGTGCATTCACATTGTTTATCTCTGTGCGAATTCTCGTGCGATGGAAAAACCTTTGTGAAAAAAAAACAAATTGAAATGTTTGTGTTACTGCTTGGCTATGCTTTATTGACTGTAATTTTTTTTTCGAGATTTTGAGATTTCAAGAAATAATCTTTATGCTGAAAAACGGGCTTTGGCGAGTGAGTGTATTTGTGAATTGCTGTATTAACAAAAAGTATAAAATGAAGACTACTTTTTTGGTTGCACTTTTGTAGCAACTCGTTAAAGGTTCCAACTTGATATTGATGCGATATTTTAAGCAGCTCAAAAGTATTTTATACATATTAAATAGCATTGTGCTTTTACTCAATAAGGCAAACTACATAATATTTAATTAGTAAATGCATACGCAGCACCTTGAAATGAAGCTAATGAGTTGCATTCAGCACTTAAAACTTTGTTTAATTGTTGACAATATTTAAGTTGAACTGACAGTTAAAAAAAAAATAATGTTACAGCTACTTAATATCAATCTCTCAAGGTTATTGCAGTTAGTACAGCATGATTGCTCAAGACTTAAAATTGCATTCAAGATTTAAAAGTGGTCAGATTTGCAGCTATGCAGGGTGAAGGAAAATATCAAAAGTCATGTTATGGTGCAAGATTTTTTTAAGTATAGTCTTTAACAATAAGCAGTAAATAGAATTTTGCAGCTAAACAAGTTTGTTGCTTCAGTCTTTTGTTTTTAGAGTTAACATTTTTTTTTTTTTAAATTTCGAATAGTTTAATTAAAAGCCTATTTATGAAGAAAACAGCAAGGAAATTTAATAAATCTGTGAATAACTTATTTTTTTCAACGAAGCTTACTGTAAGCATTTCATTGCTTTAGTCTGTTTTTCGTTCTGCTTGCAACTACGATGCTATGAAAGGTGTTTTGCAATTTATTAAATTTAAGTGTAGTGATTTTCATAACAAATTCATGACATATTTTCTAAAATTTTTATAAAAAAAAAACAATTTCAAGTCTCTTACAAAAAGTTAGCAAATTTCTATAAATCCAAACAAAGTAGCTTACGACAAGAAATCTTAGATTATAACTCTCGCTAGAGTATTAGTGAAAAAATACCGCTATGTTACATTGCAGTCTTAAAGAAATTCACAGCACGTTTTTTCTCTTTTCATATACTGTACATTTATTTCTATGTCAAACGCATATTTATGCAGTGGAGCGTTTAAAAACAATCTTTCGCACGGAAATTAAGTTGAGAACGGTTGGAATTTTAATATGCAGCAGCAACTCTGTAATAACTCTGATAGCTGTTTGCAATAATTATTGTTTCTCTTGCTTCAAAATTTCTCTTATAATTTTTAGTTATTTTCTGCTCTAAGTAGCTTTAACGCGATTTACTGCTTAATTTTTCTTTCCGCTTAAAAAGTGCTATACGGATTTAACTGTAGTGTTCGTCGAGCTGCTGCTGGCAGGTTTTATATTTTTTTACTTATTTTATTAGTACTTTTATGCATGCTCAACACGCATTCATGCCTTGTGGTGTGCAGGTGTATGAGTGAGCGTGTTTTTCTATACTTCAAATTTAAACAAAAAATAAAAGCTGTGCCAACATTTCTGGTTGAACACGAAAATTAATGAAATATTATGTTGTGGTAATCAAAACCGAAAATAATAGTAAATTGTGCAAACAAAACAATTGTAATCTTTGTGTTTTTATATGTTTATTTATTGAACAAATACTGGTATTAAATTTAAAAAAAATTTGTTATAGTAACAAAAATTTTGCCAAGCACATATTATTATTTTCCAAAATAATTGGTTTCACATTTTTTCTACGTACTTCAACAAAGAGTAAATTATCGTTTTATTTTATCAGTTAAATTAATAACTTAATTTTTCCGCATTGAACTTGATGTATTTAACCAAAACAGAAAAAACATTGGTGAAATAAATGAGTGACTTATTTTATACTTCACCTATTTCAAAAGTATAGTTTTAAAAGAAGATCTTGTAAAATTGCAAAAAAGTTATAGAATTATTTAAAAGAACTTTGCAAGAAAACTTTGAAAAATTACAAAACAGTTTGTTACAGAAGGTCAATTTCACGTATAGCGGCCCTACACAGAAAAAGAATAATTTTCTTATTTTTAATTAAACTCCGTGAATTGATGTCCACAAGACAATGTCAATTATGGAAAATAAAAACAAATAGCAATTTTTAATTTTTATCAGTTTGGCACACTTTCAAATTTGCATATACTGAAGACTCAGTTCTCCTTTATATGTGTGGTCTTAATGCTACGTTTTCTTTTATACCTTTTCTCATCATTAATTAAAACCGCAATCTCTGAAAAGAATATACTCCCATTTGCTTTTTATTAAAGTTTCGGCTTTGTATGTTTTATAATAAGAGTTTTGGGGACTAATTGAAATATTAAAATTTTCGGTCACATCCGTCACAGCAAACATTGAAAAAGTTCAATAAAATTCTTAGTTTATATAATAAACACATGATAATTTCCTACAATAACAATGTAAGCGCAATGAATAATGTAGTGAAATTTTGTGAACCTATTTTTAGTATTAGAGTATTTAGTTAAAGAAAATATTTGGTCACACCTGTCACACCATCGCTAAAGTGAGATTTTTCCAATGGATGCTAAAAATAAAATAAAAAATATTCAAAAAATCCAAGCAGTCTCTGTGTATGTCTGCGGCATGATACAATGATAAGGTAGGCCCATGATACTAAATGCTCTCACGCGTCAACGAAGAGCGGATAATGAGAAGGAAGATGCTTGTCAGTTGATGGCTTGGCCATGCGATGTAGCACCAATTTAGTTTCCTCCCATAAAGTTGCAAACATAAACATCCATAAAGTGCGGTCGCGTGTGTTAAATTTGTGATAATTTGAGTGAAAATATTATAACAGTGTAATAAAAACTATAAAATGTGAAACTCTTAAAATTGCAAACAAATCTGCAACAAATTCTAACCTACAAACTGCGAACGTGAGTATAAAGAAATTTGCGATGAACAGCTGATTTTGACATCAATCTAGCTTTATTCTGCTTTCTACTCCATTCCTCTCCGTGATGAGCTTACCTTATAATTCTGCCATGGTCTGCGGTACATATTAATCTGAACCTAGAAAAATTACCTTAAAACATGCTCTCCTGGAGTATTCTGCTGTCTATGATAGTATTATTTTGTTGCGTGCTTATCTTTGTAAATGAAATCAATAAAAAAAAAATGTATTTCTTCAAACTTTTCGGTTTCATTCTAGGTCACTCCCGTCACGTTTTCTAAAAAGTTTTTTTTTAAAGAAAAAAATAGTTTTCTCTATACAGTCAGTATTAATTACAATCAAAAATTTTTTAAACAACACTATAATTATTGTATGCATTCTACGGAAAGTTTTACAGAATATATTCTGAAAGTTATAACTCCTTAAAAGCTCAAATTTGTAAGGTCACACCCGTCACAGTCTTCAGATGACCATTCTGTGCAGAAATTGTGTTCTTTCAGAGTCTACTTGTTCTGAAACGTTTTAAAAATGTACTTACTTACTTACTTACTTAGGTGGCCGTGACAACCCGTGTCCGGATTTCGACCGACCTCATCAGCTCTCGCCAGGCGCCTCTGCTTTGCGCGCGCCTTCTCCAATCGGATACACCAAGTGCGGTTAGGGCTTCCTCAGCCTGGTTCATCCATCGGAGGCATGGTCTCCCTCGTCGTCGTTGACCAGCGACCCTCGCTTCGAGCACCTTTTTCGCTGGAGCTTCGTCGTCCATACGATGGACATGACCCAGCCAGCGTAGTCGCTGCACAGTTATACGCCGAACTACGTCAATGTCTCCGTAGAGCTCATACAGCTCGTGGTTCATTCGGATGCGATAGTCATCGCCGACTCAAACAGGACCGAAGATTTTGCGAAGAACTTTTCTCTCGAACACCCCCAGAGCGGCTGCGTCAGTTTGCGAAACTACCCATGCCTCAGCGCCATAAAGCAGCACAGGTAGAACGAGCGTCTTGTAGAGTGTTAGTGTTGTCGATCGAGAGAGGGCTCTGGAACTTAGTTGCTTACTGAGCCCGTAGTAGCACCTATTAGCAATTATTGTTCTTCGCTTTATCTCCAGGCTGATTTCGTTGTTAGTATTAATGGCGGTGCCAAGGTATACAAACTCCTTGACTACTTCAAAGTTATAGCTGCCGGATGAAACGTGGGAGTCTAAACGCCGAGCTCCCTTGTTTGTAGACAGCATATACTTTGTTTTACCCTCATTTATCGTCAAACCCACTTTGGCTGATTCCTTTTCGATAGCGGCGAAAGCAGCGGTAACATCTCTCTTGGTTCTGCCAACAATATCAATATCATCAGCGTAAGCAAGGAGCTGGACACCTTTATAAAAAATGGTGCCATTACGATGCACACCGGCCTTTCGTACGATCCCCTCCATGATGATGTTGAAGAGATCGCAAGACAGTGGATCGCCTTGCCTGAAACCTCTTTCGGTATTGAAGGTTTCGGAGAGGTCATTTCCTACCTTGACGGAGCTGCGTGTGTTGCTCAACGTCATTCTGCAAAGTCTAATCAACTTTGCAGGTATACCGAACTCAGACATTGTTGCGTATAGGCAATCCCTTCTCGGGCTATCGAACGCAGCTTTAAAGTCGACAAAGAGATGGTGTGTGTCAATTTGATTTTCGTGGGTTTTCTCCAGGATTTGTCGTAGCGTGAAAATCTGGTCAATGGTGGACTTACCAGGTCGAAAGCCACACTGATAAGGTCCAATCAGTGTTTTTGTAATTGGCTTTAATCTTTCACACAGTACGCTTGAGAGAACCTTATATGCGATGGAAATAAGACTGATACCTCTATAACTTGCGCAGATTGTAGGGTCTCCTTTCTTAAGTATAGGGCACAGTACACTGAGGTTCTAATCGTCGGGCATGCTTTCTGCTAGCCATATTTTGCTGATGAGCTGATGCATGCGCCTTATCAATTCATCGCCGCCGGTTTTAAACAATTCAGCTGACAGGCCGTCAGCACCCGCTGCTTTATTGTTTTTGAGTCGTTGGATAGCAACTCGAACCTCTTCATGGCTAGGTGGTGATACTTCCACTCCGTCATCGTCGATTGGTGGCACTGCACTGTGCTCTCGATGGGCGGCATTGGTGGAATCGTCGCCATTAAGTAAATTGGAGAAGTGCTGTCTCCACAATCTAAGCACACACTGTGTATCCGTATTCAGATCTCCATTTTCGTCTCTACAAGTGGATGCTCCGGGCTTGAAACCTTGGGTTAGACGCTTAACCTGTTGATAGAATTTCGTGCATCCTTCTTGCCCTGGTATACCTCTAGTTCCTCACGCTCACGCTTTTCCTGCTCTCTTTTCTTGCGTCTGAAAAGGCGCCTCTCTTCCTTCCTCTTTTCGCGGTAGTTTTCTCGCACGGCTCGCGTTGCAGCTGACTGCAGCGTTTTTCTATAAGCGGCGTGTTTTACTGCAGTCGCAATGCGACACTCCTGATCATACCATTGGTTCCGAGGTTGCGGGCGCCGGAAAGCAATGACTTCTTCAGCGGCAGCGCGCATGGAGTGGGATATATGCGCCCAAAGTCCGCCGGCGTCGTCGAGTCCAGAGGTTGGTCGGTTGAGCTTAACCGAGAGTTGAGCGGAGTAGGCTTCGGCAGTCCGTTGTAATTGCAGCTTAGCGACATCTAGCTTTCGTTGCATTCCTGTGCGTATGTTCTTGGCATTGCATAATCGCATGCGGATCTTGGCTGCAACAAGATAATGGTCGGAGTCAATGTTGACCCCCCGAAATGTACGCACATCTAGAACACTAGAGGCATGCCTTCCGTCGATTACAACATGATCAATTTGGTTTCGCGTTTTTTGATCCGGGGACAGCCAGGTGGCCTTGTGGATGTCGAGGTGCTTAAATCTGGTGCTACTAACTACCATGTTTCGTGCCGCGGCGAAGTCGATCAGTCTTAGACCGTTGTTTGTGGAGGTCTCGTGAAGACTGAACTGACCGACAGTGGGGCCAAAGATGCCTTCCCTTCCGACTTTCGCATTAAAATCGCCGAGGACTATTTTCACGTCATGGACCGGAAGGTGGTCATATACGTCCTCAAGACTAGCGTAGAAAGCGTCCTTGACGGCTTCGTCCTTTTCCTCCGTCGGGGCGTGCGCGCAAATAAGGCTTATGTAGAAAAAGTTTGCCTTGATGCGGATCGTGGCCAATCTTTCGTTCACAGGTGTGAACCGGGAAACAAGGTGGCGTAGTTTCCGGCTAACGACGAATCCACATCCAAATTCACGCTTCTCCGCATGGCAGCTGTAGAAGATATCGCAGTGTGCTTGTTTAGAGCAGCCTTGCCCTTTCCTTCGCATTTCCTGGATGGCGGTGATGTCAGATTGTATTGTTTTGAGGGCTTCCGCCAGTTGGATAATGGCACCTTCCCTATAAAGGGTCCGGACATTCCAGGTGCATATCCGTAAATCATTGTCCGTTTTTCGTTTGCGGTGGTCGTCAACGTAATTGGGGTTCTTATCCGAGGCTGGTTTAGTTTTCATTGGGCAGTAGTAATGTGGCGGGACCCAAACCCTGCGCACATTCCATGTTTAAGGTCTATGGATCGACCCGCCGCTCAAATTAGCCGTCAAACTGACGGATGCCAGTTTGCCGTTGCCCAGGGAACACCACTTGGAGGTTTGAGTCGACTTGAGACGATTTCGACATGGATAATGCTGGCCTCGCCAGGTTGAGGCGGTCAGACACGTTGCCATGTGAAGGTTCGCCCCCTGTTAAAAATGTACAGCCTTGGGAATTGCAGCCTTTTTATTTTTTAATTTATTATTATTGAATTATAACAAAAAATGTGAGTATCATTGGTCACACCCGTCACAATGGAATTACCCAGAAATTAAGAAAGGTATAGAGTAAAGTAGGGTATTGTGATATAGTCTGGTAGTGTGATAAAGTGGCTTAGTTCGCAAATTTTTTTAACAAGATTTTACCAGTTTAAATAATAAGATACATGAAAAACACTTGCTGCGTAACTGTCGATGTCTTTGAGTGTATCGTTTGAACTCAGTGCACCAAAATAATTTTAGCAGTGTAGAGAAGTTTTCTTTTGCAAATTCTATTGTGAAAAAATAAAGTGTTCTAAAGTGTGATTGAAATTAAAAAATTATTTAATAATTAAAATTTATGTTCTCATGGTAAGTTTTTAATTTTTTTTTTTTTGATTCTTTTGCATAGAAAGTGGTATTCGGTGAATGTGATAAAGTGAAAGTTGGATAATGTGGTATATCACAATACCCTCCTACATATTGATATATCACATTAGCCGAACTTATTACGGAACTATTTTCCCAGCTTATTTTCTGGTCATATGTACAAAAAATGGATATATGATATTTATTCTGCAAAATATTTACGTATTTATTTGTATGTTTTAAGATACAATCATGCCAAAGCCGGAGGAAATATGAGAGTGAAACCCAAAAGAAATGTAAAAAGCCTAAATTTTCAATTTTGGGCTCTCAAACAAAAGGCAAAAGGCAAATTAGAGCAAAAACATCTGGTGAACGACGCTCTTTAAAAGCGGTGGTCAGTTATATAAGAGCAAGTGGTTACTTCGTTCCCCCATATGTCATCTTTCCAAGGAAAAATTTAACTCCACTTTAAATGATAAATGTTCCCCCTCGTGCTGACCGTTCATTCCACACATCCAAATGAATACAAATTGCTATTTTCATGAGATGGTTTGATAGTTTTTTACGATTTTTAAAATCGAAGAGAGTTTGAAGGAAGAGCCGGCTTTGCTTGTTTTGGACGGACACTATAGTCACACCCGGAACAAAGAAGTTCTTGATAAAGCACTTGGAAATGATGTTATAGTTGTTTTCGCCTTCTCACTCTACGCATAAATTGAAACCTTTAGACAAAAGTTAATGAGACCTTTACCTACTCGTACGTACGACAACGAGATCAGAAGATTTACTCGAGAACTAAGCGATCAGTGAACTTAAGTGCATGGGTATTAGGGTGATTAAAAAGTCAACATTTTGTTTTTCAAAATCCTTCTAAATCTTCTCGTTATTATTACACTTATTTCTCCAGTTCCCGGTTAATCCAGTAAATTAAATATAACAAAAAAAGGCATTCAAAAAATCAAAATCGACAAGTTTATCAAGTCTTTCAAAATAACTTGACTGAAAAATCCTTTTTATTGTATTAAATAATATTTACGAGGCCTGAGATAAGCAAAGAGAGAGAGAGAGAGAGAGAGAGAGAGAGAGGGAGAGAGAAAGAGAAAGAGAGAGAGAGAGATAGCGGCAACAGTACTTGGTGAAAGAATATTTTTAATGACTTTTTCTTACCGGAAATTACATTTCGTATAAATTCCAAGTAAAATTTTTTAATATTTAATAATATCTTAAATGATTTTACCAGAAACAGTACAAAAAAGTGTAATTATAACATACATAACTTTTGAATAAGGGACAATATTGTATAGCGTTCAATTTCCTATAAGATCTATTTCAGTCATTTACATTCGTCAATCAGTTTTTAAGATATTAGAATAAGAAGTTGAAAAATAATTTTTCCCATGTAATTTATATCTAAAATAAAAAATTGCGATGCTCGACCTTTAAATACACTTTGTGACACCAAAAAATAACTGCAAAAGCTCCAATGGTTTCTGATAGTCATAGGGTCAAAAACCCTCTTAAATAAAAAAATTTAGTATATTTTGGATACCCTAGGCGATATAATTTTTTATTACTTCTACACACAAAATTAATAATCTTCTTATCTATAACTTTGCAGAATATCATAATACAGAAAAACCTACCCTTCTATCAATAATCGTCATAGAAATCTTCGAATATTACTTCGAAATATATGGTTATTGTTACAAAATTAAGACATCAAAAACATAAATAATAAGCAATACAAGCTTGAAGTTGATTGAACTGACCCTTTCATGTATTACTTAGGGTCAAAAAAGGAGCTAGTTCGTACAGAACTAGCAAAGTAGCTAATGAGAATGGAGCAAATGGTTACATTCGATACTGGTGGGTAACTACAGTGCCATTGTATAAAATGTGACCTTGAAAAATCGGTTATTTGTGCTAACCCAGAAAAATCCCTTGGAAGACAAGTTCTATGGACCAATGGCTATCAGAAACCATAGATGTTTTACAGATATTTCAAATAATCCTCAAATTGTCGCACAGTGACATAAAAATGAAGAGTTACGGTTTTTACAGGCATCTCTTCTCACCTCCCTGAATCTATTTCACAGGGGATTTTGAAAAAAAAAAATAGTCGACTCTTTCGAATCACCCTTCTGTATATGCAAAAAGCTAACCGCTCGTATTGAGACCTCCACTTTGAGAATTTTAGGAGCACTACTACTTTCTTCAGAAGTAACCGTAACAGAATCACTGTGAAAGCGTTTTTAAACATTACTTTGAAAGTAATTTTTTTATTGAATTTCAACCCATCTTCATCAAGTTCAAGAATTAAACTGACTAAGTTATAATTGCACATCACAGTGACGTTGCTGCAATGGCGGCACTTTATTTTGCAGAGGACAACAACGTGGAAGAACATGCATACGTGTACAGAGCTTTGTTTGTTGTTATTGTCAAATTGAGATTTTTTTTGGTCCGATTCTCGTTTAGTGCAGCGTTGATCTGAGCACCAGTGTGACAAGTCAGTCAATCAGCATGCAAAAACAATAAATAACACAATAAAAAATATCTTAAAATATTACAACTAATGATTTATACTCGTTTTATTTTATAACTTTTATTTTATTTTTATTCGTTCATTTGGGGGGAGGGGGAAGGAGACGGGGGTGTTAGCCCCCTAAAACTCCACTGTGTGTGTGCACTCTCACCAACAAGACTTAAGCGACAAATTTTTGCACAATATTTAATTTTTACTACCTACTAATTTTTAAAACTACTTAAAGTTAATTAAAATAAATGCTGTGATTACAAAAAAAAAAACGGGTGCTGCTCATACAAAAATATTTCTTTAGACAAATAAAGAAAAGTTAAAGAAATAAAAGCTGCTTGGTCACTTTGTTGAGTCTAAAATAAAACTTAAAAAAATATTACCTAATGAGCAAAACAACAGAAATATGACAGTTTATATACTTACATACGTATAAAAAAAAAAACAAAAACAAATTTAAAAAAATATTGCTAAACCACTTCCTTAAACAGTAAAAAAAAAAAGAAAATTATAGGCATAAAAACCTTTTAATTTGAAAAAAGCCACTACGTAGCATTGCAAGCATGGCAAAATTTACTCATTCATGCTTGAACGACTTAAGCTAAATGCTTTATTTATCTACTATAAATTGCAGCGTTTAAGTTCGGAAATGAATTAGCAAAATTTAAGGCAATGTATGGGTGAAGGTGAAGAGATAGCAAAAAAGTTAGAGTCTTGAAGGGAAGTTGGGCAGAATATGAGCGAAAAAGTTAAAAACTGAGAGAGTTTGGAAATGTTGCTTAAAAGTGTTGAGAAGTGGCAAAGCTTCAATTAGCTCTGCTTAGTTTTATTTTATCCATCAATCCTACTTTTTGGCATTTGCTTACATACATTACGTTACCATTTGTTAATGTCGAAAATGTCGTAATATCAATCCATATGCAATAATGATGGAATGGGCCAATACAATTATTTCAATATATATCAGCTACAAACTGTTTATTACAATTTCTTTGCCAAACTGAGCACGCGATGTGCGTTGAAAGTAAATCAAGTTTGCTGCTTAAGTCTTTTGTTTTTTTTGTGAGTTTCTTTGTATTCAATGTTGGCAATTTATTAAGCTGTTAAAATTAGTTGGTTGTTCGGTGAGAAGAAGTAAAAATTTTTGTTGTTAAATTTAACTTTTATTAATATTTATAGTTTTTATTTTTATTTTTCTTTACTTTTATATATTTTTTTTTTCAAAACCAATGCATGCTCAAAAGTTGCTTGCTTAAGTCTTTTGTTTTACTGCTCAAGTGTTGCTCTAAATTTCTCCAACTTCCTCATTTTGATTAAGCTCGTGGATTAGAAATTTTCTTAGAAAAAGCTTTAGCAACGTTTTTTTGCTTCTTTTATAAAGCAAAAAAATAAAAGCAAAAGTTCTTTTGTATAATTTTCTTAACTTTTTTTTTTGCTATTTTGCTATTTAGGTTAATTTCACATCTGACCAAAAGCTAAATTAATGAGTTCAGCCGCAATGAAAAGTTTAGACATTTGTCTGCTTTAGATATTTTTTGTTCTCTTTTGTGTGTACAAACAACAAATAATGATATGCCGCTGCGCATTATACTTGTAATAACGAATCATAATTAGGTGAGAACAATAACGATGCTTTCTACAATAAATGACTTAATGAACATTAATTGACATAACTGAACTTAATGGAAGATTGAATTAAAAATAATCGATTTTTTCAAATTTTCTTCATTCCAATGTAATGAGTTTGCATTTAAATAAGTTTCATCAACTATTTAAAGACTTTCACACAAGCACTGATATTTACTATATAAAATTTCAAAATAAACTTCCCAATAATGAGCTTAAAAAAAATACACTAGAGGGCATTGTAAGAGGGTATTTCCACTATGTTTCCACTATTTGGAAATAATTATGTTTTCATTGTATTCTGAAAGAGATTTCTTCATCACGAACTGTTAAGCAGAAAAAAAAAAAAAAATTAAAAGTGAAAACAAGGCAAGCATGTTTCTTATATTTACTGAACAATTAACACTTGCACGAATTACAACACATTTAGCACTAAATGGTCTTCACACAAAATGATGGCCAGTGGGAATTAAATGGTTTCGCTTTTTATTTTGTTTGTTTAAAAAAAGAACATAACAGATGTTTTTTTATAGTTTAGTTTTGTAAAAGATTTGTCATTAATTTGCTTACTTTGCATATAAAAGTGGTATATATTATCTCATTAAGACATTTAAAGCTGATTTGTTTGGCTGTAGCACTCAACAATTTGATTTTTTTTTTATGTTAAATAGTCAAACATGGCTTGTGAGTTTGTGCTATGTGGTGGCTATCGCCATATTTATATATGCTAAAGTTGACAATGTTAGCCAAACACTGCATCAGACCGATGATATTTGAAAATATTAAGAAGAAAATTTAGAAAAAATAACTAAATAGTAGGTTTGATATCCGTGATAAATCAGAATAGGTTACAGAATATGCAAACTCAGAAGGAGTTTCAAGAATTAGCCCAGGCAGGCCAAAATTAATTTGAAGTCGTAAGCAATATATTATTCTAAATGTGATAAGCAACAAGAATATTTCTATTCTACAAACTGTTAGCGAAGGCTTGGGCTGAATTGCAGCGTACGGAATGGAAAAAGGCAATGAAAAAGGAGTATGAAGCTCTCATTAATAATAACTAGGTCACGGACTTGCATGCACTAAAAATTCACAAATATGCACATTTTATGCAAACTTGAAATTCAAAACCATGCAACAAAAATACACTACAGCCATTAAAATATCATAAGACCTTAAAGCTCCTGCCCAAATGTGCGAATTGTACTCTATTTTCGGTTTTATATACAACGAGAAAAAAGCTTATGTTAATGATGGCTTTGGAAGTTTTCAGCCTCCTAAGTACTTCATCAAAACGCATAAGTTTTACATGTTAACTTGCCAAAAATTTGGTAATTTATACATTATTTAAAAAAAAATGGAATTTCAAATATATAACTTTTTCCGTGTTTTGGTTATTATTTTCTTCTCCTTTTTTTTGAAGCCGCCTCTCGTTCTGTGATTTGCTTTGCTGGACTGAAATCGGCAACAACAAAAATTTTTCTTTTATCAACACCGTTTTTTTCTTAGAAATTCATGGCTTCTCGGCTTCTCTTCGCTGCTTGCGTTTATTATAACAATACCATTAAATTGAATTAAATATTAAATATAAAAATTTTATCTTCGCCTGCCGTGGAGATTTGAACCCACGCCCACCGATACCACCGTTTAAGAAGTCACTACACTACGCATCGAGCCAAACTCCTTTGTTACGTAGAATGATTGATTTAATATTAATTACAACTGAAGCTATGCTGCAGCATAACACAATAATCTATTAATAGATTTTTGTTGTATGGCTATCAAGAGAATACTGTGACATACTGCATCTGTCAATACAGCATCCGTTTACATAGCTGCAGTTATGTCAGCAACCAATAGCAAGGCTTTTTGGATCAGTGGGTAGAGCGATAGACTGGCACCAAAAGTTCCAAGTTCAATTCCGCACGGCGGGAACAGAAATTTTTGTTCTTTTCTTTTTGTTGATGAAATGCAATAAAATTTAGTGGTGTGAATATTAACGTGTGCTTTTTAATTAACTTTATGTTATTTTTGAATTAAAGGGTTATTTTATTACTAAAAAAAACCATTAAATTATAAAATCTATCCTTCTCTCGAGTGTCTAACGACGCACCTGTTTTTTTTTCAGAAAATAACTCAAAATTATGCTTAAGCCATCCATGCTAGTTTTTTTTTTAATTTGTATTTTTGGATTTTGGGCTTAGGTGAATCGAATATTTTTTTTTGGCAGGGTATCGAAGTATGTGCTTTCAAAACAATATATTAAACAATAAATTTCTTAAGTGAATAAGCAGAATCTTATAATTCCCATACAATTCTCTTTACCCAAGCCGACTTAGGTGATTTAACTTTTGCTTTTTTTCTCGTTGTATTTTGTATAGATCATTTGGAGATCAGATGGAGTGAAGTATCTCTTGCATTGTATAAATAAGCCTAGGCACTTGGTCGCTTCTTTCGACACATGGAAAATGTGATCTTCCCAGAGCTGGGTCGAAAAGTATTTATTACAATTCAATTCCAATTCATAGGAATTGGTAATTGGCCATCCCAATTCCTCAGGATAAATTGGATAAAATGATCAATTCCATTACAGGAATTGTAATTGGTAATTTAACGTTTTAATTCCTTAGCTTCATATTCAAGGGAGACAGTTAATTCGTTGTAGACTTGCAAACATTTTCTATCGCCTCAGAATCGCTAGAGAATCGCTTTGAACATGAGACAATCACCGGCGAGCTCATTTGAGAGTCATTCGGGTATAGCCGACTGTAAGCAGCTGAGGCCATATAAGTGATTCGCCTGGAAGATTCATAACCAAATCACCTAAAGGATTCTTCAGTAATTTGCTGCAAAGATTCGCGAACGAATCGCCGATGGGGGCCTTAAGCGGTTCACTGGAAAGAGCCACAAATGGATCACAAAGAAAAGTCTTTGGCGATTGGCAAATAGAAAGATAAATAGAAAAAAAAACAAAGATTTTCCAAATGTTTCATGAATCGCGCGCATTTATTGCTATTGCAATTTAAAAGTCTTTTTTAACAATCGCCGGAATGATAGAAGGTAAATTTTGAAAAATATTCTTGAACCGCTCAGTAATCGCTTGGGCGATCGAAAAGCGATCCATCTTCCAGCGATCGCCTGAATGAGTGAAAGAAGATTTTCTAATTTTTCATGAATCGGGCATTCATCGCAATTGTGATTTCAAAAGCGATCCATTTGCCAACGATCGAAGGAATATTTTGAAAATTTTTCTTGAGTCGTACATTCATCGCTTGAACGATCAAAAACCAATTCATTTTCTAAAGAACCCTTAGGAGAATCGCAAGTGCATCGCAAAACCCGCTTCTCTTCCAATCACCTTCCAAATGCTTGCAGGGCTTGGATACACACAAAAACTAAGCCAAAACATAAAAATCATCATAAAGAATTACTGGAATTATCGCAATTATGAGATAAACCTTGACTGAAATTTGAAATTTTCAAAAAGAAACAAATCTCGATCGAGTCTTAAAAAAGTTTTTATATTTACATCGAAAATGATCGTTTTACGTCAACAGATGAATGGAAGCATCTTTGAATGAAAACAATCCGTTTACAGAATAGTTTGAAAAAAAAAATATCTCCGTTTAAGTCCATATTGTTTGAAATTTGACTCATTTTCTGGAAGCCTTCGTTTTTTTCAAGAATCGAGTTTATATTTTCTGCAATTTTTGACCGATTTCATCCATAACATCTTTGATATTTTCTACGGCATTATCAATTAAATAGACTGCCTCTTTTAATGAGAAGTTTTCTTCTAATTTTGTTGTAGTTTCGGATAAGTTAGTATCCGAATTCCATAATTGCTAACAAAAACTAATTGACATTCAAGGTATGGCATGTCTAATAGTTCTTTAACGTTTTTCATCAATGTTGATTCAGCATCGTGTAGATTTATTATCAAGCAAGCTTCTTAAATACTTGGCTTCTTAACGGGGTCTCAAAGATGATTTTTTCGCAGCGGTAAAGTTATGAATTCAAGCTAGTACTGTTTACGTTGGCAATGTGAATGTCAGCAATGATATATCGTCACCACTGTTAAGGCTTCACTGTTAAGGCTTGCACTGTTAATGCTTGCATTAACGATTCAGTTATCAGGCAAGTAGAAAACATAGCAGACGCTTTTGTGCTTTTTGTATTGGGACCCCCAGAAGAAAGACAGATAGGAGTAGGTGAGTCCGGAAGAAATGTTAAAATGATAAAAATAACACGACCAGCTTTTATATTTCACATCTCTAGGGGTCAATTCGGGAGATATATGAACTATAATCGACCAGATTTTGTGGTTTTTGTAAGGAGATCCCCAGAGGCTGGCAGATGGGGGGTAGATGTGTTTAAAAGAAATGTTGAAGGTCAAAAAATAATAGGACCACTCATATTTTTTATGTCTCAAGGGATAAAGTCGGCAGAGATATGAACTATAATCGATAATTTTTGTGTTTTTTGTATGGGCACCCCAAAAGGGTGGCAGGTAGAGGGTAGGTGTGCTTAGAATAGATGTTGAAGGGCTAAAATTAATAGGACCAACTCTAATATAAGACCCATCTAGGGTTCGATTCGGGATAGCTATAAAATATAATGGACAGCTTTAGTAATTCTTGTATTGGGACTCAAAGAGGGGTGCTATATAGGGGGTAGATGTGTTAAGAAGAAATGTTGAAGGCTAAGAAATAATAGGATCATTTCATAGATATAAAAATTTGATGAATTATTTAAAAGAAAATATTATTTAAAAGATTTATAGATAAAAGGAATAAGTGGAGACTTAACTACTTAACTACTTATATTAACTTTGCTGATGATAAAAATTTATTACTCATTGAATTTTTGAATAAAGCATTAGCTTTGAATGATCAAAAAGTCCAATGATCAAAAAGTCAGTACTTCTAAATTTAAAATGACGATCGATTCGGTTTTTACATGATACTTAAAGAAATTTCAAATAAACATTTTTATCGCTTACTTTAGTTACCATGAGCTTTTTGTTTCCATTTTGGAATATAATGAAATGGTTGAAATATGAATAAATTGATATTACAATTAATTTTAAATTATAAAAATACTGTTATTTCATAGCTTTAAGTTTTCACTTTGGTTGGCAGTCTGCCTATTTCGTATACTCAACTTGTTTAATCGGAAATTATATTTAGAAACAAACTAAATGTAAATACAATATCAAAATTGAAAATATGAAATAGCATAATGAAAATTTAGTCATATGAAAAAGAATGCCTTTTTTTTGTCATCAGGTTTGAATAATTAAAATCGTTAGTACTTTTAATATATCACATCAAAATAAATAGGAACCAAATAATGGTGCATACAAACATGTAAGAATTATTTGTAGATTGTCGCTGAAATTTAATACTGTAAATAAATCTCAATATTAAACCACAACATCTTTCAAGAGCCATGCCGCTTAACTCTAATACTATGGTTTTCACTGATCTTGCAAGCTGATCTTTGAAAACACTATCATCATTATTAAGCCGCATAGCACTTCAAACACTTGAGACATCTTTTCAGGCTATGTAGAGGAAATATCATATTATTTGTTTAAATCCGCAGTTGCGGTGAAACCGCATTGAAACAAGAGAAAAGTGAGAAAGACGCATGACACGAAGGGCTCTTTACTCTGTTCATGAGACGATAATTTGTGCCACTTTTACGATTAGGTTCACTTGCTTTGTTTGTTTGAAAAACTTTTACAATCCAAGCATGAAGCTTAATGTGTAGGTGTGTCTAAAAGAGGTGAAAAGGTGTTGACTTTAACCCAACGACACAATTAGTTAAGCCATAGTTATTAACGCGATCGTCATGAATATTCATATAAATGGGTGAATGTAGGGAAAGAAATAAAGATGTGAATAGTACAAAAAAAAAATATCATCCATACATTTATAAAAAAAAAATAAACACTTGTATCAAGCCATAAAGCGAGTTCAATAGCCAACCCATAGTAACTTTTTTGACAGCATTTCACCTTCCTCGTTCAACTTTAGACTGTTAAAAAATGTTATTTTAATAGCATAAAGTAGTCTAACAACGCATATACGTTGAAGTTCAAATTGAGGTCAGAATTTAGAGTTCGGTGAGCAACTTTTTATATAAATGTGCAAAAATGTTGAGAATTTCTTTAAATTATTCTTGTTAAAGATAAATATAAATAAATAAAAATTTTTAAGATTTTATTATATCTGTGTATATTACAGGAACGTTCAGGTTTCTTGATTTGTAAGCGTGAATTCAAAGTTTTATTAAAGGCATATATCGGGTCAGTAGTATATCCACTACTAGAAGCCATTACATGCCCCTAGCTAAGGAGAGTTTTTGGGGTTCATGTACCACCGCCTCCATAAGATCCAGAAAGTGTGAAAAGTAATACAAATTACACTTTTAAAGTCATTACTTAACATTTTCATTTTTAAAAAAAAATGTTGATTATAATGTAAATTTACTTGAAAATGAGAAAGTTATATTCAATACAAATTTAATAAAAGTCATTTGAGCAATGCAAAATTGTTGAACTTATTAATGTCACAATCATTATATTTGAATTAACTATAAAAAGTTTGTATATTAAAGTACCATTTCCGACTATGGCTTTCAGTGCTCATAAAGTCTGATATTCGAAAACAAATATATATGAAATTATAGCTCGACCGAATATAATTTTATAAATTGTAAAGGGCTTTTATTTAAACTAGTACTAGCTTCAGACAGTTATATTTGTAAAACCAACTGTCAGATTGCAAACTTCAGTGAAATTTTTATTTTGCAGTCTTTGCAATTTTATCGCGATGACACATCGTTACCAAATTTTAGAAAATTGGTTTAAAAATTATCGTTATGTACGCCCAACTTACACTTTGATATTTTTTTTAGATTATAGGACTCCAGTCCCTCAAAAATATTTCTTTGAATAGATTTTTTTTTCCTTTTGTTTTCCAAAGTTGTATAATCAAAAAAAACAAAAAAAATACATACGTTTGGCAACCCTGGTGTTGCAATCTGTCAACTGAAAGCTCTATCGCAAAGTTTGACATTTGTTGGCTTATACGTACTCAGAACGTTTTGACATACGAGCGCTATTTGTGTTGTTTATAGTAACTTAAAAGATTCATCTCGGTCTAAAAATGGAATTAAATCGTGAACATTTTCGTGCGATTATTTTTTACAACTTTCGACGTGAATTAACACAGCAACAGTGCATGGATGAACTTAATTCAATTTTTGGCGATGAAGCTCCATCAAGGACCAGTGTTTATCGATGGTATGGTGAACTCAATCGTGGTCGTAGTTCACTCCAAGACGAATTTCGTGAAGGTCGTCCGAAATCAGCTGTTGTTCCGAAAACCATTGATGCTGTGCGCGAACTGATATTGCAAGATCGTCATGTTACCTATCGTGAGATTGAGGCAACCTTAGGCATAAGTGGGACCAGCATACATTCAATATTGCATAAACATTTGACTGTCAAAAAAATTTGTTCGCGTTGGATCCCACACAATTTGTCAATCGCTCAAAAAAAGGCTCGTGTCGATTGGTCGAAGGAAATGCTCAAAAAGTACGATCGCGGTGCTTCGAAACACGTCTATGACATCGTGACAGGTAATGAATCGTGGATTTACGCGTATGAGCCCGAAAGTAAACAGCAGTCGACTGTATGGGTGTTTCAAGATGAGCCAAATCCAACAAAAGTTGTTCGCGCACGAAGCACTTCCAAGCAAATGGTCGCCTGTTTTTTCGGAAAATATGGACATGTCGCAACCGTACCACTAGAACAACGCAGAACAGTCAACTCTGAGTGGTATACAACCATTTGTTTGCCAGTTGTGTTCCAAGAAATCAGGAAAACCAACCGCCGAAGACGGATCACTCTTCACCACGACAATGCGAGCTCTCACACATCGGCTCAAACAACTGCATTTTTGAGCACCCAAAACATCGATTTGATGGGTCATCCGCCGTATAGTCCTGACTTGGCACCGAATGACTTCTTTTTATTCCCAACCGTGAAGAATAAACTGCGTGGACAACGATTTTCGACGCCCGAAGAAGCGGTTGCGGCATTCAGAATGCATGTTTTGGAGATACCTCAATCAGAGTGGCAAAAGTGCTTCGACAATTGGTTCAAACGCATGCAAAAGTGTATAGATCTTAATGGAGAATATTTTGAAAAACAATAAAGTGATTTTCGATGATTAATATTTGTTTTTGTTCTCTAATCCCGAAATATAAAAGGCACCCCTCTATTTCACGATACAAAAAAATAATCACCAAAAAACAGTTTTGTATAAGGAATTAATCAAGGGAGCAGAATTTAAACCTCCTCGAGTAATCCTTCGAACAAGATTTGTACAAGGTTTATGCAAGAAGAAAAGGCGTATAATATTAATTCCTTTATTCAAGAACTTGGCGGCCGTGGCTTGTATGCGATAGAATCGAGGTTCAAATCCCATCCGACACAGAATGTTTTTTTCAATTGAATTAATTTTTCTGTTCGGCCGTCACCTCTCTCCAGACAATGGCATTCCTCAGAGAGTAAAAACTACCATGAAAATTTTAATGAGAACATAAGCCATTCGGAGTCGGTCTCGATCATTTGCGTTCAAAGTCTTTTGATGGGCTGAAATGGCCTTTTCGTTTTTTTTTTTTTAGTCGAGAACTTATATAATGTTTTGTATATGTTTTATATAAGGTTTCTATTTAAGGCCCTAAGACGGTTCATCGAAAAAAAATTTATTTTTTCATGAGTTAATTTAAGGTAGAAAAAAACTTGAAGTATTGAAATTGTTTCATTTATTTGCCCTTTAGTTACTGAATTAAAAAAAATTTTTTCAAAATGGCGGGTTTTCTGACATCCTCAATTTAGGCCTTACTTTTGACCGCGTACAAGATTGTGTCTGTTACATCCATCTGAAATATATATAAAGGTAAAGGATATATATAAAGGTAAAATATATATAAAGGTAAAAAAATTAGATCTTAATTATTTTTCAATGATATGAATGATGCAGAGTTGAAAAAACTTTTTGAATGAGTTAAAAAATTTTAAAAAAAGTAATTTTCTTGCATGTTTTTTATTTTTGCGCTATTTTTCAAAAGCCGGCTATTAAGGCTTTTGAAAAAATATTTTGAAAAATTATTTTACTCATATTGTAGATAATTGGTGTCTAAATAAATCTTGATCATTTGAGACCAATTGGTTAAGTAGTTGTGAAATGAGATTGTACGCGCTTTTTGAAAAAGTACATAGTTTTGAGATAATCGCGTTTAAAGTTTCGACTGACGAAAAATATGAAATTTTTTATACATACTTACAAGTTAGTCAGCCATGCCAAGGTCATATAATAGTTCCTCTATCTCTTCGTAAGAGCTGTTTTCCCTCAATTTTCGATTGTATCCCTACTCAAAAAAACCATTTTGAGCTGCTCAAATAATAATATAATAATAAAGAAGAAGCGTGCTATATAATCCTGAAATAATGCTAAAACGGTACACCTTGTTTCTCAACTATTAAAATTTTTATCCTACGTTCTTAATGTTTTCATGAACTGTTTTAGAGTTCCGTCCTAGGCCTTAAGAGTTCTTAAATAAACTCGAAAAATGTAAAAAAATTGGATTGTAATATGTTATTACGTTTATTTCTGCAAGCACATTTTAATTCATTGTAGAATATAAATTTTGTGCATTTTAAAATTTTTTGTATATTTACCATAGCCGCACGGATTGAACTCGGAACCTTGGTAGCCGCCCTTTTCTCCACTCATTTATTCAGGGTTTTGCTTGAATAACGTTGAAATTTAATTACTATTTTCTTTAAATTTGGTTAAATAAAACTTTATAAAAGCCTCAACTGCAATCATTTCATATAAACACCTAATGGTCGGTCATTGTTTGCTGCGGCAGGTCTAAGCAAACAGATTATCAGTCAAGAGTTCCGCGGTTCGACTCCCAGGCTCAGTAAATTTAAAAAATTTTTTTTTCTATTAAGGCCTTTTCAAGTAGAGCTGGAATATCTTCAAATATTGAGGTGAAATTGTTTTCCGGATGCTGACGTTAACATTGCTGACGTTAACAGTGCTCATACGAATTCATAACTTTTAAACTTACCAAAAAGTGCTCATCGCAGCGCTTAAAGAAGTTTTCACTTAAAAAAAATCATTTAATTTGTGGTTCAATGATAACACACATTTATGTACAAAAAAAATATTACTTACGAATAATTTTTGAACTCATTTAAAACAAAAAAGTTGGCTGCTTGATTAAAAAATTGAGTTATTTTACGAATCTACCCAGTGGCGAAAATAGTCTTCGAAGACGTTGTCTTTGAAGACGTCGTTGACAACAACGAAGTAACAATGCTGATATTTTACTGGACATGTCGCTATTTATTCAGTAATAACACAAAACATAGGAAATTTATAGGAGAGAACCCAAACGAGATAAGTCGTACAAAAAGAGCAGCAACTTGAATCGAATGCGGATACTTAGCAAGACATGTATCAGAGACGTCTGCAAAAATGTAACATAAAATTGTCTTGCATTCCATTTCAAGAGCTCTAGCGAAATGAGAGAGAACACGAACGTGAAAAATCTTACCAAAAGAGCAGCAATTTTGAACGAATGCGGACACTTGGCAAGACGTGAATTGGAGCGTCTTCGAACAGCTGGCACACACTTGTCTTGCAAGTCGTTTGGCTAATTTGTTTGAAATAGTTTTCGAGCATAGCTATAGGTTTGGAGCGATCTGTCCTCGAAGACTGACTGCTGTCTTGAAAGTCGTCTTCGAAGACGTATGCATCCCTTGCCACTGGGTAATTTCTTATATTATATTTAAAAAATTTATTTAAGTAAAAATATTAACCCGAAAACGTTCGCAAAGCTCTCACTTTTCGTCAGAACTTCTATTGTGTGCCAGTGGGACGTACTAATATTATTTTAAAATTAAGATAGGTAGGGTGGTGCTCAGAGATCAGGAGCAGGATAGCAATTTAATACATTTTCTGTTGCTCAAGTTGATGGTTTCACCGAAGTTAATATTTTTTTATAACACACGAATACTTGCTTAGGCACCAATACGGGTATCTTTTTTACAGTACTTGTTTGTTTTTTTGCTGCATATATTATCAGATGTTAATGTTTTGGCCTTAAGATTGCAATTAAATTGATTCTTATTTCGCTTAAGGTTAAAACTAACTTAAAATTCGATGTTCGTGAAGGTTTCTCAAAACTGTTGTTAACGGTTGAGCAATTAACGGTTGAGCATGATTCAACAAGGGTAAAATATGAATAATTTGTATAATACTAATTTATACCAATGGTCTATGATTTGAGTAGTAATCACTTTCTACAAAATAAATTTTTCAATAACAGTAACATTAACCATTTGAAGTAAGACCAAACTTACAGAACAGTAGATTGTATTTCATTATGATACTTTTAAGAAATCAATAATTACAACAACTATTTTGGTGTTTGTTCTTCTTAATAATGCTTTAAAAAAATTAAACATAAAACTTTAATGTTTTCAAATGTGAATTTATGATTTGAAACCTAAAAATACGATTGTTTTAAGGAATTTTATTGAATTTATGGAATCACAAAAGATTTTCAAACTCACGCCAAAGTAGCTCACATTGAGTGTGACATAACAGTAAAACACTTTCAGTTATATTTAAAAAGATCTTCATTATAACAAACTAGCTGTTATCAATGTGTTGCTATTTGTCAGTCTAACGCTCTGCTAGACTCTATTTATTAATTGTAATAATTAACTTCCGCTCATACATATGTAGCTACAACGCATGCGAATGAACTTGAATGCTATAATAGAAAAAAATGCTGTAGTCGGAAATCTGAAGACATAGTGCTATAATTGTCTTTGTTATTGTTGTTATAATAATATTAAATAATAGCTATAAAAAGTTGAATAACAGAAAAAATGCACATTTTTAACACTTCATCTAAAGTTTTTTCCTTTTATAAATTTCAACACTCACTGCTTTTCTAGTGTCTACTTAAATATCTAATTGTTGTTTCCATTTTTTGCTCTCATTTTAGCTTGTAAATAATTCAAAACCAGCACAAAAATTATGCGATTTTTTAGTGCAAACTTCATGATTCCGGTAACCAATCTAATGACTTTGAGATCGAACGCAAAAATAGCAAAACAAAACAGTCACTGCAGACAACAAACCGGTTGTTTGTTTTGACGGATTCACCAGTTGAGATGCGCATCATAATCGGGAAACTGAAGCTGCTATAACTGAGTGTGAGTGAAAGCATTTGGCGCACTCAAAAAGGTACCAACAAGCATCACAAAAATCTGCAAGCAGCTGTAGATACCGATAAAAGATATCGCCGCCGCCACATGAATATTAACGGTTGATGAGAAAGTGAAGTGAATAGCGTCAACAACTGACAGTTGGTTGTGGTCCACTTTGAAGTGCAGTTAGTTGACTGAGGCGGGAGTAAGCTTTTGGATAAGATACAAAAAAAAAAGTTCACTAAGATTGATAACAATAACAACAACGATTAATAGAAAAGTGTTTTTTCAACAAAGACTTAACTGAAAGAAGTTGTGAGCAGAGTGCGGTGCATATTTTTCTTTTCTAACGATGATTTTTGCACACAAATTTTTTTTTTTTTTTTTAGAAAGTAGCCTGAAATAACAACAACTATAGTGAATTTACTATAGTGAAATAACTATAGTGAAAAGTGAATTTAAAAACGAAATGTGAATGCAAACCTAATACATATTTCTATATTATTGCACAATAAAATGTTTAATTGTTCGAAGCTGAGATGAGATAAAAAAATATCGATAACTTTTTATTGTGATACATAAAAAATTATTTAGTTATAAAAAAACCCATATATATTAAAAGCAAAAATTGTGAAATTAATTTAAGAAAGCGAATTTTAATTCTTATGGCTGTAAAAATGAATGAAAGTTTTATTGAAAAACATTCAAAACTCATTAAAGAGTGCTAAAACTGATATAATTAATGTTAAAATTAAATAAAATGCGCCAATAGTTCTTATGTCTAAAAAAGTTTATTTGTTTTTAGAGAAAAATATCAAAATAACTTTTTAAATGTCGGAAAAAGTGATATTATAAATGTCGATAAGGTACAAGTTATTTAAAAAAATGGATTATAATTTATATGCCTATAAAAAATGCCCTAAATTTTTATTGGAAAACATAAAATAATTGAAAAAGTCAAACAAAACATTATTATTTAGGATAATAGTAGTAAAATTGTTAAAAACCGGTATCTATTTTCTGAGATTTATGAAATTTTTTCAGTAAGAAATTCAAACAAATTTGTCGCTTAGAGATAACGCAAAATTTATCTTGTTATCAAGCAGTGAAGTAAAATTTACCACATTTTATAAAAATTTCCAACGTTCTTTGGTTCAACTATTTTGAAAACTAAATCTAAAAATCAACTCTAAAAAAATTTTTATATGCATATATATAATATGACAAATTCTTAAAAAATATACGAACTAAATCATACAAAAACAACAAAAACATAAAATTTTGAAGATTAAATGAATTTTTGGTCAGTATTTGTAAACATTTTTTTTTATAGAAATACCGGCAAGCCTTTTCGAAAGTGAAAGTATTACAAATTTAAAGAGTGCAAGTGAAAGATTTGCTAATATTATGCCTTTTAAAATTAAATTAAATTCATTTCCAAATGCTTTATTATCTGCAGCTAATACATAAAACGAAATTGCTACAAATAAAACTATTTCCAATTTAATATTTCACTGTATCGTACAATAAAAAAAAAAAAATCAAAAATAAACTGTGTTAAAAAAAAAACTAACTGTGTCTTTGGCTCAAAAGTAGCCACAAAAACGAAAATAAAATGAGATATAAACTACTTTTTATGGTAGAAGTTGCTTTACTGTTGGCATCATTGGCGTCATGCAATTTGACAGGTGAGTGTTGTATGACATAATTTACATTATCCAATAGGATATACATAGATATTAAGACAAATAATGAGTCAAAGTGAAAAAGAGCTATAAAAAAAATGTGAAATATTATTTAAACTTTTACATGATGAAAATATCAGGCTCAAAAATAACTGTTTTTTTTCCAAAACGGAAAAAACAACATGTTAGACGCACTGGAGGCTAACACAGTCCAACATTTTTGTACACATATTTTTAGGACTCAATTCTGACAATTGAACGTGAAAGTTGGCCCAAAATGAAGAACTTGTGCATCATTCGTTTTGTCTTCTTGCCTGCCAAAACATTTTTAATATCGATTTGAAGTAAGTAACTATCGTATGGGGGAATTTTTCACGTTTTAGGCTCTTTTGTTTGACATAACTCGAGAACCACTAGTCAGATTTAGCTGAAACAAATTTAGAAAAATTAAGAATTACAATTCCTCTAATATGTTCTTATACCGTTTTCGTATGTGTGCAACACTTTCGATGTTAAAAATGAATGTATGAAGGGAAAAAAGTATTTTTTGCCTAAAAATTAAAATTTTTTTTTTTTAAATTCATAAAAAATCCAAAATGGACAAAAGTTTAAAATCTAATTACTTTCACGCAAAGTCACATAAACTATGAGTAAAATAAGGCATAGATCATGAAAATCGATGCACAATTAATTCACAATTATTCACAATTAAGTAAATGTATGAATTTCAAAAATTTGCTCGACAGAAATTTTAAAAGTTCAAATGACGCACCCAGGAACTGTCCAAATCCCAGTTGAATCCCTTGTCCATAGAAACCTTCTTTCCTCTCCTAGGAACCCATAGAACCCAAAAAAGTCCAAATGACGCACCCAGGAACTGGCAAAATCCCAGCTGAATCCCTTGTCCATAGAAACCTTCATTTCTGTCCTAGGAACCCACAGAACCCAAAAAAGTCCAAAAGACGCACCCAGAAACTGCCCGAATCCCAGTTGAATCCCTTGTCCATAGAAACCTTCATTTCTGTCCTAGGAACCCACAGAACCCAAAAAAGTTTAAATGACGCACCCAGAAACTGCCCAAATCCCAGTTGAATCCCTTGTCCATAGAAACCTTCATTTCTGTCCTAGGAACCCACAGAATCCAAAAAAGTTAAAATGACGCACCCAGGAACTGGCCAAATCCCAGTTGAATTCCTTGTCCATAGAAACCTTCATTTCTGTCCTAGGAACCCACAGAACCCAAAAAAGTCTAAATGACGCACCCAGGAACTGGCCAAATCCCAGTTGAATCCCTTGTCCACAGAAACCTTCATTCCTCTCCTAGGAACCCACAGAACCCAAAAAAGTCCAAATAACGCACCCAGGAACTAGCCAAATCCCAGTTGAGTCCCTTGTCCATAGAAACCTTCATTTCTGTCCTAGGAATCCACAGAACCCAAAAAAGTCCAAATAACGCACCCAGGAACTAGCCAAATCCTAGTTGAATCCCTTGTCCATAGAAACCTTCATTTCTGTCCTAGGAACCCACAGAACCAAAAAAAGTCCAAATGACACACCCAGGAACTGGCCAAATCCCAGTTGAATCCCTTGTCCACAGAAACCTTCATTCCTGTCCTAGGAACCCAGAAACTGGCCAAATCCTGTACTTAGAATCCATAAAAATCATAGAGATACAGCAGGAAGTCTTCTAAATAACATAGTCATTTTTTGTTATCAGAAACACAAAAGAACTTTTGAAAGTTCGGCTTATGCCTTAAACACGTGAAAATTATTCACGTGAATGCAAAAATCACGTGAATATGTACTACACGTGTAGTTCGTGAATAAAATACACGTGTAGTTCAAGTTCGTGTTTCAAAAAGCGAACTACACGGAGTTCGAACTTTCGTGAATACGTGTAGTTCGAAACACGTGTTTGAGCTAAAGCTCTAATTTTAACCTACTGAACTTTGATGAATTTTTACCTACGATAAAAAAATGAAACTTTTTCGATTCAAAATATGTTTTTTATGAATTTCACAAGAAAAGTACGATTTTTATTAATGGGAAAAGTTTTCGCGAATATAATCTTCTATAACAGGCACGCAAAACCTTCGCTTATGATTCGGTGGGTTATTATAAACTGCAGTGGACTCGGGGTAACGTGAATTAATTTTTGCACTGGCTGTTAACAAAACCCAAATTTTTTTATATTATCAAGATTCACATTTTTCCCGTATAAAACATTCGCGCCACAGAGTAGTCAATTTAAAAAAGAGAAAGTTCACACGAGCGGTGTGTTCATGCTATCCGATGTTCACGCCACCCTGAGTTCACTGTAACTGTTATTTTTAAGTTTTATCGCTAAAATGTAACGGTTATTGTGTAAACATTGCTTACGTACTCTCAAAATATATCTTTTTCTTGAGTTTTATTATTTCTTTTAAAACATTATAAAGGAGTCAATACTCGACGCCCCACCTATATTTCTCTCATTTGAGAAGCGTTAAATACTAAGCACTCTTAAGCAGTAACCACTTCCAAAAACAAATAATCAATAAACTTCCAAAGAAACGACGTCTTCATTTAAATATCACTGATGCATGACGCATCAAAATAAAACGAAAAAAAAAGCTAAAAGACCAGCTGCATCCATGATAAAATTATGTCACAAAGCGTACTTTTATTTTTTTTTTATTTTCGCTTTTTGTTGGTTTTTCTTATTATGTACACACAGTGTACACAGTGGACAAAATCGTAAAGCTATTAAAGCACTACAACTCCTCAATTATTGCGACGTACATCGATGATTTGTTCCACTGTGTTGTAATACAGTTGTATACAACGTACATGTTTTCATCATTTTGCGAATTTTTTTATTTGAAATTAGTTTCAGTAGCCAAGTTAAGGTCCAAAATAAAGTCCAATGCATAATGTATGTAATAATTATAAAATAATAAAGTCTTCAGTGATTATTGGCTAAGCTTTGTAGCAGTGCACTGTGGTCTCAACGACTACCTTTCCTGTCCAAAATTCTGATGCAATCTGAAAGTGAGTTTTTGAGGTTCACATATTTCGAATTTGAATGTAAAATCAGGGTTGGAATCGGCTAAGGTGATAGTTGACAGTCGCTGTTTTGATTACCGTTTTCGAAAATGACACCTAAATAGCTGTCGCATGAAATCAATAGGAAAAAACTGATTGTCAATTTGACAATCATCTTACCTGGAGAAAAAGCGACGATTTTGGTTATCAACTATTAACAATCAATTATGACTTTAGCCGATTCCACACCTGATATTACTTTCACATAATAGGGGCCGTAACTTTACTGATGTTAACATTGCTGACGTTAACACTGCTAACGTTAAGAGTGCTGGCGCGAATTCATAACTTTTACTCATATTAAAAGTGCTCAATGCGCCTAAAGAAGTTTTCACTTCAATAAAGGAAGAATTCTGTAAAAAAATTTTTTCTGCAGCCGGAATTCGATTGTAGAACTTCTGACAATAAAAATTAAATAAAGAAATTGCCTCTAATAAGCTATTAATTTTGCCAAATATTGATCATAATGTGCGTTCATTTGCGGTATTTTGCTTAGTATAGAAAACAATTGGGTTTTAAAAATGTTGAATTTAAAAATGATAAAAGAAAATGATATCGGAATAAAAAAAAAAATGAAATGAAAAAGTAATTTTATTTTATATACGTATTCTGATAACTAAACACTCATTACTTGCCTGAGAATACAAATAAGTTACTTAAAAACTTTTCCGACGATGTGAACACGTATTTTTTTTTATATTTTAAGTCAATAGATTTTTCACAATAATACACTATCGCAAATCTATATTTCGAATGCATTTAAAGTATTGATAATTGAACAATAATAGCTTATTTAGCGCAAGTTTTGAATAGAACAAAATTTCACATTTAAAAACTTAACTCATTTTTCAATAAAATTACGAGTTGCTCATAAAATAACAGGACATCACTTACTTTTACAACACAATGTTTTAATTTTTTCTTTTTTAGTTTAATAATTGCTTGAGTTACTCGTTTAAGTACTTAAGAACGAATTCCAGCGCATTATTAACTTAATGATTAATTAAAGTGTTTTGCTCGGCTGGTGGTAAATATGCCATAAAATTGAAAACAATTAATGTTTGTGTTCATATGTGATGATTAACTTAAGTGTCAACTTAATAATAATAATGTGCAAAAAGTGAACGCAAATTGGCTGAAATTTTCTTAAAAAGAAAACGATATAATGTTAAATTACTATTTTGGTTTGAGTAAAATAATTGCTATTCTAGCCATAGAACTTTAGATATGCGGAAATATGTGTACATTAGATGAATTTTAACATGACATCATGCAAACAAAAATATTGTCAATGCCATCTAATGTCACAATTTTGTTTCTTAAAAACGTACAACTAATAAATATGAGGGAACTTTTTCGATAAAAATATCGTTTCAAGTACTTGAGGGGGGATTTGAACTGGAAATTTCTAGATATTAAGGTCAGAAATTTCTAGATATTAAGATCAGGTCAGGTTTGCTCCTTACAAACAAGCTCTGCTTTTGAGATTTAAAGATTTGGGAATGAAATTTAAACAATGATAACATTTTTCAAAAGATAAATTGACATCAACAGTAGGTATTTTTGCGCGCTAAATTCAAATCCGTAGTCGATTTTTTCTATCAGGTCATGTTTTGGAGATATAGGCAAAAATGTGAAACACGCTTCGTTTTCCTATTTTTTTAACACATCGGCCGACTTCAATTGCCCTTAAAAGGTTTTGCCATTGACCATTCCATTAAAATTTTTTATCTTTGCACACCGAGAAAAAAGCTTATGTTAAATTGAAAAAAACCTAGCATAATTTATAAGATGGCTTTGGCAGTTTTCAGCCACCCAAGTACTTAATCGAAACGCCTAAGTTTTACATATTGACTTGCCAATTTTTATTGGGTGATAAATTAAGATCAGTTGGACGAGCGATGGACTGGCACCAAAAGTTCCAGGTTCGATTCCGCACTGCGGGCAAATAATTTTTTGAAGCGAAGCTTTTTACTCCTCGTTCTGTGATTTGCTTGGAGTGAAATCTGAAAAATTTTCGACAGATTTTTTCCTAGAATTTTATAAGGTTTCTTTGTTTCTGTGTTTTTTACAACAAGACAATTTAATATATCAAATATAAAAAAACATTACTCCGCCTGCCGTGGCGATTCGAACCCGTCAATCTCCGATTGGAGTCCTATACTCTATCCGTTGAGCCAAACACCTTGTTAAAGCAGAGGCATTGATTCAGTATCTAAAATTTGCAAGTGGCAACACTGGTCATCATCCGCAATTTGGTAATGCTGTTATCGTTAACAACTGTTAGCATAGCTGCAGTTATATATTTAATATTAAATCAACATCAACATTTAACATAGTTGCGTGGCTCGGTAGAAAGAGTGTAGGATTATTAATCAGTAGGTCCTGGGATCGATCCTCACGTGGGGCGAAGTAATATTTTTTTTTTTATATGAATGCGCTTGTGCTGTTGTTGGTACATGCTTTTGTCTTAACAACGACTGTAACATGTAATAAAATAAATAAATATAATAATGAAATGCAATAAAATTTACTGATGTGAGTAATAAAGTGTGTTTTTTTAATTTTTTAGTGTTGCTTTAAATTTTTGAATTTAAGTTATTTAAAAAAAAAACCATTATATTATCAAATCTACAAACAGAAAAATTCCTACGACGTTTTGCCTAAAACGACTTGGGTAACTATTTTTGTATGAAGCCTAAGAAATTTGTGCAAATTTCATAAGTTTTCTGTCAACTTGGTCATGCCAACATTGTATTAAATGCCAAAGATACTTGGAAAAAGCAACTTGGGGTTCTTACAATCTTTTCTCTTATTGCTACTCTTTCTGTCATACGCGGTCATTATTTGCTTTCCTTTTCTTATCATTTGTACTAACGTGCATGTATTTCGCAGCAATTTATTCGTTACACTGACGAAATAAGTAGAACATAAAGCTGCTTAGTGTTCCACAGCCGGAACCACGCAAGACTACTGATGAGATGATATTAAATAAATATTAAGTTGATTAGAAAATGAAAAATAAAAAAGTGAAAAAGGTGTTCAGGTGGTGTGAAAGCTGAAAAAATGAAAAAAAAACAAATCCTACGACAACAACGCAAGCGCTTGTTACAAAGGGCTTAGGAAATCTTCACTAGTATATAAGTATAACTTACCAAAAGTTATGATACCCAAGTTCCTTTTTTTTAATATTGCCTTAAATCTACAGCAACCCATTTCAGCATAAGGCCTTCAACAGAACACACAAGTTCTAGTATAAATTGTCTAATGGCAAAATAATGCGATTACCTAAATTCCCTTCCCAAATTATACCCGAAAATTTTATAATTTTAAATGTTTCCTCTGTGTGTATGAAACTGTGGAAAAGCTTCGCTTCTCTCGTGTGTCCAACGACGCACATGTATTTTTTTTCTTTTTTTCTTTTCTTTTCGTTAATGAAATGTAATAAAATTTACTGGTGTGAATATTAAAGTGTGTTTTTAATTTACTTTATATTAATTTTGATTTTAAAAGTGGTTTTTTTAAAAAAAAAACCATTAAATTATCAAATCTATTCTTCTCTCGTGTGTCTAATGACGCAGCTGTGTTTTTTTTTGTTTTGCAGAAAATAGCTCAGAACTATGCTTAAGCCATCCATGCTAGTTGTTTTTTAATGTTGTATTTTTGGATTTTGTGCTTAGGTGAATCAAATATTTTTTTTTTTTGGAAAGGTATCGAAGCATGTGCTTTCAAACCAATGTATTAAACAATAAATTGCTTAGGTGAATAAGAATAAGTTTATAATTCCCATACAATTCTCTTCACCCAAGCCGACTTAGGTAATTTACCCATAGCTTTTTTGTCGGTGCATGTAATTTAAAAAAAGCATTTTTCTGTCGGATGGACAATCTTTGGAATTTAAGTAAAGAGTTTACTTTTTGCCAATGCCATGGATAGTTTATGAAAAATTTTATTTTGAATTAACATTATTTTGAAAAAAATTAATTTTTATTTAATTTATTCTCAGAAAATCTAATATAATAGTTACAAATACTAACACTTACTTACTGCATCTTTAGTTTCTTCTGCGACATAACTTTTGACTGCTCCCGAGGACTTATTATTTTTCTTTTCAGAAATCCAAAAAAATTAGGAGCGAATTTTTTTAATGCAAACCTCTTCATTAACGCATTAATATTATACCATGTATGCGCTAGAAGATATTCAGGTTCAAAGATCACCATATCAGTCATTTGCTTATATCTCCGCTCCTCTTTGTAGGACAAAAAATATGCTCAGGACTATTTTTTTTGGGTTCCAGAAAAAAAAAATAAAAAAATTGCAATGAAATATATAAACCCTCGAGAGCAGTCAAAAGTTGTGTCGCAGAAAAAAACAAGAGGCAGAAATGTATTTTTTTACGCATAGTTATCAAAAATATTTGAAGCTCATGAAGATTTTTTTCTTCCATACATTTCGTTCCACTCTAACTTACTCGGTTAAAAATCTTGAAGTAATTTTTAAACCAATGGTTGGAATAATGCCCTTTTTAATCCATTTATTGTTAGAATTAATACTTTTCAAAATACTAAGCATGTTTTTAGTCAAAGCTGTACTTAAATTTAATAAAGTTGGAATACAATTTAAACTTTTGTACCCTTTGGAATAAATTTGATATTATGGTGAATATTATATTTGGATTTTAAGCTATGCTGTATTATATTTCAATACTTTCCGTCTTAATTTTCAGATTGTTAAGATTCAAAAGTCTTATGATTCAGAGTTACTTTTTCGGTGAAACATTTTGTATATGATTATGGCGCACAAGCAACGTTTACTACTTTCATTTCAATGATGACGTGAGTTCGAAACCTACAATAGGAGTTAGTTTAAAAATTATAGTATAAAAGAAAAAAAAAAAAAGAAATACATTGTATACGTCAATGTGCAATAAAATTGAATTCCAACTTTTTAACATTTTAATACTGAAATTTAAGCCAAAATAGTATTAAAATTTAGTTCGAACGGATTATTAAATTCTAATACAAATTTTTATTAGAAATTCAATGGAATATTCGGCAATTATTAAAATTTAATACAATTTTGGTGTCATAATATATGTAATCCAATTTGTATTAAAATTTATTCCAAAATTTCTAACCGTGTAGAAAGAAACGTATGTTTCCGCCGTTAAATATGCTTAGAATAATTTAATAAAAATTTTTTTTTTTCAAAATAACGCTTAAATTAACCATGGCATTGGCAAAAAGTAAACTTTCTACCAGAGATCTGCAATGAGTCAAGTTTTTGCGACTTGTAGTTACTCATGCAAAACCAAGTAGTAGTGCGTACACATCAAACAACAACCACCACTACTACTTGAAGCACTCTTGCTACAGAAAGTAACACAAAGTTCAATGTTTGATGATGCTGAGCAGAAGCAATTCAGCTCATCGAACTGCAAAGTACGACCAAGTACTCTTCAATATCAAACCAGTTGTTGCAAATCATACTAAATACTCATAGCACAAGCAAAAGTTCCACAGCGCATAGGGAGTACTTGCATAATTTTGTATGGAAACGTGCTGGTTGTTTCTGAACTTACGCTCTGTTTTTGTCGCTCTTAGAAGAGTAGAAGGGTTACCATCAAATTGCTTTTAATGAATTAAAAAAAATTTACTTACTTTTACTTTAGATGCGATAAACAATTTGTTTATGGAGTTCTGCGGTGTGCTTTAACCATTGGTGTAAGAAATAAAAGAACACACCTTGTTTATAAAGTCAACTTCTCCGAGAAATTATAAAAAAAAAAAAATATATCAAATAACATGTCGTTTGCTCGCTTCAAAAAATTATATACGACAAAAGTGTTGACCTTCATTTCGTATCGTATTGTGTATCGTTACCACATAATTAAGAACCTACAAATTATTCAATAATAACACAAATCAAACAACATTTTTTTACTTTTGCCAAAGTGGCAATCCTGAAAAAGTGCTGCTCATTCACTCTCGAACATGTGCATACTCTTTTGTACGCAACTTGTTGGTAGCACGTCAAGATCATCGCGACTACGTACGACAGCGAGTCAGAATATGAAAAATACTTAAAATATTGAAATTAAGTTGCGTGTTAGAAGTATAGCAGCATTTTTGAAGAGTATGAATGAGTAGTACTCTACGAAATGATGAGTATATACTCGAGTCTCCTCTGTTTATAACTACTTGCTGCAGATCTCTGCTTCCTACCTTAATTCCAGGGATTGTTCATCCGAAAAAAATTTGTTAATTACATGAAAAAATAAAAAAGTTCCATGGTTGGAAATATGCATAGTATAATGCAAAATTTTGAAAAATTTTTAACTCAAGGCCAATATTTTGAAAACCACTAAAGAGAATAAATTGAATTAAGACCTTTACTTTCTTCTTAAATACTTATCAATAAAATTATCTTTCTTTTCATTTCCTGTTGCTGAAGCGAGTTCATTGACACATCAACAAATTTCGCCATATGATACAGTTACCTTAAAATTGACAAATCGCAATACAAATGGCACCAATTTAGTGCGAGCTGTACGTGAGTCCCTCCGGGAGTATGATTTTCAGCGTTCCAACAATAAACATCCTAGGTAATTTTGAGAAATTTATAGCTCTACGTATAAAGAACTGTCATAAAAAAAATCTCTCTCTTTCAGAGCCAAACGAGCCGTTAAGCGTGTCTGCTATGGTGAACTTGGTTGTTTTGATGATTCTGGTCCATTTGCCTATCTAGAAATGCTGCCCTCATCACCGGAGGATATAAATACCAAGTTTTACTTCTATTCAACGAAAAATAGGTTCGCTGCGATTACCTTCTTATTTTTTTGATTTAATAATTCTTTTTCTCCATAACTTTCTTCTCTTCTCTTAGGAGTGATCGTCCTCTAATGGAGCTGCCATTTTTGAATATGACAGCAGCTTTTAAGAAGAATGAGCCTCAGCCGTCAAAACGTAGCACCAACATAGACAATGACACAATCACGGAAGCGCCAACGACATCCACAACGAGAACGACAACAACGACTACCAAGAAATCGGTATATAAAAGACCCTCCTTTACTATTGACGATCTACAGGGCTTCGATGAGTTATCGGTGCGTGTTATTGTGCATGGTTTTGGTTCAGCCTGTCCACACGTTTGGATCTATGAAATGAAGACAGCGTTGATGGCTGTGGTAAGTTCGTTATTGATATTTTAGAAGATTGATTCACTTCATTAAAAATACACAGTAACCTGTTGGTTTAATGAGGTTCTCTCTACCAGTATGGTATTCTCCCGAAGATTCTTCTACTATCTAATTGTTTTTTTAAAAATTGAGACTTGGAATTGGATATATGTTATAATATTATTGTCAAATCTGCACTTGCCTTTACTCCCTTAACATAGCTTACATATTTTCATAAGTCATAAGTGCCCACTGCTATTAAGATTCAACATGAATAATTTAAGTCTCCTTAAGGCGGTCTTCTCATTCAAGTTTTTTGGACCCTTTTTAAAAAAATTCTTATTTGAAAACGCAAAGAATAATTGAAAACTTTTTTTATTTATTGTATTACAAAAGGTTCAAAGTAAATAAAAAAATTTTTTTTGCCTCGATACGTGGGCTGTTCAAAAAGTAATGAGACTTCAAAGTTGGTGGTGAAAAAAAAGGTGTCGTCACGGCGGCCCCGATTCCGGGTCTCCGGAGCGTCTGAAATGAAAAAAAAAACGGGGTTATAATCAGTATAGATGTAATTCTCGGGTGAACCTCAAGCTTAATTTTGTGATTTTTTTTTGACAAAATGGCGGCCATTCAAAAAAAAAATTTCAATTTCGGGTTTTTTTTTTTTGTAGTTTAGTGTAAAAAAAAAATAGTAAAAAATTTTTTAAAATTATGGTCGAGGTTCACCCGAGAATGGTGACAATTCTGCATCGATTCCACTTTGTTTCATGAAAATCGGTTCAGTTGAACTGGAGATATCATGGCCGCCAGTTCGAAAAACGTGGGTTCGAGATAAACGCGTTTAAAGTTTGAAGTAATTTTTTTGGGAAAAAAAAAAAAAAAATCAAAAATGTTTAAATGCAGTTTTAAAGAGCTGACAATTTTTACTTACAAATATTAGTCGGCGATGCCAGCTCCATACAGGCCACCTTCCTCTTTTTCGTAGAAACTGCTTTCTGCTGCCCTCTCTGCTCTGCGAGCCGTTCTGCCAGCTTTTGATGATGCCGCAGCTCGAGTCTCTGATCGGTTCAATCTGTCTTCATTTCGAGATAGTGCGTATTCGTATGCGTTTTTGTTAATCGCAATACCCATCAAACCCATAATTTTAAGTATGGGTATAAAACCGTCGTTGAAGAGGCACGTTGCAATGAAATTGGCCACTTCGATGGTGCGTGCGCCTGAGTTGATGTGTTTGGGCGAAAGTGACCAAAGAACAGAATTGTAGGACTCATTGGAATTCTGAGTTTCAGATCCAAGGCATCTTTCAAGCAAATTATCTGCCGACAGCGCTTCGTAAGCTGGTTTTATTACCTCCATCACCAAATCAAATAGCTCATTTTGACGAAGACCTTGCTTCACAAAAAAGGCTGTATCGTCTAAAGTATTTCGAATTTCTAAAAATCCTTTTAGGGGATTTTTTTATTCACAACTACCCAAGCTATAAATAAATGCAAAAAAAAAAAGTCGAAAAAAAAAGTTGCTCAATGAGAAGACCGCCTTAAATAGTAGTATCTAAGGAGTTCTGCGACTTGTCTATGGTTTATGAATTGTTGTTTTATCTTATTGCTTTCAGATTATTCTCCGTCAAGTTAACGGTTCTGGTCTTTTGAATCGGATTACATTTCTTTTAAATTCTATTTTTTAGCCCTCAACCGGTGAATTCAAATGTAATATCTATCCATTTAAAGCTGTCCTAGTTTAATAGCTAGATGATAAACACTCTAGCAAAAAGTGGCGTGAATTAACTACAATAACTGCCTGCGATATATTTCCTACAATTATTGTAGAAAAACTTACAGCCAAACTCTAAGCAAAAACCAATTGAAATAGCGTAAAATATCTCTATCGAAGCGTTTCATCGAATCTCTGAGAGTAAAAACGCTGAACTAATAAGAAAAATTGGAAAAGTGGAGTTTCTTAAAAACGCTTTAATTTTGACTTATTTTAAAAAATTCGCTGAGTAGCGTGTTATTTTTTCAAAATCGCCAATATATGCGTTAAATTTCATAATATTTATTCTAGTGATTTTTCAATCAATTTTAAGAGTGCATAAGTGGAGAATCAGAAACAACCATAGAATATATGTGAATTTAAAACTAAATTAAAATGTTTCGTGATGCTTTCTACTAACTTCCCTACTACCATCAACAACTTTAACTATATGTCAAAAAAGAGTGATGTACTTAAATCTCATCTGATAAGATTTGTAAAAATGTAAAATCATAGATCAAAACCGAAAGGTACTGGATACAGAACACACAAATTTTTGCTCCTTGAGGGAGTTCTTTTCAGATTAGTTAGTAATTTATGATGATTCCTCTGTGCACTTCATTAGACTGGGCCAAATATAGAATATTTATTTAGCCGCTTTTCGAATGTATGTTAAGAAAAATACTTTCCCAAAAAATTTCTTCGAAATCGCAAAATATTTAGGGGTCTCGCAAGAATAGAAAATTCTTTTGATTTTTCCCTTTAAAGTTATACTTTTAAATACTTAACTAATTAAACAATGCTGTTTAAAATTTTCAGTTGTTGTGCTTTCTTATAGTCCACGTATTATTTTTTTTATTTTTTTACTTTGAACTTTTTTAACCCATTAATGTACGCCTTTCTACAAAACGTAAGTTCAATTGTAGTATTCTAATAAAAAAAGAGGCGAGGGGTAGTTTTGTCCCAAAATTTTAAATAAGTGGGTTTTGAGTATATTGTTTCCAAAATAGTACCATTGTCGTCAGCAAGCCCGAAAACATAATGTGAGAACATAAGATAGAACAATACCTAAAAATTTTAAGCTTGTATTATTAGTTCAGTATTTAGGAGGTTTTTGCTTTTGTGCGACCACTTAATATTGTCTGATACCGAGACCTTGTATGGGACCTGACGTTATCGTTTCCCCCCACAGTAGACTTCAAAATTTATAGTTTTATTCTGTGGGAATAACTCGTAGTAGTCAGGCCCATTCCAGTCCTATCAGACTGAGAATATAACCTTCTTCTATTGAATGTCTGCTTTGGCTTCTGGCTTCATCTTTCTTGGATCAGTTTTTTTTTAAGTAGCATCTAGTTTCCGAATATCGGGCTTCGGAAAATCTTCGTTGAAATATTATAAATATATTTTTGAAAACACTTTATATAATGATTTCTATGGTTAATTGAATGCTTTTATTATGTCAAAAAATTACGAATTTTTTAAATTTTTTCTATTAAAAATAATTTAAAATTTGCATTCACGACTCAAAAAATTATAAAATTCCCTTTTTTATAAATATTTGTTCAGCTAAGGAATGGTTTTAAAAAAAGTCATATATTAATTTTCGATGATTTCACCAAAATAACTCCCAAACTTGTGTATAAAATATTAATTCTGTGCGAAGGCTAGTTTCCAAATAAGAGTTTTATAGAATCACCTTGAATTTAAATATGACTTTTTGCAAAAACGATTCCACAGCTGAAACAATTTCATAAAAAAATATAAACTGAGATTCTTGTGGATACTTGCACGCTCTTTTCAGTGATTTTTTTTAACTTCGATATTTTGAAAATGATTAAATTTATTATCTGGAATAATTTAAGACAATGTTATTGTTAAAAAACTTATTTTCTAATTATTTAAGAAGAAATCGTTTTCAAAAAAGTCATATTTTACAGTGCCGAAATCTCGTACAGAATCTAAGTACCAAAAGAGGTGGTAGATAGCCAAAAATAAACAACAACTAAAGGAAACAATTTTTTTGGTGATCCTCTTCTAGTGAAATGCTCGATAAATTTATATTCTTGATTCACAACTACCGGCGGAGTTAATTTGCAATTAAAAAAAATGTCAATTTGGAACATTTCTCAAAAAATTATAGGCTAAAATCAAAAATTTTTTTCCTAAAATTAATTTCCCAACAAACCATAGTTGACGACTTTGTCGAAATTCCGACTAATTCGTAATTATTTCTAGCTGTCTTAAAGAAATCGTTACAATTGCGTAACGCAAATATCGAAACAGTTTCAATTTTTATACGAATTTATATAGAATTTAGTTATGCGTCTGTTTGTATGACATATTGAAATGTGAACAGAGTGAAATTTCATTTCTTTCAAACTGTCTGAACGAAATCGTAACTTTTTCGTAACATTTTCGTTATAAAATCGTTACGACATTTCGTTACGAAGTCGTGTCAACGCCTTCATACGATATTTCTTACGATATCTTAACGAAATCGGATTTCGAAATCGGAAAGATTGCAAAATGTTTGTTACGATTTCGTTAAGAATATTTCGATCTTTCTGATTTCGAAATCCGATTTCGTTGTGAAATCGTTTGAAAGGATTGTGAAAGGGTTGACATGACTTCGTAACGAAATATCGTACTGATTTCGTAACGAATCTTAACGAAAATGTTACGATATAGTTACGATTTCATTCAGACAGTTCGAAAGAAATGAAATTCCACTCTGTTCGCATTTCAATAAGTCGTACAAACAGCCGCATAACGCAATTCTATACAAATTTGTATAAAAATTGAAACTGTTCCGATATTTGCGTAACGAAATTGTAACGATTTCTTTAAGACAGCTCGAAATAGTTACGAATTAGTCGGAATTTCGACAAAGTCGTCATTTATGGTTTGCTGGGTTGACAAAAAAAAAAAAACATTCATTGAGCTCTGCTAATATCTCCTTAGGTTAAAAAAACACACATTGAAGAATAATCTTAAAAGTAAATGATTTTGCTTGGATAAATTCCCATAACTTTGTTTTTTTTTACTTTTTACTGGTACTTATAGTTTTTTTATCAGAACCCGCCCATTGAAAATCCTGACTACGGGCCTGGCTACGTAGCTTATAAATCTACATAGTTCCTAAGTTTTTTCGGCTAGGTTACTGCTCACCATTATTGCCCATATACCTGGTTGTTAACTTTCTCGCTTTCATTGTATAATACATACTAGCTTACCTTGGTTGCTTTTCAGGCTGTCGCTTATTTTTCATTCCCTGGTAATATTAAGCATTTTCAGTAATATAGCGTACAGGTTGTAAGGTACTGTTTAAGAACTCCTTCGATATTAGTTTTTATACATGTTCTTTCTCCAGCAAAATTTTTTTAACTTTATTTATTAGTTCTCATTTTTCATCCCATCTCTCTCTCTCTGTTTATATTCTAGGAAGACTGTATCGTGATCTGTGTGGATTGGGAGAATGGAGCAACCTTTCCAAACTATGTACGCGCTGCTACCAATACTCGTCTGGTTGGCAAACAGCTGGCCATGTTGTTGAATAATCTAAGAGAACACAAGGGTTTAAATTTGACTAGAACCCATTTAATTGGCTTTAGCTTGGGTGCTCACGTTTCCGGATTTGCCGGTGCCGAACTTTCGGGACTAGCAAGAATAACTGGACTCGATCCGGCAGGACCACTATTTGAAGCACAACATCCCAAGGTGCGGCTCGATAGCACCGATGCAGAATTTGTCGATGTCATTCATTCGAATGGAGAAAATCTTATTCTCGGAGGTTTGGGTTCTTGGCAGCCAATGGGCGATGTAGACTATTATCCAAATGGTGGGCGTGTGCAAACAGGTTGTTCCAACTTATTTGTAGGAGCGGTTACGGATTTTATCTGGTGTAAGCTTTGCTTTATAAGTATGAAATTGATAACTTAACTTATTCGGTTTAACCTTAAATAGCTGCTCAAACAGCCGAGGAGGAAGAAGGTCGTTCTCTGTGTAATCATAGACGTGCCTATAAATTCTTTATTGATTCTGTTGCACCACGCTGCATGTTTCCTGCTTTTCCCTGTGGAAACTATGACGACTATTTGAAAGGTAAGTGTTTTCCCTGTGCGCAGGATGATCAGGACTTGGCTGAGGGGGTGCCACGATGTGGCAATATGGGCTACTATGCCGATCGCTCTACGGGCCGCGGTCAGCTTTACTTGTTAACGCGTGAAGAGGAACCTTTTTGCGCCCATCAGTTCCAGTTACAAATCTTCAATTCATTCAATGATTTACCTTTGAGAACCATTGGTCGTTTGGAGGCTACTCTAGAGGGCGAAGGCGGTCTGAATGAGACTTTCAAGATATCTGAGTAGGTTTTGTGGAGACTTTAATGCTTAGCATTTGTTAAGGAAAACCTTTTTTCCTATTGTAGAAAGGACGATTCTGAATTCTTCGCTGGCGATATTGTTTCCAAAATAATCGTACCACATCCGGCGCTTGGCTTTCCCACAACTTTGAGCTTGAACTACAAATCATATAGTGGCTGGTTGTCAAAGGGATTGCAGCATTGGGACATTGACAAGGTGGTGCTCACCGATAGTTTTGGACGTAGTCATTCCTTGTGCAAACCCTCAACGAAGCTTACATCTGGCAATCCGATTCGCATGAAGCTGTTGTCTGGCAACTGTGAGCTGGACAATCAAGATGAGTACGGAACTTTAACAACTACACCGACCACCGAAATACCTGATTCTAGTGCACAGGAGAGTATTGATTTCCCTGATGCTGACTCTGATGATGTGGAGAGTGCCAAACAACGCAAGGACATATTCAATTTAGGCGTAAGTTTTAAGTTGTCAAGGAATACAACTTATCCGCTGAATGTGACACGGGATGATTTGCCTTGGCAACCTATACTTGAGGGCAACTCATTAGAGAAGGAGGCGGTTGAAACGAGTCGTAGTCTTGATGTTGAACCGGTTGAGATTTTTGAACCAGTGCTTTCTGATCGACGATTGGCAGTTAATCGTGGTCGCAACTTGCAGGAGTTTGGCAGCACTGCAGAAATAGTTGAGCCAGTGCTCAAGGCAACAACTCCGCGTCAAAAGAAGGCCAAAGAGATGATTCTCACCGAAGCACCACCTACAGACAGTAAAGCCATCAAACTGCCAGAGCTGTTGAGTCAAGTTGTCTCTATTGAAAAGTCAAAGTCCAATTCTGACAATCCTAATGAACCGATGCACATCACGGTGCAATTGTTTCCATTTCGGCTTGGCGATTTGCTACAACGTGCCGAACGCTATGCACGCGAAACTTTGCTCCCACTCATCTCAGTGCAAGCGCCAAAATTCTTTGGTTTTAATACGGGACCTAGCGAGGAGCTTAAAGCAGAACCGCGTAAGCCACGGTATATACCACGTTTCGAGCAGGCAGCATTTCTAAATGAGTCACATCAAGCTAGAGCAAATCTATCGCAAGCTCTAGAAAAGATTTCACCAACGAAGCCATCTGTCCAAGACGCGGCTGTTGAAATGCAAGATCAGCGCAACATCTTTCAGCTGCTACGCACGGAGAGCAAACGGAGACAGGCTCAGCGTCGCTCCAATAACGATGTAACCTATTATACGAATGTTCTACTCGCAGAGTCACGGGCTCTACAACCCGAAGATCCCAGTTACGAGCCGGTTTTTATAGAATTGCCCACCTATCGTCCACCGAAAGCGAGAGAACAACGTGCAACATCAGGACAAAGAATAAGAAGAACGAAAACTGAGCAAGTGACGGAAAGTGTGAAGAATTAAAGAGCCTCAATTTTGTCAGAATAGTAAAAAGAGTGATACATTTTTGAAGTATAAGTATAGCTCCGTTGAAGAAAAGAGCGGATAGTAGAAAGGAAGACAGAAAGAAAAGTTAAGACTCACTCTAACGCTGACATAAAGAATGATAGAAACCAAGGTTGATTTATAAGGTTGTCGCAGGGCTGATCGCACTCTCTTCTCTGTGCCCATAATTGTCAAAACCAGCCAATTTTCCGAATGACTACGAAAGAAAAACGGATGATAAAAGAGAGCACTTGCAGATTTTCTATGAGCTTTCAACTTCGATTTGACAGTTATGGGTACTCGCTCTCTCCCTTGCGACAACCTTATAAATCAAACTTGATAGAAACAAGATTACGGGTTCCGCGGCAGAGAGAGAGAGAGAGAGAGAGAGAGAGAGAGAGAGAGAGAGAGAGAGAGAAAGAGATAATGACGTCACTCAGCGCTGCATATATTTATATACTATGCCAGAATTTTAAATGTAATTTTATAAGATATGTTGCTTTATTTTGTTTTTAAAATTAACACATATTATTATTATTTATTAATTCATAACATTATTTAATTTCTTCTTAACCTTATAAGACTTTTGTACTAGAAAAGAAACTAATTTTATTTTGTGTTTTTTTGATCGTTTAAAGAGTTCTTTACCACACACTTCATTTTCACTTCACTTTCACTCAAACATTTTTTTCCAATTAGTTCAATTTGCCTAAGTGATCGCATAGATGCATTAGTTTTTGTTACGCAAAACCGCTGGGTGACATCATTCAGTCAAATAAGAAAGTGAGCGCCAGGTAACGGGACTGTGGAATGCGTAATTTTATTCTATCATTCTTACGTTTACACAAGATGTTGACTGTAAACTATAAAGCGTGTTTGAGATGAGAAAAAGAACATATAAAAAGTAGGATGAAACGTGATATTACATCCAGCTTACGATATTTTTTTTAGGAAAAGCTTTTGAAACTTTAACTGAAATTCTTTATTTAAACCAGTTGTTATCTAGTCTGGCGATTGAATTTTCATCAAACTGATTTCAGCAAAATTTAATTTTTTAATTTTAATACAACATTTTATTTTTTAAGTTATCTATTTATGTGATCGCCATTAAAATCTGCAACTTAAAAAACTTATCATTCTAGTATTAAACTAGATCAAAATAAGTTTTCAAGCAAAACATTTCCTGTAAATATTTCATATATAGGCCTTTTCTTAAGTAAGAGATTAACTGTACATACTTTTTTATATTTTTATAATAAAAATTTTATACACTAAGTTAGGTTTAAGTTAAACAATTGTATAAAAAGTTTATAAATTTAGAAATTATTCTAAATTGAATTTCATTAGATCGATAAAAAGATCGCATGAAAGATTTTGTAAGATGTTGTACTTATGAAATTTTATATATTACAAGAAAAATTTACAAAATTATTAAATAAATGATATAAAAAATGTGTTTTTTACCTTGAATTCAATTTCATATCAATTTCGTAATGAATTAATTTTACAAAGAAGAAGTTGGGAGATAACGATATAAGATGAGACTGTTGAGAGGAATGACGTCTCTACATTCCTTGGCATTGAATCATCTGTCTATAAGTATTTTCAGCCTTAATAGTTAGAATTCAATCTCAAATCCACATGGCGGATTCAATTTAATAATGTAAAGTTGATTTTCTGACATTTTTCAAGGTCAGCACCACTACTTTTTGGCTTTTTGAAAACATTGATGTATTGAGGCATTAATTTTTAATGCATTCTCAAAATTTCATGTTGAAACATCAATGCTTACTATTTTAAACGATTTTTTCAAAAAATTGCCTACACTATTTTATCATACAAAATAATTTTATTTTTAATTAAAAATGGAATTTTTTTTTTTAATTGTTCAGCTTTTAATATACTCCAACAGATTTTTCTTAATCTTGGTATAACAACAAAAGAAGTGTGCGTGTCAGCTCCAACGCGCGACTGGAGTTCACTCCTCTAGATCGACTACCTTAGAGTTTGAGATGTTCATAAAAGGCAAAGTGCATTTGAAGGGCAAATAAAGACATCTCTTATTAATATTACTGAAGGATTGTATACTTTTTAAATTTTAAAATATATTACTTACATATATTACATAAATTCATTATGAGGTAAATTGATGAATTTTATTTATAGTGACATCAATAGTGTTAAGTTTTAACGTTATTATTATAACGTGATTAAAGCTTGATTGTGTACGTCACTACTTTGAAAATTTTGCTTTCTTTGAAAATTCTGACAGAAAGCAGTTGTTTGAATATTAACAATTATAAAATTTTTCGAAATGGTCGAATTAATAAGAAAGCGTTGCAATATACTGCAAAACTTTATTTGCCATCCACTAGTTCGGACGAGCTTTCTACACTGTTGCATATTATGGGTATATGCCAGCCCGGCCGTACTACAGTGTGGCTCCCGCCGGTCAATCTAAGACCTGTGCAAGCGATGTACACAAACCACAGCCAGCACGAGTCTCCCCGAAGTGCCAACCCATGATAGTCACCTGGGCAACTCGGTCCCGCCAAATGAGGGTCTACACTGAGAGAAAAAATGCTGTGATATCAAACAGTTCATGCTTTGAAACAACAGATTCACTGTTTGATCCCATCCAACACACGAAACTGTCAAAATACCAGTTGATCAACTGTTGGTAATTTTTTGTTGAATTAGATATTGTTACAGTTAATATTTTAACAGAATTAACTATTCCGTTACCAGTTTTTTTCCTTAATATAACCCCAATTTAACTGTTGAGTTAAAAAATTAGCTGTTGCTTTTACTTTGTTTTTTTTTTACCTGTAATCTGTTATATAAACAAATTGAACCGTTGACTCTCAGCTCCTCACAGTTGGTTAAAGAATTTTTATATGTCAGAACAAAGCCATTGTTTCTGTTAACTCAACTACAAAAATTGTGAACTTTGCAAATTTGCCGAAATAAACCACGTTAATGTATTACCCGTATTCGAAGCGAATATAAATACGAGAAGGTGTACTCGTTGAAACGAATCAAAAATTTTCAAACAAATAACGCAAAGTATACTCCTTGATATTGAAAACTGACAAAATTTTTTACGACTGTGTTGTCAAAAAGCTTCAAAATAGATATAAACATCAACATAAACATTATATCAACAGATAAATTCGACAGCGAAAATTTCCTTAAAACCGTTTATTTAACGAAGAAAAATGTTAACTTGAACGGAAATCTCTCAAATGAATAGTGTTTGAAAATAACATCGACCGACTGTTAATATCACAGTTAATATTTTTCTGAGTGTACAACATCCCAGCAACGAGACTAAAAGTTCATGCATGCAAGAATTTTATATATTTGACCGTGTCCGAATAAAGCACTTATTTGTTTTTGACTGGCAACCTCGATTTAAGGCATGGATCGTAATCCATACCATTAAACGAAGTGCCTAAAATGTGAACCCGTGTAACAACTTAATTTACACCAAGTCTCCCTTTTGCCGTGTCAATGACAACATTAACCATGTCGTGACACATAATCTGTCTCGCCTTTATAGTTTTCCTTATCCGACGGGTATGACTATCCCCGTGCTAACAAGTTCTACTGGACCATTGCTACTCCATTGCAGGCTTTTTCACAAGGATTTACCATAGTGACCTGCTACCAGATTGGCCGCCACCCCGAGCTCTCGTGAACTCTTCTCTTTTACGACAGCAGACAAGACTTATCCACGAATGTTACGCATCTATGCATATACTGCCAACCATTCTCCTTTATCCTGGCTTTGGACAGGCAGGTGCAACTCAATTGCTAACTTGGCGGAGTTCAAAGGCCGAACAGTACGAACGAAAGAATCTTCGTTCGTTCGCCCTAATTTACTGTCTACAACTGGCGGACAACGTTCGCGATAAATATATAGCGAACACTGTTCGTTCAGACTTAGTGTTTACACCGAGCGAACGAACGAGGTTTCTTTCGTTCGTTCAGGCGGTCTAAGCCCACAGGCTGGACCAATTCGCTTAGTGCCCTCACGCGGCAATAAATAGTGAATAATGAAAATGTCTTCACTATTGTCAAAACGATGAATTTAGAATATAGCTGTCAAAACGATGAATTTCGTAGAAATTGCAAATAAAGTACAAAATATAAAAAATGTGTGTGTTAAATTTGTGATAATTTGAGTGAAATATTATAAAAACAATGCAATAAAAACTATAAAATGTGGAAGAAGTCTTAAATTTGCAGGAAAACTTATAGCAATTCTAACCTAAAAGCAACTGCGAAACGTGAACACAAACAAACTCGAGATGAACAGCTGAATTCGACAACTAGCCGGCATTTTCTCTGCTGTCTACTTCATTCTTCTCCGAGTCGGCCCTACCTTATAGTTATGCCGCGACTTCTTCTCTTTTTAGCTTGCCGCTCACATTGTGCTATGTTCTGAGCGAGAGAACTGGTGGCGAATTCATTAGGAAAGTTGGCGCCTTCAGCTAAAAAATAAAAACAAAAATTGATTTCGGTCACAGGCGATAGTAGTATAGGGAAATAGGAATGCTTAGCGGGTCAATTGTTTTTAAAATAAATAATTTTAATTTCTCAATTTATTTTTATTTCTCAATTTATTTTAATTTCTGTTTAAATAAAAAAAAAAACACTAAAATAAATGAAACAAAGCCTTATATATTTTTTCTCATATAGATTTATTTCAAATTTCTGTGTATGATTTTTCTTCCCCAAATATTTTTTTGTTGTTTTTTTTATATTTTTTTTTGCTTTCATCTTTCATAAAACTTAAGCACTGAATTGCGTGTGCTTTTATGATGTTGTTTTTGGTTTAAGGTTTATTTGTTTAGGCTGAATGCAAAAGATGCACACACTGTTATTGTTGTTGTTGTTTTTGGTATAGTCGTAGTTGTTCTTGTAACAACCTTACAAGAAGGAAGTACTTTGGACAAAATAAATTGGCGATATTTATGTTTCATTTTGTGTACTTTTTTCTGGCACAATGAATTTTCATCTTTTGCTGTAGATTTTGTTTTTGCCATTTTAAGAAAACGTCCCAGTGAAATCGCTAAAATTAATAATAATGAGCCGATTTTGATGATTGTTTTTTTTTTTTATTGCATTGCTAATAGTTAATATATTGAAAATTGCACATAAAAACCAAAAAAATCAACGTATTCAAGTTATTTGTTAAAAAAAAATGAATAAATTGCCCACATTTAATATATGTTAGGTGCTGAAATTTTTGCCCACATTTGTTCTAATTTACATTAAATTATTTATATAGCAGAATAAATTGCTTAGACGGAATTTTGATATCAAGTGAAATACAATAGTTATAAAGTTTTTCTAAACAGTAACCCGATATTTTTTCAGTTTACCGTTCAAAATAATGTTAATACTTGTATAAAAGTTATCAAAATACGGTCAAGAAAAAATGTGGCCCTATAATTTTACGAACATTTTTCGCGTATGAAGACAAATAAATCGGCTGAAAATTGTGGAAACAAACTTATTTTGAATTAAGGGAAAATGTAAATATCAGACAAAAAACGCGTTTAAATTATGTTTTTTTATAATTTTTCGCAAAAACAAATTTAAACCGATTCAAATATCCAAAAAATAGTTGTTTTATTTTTTAAAAATTTTCCATTGATTTTCATAATTTTTCACTGGGACATCTTTTTAGCCTTAAAAACAGTTTATGTGATGATTTTTTTCACTTCTAATGGTTTTTTTTTTTTTTTTTTTTTTGTAAATTTTTTAATGGTTTTTTTTCTTTGTTTTTGCTTTCCATATATTATGTACGTACGTTTAATTGATGAAAGTAAAAACGAAAATTAAATCTTTTAATAATTTTAATATTAATATTAGTTATAATAATCATCATATTTAATAATAATAATTAATGTAACGCCAGCGTCACAATTTACAATAATTTCTTTTGGTTTTTTCTTTTGCTTTTACAATTTGTTTTTGCTTGTTTTTACTTCTACACATATCAGTATATATATATACGAGTATATAAATGTATATATATATATATATGTGTGTATAAATATGTAATTATATAATATTACTTATGGCATGTTTTAACTAAATGTTGTGTTTCATGTCATATGCTGTTGTTGTTGTTGTTGTTGTTGTTGTTGTTGTAATATACATATTGTATATGTTTTAGTCAATAAAGAAAATTCTTGTTATTGTTGTTGTATTTATTTAGTTCGTTTTTTCTAACGTGTATAAATATCAATGAAATCAGAAAATTTTTTGTGGCGAGCTTTTTGCAAGCACCTAGATTGATTTCGTTTTGTATGCATATGTGTGTATGTGTGTGTGTTAGGGAAAACTTTGACAATTATTGTATATTGTCATAGAAATTAGAAAAGTTTCGGCTTTTTTTTTTTTGAATTATATAATGTTGCTACTTTTATGTTGTTGTTGTTGTAGTTATCTTATTTAAGTAATTTCTTGAATTATTTAATACAACAGAATTGTTTTCCCTTGTTTAACAGCAGCTTTTAAGACTTTTACATAAAAGCTTCTTCCCTAGTAGGGTCAAGTGTAACAGTTTTAATTAAAATGTTTCTTTTTCGTCTTGTTTTAATTTTTTTGCTGCTTTGCAAATACATAATTTGTTTGCTTAGTTTTTGTTGTTGTTGTTGTTGCATTTTTGTGTAAATCTTTAGTTACTTCAATAAATTGCTTAAAGTTAATTTTAGTTTATTTAAGTTAAGTTAACAAATATTAGAATACATTACAATAAATTTTAACAGCCAACAACAATATGTAATTCGAAAGTTTTTGTTGTTGTTGTTTTTGCTAGCATGTAACCTTTAGTGTTTTTGTAGGTTTCTTTTTTTTTTTTGTTTTCTTCTTAATCATCATAACTAATCTAATAATTATTTTATGTAGTATTAATTTTCAAATGATTTAATTTTATATTTAGTTAACTTGTTTTTGTAAAATTTTCATTATTATTCATTTATGTGGTATTAAGTTTTCTCTCATGTATTTGGCCAACTTTATTTTTTTTGTTTTATTTTGATTTCACATTGAATGTTCGATATTTTAATTTCTCATTAATCTACATATATTATTTACAATGATATTTGTTGTTGCTGTTTTGTGTTTTTTTTTGTTTTCCTTTTCACAAAGTAAAATGCTAATATGACAGTTCAAAATGTATGTATACCAGAAACAACCGTTAATTTATTTAAGCTGAATGTCTCAAACATATATAAAATACGAGTCTTAAAACAGTTTGCATTAAATTTAAGTGTCGCGTTCGGTAGCGTAATTTTTGCTCTTGACTTTGTCTTTGTTTTCATCTGTTTTTGTTGTTGTTTGTTCTTTTATTTTTTATTATGAGTAATATTGTTCGAAATTTTGTATACTTTTGTGAATATTTCCCAAAATTTCTCTGGCACAAGTTGAGAATGAGATGAAATTTTAAGTTTTCAATAGAGTATAGTAGAAAATAATATAGCTGTACAATTTAAAATTGCTTAAGAGTGCCTTGAGGCACTCTTCACAAAAGTCGCACTGATGGCAAATGTAACAATTTTTTTAGTAAAAAAGCTTTGTTTTACAGTTGCTAATTGACGTAGCAAAATATTTGTAAAAGCTTTGAAAGCTCTTAAATGCTGCCTTCTATCACTTTTGATCCGCTTTACGCTAGGCACGTGCATTTGTAAGTAAAACAAATGTGCAAATTCATGCTGTGCATTCAAATCGTAGGTGTTCACACGTCAGTCAAATGATTAAACTATATAGCGATTTTTTACACTCTTTTACTCTCTCCGAAAATTTTGCTTGACGCTTGCTCACACACGATTTTTTGATTGAAGATCCGACGCAGGCATTTGTTACTTTTCTGGGTGTTTCTTTTATTAAGTTGTTTTGTGTGCATAATAATTTTACAAAATGGAAAACAATAGCATAAATAGAGTTGATCTTTAAGGATTAAAACTGATTACATTAGGAAATCAATACGCCGGAAATTATACCTATATGAATGACCATCGAATGCAAGTCATAAAAAAACAAAAGAATTAATGCAATTATGGCAGGAAATGAAGAAACTACACCTCTTTTTCACTTCAAAAAACTGCCTTTGTTTCCACTTAACTACTTTTCTTGACATAATTGCCTACTAAAGAACAGACAAGTGAAATAATGCAACCCTTTGACTGATTGATGCAGGTCTGGAGCTAAATCATAATTTTGACTGAAGAGAGAACATTTTTGAGTTCATTTTCGCTCTGAGATAAAGTTCATTTTTTTTTTAACATAGAACAAATTTTGATTGATTCAATCATTTGACTTACGTATTGACCTATTGACTTACGTACACCTCCATAGGCAGAGTTTATACGTCATTCAAATTGAATGAAGAATATCGCGTGTTTTGTTCTCTCTTACTCTCTTCGAGATATTTGATTGAATAGCTGCTCATACGTGACTTTTTGATTGAATGGCCGATGCCGACTAAAAGTGTTGTTGTAAGTACCAGAAAAGTTGATTATGCAACCCAGTGATTGGTTGATGCAGGTCTGGAGCTCGATCAAAATTTTGATTGGCCCATATTAGACGATGTCCGTTTGTCAGATCTTTGTTGTTGCTTTCAATGTGAAACTGTCAAAAAACAGTGAGAGTGAGAGCGGATGAACTTTTTGTAAGGCGGACAAAATATGTTCATTTTGTCTGCTGTTGATGTCAGCAGACAACAGCCACAACAGTGTGGCGATGTGGTGGAATAAAAGTTTTGCCACACTTTAGCAGCTAAAAAGTACTTTTTCTAAGGAAAAGTACTAATATCCTACTATAAGATAAAGGAAAAATAGTTGCTTGAAACACTTACTTTTGGCAGGTTATATTATTAAAATATTGACAAGAAAGTGGTGTTGGAAGAATTGGTCAGTAAAATTATAAATTTATTAATGGAATTCATTCATTAATTTAATGATAATCATTTTATTTCAATCTTTATTCTTAACAGGTTAAGCCAATCCGAGAAGAATTTTGCAAGCAAAATCAGTTGTTTAACTGTTGGTAAGCATAATGATTGTTTTTCTGCAATAACTCAAAGCAGGAACTGTGGGATGTACGTGGATGCCTTTCATGCCACTTTTTGATCCAGCATGAGCGATTTCTCCTACTTGTTTCCCTTATCTGAAGTGATTCGTTGGCCAAGGCTACAAATCGCTGCAAAACCTTCCTGTGCTTGTTGCTCATAAAAACTATGTTTGATGCGTATTGATTTGCCGAGTTTATTATATTTAAAGCTACTAAGTCGTAATCGATTTCCATGTTGAATAAAAAATAAAGAAATACCGCGTATCAATAAAAACACAATAGAATAACAATTTCAACTTTAAAACTTTCAATCACTTTTGTATATACGCAACGTTGCTATTAAAAGTAATTGTTTTCAAAGTGCACAAAATAAAGTGCAGTAGAAAATGTACTCAAACTAAATGAAATGTCAAATGTGTCCGCCCTAAATTTTCTGTCGTGTGACCATCCAGCGGACAAGAGAGTAAAAAGTGTTCATTTTCTTCGGACAAACGGACATTGTCTAATATGGGCCATTGATGAGATGAAGTGTTGAAAGTTCATTTCCGCTCTCGCAGTGATACCGATTTTAGTGTTTTTGAGTTTCTTGATCGCATTCATAATTTTTTTTCTAATAGATACACTTATATTTTATTATTTTTAAATTTGATTTATGTAAGTTGTAGTTTGGAGCAGTGTTTTTTTGATGAGTGCCTTGAGGCACTCTTGGGTATTGAAGAGTACATTTTTTTTCCGCCTTTTTTTCTCATTTGGCGCAATGTTCTTTCTTCTATTTTGTTTTGATTCCATTTTTTTTTTGCTTGAAAACATACTGAAATGGCAGAGCGAGTGCATAAACGTTTTAAATTATCTGATTTAAGCGAAGAACAGATAAAGAAACTGAGGCGGTCGAATCAAATGAAGAGTTGAGTAGTGAATTCAGTGAAAATGGAGAACTTGACTAAGATTTTATTGAATCCAAAAGTGTAGGCACTGGTGGAATTAATCGTGATGCTCAAGATACAACATCGAATAAACGGTTGCAAATACCTCGATCACCTTTGCCATCGATTGAAGCGTCTGGAACCATATTTCTTCCTCCTGGTCTGGAGGCTTCAATGGTTCTGGTAAGATGTATTAAGCGAAAGCGCTTTCTCAAAAATAAAAAAATATTTGTTGTTTAGGTATTGATTCTCTAACTAAGGATAGCAAAGAGTTTGCAAAAATGATTTGGCGCCAACAATCAATCCTTTGACCCCTTTCACATTGGTCAAGAATTGAATTCAATTTTCAGAGTTTGTAGGCAATTTGCCGCAAATCGGAAGCGACGAAGGGGAGAAAAAGTTGACGTTCTCGATAGCTCTGTACCGTCAATTTTTTCGTGTTCCCTTTTGTTCTTTTCGCATTTTTCTCAGATTACTTCATTTTATTTTTTGTATATCGTCGTGCATCTCTCTCTCTTATTAATTTGTTGGCTTCAGTCGCTTACGTTTGCTTGCTTTAAATTTTAAGAAAACAAGCAAAAAAGATATGAAATTGAATTCAATTCTTGACCAATGTAGAAGCTTTCGTCAAGTCTAAAAGAGAACGTCAAAAAAAATTGCTTTCAATTCTTGACCAATGTGAAAGGGGACTTTCAAGGAGATACTTCACTGCCAGCTGAAATATTAGACCTTCAGACTCCAATGCAATTATTCAGCTATCTCCTTACGATGAACTTGATTGAAATGATTGTGGAAGAAACTAATCGCGCAGCTATTGTAAAAAACATCAACACACAATTCAAGGTAGATGTTGACAACATGCACCACTATATTGAAATTTTGATAAACATACATAAATTGGAGGAGCTACTGGGGTAAGCATGCATTTGCACCAATTAGGAATTATATGACGCGAACCAAATTCGAAACCATAATGCAATACCTATCGCTATGTCATGAAAACAAACGAGCGAAAAAAGGTCGGCCAGGTTACGAACCTTTGTTTCGCATAAGAAACTTTGCTGACAAATTGAACATAAGATTCGATTCAGTGCGATAGTCAGTTTCGATATTCGTTATCGAAAAGCTTCTCTGTGCGACAGTCAGTTTCGTCTGTTTATTGCTTTGTTTTAAAATGTCACATAATGCGGCCCATACACACTGCAACCAAAACAAAACTGAAAGTGTAACCTGGAAGTTTTTGACGTTTATCAAAGGAGTCGCAGCGTGTGTGACGGAGTTACGCAACGCATTGAAGTTTTCAACTCAGGTTACGCCAATATTAAAATCGTTTAACATTTTGGTCGCTGGCAAGGCTGGTTACTGTAATCATCGCAGAGTGAGTGGCAAAATTTGTGAAAAAATCGCGTTCAGGTTAAATTTCCAGCTTTGTTTTGATCGCAGCGTGTATGGGCCGTGTAATGAGTTAAATTGTCTTTGTACAAAAATTAAAATAAAACAATATTATAGTATAGTAAATGCGATGATAAGGCATATACAAGGAAGGAAAGATTAGGTAACTTCTCAGTTTGTTTCTTTTCACTCAATCGGCCTTAAAGTGAGCTTAAAGATATGCTGATTTGTTTGAATCGGAACTGAGCCATAGAGCTAAGCCCACCGATATAGCTTTTTCTATCACTTACTCACAAGCTACACATGTATATTTGTGCGTCTTCTGCACAACTATTGGGTTGGGGAAAAAGTATTCGGCGTTTTTCGAGTTCGCTTGATTTCAAAGTGTCATAACATTGAAACGGTAAGCTGCATCTGGCAACTCTTTTTTTTTTCTCTTAGCAGAAGACAAATCAGCTGATTTTAGTGAACTGATATTGGTGCGTCATGTTAAAAATTATTGCAAAGCAAAGATGAGTGAAATTTTAGAAAAAAAAAAACGTTATACATATTTTAAAATTTTACTACGATAAAGGGAAAAAAGCGTCACAGGCATGTGAAAAGATTTGTGAGCCGATTTATGGTGAGGTACACTATCCCAATCAACTGCCAGGAAATGGTTCGCTCGATTTCGTTCTGGAAATTTTGAAGTCAAAGGTGTTTCTCGCTCTGGTCGACCCATCACCGAAAAAGTCGATAAAATAATGGATAAGGTTCAAGAAAATCGTCATGTGAGCAGCCACGACATCGTTAAGGAACTGAAGATCGAACACAAAATAGTTAAAACCATTTGAAGAAAGTTGGTTTCAAAAAAAAAAAAGCTTGATGCTTGGTTGCAAAAAATGTAATGGACCGAATTTTTATCTGCGATTTGCTACTAAAACGAAACGAAATCGAGCCATTTTTGAAACGTATGGTAACAGGGGAAGAAAAGTGGATCATGTACGATAATATTGTTCGAAAATGGTCTTGGTCGAAAAAAGGTAAAGCACCAAGAACGGTGTCAAAGCCGGGATTGACGACAAGGAAGGTATTGCTGTGCATTTGGTGGGACTATAAGGGTATCATCCATTATGAGCTTCTACCGCCTGACCAAACGATTCCTTACTTGAATTTTTTTTCTACTCATGCTTTATAATTTGGGAAGGAAAGTTTTTATGCATATTTTCACAATAATTAAAGTTTGTTTGTTAAACTAAACTTCTTGTTCTTTAAAATGCTACCACATTAGTTTTTACTGGCATAAAAGCATACTTTCAGGCTGACCATTTTTCAGGACAGTAAGTATATGTTGGAAAGCGCTGTAATAATAGCAAAAAATAATTACAGTTTGAGAGGTGTGTATTAATTTTTATGTATTAAAATATTCCTGTTAGTTTCGCTGTTATAGAGCTTTAAAATTGAAAGTATGCAATGCATATAATAAGCTTTGAGTCACTGTAAGTTTTAAAAAGCTTTTAAATACATAAATAGCGTCAAACTAAGACTATGCAAATATTTTATATAGACAAAAACTATGAAATGATGTTTTGGCAAAAATTTTAAAAATATATCTAAATGTTAGTATGTATGATAGATAAAGTAATATTAATATGCTTAAATATACAGGGTTCCCGCCCTATGCAAAAATCGGTGCATAGCAAACCTAAGTTGATTAATTGCAAGCTTCTCAGGCTGGCCCTCGAAGAAATGCTTGAAAGCGTTTTTTTTTTTTTTTTTTTTAATAATTCAAATATAACTTTTTTAAGTTGTAGAGCTTTTTTTCTTAAATAATTCAAAGTTACTCAAAGTTACTCTCTGACCAGAATCATGTCTTTGTAGTGTCGGCAAGAGAAAATCGCTAAGAGATCGCCCAGAATTATGGCTTTGGCGTTGTCGTCAAATTGAAGTAGACCTACTGCTTCAACATCGATTCTAATCGTCTATGTTGTAAGTTTTCAACGAAATGTAGTAAATTTTATGCAGATTTCTACTGCTTTTAGAATACGAAGAAAAGCAAACACTGGTGCTCTGTCATAAAGCTTCAAATATGTGTAATTTTAATAAAAATACGGCAAAATTTTTAGAGAGCGGCGAGAGAGAGAGAGAGAGCTTTCAAATAAATGACACAGAACAATGTTCATTAATATAGGTTAAGTCACTTGAGAGAAAAGCACTCTTTTTCTGCCTTTGCTCGAACTGTCACTGCTAAAAATTGTACAGATTCAGGTTTATTTTTCTTGATTTCCTTTTATCCATTCTGACAGTTCGACCGAGCTTCTCTCAAGTGACTTAACCTGTATTAATGAACCTTGACACAGAAAAATTGAATTACAAATATTTCTATCTTGACGTTTTCATTGTCGTTTTCTGCCACAATTGTCTCCCATAAGGTTTTTATTGTTTCTGCCAGCGCTCTGCCTGCCGGCACGACAACGACATGAATCTGGTCAGACAGTTAATTTGATTTGAAAAATTAACTGCAGGTTTTTAGTAAATGGTTCAAAATACGGAAAGAATCTTCAAAAAAAAAAAAAAATCTTAGTCTTTGCTTAAAAATGGATTTTCACAACAGCTACTTTTAAGAAACAATTAAAAAATATGATTTTATAGTTTTAAGAAAAAAAAAACCTTGTCTTATTGTTGCTGTTTTTCGCTCATGTGTTCTTAACTTAATGCTATGTTTTGTGGCTTTTTTTGCTTAAGAAAAAGTTAGTATTTAAAGTTAAATGTTTCTTGCGAAGACTTCTGATAATAACGGAAGCGTATTAGTAGAGGGTGAGCAGAGACATGTTATTTTTTTCGCAAAAACTTGCAATAATAATTTTTGCGTTTTTTTTTTATAACTTTAGTACACACTTACAATTTGCGGGTTTTTTTGTTAAATTATTAGTTTGTTATTTTTTTTTTTTTGTTTTTTGCAATATTATTTTTATAAAGGTTTTATGGAGTTCTCACAACTGGCTTAAATGCTAAAAGGTGTGCTTTTTTATCAGTTAACATTTAGCTACCATACATTTTTGATTTCATTTTACTTAATTTATTATTTAAAGTTTTTTTTTATAACTAAGATTTTTAATTCTTTAAGTTTTATTGTTTAAATTCGAGTACAACAAATTGCTCAGGCAACACAGACAGTGCTCTTTGTCAGTTGGCAGAGAAAAGCTCTTAAAAGCTGTTGTTATGCAGCAAAAATTTAGGAGAAAATTTCTAAATAAACTGCAAGCTTTTGCAAAGTTTTAGTTAAGGGAAAAAAGTTTAGTAGTGTTTGAAAAATAACTGCCGTAAGCTTTGTTTGGCAAAAGTTGCATACTTTGGCTTTACTTGCTTTGAAAATTTGAAATATTTTTTTTTTAAAATTGCATCAAAGTATCTTCAAAAATACTTGACTATAGCTCCTCTAGTTTTGTCAAGTTAAAAAAAGAAAAAAACTGAACACCATCCTACACTGACTTTTCTGTATTGCCCGTTTATAACGCTATTTTTGCGCCAGCAATAATAAATAGTTTTTACTTTCCTAAATATATATATATATTTTCCACATATCTACGCTATAACATCCATTAATTTTGTTTTCCTGTTGTTATTGCTTAAAATTTTATCATCCTAATAATTATATTTTTTAAGTTAGTTTTTTAAATAATTATTTATTTTTAATGCTATTATTATTAAATTTTATTGTTGACTAGCTACGCTAAAATTTAACTGCATTCTTTAATTTCTTCTTCTTCTTCTCATTTCGTGAAGCTTTTGTGTACAAGAGCAACTTTTACAAATTTATTGCATGCTAGTTTATTTATTTATTTTTTTTTGTTGCTTTTGCATGCGAGAAGTTTTCTTTGTATTATTGTATTTTGTGTATAATAGTAAATATTTAGATTAAATAGGCTAACAATTCAAAATTTTTTTAATTCTACAACATACTATTGCCGTCTCTTTTCTGTGGCTCTACTGTTGCATATTTTTAGGGTTAAATGTTTTGGTTTGGGTTTTATTTTTTGTTTTGTTTTCTTTTTTTTTTTTTTTTGAATTGGCTCCCTTAAGGCGCCTCACAACAACTTTAGTTTTTGTATTTTCTTAACTATTTATATTATTTAATAAAATTTAAATATTACTAAATGTTTAATGTTTTTGTTGTAATGTTAGTTTGTGTGATTTAATTTTTGTTTTGAATAAATAAAATAGTTTTTGTTGTCATTTGTGTATTTTTGTAAAAGAGTTTATTATAATTTTTTTTAATAATAATAAATATCTTTTGTCTGTTTAATTCATGTTTAAAAAAAAAGTATGAGTGTGTGGTTAAGGTTTTCTTAAAAATTTGCTTAAAATCGTTCAAATATAAGAGTTGACAATATGGAGTTAATATTTTTTAAAAAATATAAAAAAGTTGACATAATTAAAAATTTTTTTTGAAAAAATTTCAAATTTTTTTTATATAAACAAGTCAAAGCATGCAAGTTCCAGATATTGGTATTTGTTGTTTTTTAAACGTTGTGTTTTTTATTAAAAAAATATTTTCAAAATTTAATTTTTTATTCAAAAAATTTTCAATAATTTAAAATATGTTTATTATTGTTGTTTTAAGCATTTTTTTTTTTGTAAATTTCAAAAATTTTGTCAAATTGTTAAAAAAAGTTAAATTTAAGCTTTGTTTGTTTTACTTTGTGCTTGTAATTCAGTTAAAGCATGTTTAAAAAAAAAGCTACAAAAAAGTTTTTCATGTCTTACAAAAGCTTTACTTTGTTTCGAATAAAAGGCAAAAGGTAGACACATTAAAATCAATAAATTAAATTAAATATTTATAAAAAAAATCTTTGTCATTTCATAAAATCTTTCTTGTTGTTTTTGTTCAGTTGACAAGGAAGCAAATGTTTACAACTTCGTCTTAGTTTGTCTGTGTTTTTTTGCGTTTATGTGTGTCTTTGTGTATAAGTTTTAAGACAATTAACAGTTATATTCAGTTGTAGCTGCAGTTTAGCTGGTTTTGTTTTAGTTTTTTTTGGTTTTTTTTTTTTGTTTTCATTATAACCTAAAATTCTAATATTTTTTTTTGTGTATTTTTCTTTGTTATTTTTTTTTGTTGCTTTTTGTAATTTTTTTTTTTGGTTTTGTGTAGTTTTATAGTTTTTCTCTTTAATTTTGTTTCTGTATTTCTGTATTTTTGTGTTTTTTTTTTGTTGTTGTTTGGTTGTGTAAAATATCTATTTTAGTTGTTGTTGTTATTGATGTTTTTTTTAGCAGCAGTAGTTGTAGAAATAGCTTATCTTACATGTTGTTGTGTTGTTGTTGCTCACTAACGTATTAGTAAAAAATTTTGCGCCTTCTCGGTTAGCTTTCTGCAGAGTCCCACGACTCTCCGTCACATTCCAGCGCGTTGTGTTTGATTTTGACTCCCCGACGGCTTATTATCACCAAGCGTTGAGTCAGCGTCATCGGTGCGACTTTCACCTTCATATTCGTCCTCCTGTAGTTCGGCTAGATTCTCTTGTTCGGCTAAGTTTTCCTGATCGGATTCTTCCAGTGTTACCTAAGGTGAAAATAAAAGGAAATTGTATAAAAAAAGGCTTTCAAAAGAAATGCTTGAAAATGCCAAATAATTTTGAAGTAAAACTTTTTAGATCGAAACGACTAACATCGATTATCCAGGGTTAATAAATTTAACCCTACACATACAAAAACACAAAGAACTAAATGGGAATTAAATAAAACAAAAAAAAAAAAAAAAGGGGGCAGAGGGAGACTGCCGACCGAAGTGAAAACTTAAAGCTATGAAATAACTTAGCTCTTATGATTTTCCGAAGTAGCTAGACTCGGCAAATCAGACGCGTTTTACTGTTTTAACTCTTTTTATCAATTTATGCGTTATTAAATGTATAAAGTGCTATTTTTAAATGTTTATCTATATATCTATATCTATATATCTATATATATATATATATATATATATAAAATTGTAAAAAGAAAAATCTGTACATGAAATATTTTTTTAAATTCTTTTTGCGATGGACATTTTGAGTGACGCTGAGTCCAAAAATCCATTTATTAAAATTTTTGTCTGTCTGTCTGTCTGTCTGTCTGTTAGAGCATCACGCAAAAACCACTGGATGGATTTAAATGAAACTTGACATCTAGGTTCCTTATATACCTAGTCATCATATAGGCTACTTTTTATGCAGTAAAACTGGTCGGACCCGGTAGGGGCGCTGCGATCGGGTTCCAGGCATTCTTTTTTTTAGCTTAGCTCCGAAACCGTTCATCCGATTTGCATGAAAATTTGTATGTAGAGGTTTTCGAGTACGGTGAGTTCTTATAACTTATCTACTCTGCTCTATCTTGAACACCAGAGGGTACTGTAGTACAAATATTTTGAAAAAGTCGAAAAATTCCCAAGCCGTTTATCCGATTTGCATGAAAATTGGTGTATAGTGGTTTTCTGATACGGTGAGTGTTTTGGACTTATTGCTTATTGTTATTGGACTATTGAGTGTTTTGCTCTATCTTGAACACCAGATGGCGCTGTAGTATAAATCTCTTAAGAAATTGTAAGAAACTCCAAAACCTCTCATCCGATTTAGATGAACATTTTTTGTGTACGGCAAGGATTCTGGCGCTATATCTTTTGCTCAGTGTTGAAAACTAGAAAGCGCTGTTGTACAATTTGTACATGTGTTTGTTATTAAACTGTTCCTAAACGGCTGCACCGATTTTGATGAAATTTTTTCTGTGCTTAAGTGGATCCCTGGATGGTTCAAGTTCGCAATTGAACCTGGTAGGGGGCACTGCGATCGGGTTCTAGGAAGTTTTTTTACAGTCTATCTAATACAGTATACAGTAAGTAAAGCGCTAAGGTTGATAAATATCTTCTTTTCTTCTGTATGTGTATTATATTAAAATTTATTTTTTCGATTATATCAGAACACCTGTTACTGAATTCTGTGGTATTTGAAAATGCGTCAATACATGCACAAGTCAGTTGAGTCGTAGGTTGGCGTTGTTTTGACATTTCATTTCCTATATTCAATACTTATTTAATTTTATCCAGTTTCCTCGCAAACTGCCAAATATTCGTTTTTGCTCTGATTTTTTCAAAAATGTCCAATCTATCGAATACAATATAAAATTTGAAAATATATTTTTGCAAGCGATCACACGCACGCACACACAAATCACGATTCCCCTAACTTTTTCGCATAATTTTCATTTTGCTCATTTCGCTGAAGTTACCTGTTTGAAAGATGCACACAAAATTCCTTCTAAAGTTTGTGAAAAGTTTTTTCAAATCGACGAATGATATCGAAAATTATTTATATTAACTACCGAGTGTATTCAGCTAGTATATAATATATTTGTAAAACAATTACTTTGGTTGGGTAATCGGTAATTGGCTCAGTAATCGGTTGGTAATCGTTTCGACAATCGGTTGGTAATCGCTTCGGTAATTGGTAATCTGTTGGTAATATCTTCGGTAATCGGTTAGTAATCGCTTCGGTAATCGATTTGGTAATCGCTTCAGTAATCGGTTATTGGTTCAGTTATCGGTTGGTAAACGCTTCGGTAATCGATAATTGGTTGGTAATGGCTTCGATAATCAAAATAAAATACAATGGAATTTAAAAGAAAACTTTCCTAAATTTTCAAAATTATTTTATAATTCAGTCGAAACAACCCAGGTAAGCCCCCAAAACAAGATTAATGTGTAGCCTACAAAAAAATGTTGGGTTTACAGCTATAAGAATACGTTATCAATACAAATCAAATAATAATCTACCAAAAACATGGACCAAGATTTTGAAGACAGTGATTGAATTAAATCGTTTTCCTAAAACTCAATTTTGTAAAATTTTTTATGCGAAATAGCAAAAATGGCATATATAAGTTAAATCATTGTTGTTCTTAGTTTGAAAATTACTACTTTCATTTTGAATTCCTTAGAGAATTATTAAATTCAAATTATGCAGTATTGTATTATTTCCACTGACTTGGACTGAAATTTACTGATAGCAGAAATAGTTTGGTTCTATAAATATTACAGAATTATTTCTGAGAGACTATTTTATTATGTGTAAAAACATGATAAGAACAGACACTTTTTTATTTCATACAAAAGGGATTTTTTTTGAATATACGTGTATAAGGTGATGAACTTTTGGTGATTTTTTATTTAATAAATAATTTGTTTTTAATAACAATGCCCTTGTTCAATTGTTCCGTTAAATTTTAAAATTGTTCCCGTTTTTTTCCATAAAAATTTTGCTTTTGTTCCGTTTTTTCGGAAAAAGGATCTGGCAATACTACACCTAGCGTAACCCGATCGCATTAATACATTAATAAGGCATTAATATGAAATACAGATTACTAAAGCCATCTATTGAAAAAATAATGCGTTTTTTTTACTACACCTGATAATTTCTCTAAATAGCAATAGCAAAAAATCGCTTAAAAACTGCTTTTAAAGCTTCGTAGAGTTTTAAAAATGTGTTTTTCATAAAAAAGCTTTTTTGAAAAATCATGAAAGTGCTTTCAAAAATTTATATTTTAAAATATTCTTCGGCGTTTTAAGATATTCTTAAGTCAAAAACATCTACTTAATCATGAATTAAAAAATATTTTCTAAAAAAAGCTTCGAAAGTTCTTTGAAAATTATAATATACGTATAATTTGTAGGTGATGTTAAAGTTTATACAAAAATTGCACAACTTCCATAAAAAGACAAAAGACAATTTATTTAAAGCTGATTTAAAACCTTACATTTATTTTGCATTTGAAAAGCACAAGTTAAAGAATCAGTTGAAAAACTCACCTGGAATCGTATCTTCTCATCCGAATGTTGATCTTCCAGCGATGGTGGCGGCGATGGCGGTATCATGCTCTGATAATAGTCTCTATTCTCTTCAAGCGTATCAAGTATATCCTGCGCATCTGGATGCACCAAATCGGCCCATGTCTCCCACAATGGATGAACAATATAATCGATAAATCCGACCTGCGATTTCTCGATTGTGGCATTATGTCGATCACACATTGGACTGATATCCATGCCCGATTCACGTTCCTTATCACCTTGCAAAAAGAACTCCTCCATCAGCAAACTGACCCAACGTTTGTAGAGTGGCAAAGGTTTTGTGGGATTACTTAAATCAGCGCAATGAACGAGATTTTCAAGAACCTAAAAAAAAAAAACAGAAAATGAGATTTTAATTTTTTATTGAGAAGAAAAAAAGAGAGCTTAAACAACATTTAATCACTCACCTGTATGCGATCGGTGTAGTTATCTAAAAGTAAAACGCCCGAGCCGGCCACTTTTTTAGTCTCAACCATGGTCTTTAGGTCGGCCAGCAGGCTCATGTGTTTCGACATGTCGGTTGAGAGAACAATATCAATAACCATTTTCCTTAATGTTTGGCGTTGTTTTCTAGAGAGAACGAAGTGTGAATAGAGAGAGAAAGAGAGAGAGAAAGAGAGAGTTATAATATATAATAGATCAGTCTGATCTTATAACATATTTTTTAAAAATACTTACTTTTGCATATTACAGAATATATCACATCCTGTATTTTGCAATAATTTAAAGGCAACAGCTAAATGATGATTTTCCAAAACAGATTCGTCATTATACATTAAGGCTAATTCGGAACCTAAGGCGTGTGGCAATTAACAATTATTAAGAGAAGAGAAGAAAAGGACAAAAACCATTTGTTTATTATTAAAAAAAAATTAAAGTTTAAAGAAAATATGAGAAGAGAGAGAGTATGAGAAATTTTTTAGTTCGTATCAACTAAATATTTTTAATTAATTTCAACAACTACTTACTTGAATTAACTAAAAATTGATTTGTTAAACCAGGATGATCAACATCATGTATGCAAGCGGCAAACAAAGCTCCACCCACTTCAAGCGGCGTGAACACGCCCTCCAGAGCGGGTGTGTTCAGCAAAACGTTCGTGCTCTGTGCAACATCCGCCGCATGCAGTGAATTGTGAAACGGATTGTCTTTAACGTAATGGTCCTCCAGAGTAGTCATAAAATTTAGAAAAGTTTTCGGTGGTATCATAAGACTGGTCAGTAGTTCTCTACTCTGTAAAGATAAAGTTAAAATATAAATAAGAAAATTAGAAAAATTCTAAAAAATTTCTTGATAATAGAATGAGAATATAAAAAGTATTCAATTACAAATTAATTAGAAGAACTCGTATTTTTTTTTTTTAAACACTTTCAAATATAACATCTGACATATGGTATTCGGATGAATATAGAATACTTTGTTTTCAAAATAATTAGCTCTTCTGAATTACTATCTAGCTTGAAAAGAATTGCTCTTTTCTTATTTAATTAAAACTAAATTAAAACTTTTAGTGGGCGGGGGGAGTGGGGGTTTTGAACTACATTTTTTTGCTTAAGGGATTGATCCCAAGAAAGGACCACAATACTATTTTGTTGTTTTGTCCCAGTTTCTTTTTGTATTTCGATGCAATCAGAAATTTTACAGAAACACCTGCACATTACAGTGGGTCGAAAAAAAATGTTGGAAAAATCAGTTCAAAAAATTTCAAAGCTAACTTCGAGAGGATTAAAAAAAATTAGTTTGTTTTTGGATCACCGGAAAGAAGACACAGTTTTGATAGTATCGTAAGTGTAGACACAGAATTTTTGTTTTATATATATTGGGTAAGGAATTTGTTGTTCCTGTTCATTTTTATGTTGTATGAAAACCAAATCTCACAGTGTGAACTTACCTGAAATATTGTATACGCCACGCAGGTGAGCGGACGACTATTGCTCAGATCACCTATTTTGAAGATATCAATGCCCCACATGTCCAGTTCGCCCAGCTGTGTGCCGAGCGCTTCTTCATGCTGTGTTTCTACACCAAATGTCGGTAAACGTTCACCGGTGAAGGAGTTCGTATGTGAAAGCGGCCGTTTAACGCCCGATATCTGTGACATGGGTGGACCACGCGGTGAACGGCATCGCGGATATGGCACCACGACCTGATCGGTATTCTCTTCAACGCGCAAAGATGGCAAATCAAATTCTTGCTGTTTGTCTGTGAAGAGTGAGAGAAAGAGAGAGATAATTAAATTAAAAGTTCTGCTTACACACAAAAACTATACTCTATACTTATATTATATAAAATTGAAGTGCAAATTTTTATTTTCAAATAACGTATTTGCGCTACGGCACAGTATAAGGACAATTTTCTTTCAAAATATTAAAAATAACTATATTTAATGAAAGAGTAAAGGTTTTTATGAAATCATCACCGATTGCTTGATCGTTTTCTTTTCAGGCGTTTGTGTTGCGAGACTTTCAATAAACTCCATGTTCAAGGTTCATTAATATAGGTTAAATCATTTGAGAGAAGCTCGGTCGAACTGTCAGAATAGATAAAAGGAAATGAAGAAAAAAAAACCTGAATCTGTACAATTTTTAGCTAACAGCTACTTTGATAGTTCGAGCAAAGGCGGAAAAAGAGTGCTTTTCTCTCAAGTAACTTAACCTATATTAATGAACCTTGCCCATGTTGCTTTCTTCTCTTTGTATGCTCAGCTAGCTCAGCACAACAAAAAAAAAAAAAGAAGAAAAACATGCCCTGAGCAAGAAAACAAACGAAAGAAGAAATGTTTTTATTTCGTTCAACATGCATTGCCTTAGGGCGGGCTTATAGTACTCGGGCTACCCGGGTAGTTTCGGGTTACTTCAAGTTACCCGAGTATTTTCGAACTTTTGAGCTACCCGGGTAGTTTAAAATTTTTAAGCTTATATTTGAAAGTGAAGCTGCTTAAGGCGAGTTTATGTTGCACGATTGCTGCTTGTGACTGGTTTTTGTTTGGTTTCATTTTTTGTTTTGCATAACATTTGTTTTGCTTAAGGCGAGTTTATGTTGCACGATTGCTGCTTGTGACTGGTTTTTGTTTGGTTTCATTTTTTGTTTTGCATAAAAAATATCAAAGGAATAAAAAAAAAGCAACGAAAACTATGTATTACAAAACTACGAAATTGCAAAATTATGTGAAATATGAAACAAGAAGCGAAATTAAACAAATAAGCGCCAAAAATCATTTTAAAAAATGCAGAATGGTACAACATGTAGGTGCGGCCGTGGCATACGGGTTGAGGTGCGTAGCTTGTATGCGATAGAACTCAGGTTCAAATCCCATCTGACACAGAATGTTTTTTCAATTGAATTCATTTTCCTGTTCGGCCGCACCTCTCTGTAGACAATGGCAAGCCTTAGACAGTAAAAACTGCCATGAAAAGCTTCTTGAGAACATAAGCCGTTCGGTGTCGGCATAAATCTTGTAGGTCGCTCCAGTTCATGATCATTGTGTGTTCAAACATTTCACAACACGCACAACAAAATTGATCATAAGCAGCTCGGTCAAAGTCCTTTCAAGGGCTGAAATGGCCAAGATGTTTTAATTTGATAATTTTTTTATTTAATTTCCTTTATAAGTATGCCAATAACAATATGACAGAGTAAGGAAAAAAATTAAAAAAAATTAAAACAAGTTTCAAAGCCAGTTTGCTTGTAAAAAAAGCAATCTCTTAATAAGTACTTAAAAAATTTGTTTATTTTTCAAACAAAATGTTCCTTGGGTTCCATATAAATTGATTAAGAATCTTGGCTTTAAAACTTGTTTTAATTTTTTTAATTTTTTCCCTAACTCTGTCATATTTTTATTGGAATATTAATGAAGGAAATTAATTAAAAAAATTATCATCACATTATGGAAAAGACGGTGGTCAAAGTTCAAAATACTTAAAATTTTGACTTTAGCCTTACATATTTCAGAGAAGAAACATGGCATACAAACTGTTGCAGTATTGAATAGCTTATTTTATTATCTGACAGATTACGTAGAAATGATTGTTTTAAATGAAACAGTTTAGTTTCTGGAGTAAAAAAATTGGATCAAAGTCTTGAAAATGCAAATCACCCTCTATCTCAAAAATTCAACCTGTTAGGGGAAAACTGAGTACAGACGTAGAATCAGCGTAAAAAGCTCTTCTAGAAAAGAATTTCAGGTCTCTGGATAAAAAAACCTTGTAGACTTGTGTAATCTTCGGCATAAGTGTTCACTATAAACGCGCCCTTAAGGCAATACACTAATATCACCTTCAGAGTGTTTAGGATTTTTTTTATATAAAGTTGTTGGCGCTCTATCTTTTTCCACACGCATTCAAAGAGAACAAAAACATGTTAGCGCTCTTTATGCCCTAAAAAAAAAATGTCCGTGGCGAAGCCGCGTCATTCTATACAAAACAAATTTTATTTTAAAATTCTCTTCTCTATTTTTAATTTGTCCAAAAAGTATACAATTTTTTTTTATCAAATAACTAAAATTTCTTTTTGCTAGCACAAAAAAATGTTGTATTTAAACCATTTTTTGCTATGAAGTAAACGAGACGTTATAATCTGATATTAATATCAACTAACTTGCTTTGAGACCTTCATAATAAAAATACCTCTTTTTGAATGCTTCTCCTCATTTTCTCACCACTTTTAGATAAGGATAATTTTTTTGTTTTTTTTTAATGTAAATCAACCTCTTTTGTGAAAATATAATTTTAATATCAAGCACAGGTTGGCTTAGCTTTGTTGTCAGCAAAACTGTTGCCATATTTAAGCAATTCACTCACATGCTTTGTGTTTGAGTGTGTGTGTGTGCTTATACGGGGCGTTTGTGCTTGCGACAAAGCAATAATAAAATAAGGTGTTGTGGTGGTAACTTTGAAGGGTTCGCCTTACAGTTGTGAAAGGGAAATTCGTGCATTACACAGAGAGCGAGAAAATTCCACAAACACAGACACACACAGCTACTTGCAGAGAGGCTTGTGTTAACAAACACATACACATTTTATTGTTGATGTTAATATTAAGTTTGCCGCTGGGCATATTTAGCATACTTCAAAGTGGACATATTCAAATATTTACATTAGCGTGGAGCTTTGCAAAAAAATAAAAACAACCAAAAATACACCGTTATATTTTAAAGAGGATTAGTAGACGCGACTTGAGCTAAAATTGTGCAAAATGAATACACGTTTCGAACGCATAACTTTGTTGTAGTGCAAAGCCAAGCAGTTTAAAAGTTGGTTGAAAAGCTTTTCTGTAATACACACAAATTTTATTTTATTCTCACATTATTTTCGCTATGTATTTTCAGGATCCTTAAGAAATACAACGGCACGATTTTATATCAGAAAAAAAGTTTAACTTTATTATGCTTTATTTTGACGAGAAAGTTAAAAGCTGAACTTTATTATTTTAGATAAAATTAAGTGAGCTTTGAAAAATCTGAGCGAAGTAAGCTTTTTCATTATAAAACCGAAGTTTTTGCATACATGTGGAAAAGCTGATTTGAAAAATAATGTAGAAAAAGCTCAAAGTTCACTCCAAGCTTGATTCTCTCAAACTCTGGCATTTATTAACCGTAGAATACACTATACGTTATATTACACGTTAGGAGTGAGTACATTTTTCGTAGGTTAGTATTCTAGGGTTAATGCCTCAAAAAAAAAAACAAAAAAAAAAAATAAAAATAGTTTCTAGCACTTTACATGGCCTTGAAGTGTAAAAGCTTCTAAAGCTTAAAAAGTTAAAAGATAATTGAAAGTATAAAAGCTCTGAAAGCGCAAGATACTTTGAAAATTCCAAAAAAATAAATATTGTTAATTTATAAAAACTAATTTTAAGCTCAAAAAAATTGAGTAGTTCAAATAAGAAAAAATGGCTTATTTGTTTCTTGCTTGATGAATATTCGTAGAAGGCTTTAGAGCTCAAAATATTTTAAAAGCTGAACTTAGTTTACAAAGCTCTGAAAGTCACTGTACGGACTTGTATTGCAAAATATAACAAATAATTTTTATTTTAAAACTTTCTCATAAAACTTTGGAGCAAAAAAGTTTTGAAATCAAAAGTGTTTACAAACTGAAAAACTTTAATTCTAGGAGGCACTTTGGGGTCATGAACGACCCTAGAGCAATTTCAAATGATTCTTTATAAGTTTCTGTATAAATGATTCTGAGTTTCTTAAAATTATTTTGATATTGTAGAAATCTCTTCCACTCTCTCTCCAGAAATCTAAACAGTAACGTGATCTTTTATACGCAGTTGAGAGCATTTAGAAATCGGAAGGATTCATAAAAAAAAAATTAAATGTTTAATTTTTCACTTCGGTTTTTTTCCCCGTATGATTTTTAAGACAGAAATCACCTTTAACCAATTATTTTTGACAAATTTTTTTCGATTATATATAACTATTATTTTTTGATCGTTATTTTTTCAATCAGAAATGAAAGTTATTGTTGATCTTTACTTTTCCAATCAGAAATAAAAGCTATTTTTGATAGTTATTTTTTTCGATCAGAGATAAAAACCATTTTGTGAACGTTATTTTTTCGATCAGAAACAAAAGTTATTTTTCAATCACTTTTAAAAAAAAATTGTTTTTTATCGTTATTTTTTCGATCAGAAATAAAAAATCATTTTGTGATCGTTATTTTTTTGATCAGAAATAAAAGTTGGTTTTTGCTCAATTGTTTTTAGATCAAAAATAAAAACCAATCATTGATTAAAAAAATTATGTTTTGATTAAAATAATATTGATGAAACTGTTATTTATTTTAAATTAAAAAGTTATTGGGCATATAAAAAATACAGTTAATACGTACCACCCTTCGGAACCCACGTTTTTTATCATACAATAGACAAGGATTTGGGCAAGGATTTGGACGGGGACTTGGGCAAAGATTTGGATAAGGACTTGGTCTAGGGTTTAACTAAGGGCTAGGACAAGGATTTAAAAAAGGAAAAGTTAGAAAATAGTTGTAGTAGTCGAAAATAGTAGCATTAAATAGTAGTAGATATGGAAGTAGAAATAGTAACAGAAAATAGTAGTAGAAAATAGTGGTAGAAAATGATAGGACAAAATAAAAGAACATAAATACAATGTTCATTAATATAGGTTAAGTCACTTGAGAGAAAAGCACTCTTTTTCTGTCTTTGCTCGAACTGTCAAAGTAGCTGTAAGCTAAAAATTGTACAGATCCAGGTTTTTTTTTCTTTATTTCCTTTTATCCATTCTGACAGTTCGACCGAGCTTCTCTCAAGTGACTTAACCTGTATTAATGAACCTTGCATAAATAGAATAAAGTAGTAGTATAAAAAGTAGTTGCCAAAATAGTAGTAGAAAATATCAGTAGAAAATAGTAGTATTACATAGTTGTAGAAATAAAAGTAGATATAACTGTAGAAAAACGTAGCAGTTTCCTTTTTTTGATCGATATAATTTCGATCAAAAAATAATATTTTTTTAATTATTTTTATTTTACAATACAATATTACAATAACAATTATATCATAAGTAATTAAATAATAATGTTAAGCCTCCATTCTGTAATTCTCAAGGAACTAGAAGCGAATGCAGTTTTTAAACAAAGTATAAAAGTATATAATCTACATGGGGTCATTCAAAATAAATTAAGATACAAATTTTATTATACGAATAGAAAATTTTAATTTAAAGTAGACAATAGAACCTATGTATTTAGTTATTAGATAGTTATATTAAGTACACAATAGACATCTTGATAGGACAAATCAAAAAGCCACGACTTCATCTGTTTTAAAAAAGCAAATTTATTACGAAGGCACCTTATGTTGCTTGGAAGGCAGTTGAACAGCCTGGGGGCTATAGACGTATAAAACAATAAAAAGTGTTGCACGCTATGTGGTGGAACTTGAACCATATTAAGGTGATTTATTCTTAAGTTATAATTTGAGTAACATCTATTTGTCAGATAGCCGGACCTAATAAAAAATATTTTCAGAACTTTGTAAAAATACAAATGTTTTACAGGCAATATATTGAGTTGTTTAAATAGTGGTACACTACTTTCAAGCCGATTTCTTTTACATATAATGCGAATGACATGTTTTTGAGCAATTAGTAGGGGATTAATTTTATTATTATGCGTACCTCCCCAACATGCCAGACCGTATTCTAATTTTGATTGGAAAATTCCATAGTAAATACTAGTCAGCAATTTTTCGGAACAACAATTTTTTAAATGATACATCTGCCTGGTTGCTGCGATTTGCGAGTCCAGTTCATTTTCCAATCAATTATTAACCCAAGATATTTAAAACTTTTAACACAATCAATACGAAAGCAATTTGAGGAACAAGAACCGGATTCAACATAAGTGTGGATGTTATTTTGTGAACCACAAATATCTTTACAAACAGAGTATTTTCTACAGTTTGCGCAGTGAAACATGAAATTGCCAAGTTGAAGTTCTTTTCCACCAACATGAAAAAGCATGATTTTAGTTTTGTCACTAAGAACCAACTTGTGAGTTGTGAACCAATGCCTTAAGATTTCCAAATCGCTATTTAATGCAACATTAAAGTTAAACACTGTATCACAGGAATATGTACAAGCCATATCATCTGCAAATGCGATCGTCTCACTAAAGAATTTTTGCGAGAAGAGTGAATTTATAAATATCAAAAACAAAATCGGACCCAGTACTGAACCTTGAGGAACACCAATGTTAACGTCTCTATAGGAACTGAGATGATTGCATATTTTCACTCTTTGCGCTCTGTTTGACAGATATGAAGAAAACCATTTATAAGTATTGCTTCTAAAACCGCATCTATACAATTTATTTAGCAGAATTTTGTGATCCACCGTATCAAAAGCTTTTGTCATATCAACAAATAGAGCTGCTGAAATCTTTTTGTGATTTAAACTTGAATAAATATTGGAACAAAAATTTAAGAGAGCATCTTCAGTGGACATACCAGATCTAAAACCAAATTGACTGCTATTAAAAAAAATTATATTTATTTAAAAAGTTCAGCATTCTTGTTTTGACAGCTTTTTCAAAGATTTTGGAAAAGGTTGAAAGAATGGAGATTGGTCTGTAATTATTAAGAATGCATTTATCTCCCTTTTTAAAGAGGGGAATTACTTCTGCTTTTTTAAGACACTCTGGAAAAATGCCTGCCTCGATAATTTTATTGAATAAATGACTCAGAACATCTACAATATTGAACACTATTTTTTTAAAAAATGTGCTAGAAAAACTGTTTTCAGTACAAGAATTTGAATTTTTTAAAGACATAATAATTTTGTAAGGCTCCAAGGACGACATGGGCTCAAAAAAGAAAGTATTATTAAGATAATTCTCCTTATCTAAACAATTACAAGAAATACTCTGCAAGCCATTGTCAGAAATCACAGCTTTTCCAATGCTTGAAAAATATTCATTAAAGATATTAGCTTTATCGTCAATAGTTGAAATTACTTTATCATCTATTTCTAAATTTGGAATACTAACGTTCTTTTTAGTTTTGTTTAATATGTTATTTACTAGATCCCATTCTTTCTTTACGTTTCCCGTTATTTTGGTGAATTCATTTAAATAAAAATTATTTTTAGCTATAAGAGTCTCCTTGGAAATTTCTTTGCTTTAATTTCTATAGTTGCTTTTCATAATAATATTAGTTGGATTTTTTAAACATTTTTTATATAGCCTGTTTTTCAACGTTATTTTGCGGAGAACTCTGAGGTCATCCATGGTTTAAGCCGTTTTTTATTTGAAACTGTGTTCATTACGCTTTTCGTACAGTGACCAGCATGTTGTGTTAAAGTTTTGATAAACTTGTCGAAAGCTATTGATGGATCAGATTCAATGTATACGCTATTCCACGACTCATACAGTAGAATATTGTTTAGCTCCATAAAATCTGTTTTGTTTGTCGTTGAAGTCAGAGGTCGGTTATCATTTTTATTATTTTCAATATTATTAAAATTTAGACAAATTAAGCAATGGTCTGATAAGTAAAGATTACAAACTGAACTGCTTATTGAAATCTGTTTTGACTTATTTAAGCGCACAAAAATATGATCAATACACGTTTCAGAAGCGTTCGTTGTACGAGTTGGTTGATTTATGCAACTTTCAAGACCCTATGAGGAAAGCAAGAGCAAGTAGTTATCCAAAAAAACAGAAGTCTGTAGAAGTTTTTAATCTAATCGAAAAAATATCGATCTATTTCTGATTTCAAAAATATCGATTACAAATAACTTTTATTTCTATCGAAAAAATAAGGATCACAAAATGATTAATTAAAATTACAATTTAATAAAAAAAAAATCAGAAATAAAAGTTAGTTTTTGATCGTTATTTTTTTTATCTGATTGTAAAAATTATTTTTGATCAAAAAAACGGGCGAAAAATCAATTTTATTTCTGATCAAAAAAAATCGATCAAAAACTTTTATTTCTGATCGAAGAAATATTGATCAAAAAAATAATTGCTATAAAATGATTGATTGATAGCGATAGTCGTTACTTGCAGTCTCTGAGTAAAGTGCTATAGAACACAGTTCTTTTCAATAAAGCTTTGCAAAAGCAAAAGAAGGCTTGAAAGCTTCTACAATTTTAACAAAGTTACATAAATGACTTAAGCACAATGACACAAGAATTTAAAAGTCTTTACTTACTAAAAGTTGTTAAAAGCTTTCTAGTATAAGATTCTAAAAAGCGAACAATGTAAAAAAAAAAATGTCAAAAAAAAAAAACTCAAATTGCATAAAAAGTTTTTAAAAAGGAGTTTTTCAGCTAAACCAACATTTTCTAAACTCCTTCAAAATAGCCTCAAATAATTATCTTCAATTTTTTGTTTATTTTCCCTTTTCTTGGCGCATTACAGTTTAAGCTGACATTCATTGGGTTTTCGCTTCAATTTAATTTCTAGTTTTCACATTTTTTTCTTGCCCTGGCTTCTATTCTTATCGACCATCTCACTACCACTATACACCCATCACCCAACTATTGTGTGCCCAGTCATCGAACATAAAATTCCAATTCAATTTTAAGCAGTCATTTTTTTTGTTGTTGCTGCTTTTAAGAATACTATATAAAGTACCTACATAGTTACCGTTAAGGGGCGTAACTGTTTGTTGTTAAAGAGCTTTGCAACTTTTAACCTTAACAAGAAGAAATTCTCAAAAATGTTTTAAATTTTATGACAGTACTTTTTGTAGTTGGCAGTTGTTTTATTTTGCTTCCATTCCCGCTGCGCTAGAGAGTTAAATGCTGTTGAAATTTTTCCCTTTTAAGTTAAGTATTATTCGGGGAAATCTTAAACGAGCATTTAATTCAATACATTTTCACTCTGTTTTAGCCCCTTCTTTAGTTCAGCACTCAGTTTAAAAAATTTTGACAGCATCTTAAAGCTGTGATTGTCAGAAGAAAAGCTCTTAGACATGAACCGCAATTGTTTGTGTGCACGAATTTGCTGGCACGTATGCTTCAAACTGTTTGTATATATTATATATATATATTAGGGTGGTCCTTATTCCTATGAAAAATAATTTTTTTCTTTTAATTTACCGGGGCAACACATCATTTGAAAATATTCCATAAAAAACTACAAAATTTTGTTTTTTCAAAATGACATTTAGGGGTCGCTACCAAAGCAAATTGGTACCAATGGCAGAAATAGGTGGCTAAAAGTGGAAGACAACCTCGTATCTAGATGAAATCAGGTACCTTTAAGTTTTTGGGGTCGATTAACACGAATCTGTTGTGTTAATCGAAAAATTTAAAATTCAAAATGGCCGCACTTATCTGAAATTTTTGGACGCCATTTTCAACCTTTAAACCTGAGTTCCCGCACATATAAAAAAATACGCATGCCTTAGATTTTGTCCTCTATCACATATTTGAAGCTCATTAAAATCGGTGAATGACACCAAGGGACGTTTTCTTGTGAGAGGGCTAAACTTTGACAGCTGGTAGCGACCTCTAAATCACAACAAAAAATTAAAAAAAAAAATGTCTTCCATATTTAGATGTATATAATCGAATAATGACATGCCACGATGATAATTCAAAAGTCGAAAAATAAGGACCACCCTGATATATATATATAAATTAGTCTAAATATATAAATAATAGTTTATGTCAAAATACTAGTAGGGAATCTATCTGAAACCTATGCTGCGCATATTTTAGAAGCAAAAGAAAAAGGTTGCCTTTCTCATATAATAGCTTTTCATTAATTTGTGTGGTGCGCCTTCTGTGAAAATCAAACAAAAGATTCTATTCAAGGCAAACATACGTATGCATTAAATTTTCGTGAGTTGTATTTAAATAGCAGAGATTTTTATGTACATACGCATGGCCAGCTAATTAATTGATACTATATTAAATAATTGCCACGGTTATGTTAAAGCATCAATGTGATATATTGGTATATAATGTTGTATTATGTAAATGTAATTAACAGTTAGGATTTTGTTTTTTGTTTACTCACCCAAAAATGTTGAACAAATATATTCAGAAATTTGATTTCCCGATCTGCTTGATTCACTGAAGTGCGAAAGCTCTTTGTTAAGCATGCGTTTGAACTGGAAATATATATGTATATAGAAAATGCATTAGTTAAATGTATTAAGTTATTTAGAAGTTTTTAAACTAAAAGCTTTTTATTTTTAAGGCACCCAATAACTGATTTTTAAATAAAAGCTTTGTTCTAAGTAATTGGATATCACTCAAAGCTCTACTTATAAGTTCAATTTGTAAATAAAGTCAGTCATCTTTTGTTTTGCTTGTATATGTATTTTATTTAATGCTAATTTTATAAAATATTTACTATAATGTCAATATTTTCGAGTCTACCTTGGCAAATATTGCGGCCATAAAAGGCTTCAAGTTTCTAAAATCCAAAAAGCTATGAACGCTTAAATAAGCTTAAAACAAAAAAATTTTGTTTATGAAAACATTAAAGCGTCAATTTGGTATAAAGCTTTTGTGCATGAAAGCTTCATTTATAAATCGCTATGATAACTTCATTTAACGATAACGGGAAAATGATGACGTTTTAGCATGAATATAGTTAAACGTTGTAACTAACTTGTAACCTTGTAACTACAAGGTGATCCAATGCGAATTTTTACTAGCTACGCCATCTTTTTTAAATTCCTCAAAATTTTTTTTTACACCCAATTACAAGCTTTTAATTATAAGCTATCGCCATTTATCCCATTTTTGGCAATAAAGCTTCCCATTGTTAACCAATTTTAATGTTAAAACAAATTCATAAACTTTTTAAAAGCTTAGTAAGATCTGCTAATTTTTGCCAAATAAGACACCTGTTAAAGCACTTTTTATTAAATCAAAACTTTTATATATGTATACATATTTTATTGTTTTTTTTTTTACATAAAGCTTTTGTTTGAATGTTCAATAAAATTAAATCACAATCTAATTTATATTTACCACTAGGCGCAAATATAAGGCGGTAGAGTGTTAAATATTTTTTTATTAAATTTAAACTTAAAACTTTAAGAGCTGTAATTTAAACAAGCTTTTAAAAAATTTTTTACTATAAAAATGTGTTTGTTAGTCAAAAAAGCTTTCGAAAGACAGTAAGTTGAAATGTTTTACTCAAAAACTTGATGGTTCTTATTTAACCCTGAAGAAATTATTTTAACTGCTATAAGTTTGTGCTATAAGGCTTTTATAAATAGTTTTTTAAAAATGAAAAGCTTTTTTGTTTGCTGAAAGGTGGTTGAACCAATATATGAATACATCCATGGTAGAATAAAAGAAGGTATGTATATGCATTTTGAACTGCGCTCTCTTTCTCATAGCCAAAATTGTCAACATCAATACGAATCACATTTTTGTTTACATTTTTCAAATTAAAATTTTCTCATCGCTTTCAGATTTTCTATGAGCTATCCAATTCGTTTTGACAGTTATGGCAGTCTACCTCTCCGAAATGCATCTACCTTCTCTTATTCTACCATGAATACATCAAAAATGAAATTTAAGGTGGATTCACTGACCGCCTTCCGTATGTTGAGTTAGTTTTTTTTTTATAGAGTTTTTGCGCTCTATCTCTCTCCCCACACAATATAGTATAGAGTAACAAGAATTTGTTGAACACTCTTTGACTTGATTAATGTCCGTATTTTGTAAGACGGAAGCGATCATGGTAGAATAAAAGAAGGTAGATGCATTTTGGACTGCGCTTTCTTTCTCATAGCCAAAATTGCCAAAATCCAAATACATATCACTTTTTTGTTTAAATTTTTTCAATTAAAGCTTTCAGATTTTCAAATTCGTTTTGACAGTTATGGCAGTCTGCCTCTCCGAAATGCATATACCTTCTCTTATTCTACCATGCAAGCGATCATCTCACTTGGGATTTTTTTGTCTGGCAATAAATTTCATTAGAAAATTTCATTGAGAGAAAGAGAGTTTGCTTTACTTCATATGAAAACGGAATTGCCAGACAAATAAATCCCAAGTGAAGTGAACGCTTGCGTCTTACGGATATATATCAAGTCAAAGAGCTTTTAACAAATTAATGTTTCTCTCATATTGTGTGGGGAGAGAGATAGAGTGCAAAAACTCCGTATAAAAAAACGAACTCAACAATTGCTTGTATTTTACAAAATATGGCCATATATTAATTTAAATATTTTTGCGAAATGTTTTTGAGCGGAGTTGCCAGAGTTGAGTTTAATAAGTTTTCAGAATTTTCGATAGCTTCATAATGCTTAAACTTGACGTCTGGCAATATTTCTTAAATAGTGAACTTGGTGAACGCTTTGCATGTCAGTAAATCAAAATCGCCCCATTCTCTTTGTGAGAGCAAAAGGACGGTCACAATAGGGCCAGTGAATCCATCTTTATCGAAGATAAATCGAATTCTAAAAAAGCTTTTTTCTTACAGAATTGCTTATAACGAAGTCAAGCTCACCTTCAGCGATGCCATATCCGAAACACTGCGGTGTGTTTGTATAGTCTCCAGTTGATCTAAGCACCAGTCTAGCTCTTCGATGGTATCGGTTGCAAGGCGTGTATATTGCTCATCACCCTGTGCCAATTGAACGCCGGCTGCCTGATTGCGTCCCATTGATGACGATTGTGTTGGTCGCCTGGATCTTTTATGATTAATAATTTTGCCCCAAACATAAATGATGACAATGATGACGACGATAACAACAACAACAACGACAACAACAAATATAGCAATGACAGCAAAAACAAAAAAAAAAAAAAAACAAAAATAAACAGTAGCAGCAATCATAACAGCAATAAAATCATAACAAATAATAAAGAAACATTAACAGTGGTGGCAAAAAATGTATGTAATAAATTAAAAAAACATATGTGTGCCGAAAATGACGAAAAGTAGCGAAAGAAGATCAACAAGTAAAGCAGTAAAAATATGAGTAAACATAACAGAAAAATATGTGGTTAAATTGTATTATAAAAGTAGGCATGAATTAAAGTAGGAGTAAAAAATGAATTGCAACAATGTGTAGAAGATGCAAAAATTGTTATGGAAAACAACAACAAAAACAAGCATTAAAGAGTTTGTTGTTTGTTAATCAAATAAGATTTTACATAAGTAGGCAAAAATATTAAAAGCAAGAAAATATTTGTGCAAAATTGTTGTTTTTGTTAATTTTTATTTTTTTTTTTTTTTGTATGTATTTTTAGTTCACATCATTTGATTTAGATGGTTTACGGATTACATTTAGAGATGCAGAACACAGCAGATGTAGTAGATGTTAATATCGAAAATTTTTCACACACACATACACATTGGCATGGCGTTGCGGAGCAGGCGGGGGGGAAGAGAAAAAAGAGAAATAGGAGAAAAAAATAAACAACATGATATAAAAAAATCAACCAATTATAAACTTATGAACAGCTATAAGATTTTATGGCTTGAAGGACAAAAATACACATTAAGGGGGGAGGGGGGGGGCGGATAGATGGGATAGTAAGGTGTAGTTGTGATATGAAAATTGAAGAATATTCATATTGTTTGGCATAAATTGCATATGATTGGTTGAGATTATATTATTTATTTCGGATAATATTACACTAGGCAACAATTTGAACAAAAATGTCTGTGTTCCGGTAGTCGTTGTAGAATTCTGATACATTTTACTCAGATAACAATTTTCCCTTAATATGTGAAGTTATACCAGCTCAACAAAAGACCTTGTATGAAAGTAATTATTCAAGCTTTGCTTGAAATGGCCTTGTAAAAGCCTTTTCTTGTATACATTTCGTTTTTTTTTTGTATTATTTTTTATAAAAAACTTTATACAATTATACATTTTAGGAACTATTCAAGAAGATTTTTACTCAAGAATAATTCCTTATATAAAGCTTAGTTCCAGAATACAGTTTTAGAAACTATTCAAGAAGATTTTTACTCAAGTATAATTTCTAATATAAAGCTTTATGCAAGGTTACATTTTCAAGTTTACATGAAGCTTTTTGTTTTTTTTGATAAGGCTCTAAAAAAGTTTGCCAGCGGCCGTAGCATACTGGTTAAGGTTCGTGGCTGGTATGCGTTAGAACACAGTTTCGAATCCCATCTGGCACAGAATGTTTTTTCAATTGAGTTAATTTTTATAGCAAATTTCAGAGAGTAAAAACTGCCACGTAAAGCTTCTTGACAACATAAGCTTAAGTTCGGAGACAGCATAAAGCTTGTAGGATCAGTTCCCAAATATTTGTGCTTAAAACATTTCACGACACGCATAACACAATTGATCACAATAAGCTTGGTCAAAGGTCCTTTCAAGGGCTAAAATGGCCAAATCAAAGTTTCAATTTGTGATAACAGTAACATTAAAAATTCCTGAATAAAATAAAAAAGAACACTCTCTATCATAGAAAAAAACTTGTCATCACACGTTGTTTATTTCAATAATAAAAAAAAGAAATATAAAAAAGCTTGTCTGTGCCCGCCGTCGAACTCCAGAACTCTTGACTTTTGACTTAGACCGCTGCGCTATCGAACCAATTTATGCCCGCTTAATTAAGTGCGTATTTGAAATGATTACAGTTCAGGCTTTTATAAAGTTTTACTCAAGGAAATTCAAAGAAAATAGTAATTAAGTTTCAACGTTATTATTCAATAAAAATAAAAAAAATAAAAATATAAAAAGCTTGCCTGCGTCCGGCGTCGAACCAACCTTTCGAACCAGTCGAAGGAACGTTTGACTGGTAATCTTCTTTGATTTTAGTAAATTATTTTTTGGGTGTGGACGGTAAATTAAGTGCTAATATGAAAAGATTTCAGTTGAGTGTTTTATGAGGCTTAACTCAAGAAAATTCAATGAATATAGTAATTAAGTTTCAATGTTATTCAAGCAAATTCCTGAATAGGAGAGTAAATAGTGTGTACGGCTGCTAATACAAAGGTTTCGAGTTTAATTCTCGCTGAATTGTGACAGTAACAATTTGTGATAAGAATTAATATCCATTTTTTCACATTTGCCGTGTTCCTAACTAAGCCTATAAAACATATACAAAACTTTGTACAGGTCCTTGAATAAAGGAATTGATTTCATATGCCTTTTTTCCTTGTATAGACCTTGTATAAAACTTCTTGAAACTATTATTCAAGGAAGTTTAAATTCTCCTCCCTACAGAAATGCCTTATATAAAGCTTAACTCAAGGGGCTTATTAAAATTGTTACATGGGTAGTTAGTATTGCTACAAAACTGAAAAATTTTTATTTTCTATGATTAAGTTTTTTTTTTTAAATTTGTTTTTAATAAATTGTCGATTGAGTCTAAATTTATCCATAGATTTTCACAAAACAGAGCTCAAATTCTAAAAGTGCTAAACTAAAAATTTTTTGTTTTAATATTTTGAAATTTTTATTTAAAAAACCATTGCAAAATTTTGTGGCAGCCGTGGCATACTGGTTGAGGTACGTGGCTTGTATATGTAGAGCCCAGGTCTACAACCCAGGTTATCTCAGAAATCCCATCTGAGATAAAATGTTTTTTCAATTGAATTAATTTTTCTGTTCGGCCGTTACCTCTCTGCAGACAATGGCAAACTTCAGAGAGTAAAAACTGCCATGAAAAGCTTTTTGAGAACATAAGCCTTTCGGAGTCGGCATAAAGCCTGTAGGTCCATCCTTCGATCGTTTGCGTTCAAAAATTTCACCACACGCACAACACAATTGATCATAAGAAGCCCGGTCAAAGTGCTTTCAAGGGCTGAAGTGACCATTTCATTTTTTTTATCGTTGCAAAATTTTTCTGAAAAAAGCAATTTTTTTCTTATTTCCGTTTAAGTTTGCTCCGAAACTAAAAGCAAAAAAAAAAAAAACGAAAAAACTTTGTGAGCCTTATATAAAATTGATTGAATCTCAAATTATTTGCTGTATCTGGTGTGTGAATTGAGCTTTCCGTTTTCGTGTTATGATCCAATATGTATGACCATGTTATCAAAAATGTACTTATGAAATAAAAATTTTTTAAAAAAAAACTTATCCATAGAATTCAATTTTTTTTTATGCATGTTGTTAGCGTACTTTAACGTATTACAATTTAATGCTGATAACCAAAACAAATTTTCGTTGTTGCCTAGTGTTATTTAATACAAGTTGAAGTACAACACCTGCAATAGTTTTATTTAAGAAAAGAAAATAAAAGCTTTTTTAAGCTTTGCTACTCAGCTCAATCATATGAAATTTTGCTTCATAAGACAGTTAATATTTATTTTTTTTCGGCTTGGGTAGGGAAATACTATTTTTCCATTCAATACTATAATGTGCATTTTTAAGAAAAAAATTAAAAATTCCATAAAAATTTCATAGTAGTTTTAGTAGTAAGAAATTAAGAAAAAAATTTTTTTTGGTCACGATGGTTATGCTTTGAAAGCTTTACTTACTTGTTTGATGCCGGTACATTTGTCAGACTTAATAAATTATTGCGCACTGAACGAAGACTGGCCAGAATTTGGGCAAATGGTGTGACTATCAGATCCTCGCCATGGCTATAGATAGAAAATCAGAGAAGAAAAAAAAAATTTTATTTTTTAACATATTGTATTTAATGTTCAAAGTAATGTTCAAAGTAATGTTCAAAGTTCCAAGTAGTATGTTCAAAGTATAGTAAAAAAAAAAAGATTTGCAATAGATTGTAAAGATTTGTATAATTTTTTATAGATCTAGAAAACTACATACATATAAAAAGCTATCTTAAAATAAAAATTAAACTCAAAATCATTTGCATGCATACTTAGAGTAGAATAAATCCAAAATATAGATAAGAAGTATACATTTTCATTTCAATAGCCTTTAAAGTTCATTCTTTGCATCTCCAAACATGCTAAGCTTCGTCCTTGACAAATATATATTTCGCAAATTTAATTTAAATTACTTAAGATTATTTTTTAATTGTTCAAATTGATATTTTTGACAGTTTCATATATATACTGATTTTATTTTTTTCCCTCTAGGAAAGCCATAAGTATAAAGATAAAATTTCAAAGGAATTGTGAAATAAAAATTAATTAAGTGAAATATTGAATTACTTAAAATAAGTATTGGCAAACCGATAGAAAAAACACACACACAGAAATTTTAAAAATTTTCATTTATTATCCCATGAAAAGTAAACAATTTGTTGTCAGTGACATTAGTATCTGGTCACTTGACAACATTGTTAAGTACACTCTTATTTAGGCAGTTAACTTCTTATTTAACTGAAATTTAACTTTTAACATTTCTTAATGTCAAAGTGAATTAATAAATGTTAACAATTAAAACTGTGCGACAGATAATTTTATAACCAAATCAGTAGAAACGCTAACAATTTAATTTATTTATCATTTAGTAGAACAAATTATTTCGCTGCTGCTACTTTAAGACACATTTATTAAACTTTTGTTAACAATTGTAGCGTTTTTGATGTTAATATGTCAAAAGGTCAACTCAAAAGTAATTTAAAAACAATAATGAAATTAGAACTATGTGTATATGTATTGTTAGTTGTTACATTTTGTGTTGTTCCTGAGCCCAACCCATTCATTATTGAGTCAGTCCAAATGAACTGATCCAAAAAAACGAAGGTTGGGTTGCTTGACCAATTTCAAAAAAGTTGATATTTTTATTAACACTTGCCCAATATATTTAAATAACAGAACTGCTTTCAAAAATGTTATTTCTGTTTGACTTTCACAATGGCGTCAAGTTTTTTCAATTGAATCAATTTTTCTGTTCGGCCGTCACCTTTCTGCAGGCAATGGCAAACCTCAGAGAGTAAAAACTGCCATCAAAAGCTTCTTGAGAACATTAGGCCAATCGGAGTCGGCATAAAGCTTGTAGGTCTCGATTATTTGTGTTCAAACATTTTCACAACACGCCCAACACAATTGATCATAAGCAGCTCGGTCAAAGTTCTTGGTCAAAGACACACAAATAGAGGGGTCTATCATCCCTCCATTTCCACATTTGTAGGGGGCCTTTGAAACACGTGTTTAATTGTCCACTGTAAGTCAAATTGTAAGTCAAACACTTGTTTCTACCCTCCCTAAAAATATGGCGAATGGGGGGGGCAGATAGACCCCCTATTTGTGTGTCTCAAAAATGCTGGCTCCCTTAGTAAAAAAATGGTTACTTTTGCTTTTTACCTATGCTTCCCCTTCGAGATATGGAACAACATAAAATCGAAATATATCGAAAAATCCTCGCGAAATTCTCGTAAAATCTTGAACAAAAAAATTGAACAAGTGCCATATCTCGAAGGGGAAGCAAAATAGGTAAAAATTAACCATTTTTTGGGAGCTATTAAGGGGGAAAGCACTTCTGAGACGCACAAATAGAGGGGTTATCATCCCCCATTTTCTACATTTTTAGGGGAGAACGTCGAAACACGTGTTTAACTATCCACTGTAAGCTAAATTGTAAGTGTTTCGGCCCCCTTTAAAAATTTGGAAAAGGGGGGCAGATAGACCCTCTATTTGCCTACTATTCTATTCTATTTTTACCTACTGTTCGCTCCAACAAAGCTCGAAAAAAATCGAGAGCCCTAATATATACTTATTATAGAACTATTGGCGACGTTGACATTATATTAAATTTCCGGCTGGGCACTCCCTCAAACAACGTTGTGCGTCACGAAGGCATTGTGCCGCAGAAGCGAAGAGCCACTTAAAGATCATTTGCATCCAAAGTATTTATGATACTTAAACTCCTAACGTTCTCTTTTGCAAGAGTATGAGTATGATTTATATTCAATTCTACGAAAATGAGTTGAGTGTTTATGGGTATGATGAATATTTTCAAGAGTATGCAAGCATATAAGTACAGAGAAATTATGGGTATACGATAAGTATACTCCAAGTATGAATCACTTTGGTCTGCATACTACCAACACTTACGGAAAACTTGATGCAGTCAAAAGAAATATATCACAATTGTTCATTCACTCATATGCCAACATTTTGTACGAAAAATCGCCGTGTTACACATCACCGCACGTTACACATTACCCCACCTTACCCTACAAATTTTTGTAAGGATCGGTCGCTACGAAGCATGATCATGTTTTCCAAGTAACCCTTAGTACAAATTCGGTTGGACACCACTAATTTAGTGTTTCAAATTGGCGTTTCAAAATCAGCGGAAATTTAATTTTTTCGCCATAACTTCACTACTTTTCCATGCAAACATACACATATTTGGTATCAAACAAAAGGTATTCAAAAGACACACATGATGGCATTTAATTTTTACAAATAATTTTTAATATTATTTTCTTGTGGACATTTTTAACAGTCCCGAAATTTTTTCATTTTCACTTATGTTAATTTTAACTTAATTTTAAAAGTTATCCTTTTTTGTTTTTTTTTTTTTAATTTTTAACATCTTATATTAAAATTTTCTCTATTAAAAATGCACTTAGTTTCTTAAAAGTTTTGCTATAGATAAAGACTACATTATGGGCATCAACAATTTGGTTTTTCTCGAGATTTCCGTATGTGTACATATTTGATCCGTAAAGTTTATATTTAACAGGGCTTCCACACAAACTGTGTGCTTCCTTCATGTTTGTCCGAAGGAATGAGGAATACATACCTTTCGCTGTGTATTTATATTTTTAAAGTTTTTTTCAAAAAAATCCAAAGTATTGAATGTTTTCTCAAAAAGTTATATAGGAGTGGTTTTTGTTGAAAAATAATTTAAATTAAAAATTGCATTTTAAACTGCCTTTTAAATAATTTAAAATTTATTGTTTCAGTTTTACACAAAAATTAATTGACGGTTTGTGTCATTAAAAACATTTGATTTTTTGTCGAAATTGATTTTTTCTCTTTCGACATTTACATTTTTAACAAAATAGTCTTGCTTCAAAAAAAATTTATTTGAAAAAATATCCTAATATTCCTTTCCAATCGAAAGTCATTACTAAAAGTCTATTTTCATACCATTTCTGTATGAGCAAAACTCGTTTTTTGTTAAGTATTATCATTTGAAAAATTTTAAAATAATCAAATATTTTTAATTTTTCCAGAAAAAACGAAATTTCCGCTGATTTTGAAACGCCATTTTAAAAAAAAACGTCAACCTTAGATTTTTGTCCTCTATCACATATCCGAAAATCATTCAAATCGGCGAGTGACACCTGGTGATCTTTATACCCCAACGTGTACTACGTAAGGGGTATATTTACTTTGTCATTCCGTTTGTAATGCCAAGAAGGAGGCGTGGCAGGTATAGAAAAATGTATATGTTTTTGCTCAGCATCACTTTCTGAATCGATTTCCGTGTGTCCGTCTGTCTGTCCGTCTGTCCGTTTGTCGACACGATTGCAGCCTTAATTTTAAAGCTATCGCGATGAAATTCAAAATAGAAGCTTATTTAAAAAAAAAGCTCAAGTTCGAAAATGGGCCAAATCGGATGAAAACCACGCCTACCTCCCATACAAAGTGACTTTATTTTAACCGTAAAATGTTTTTAAATACACAAAAATTAGAGAAATGCCTTGAAACTTGGCACGTAAGCTTTGATCTTCCATGTCAATCCTGGCTATGAAATTTGGAAAAATCGGATGAAAACCACGCCTATCTCCCATACAAAAAGGCTTTATTTTAAATGTAAAATCTCTTAAAAATCCACAAAAATTAAAGAAATGTCGTAAACTTTTGTACATAAGCTTTGATATGTAATGTAAGTCATCTTTATATTATTTCGCAAAATCGGCTTAAGACCACGCCTACCTCCCATACAAAGTGACTTCAATTTAACCGTAATATCTCTTAAAAATCCACAAACATTAATGAAATGCCTTGAAAATTGTAAAGCGTATGCTTTGATATGTAATATAAAACCTCACAATGAATTTTGGAAAAATCGGAAGAAAACCACGTCTACCCCCCATACAAAGTGATTTTATTTTAACGGTAAAATCTCTTCAAAATCCGCAAAAATTAATGAAATGCCTTGAAATTTAGTTTTGGTCTTAAATAAGCTTTGGTCTTCATTATAAATCCTGGCAATGAAATTTGGAAAGATCGGATAAAAACCACGCCTACCTGCCATACAAAGTAGCTTTATATTAACCGTAAAATTCCTTAAAAATCTGCTCAAATTGCAGAAATGTCTTGGAATTTTGCACATAGGCTTTAATATATAATATAGACTATCACTATGATATTTGGCCAAATCGGATGAAAACCACGCCTACCTCCCATACAAAGTGGCTTTATTGAAAACGTTAAAAAAACTGCAAACATTACAGAAATGTTTTGAAATTTTGCATACAATCTTTGCTATTCAACATAAGCCACTCTTTGATATTTGGCAAAATTGCATAAAAACCACGCCTAGCTTCAATACAAAGTGACGTCATCAAAATTGAAAAACTTTCGTAAATATATAAAGCTGAATGACATCGAGTCTGCATGTATCCAAGTTTCGCCCAAGTCGTTTATCCAACCCATACATATGCTTCTGTAAAATGTAAAATCTGTAAAATGTGGAGTCTTTATACTAGAAAAGTGTGTGCAGCATTTTATTTTGTTTACAAATTACTCTATGTGGCAGCTAAGGATAAAATTAAATTAAGCGTATTGCACAAATATTTTTGCAGATTATACATAACAATTTTACAGACGTCTAAAGTAGGCCTATGCGAGTACTCGAATTTTCGAGTAACTCGGCTCGAGTCGAGTCGAGTAATTCGACTCGAAACTTGTATCGAATAACTCGAGATTTCGAGTAACTCGAAACTAGTCGAGTAACTTTGATTGAATGGAAATACAAATTTGTGGAATTTTTTACCTTGGTCGCTTGTCATAAACAGGTTTAAGTGTTCTCGTAATTTGCATAAAATGGCCTAAAAATTAAAGTTTATTTGAGGATTAAATCGAAAAGTATGTCTCTCTACAAAATGAAATCGCAAAAAAGTAAAAACCTAACAAAGTTAGGTTTAAAAAAAATTATTTATGACTTTCATGTTCCATTACTTATATATATCCATAGTTTCATTAATCATTAATTTCTATTGGGTATGTATTATTAAGATTGAAAATACAAAAAAAAAAAAAAAAACCCGAGCTACTCGATTGTTCCTCGAGTTAATCGATAATTCCTCGAGTTACTCGAATGTCGAGTTATTCAAAAAACCGAATTACTCGAATCGAAAATCGAGTCGAATTGCACTACTCGACTCGACTCGAACTCGAAGCAACTCGCACAGGCCTAGTGTAAGGACTTCGAATATATCTTAATTCGTCCGCGGGGGGGGGGGGAGGGGTATTTTAGCTTCGCTACCTTGCCGAAACTCCATTTCTTACTAATTTCTTGTAAGCTAAAGCTGCATATGGAACAAACAGGATTTATCCCAAATCACCAATTCGGCTTGCGAAGTATCATGCACCTATATAGTAAGTAGCTTATCGTATTACTTAAGATAATAAACAATTATTAAAAAAACAATTCTCCTAAAAAAACTATTTTCGAGCTTCTAGCCTGAAATTATACCCAAAATCATACCAGAAATTCATTTCCGAAATGAAATGAGTTACTATACTTTAATTGTCCATTGAGCTTTGTTTAAAGGTAAACTAATGAAAAGTTATATTTTTCCTATTATCTCTTTACTTAGGATAGTGCAGAAGCTAGAAGCTAACCCTGATTAACTCCAACACCTGATGGTGTGTTTCCCTGAGGACATAACATCAATCATGAAACTTATGAACACGAGTGTAATATTTTAACTAACTAACTAACACCCACCCATAATTTTACTTCTCGTCCTACATAAAGCTGTTTTTAAAGCTACATGAATAAGCATTTAAATGGGTCGACAATTTGTGAGTTTGTTGCACTAATGAATAAATTTAATGAGCTGAATTAAATTCCATTCTTTGGAAATTTAAATGTTTAAAAATTAAAATTAAAAATAACCGAAAATATCAAAAGACGGATAAGTTTCGTTCTTTCGACACAATTTGCTGCGCTTACAATAAGCTATAGGGTAATAAATTATTAAACAAATTTAAAATATTTAAATACACAAATGAAGGAACATGTAAAAAATTAAATAAAAAACGCACTGGAAAAAATAGCATTGAAATAAATTCAATTTTTAAATATGCAATAACAAGAAACAACATATTGTTAAGTATCACATACTTAAGCGGCTTAAAAATGTTGGAATTTTTTAAATATTATTTTCCCAATGCAATTAAAATCAGCATTGGCTTGGTACTTAATATAATTAAACGAGACTTTTAATTAATTAGTACAAACTGAGCGCACCACGTAGCTGTTGCTTGGCGTTTTTTATACTCTACTTTTTTTTGTTAAAGTTATTTTAAACAAATATATATACAAACACAAACTTGTTCCTGAATAAGGAATTAAAATAAAAAAAAAAACATGGAAAAAGTTAATTAATATATATTAATAATCCTATTTTTTTTTAATGCGTTTGTTGGCACTTGCTGCAGCTGTGTGCTGCAAGCTGAGCCAACTTCACTCGATTCGAGTATTACGCAAATTGCTGGCACGCCATTGAGTCGAAGACAGATGCCTGAGCTTTTAAGCGTGCAGCAGCGTACACAGTTAAAAGCAATGAATTTTAATAAATACTTATTTATTTAACTATGTATGAGTAAACATAAAAGCTGGCGAGCCTTTCGACATTTATTTATGGTAAATTTATGGTTGAGTCTAAGTGTGGGTTGGCAAACCTATATAATTAGTACAGAATATTTCAAACTTACAAATATTATTTAATGTGAGCTGTCATGTGAACAGAAACTTTTATGTGACGAAAAAGCAACGAACAAAAAACAACAAAAATAAAACAAAAAACAAGTGTGTCACATGTTTTGCTTCTTGTCTGCGCTTTGACGTCACTAAAAAAAAAAATTTTATAATAATATTTTGTTGCAGCAAAGATTTTTTAGTAATTGCGACACAATCATCAGAATAATTTGTATAGAATGTTTCAATGTTGTTGTTGTTGTTAGGCCATCTTCTAGCACTTATAGTTATTGTTGTTATTATATTTGTTCTTGCTCTAGTTCCTTTCAGTACTTGTTCAAAAAAAAAAAAAAAAGCAAAAATCTATTTAAAAATCTGCTCAATGTAAGCGTACAAAATTAATTTAGTATGCGGCGTGAAAAAAAGTCGAATTTTTTTGTATGCATATAAAGTGGGTTGATTTGTTATTTTTTTTGTTGTTATTGTTACTACTTATTTAACTTATTTGAAGAACAGAAAATTTGACTAAACTTAATAAAAGGTTTTTTTTTATTGAACACATTGAAATGTGTCCCAAAAGCTTGACATTGAATTTAATGTTACTCATACGTCACGATAACAGAAAGCAGAATATAGCAATTGTGTTAGAGAAAGCATTGCAAAATCGCACGTAGACTTTTATTTAGAGGATGTTTACAGCAGACGCAATTTTTTTCTTGGTTTTCAAAGTACTCCAGATAGCTCATTAGGTGGAAGCTTATTCCGTTCTCCATAACTGTGGAAAGCGTAGAGCATATCGCAATGGTTCGGTTATTTGCGGAGCTCGTGGCACCATTCTTTTTTGGTACTGGCTGAAAATTTGTGACCTTTCAACACAAAAAAAATACTTATTTTCTATAGGAAATGTTGAAAAGGTTCCGCAAAGGCCGAGTCAGACTAGAAGCACACGCTTTAAGGCCGGCAATACACTTAGAGGCATTCCTGAATCGAATTTTTTTTATTTTATTTTAAGTGACTTAAAAACATCTCAAGACTCTGTAAAAAAATTGACAAAATAGCTTGAATATTAAAAAAGTTATAAGCTTGAAAAGAAACGCGCGCGTGAGTTTAATATAATATACAAATTAAGTTACTACAGCTGCTACTTTATTACATCGTTTGTTTTATCTGCTCAAACCGATATATTTGAGAAGGGGAACATTCGAAAGAATGTTGACAATAATTATTTTGTGGGTATATATAGTGATTTAATTAAATTTTGAAAACTAACGTCTTCGTATTCTTTGTTTTGTATAAATTTAAAGTCGTTTTTCTCAAAAATTCGTTTTTCAAAACTGCGGGCAACCTAGCTCAAAATCTTTTTCACCGATCCTAACAATATTTGGGAGGACATTTTTTAATAACTTTTTAGCCAATATGAATGGAACAAATTTTTAAAATAACTTTTAAAATCGTTTTATTCTAAATTTAAAACAAAAACTAAGTAAAAAATGCATTTTCTTTTTCAAGTACGTAGATATTTAGATAAAAAAGACTTTTTTTACTATTCTTTCTTATTCAGATAGGAGATATTTTCATTGCGATTTAAAATTTTTTTTCGGCTCAACTTAGGAGCCAGCAGAATGCCCGCAGTGCGAAAAGAGGTCTTTTACAACAATCGTTGTAGCCAACGCCGTCTATGTTTTGGAAAAAAACATTTTGCATGGGAGTTATAAACTTATGCTTATTCACCTGAGCAATTTATTGTTTAATACATTGCTTTGAAAGCACATACTTCGATACCTTGCCAAAAAAAAAAAAATATTGGATTCACCTAAGCCCATAATCCAAAAATACAAAATTAAAAAACAACTACCATGGATGGCTTAAGCATATGTTTTAGCTATTTCCTGAAAAAAACACAGTTGCGTCATTTGACACAAGAGAGAACGATAGATTTGATAATTGGATGGTTTTTTTTTTGCAATAAAACCACTTTTAAATTCAAAAATAACATAAAGTAAATTAAAAAACACACATTAATATTCACACCAGTAAATTTTATTGCATTTTATCAACAAAAAGAAAAGAAAAAAAGAAAAACAAATTTCTTTGCCCGCCGTCCGAAATCGAACCTGGAACTTTTGGTGCAGCAGCCTTGCTACTACGTGCTGACATAACTGCAGCTATGTTAACAGATGCAGTATGTCGCACTATTCTGTTGATAGCCATACAACAAAAATTTTTTAATAGTTTATTGTGTTATGCTGCAGCATAGCTTCAGTTGTAATTAATATTGAATAAATTACTCCGCGTAACGAAGGAGTTTGACTCAATGCGTAGTATAGTGACTTTATATACAGTGGTATCGGCTGGTGTGGGTTCGAATATCCACGGCATGCGAAGGTAAAATTTTTGTATTTGATATTTATAGCCGTATTCTGGCGATAGACAATTGTAAATTCATTGACAAGTTAGTTTTTATGTGCTATTTTTTGGTCCAAGGAGTTAAAAATTTTCAAAATTTTAGTGAAATGATTTGTTCTGAATATTTTTATAATGGTGTTGACAGTTTTGCTATGTTATGAGCTTTTGATAAGATTTTAAAATAAGAAATTTTTACAGTTGTCAATAAGTTTACAATTGTCAATCACCAGAATAAGGCTATTAATTTAATTATCAGCAAGAAAAGCTGAGAAGTCATTAATTTCTAAGAACAAAAACTGTGTGTTGATAAAAGAAAAATTTGTGTTGTTGCCGATTTCAGTCAAGCAAATCACAGAACGAGAAGCGGCAGCCAAATACCAAATACTTGGTTAATTTATCACCCAAATAAAAATTGGCAAGTCAACATGTAAAACTTAGGCGTTTTGATAAAGTACTTCGGAGGCTGAATAATGCCAAAGCCATCTCATAAATAATGCTAGGATTTTTTCAATCTAACATAAGCTTTTTTTTCGGTGTATATGTATTACCGGCCTTAGGAGAAACTCCCGGAAGTTTATCGAAGAAAAAAATACACCAATTAAAAAAATTCTTTTTTGAAGCTGAATTTTGTGCTGAGACCAAGATTTTTTTACATTATTAAAGTATTGTAAAAAGATTAGAATCCAAAAATATTCGTCGATAAAGCATAAAAGCGAAATGCCGTGAAAGACCCCGTGAAAGCTCCCATAGACGGACGCTCTTATAAGCGGACATTTCCTATTAGCGGACACATTCTTGGGAACGAACAATTTTTGGTAGTGCCCACGATATTCCCACAAGCGGACATCTCTCATATGCGGACAAAAAGTAGGTTACCATCGGTGTCCGCTTATGGGAGCTTTCACTGTATATGTTATATAAGAATTTCTATATATATACAAAACGTTTGAAAAAATAACCCATTTTTATTTTTACATATTTTTTACTTCTTCGGGTAATTCCAAAACCTGATTTTTTTTTTATTTGAAGCTCGTAGCCAAGTAATTCTTGGATCGGACATTACCATACATTTGTGGAAAATGTCACACAGATTAGCGATGCGCGAGTTTCTTCTTGCATAATAACTTCTATGAGTCTTTAAATCTTTATTGCTGTCTTTATGTTTTATCACTTTAAATCAGGGCCGTAGCTAGAAAAATGTAGAAGCAACAAAATTTTTTCAAAATTAGAAAACGGTAAAGTAATATTAAAAATGAAAACTTTTATGGGGGGTTTAAAGTTTAATTTTTTTCTAAAATTATTTTAAGCGGTGAATTTGGGTAATTTTAAAAATATCAAAAAAAAAAGAAATTTTCTATTAATAATGTCGACGATACGATTTGCTTCAAATTAACAAATTATTGATAAATATGCTTTCCCGAACGTCGACAAAATTTTTTTTATGATTTTGCAATGAGTTTAAGAGACGTAGTTTTTGTTGAATGGTCACAAAAATATTAAAAAAAAAAAAAGTTTAAAGGCCCCCTTCAAGCTTCCATTTTTATTATTATTTTAGTGTTTTCTAATTTTGAAAAAATTTTGTTAGTCTTGCGACCAATATTTCGCTAGCTACGGCCCTGCTTTAAATACAACACAATATGACATATTTATGAACTTTTTATTACTTTTAAATTGGAGCCTACTTCACCAGTGTTGCCATGAAAAAAAATTTCATATCGTAACTCTTGCAGAGTGCTCGTCGGATTTTCGTTCATATTGGCCAAATATCGGATCATCGGATTTAATACTGAAAATCGTAACAAATTCGATATATCGGTCCATATGACAATACTTTACTCCAGCAGTAAATTTTCCGATCGTAAAGATTAGAATTTCACCGTTATACCACAAATTATTAATTTGCTAAAAGTAATAAATACCTAAGTTCTTCACTTCTTTCTTAAAAAAAAACAGTGTTTTCTAAATTTCATTGTTTCAATATATGGTATATTCTTTTTTAATTTACTTAACTAAGTGTATAGCTTTGCATTGAAAATTCTCTCACTCCCGCAAGTACCCGCAAATAAATTTGGTTCCACCTTCAAGGTGAAAGTTAGAAGTTATCAGATCCGAAGTATTTCGTGGAAGCAGGAGGAAGCATAAAAGTTACAGCTCAATAAAAATTTAAAAATATTACAAAAAACTTGAAAAAAGACTTAACATAAGGAACCCGTATCTTACCAACAAAATGCAATTGGGAAAAAATTTATATTTTAAAAGCACGTTTAAGGTGCCTGCTTCTAAAAAATTAAGTTTGCGCCAATTCCCTCAAATCTCAAATAAAGATTCTACAATTACTAGTACACAGTAGTGTAAACAACATTGTAGAAAAAAAAAAAACGGTTTTAGAAGCTCAACTTTGGATGACCATAGAAACCAATCCTGTAGATCATATTTCATGCAAAGTGTGTTTTTCACATGGTGGATATATCCAGATTACAAAAAGTAGCAAAAAAAAGGCAAGCCCTTTAACTTTGGAATAACCCTGAATACGAGGGTTTTGTCTTTATATCTCCCCATGTGCGACGCGGGGCCAAGAAAAATATTTTTGTATGCTATAAGACCAACAAAACATATGTTTAAAGTTTCATTATAATATGTCTGCATATACTATTATTAATTATTTTTAATTTGTAAATTTATTCGACCTCTTTTTATAAGCTTTTGTGTAATGTTTATAACTGTAATAATTTTTCAATTATTAATTAAGAGTTATATTTTTCGAGCTCAAGGTCTGTGTTGCTATCTGAAGAAAACAACTAACAACAACAACAATACCCTTTGTATTGTTGGCAATCATAGAGCAGACTAGACAGCTGTTTCGTTGGCCGCTACACTAACTCATCAGTATCCTGTATATGATAGCGATGATAAGCCTAGCTGTTCATGTCTATTTGTTTTCCGTCAATGTTAGAGAAAATTACTCTGAATTACATTGTACACACAAATGATACGAAAAGCAGCTAAAGTTCTTCGAATTTTCAGATTCACACTTATTTGGTGCAAGCGCTTTTTTTTCGAAGATATATCAAAGCTTTTTACCACTCACAGGCATGTTGTAGTTTAGTTGTTGTTCTTCTATTTTCACTGTCCGTCTTAGTTTTAGCAACCTGCTGATATTGATTAATTATTATTCTTATTACTTTTATTATTATTTATTTGTACCTGCAATGCCCCCTTAAAATATTTTCGAAATTTTCAGCAATATTACATTTTTTAATTTTACATCTTCGCCCGAATATGTTGAAACGAAGACTACAAGAGCAATTTTTTGCAATTTTAAGTGAAAACTATTGCAGTTATAGAAAATTTGTTCCTTAACAAGCAAATAATTAGCCTCGGGGGTTCCCAGCTCCCATAGTCTACCCTAAATTCGCACCTGTGTATTGTGCATATCTATATTATTGAAATTTAGTACAAACTTTCTGTCGACCTAATTTTATTTAGAAACAAATACGCCACTGTTCTATAAAAACTAAGCTGGTATGTAGGAAAAGCAACAGACTAGTACGCGAGAGGCCCGGGTTCAATTCACACTATGATAATTTTGAAATTAAATATAAATAATAATTTTTAAACACTTTAGTACTTATTTATTCATAAATATGTCATATTTATAGGAACACAACACACAATCACTGGCTTGAATGCAATTTTTTGATATAAGAAATTTTAAAAATTATTTATGATTCTAAAGTACTCATTTTTTTTTTTTAAATAGTTTTATTTTTCTTTCAAAGAAAAATTTCATTTTTTGAAGTGAAAAAAAATAAATTTCCTTGGCGCTAAAACAAGTAAAATATTTTTAAAAAGTAAGTAATTTTTCTTTGATCGTAGGATCTTTTTTTCTCAGTGTATGAAGAACGAGCATGAATATAAATACTGTAATCCAGAATTAGTTTTAAAAATATAGAACGAGATTTGGTTTGGTTAGATTAGGTTAAAGTGGTTAAGTCTAAAGCCGACTCGACACCTAGGCCAGTGCAGGCCCGTTGTGATACCACATAATCTCCTTTGAACCCTAGAGATTTCCCTCCTCAAACCAGTTCGTGCGGGTAATAAATTTAAGGATATGCATAAATTTTCAGGCATGAGACTTCGGCAAGTCCGTTTAGAAAGGGATGACCCAGAGTTGTCATCCTCCTTTTAGCGAAGGCCATACATTCGCAGAGGAGGTTCTGAACATTTTCTACTTCCCTTCCTCCTCACATCTGCAGCTTTTGCAAAAATCATTTCCTTTAAGTTCTAACCGAAGAGAATGCGTTGAGTTGGTGCGTTTTAAGTCGTAGGAAGGCCACGTCAGCTTAGCATTCCTACATGTATCAAGGTGCTCCCAGCGTTCTTATGCGAGACTTAAGGATTTGTTCCTGCACTGGAGTTTGTAGGTGGATATGGGTATACCAATAAGGTACTTATTTTAGAGGGTGTTAGAGGTCGTACCCTTCCCTGCCAATTCGTCTGCCAAGTTATTGCCCCCGATATCCCTGTGTCCAGGTACCCATATGAGGTGGATCCTGAATAGCCTTGCCATCTCGTTAAGAGATCTGCGGCATTCAGTGAGAGTTTTAGAGTTATCAGTACGTGAGTTCAGTGGCTTGAGCGCTGCTGGGCTATCTGAGAAGATGAAACTACTTTTTCCTTCAACGTCTTTTTGACCCAGAATCTTAGCGGTTTCGTGAATTCCAACCATCTCCGCTTGGTAGACAGTACAATAATTTGGGAGTAAATACCTCCCTCTACTTGTTCTCGAAGTTTTGATCCATCTGTAAAAATTTTTATGCCGTTTGTTTTAAGGGCGGTTTTGTTAGCCCGGTCTAGCCGTGAAGGAATAAGAACTTCGTAGTTCTTTTCAAGATTTAAGCAAGGCACACAGTAGTCTGTTTTGTCGGGGACAGTGGAGTTCAGAAGTTCACTGTGTGACCGCATCCATTACCTATCCAATTTGCTGATTCTCTTAGTCTGAGAGCTGCTGTGCTAGCACATTCCCTGGCAAAGATATCCAGGGGGGAGGAAGGTGAAGCATGACATTTAAAGCATCAGTTGGTGTTGTGGACAGTGCCCCAGCAATACATAAACTTGCACTTCTTGGCACCTTTGCAACTTTCTGAAGTGCAGTTGTTTTATCAAGGGCCCTCCACCAACGCAGTGAGCCATAAGTAAGTATGGAGCGGACAATTGCTGTATAGATTCAGCGTACTATTTTGGGGGAGAAACCCCATTTTTGACCTATCGATTCTTTACAGGCAAAAAGAGCTATGTTTGCCTTCCTAACACGTTCTTTTATATCTATTATCATTCCACATAAGCTTCTTATCCAGAATAACTTCTAGTTATTTCATGCTGTCACTAAAGATCAACCTCGTGCCGCTTAGATGCGGAGTTATTAAGTTGGGTAGTATATATTTCCTAGTGAACAAAATGAGATCCGTTTTCTCTGGGTTAACACTTAAACCACAAGAGGTTGCCCATTTCGAAAGTATTGATAGTGCTCTCCCCATAAGTTGACAGAGAGTCTGAGGAAATTTTCCGTTAAATACGATTGCGATATTGTCAGCATAAGCAATAACCATTTAGCCTTCTCCCTGCATGATGCGCAACAGCTGGTTAAACGTCACGCACCTAAGAAGCGGAGGCAAGACTCCCCCCTGCGGAGCACCTCTTCTCACGAAACTACGAGTGCAGGATCCCCTCAGCTCTGAGTTCACCACCCTGCCCAAGAGCATCTGATGTATGAAGCTCACGAGAGAATCCTCCACCCCCAGTTCCGACAAGGCAGAGGTAATCGCACATGGAAGGACGTTATTGAATGTTCCTGCTATGTCTAGAAAAGCAGCAAGCGCTCTTTCTTTGTTCATAGAATGGGATAAATTTCGATAGCAATTAAAGTGGACCTTATCTGGAAATTCATCGAAATTATAAAACTAATTTTGAGTTTTTTTTTCAATGAATTTTAAATCATGTTATACATTTTAAAATTTTGTTAAAGTGCATAAAAGGTTAAGTTAGCATTTAGAAAAGCGGTATATATTGCACCCTATGTAACACCCTGTATCATTGCTAGACATATTAAGAAAGCGGGAGAAATTTATTTAAAAAAGAAAACAACAACAAATTTATACAAACTGGTTCAATGTCAACTTAGGCCATCATGCTTTCGGACACGTAGTCCGAAAAAAATACATTAAGAGTTGTCTTTGGAAGCACATAAATTTATATTAATTAAGAACTATGTTTGCATGAGTGTTTTTTTTTTTTTTTTTTGGATATGTATGTGCTGATTTGTTTGTGTAAACATAATTCATATATTTAAATGTGTTATACAGTCAAGTTGTGTGCTTATATATATATATTTGTAGTAGATACCTTCTTGACTTAATGGCAAACATATTATTTCGGTCTGCCGTTATGGCCACAGCCAAGTCGTCCTCGAATATGGACGGTATCATATTAAAGAATGAGTGAAGACGCGGCAGCGAATGTGAACCACCTTCGGATTTATTATTCATCTTGTGTGTTTGTGGTTAAGAGCGTTTATGTGTGTGTGTGTGTGTGTGTGCGTTATTTTAGTTGATTATTTAAAAAAATTTATAGCTTATTTTCTTAAAATATTTTTGGTTTTATTAATTAACACTTGCAAAGTGTTTGTTTTGGTTTTATATTTATTATTTGGCTTTTAAAGATCACAGGGAGGCTGAGTTTTTTTGATGTTAAGTAAAATTTGTTTTCGTATTATGCTGTTATTTTTTGTAATTATTTTTTTTTTTTATTATTTACTGAAAAGTTTTTGTTGTTATATTATTTTATTTAACTGCTTAGTTAGAAACTTAAAAGCTCTTCACTCGTGATTCACTATATGTGATAAAAGCGTCAGATAAATTAAATTTTTTTGTTGTATTTTGTTAATTTTTTTAAACATTTTTGAAGCTTTTAAAAATATTTGTCATTAATAATTTTGACGAATTTTTATAGCAAAAATTTATAAAACACAAATTTTATAGACATTATGATGTGTTTCATTTGGTGACACGTTTTCAAAAACTTTGCATTAAATTAAGAAAAAGTTGGCGCGTTTTTTATTTTGCCATAAAAAAGTAAGCAATAATGTGTTATTTTTATATTCGTCATAGAATTTTGTGATATTTTTCGATATCATTTGAAAAACTTTCGAAAGTTTCTGCGTGCTTAATTATGTTGCGCGTGTTAAGATTATCGTTTTGAAAGCTCATTATCTGAGAAAGCGCTTGTTTTAGATATTTTTTAAATGTTAAATTAACAAGCGTTTTTGGAAATTTTGCTTAGCTTAGAAATATTTTTTATTTACTTTAATATTTTGGGTAGCGTTTCTTGTAAACTTATTTTTGAAATAATTATTTTTCAATTTAAACTTTTGCCTGTAGTTGTAAGCACAAAGCTTAGTACTGTTTGTTCAACATGGCGACTTAAAGCTTTAAGCTGCTTTTATGCTTGATCTTAACACTTTAATGCTGTAGTTAGTCAAATTTTTCAACAACAAAAAAAAAAAACTGTATAGCTTTTCAAAATTTTTTTTGTTGCTATTTCCACTTCCTCTTTTAAGCTTTCGCTATGTCACACTATATTTTTGTTTCTTTTTTTTTTGTTTTCATTTAATTTCAAAATTTTACATTTTTTACCACAAATATTGGAATTTGTTATTTATTACAAAATATTTGCCGTCACGATTTTCTTGCTAGCAGCACTGAAAATGTATTCATTTTCCTGATGCAATACAAAGATTTTCTTTTCACGCTTTTCCAACTGTGCGAGCGCTACTGAGCGTTCGTTGACTGCGGGCTCGTTTGCAATAAATTTTTCCCACACTCGACACAATCGCGCTGTTTTTTTGTAGAATATTAATTTATTTTAATGTTGTTGTTATTGTTTTCGTTTGTTGTTGTGAGCATTAGTTTCTTGCTGCGAATTTATTTTGTTGCCTTTGCTTTCTTCAACAAGCTTGCCGTCGCTTGAGCTTTACATTTAATTTTTTTATTTTTATTTTTGTCTGCCTTCTTTTTTTTTTTTATTGTTTATTTTACTTGTATTTTTTTTGGTTTCCTCATTTTTTCTAGCTTTACTTACCTACCATAATATTTCTTAAAACCTGCTTGAATCACTCACTTTTCGACTAATTTTTACACTTTGCTCTCTCAAAGTTTGTTTTTTTTTTTGTTATTTTGTTTTCTATGAAAATTTAAGTTTTTTTTAATTTATCTATTAATATTTTTCTATGAATTTCTTGAATTTTTGTGTTGTTTTTTATAAAAAAAAAATTAAAAAAGAAATAAAAATGATTGCGCATAATTAAATAAAAATTCTTAAGAATACGTTATCATGTGTGCAGATTTTTTCTCAGAGTTGAAAAAAAAGACTTTATTCAGTTCGCAGTTAGTAGTAAAAATATCCCATTAAGATAAGAAATCATTAAAAAGTGATTGAGAAATTTTATTTTTGAAGTGAAAACTTTTCTGGGTGCGTTGAGCATATTTTGGTAGGGGTAAAAGTTTTGAAGCCGCGTCAGCACTGTTAACGTCAGCAATGTTAACGTCAGCAATGTTGACCTCAGCAATGTTATATCGTCAACACTGTGAATGTCAGCACAGTTAACGTTAGCACTGTTAATGCTTGCATTCTTAGCGCCTGTATTTCTGATTTAGCTACCAGGCAAGCAGAAAACATAGCAACTCTTTGTGTTTCTAAAATAGTGACTCCAAGCATATAGGGGGTAGGATAGATTGGTTCAGAAAAACTGTAGTAGAGCGAAAAATAATAGAACCAGTTTCAATATTTGACCCTTCTAGGCGTTAATTTGGAAAAGATATGAATTATAATTAACAGTTTTTGTATTTTTTGTATTTGGACCCCCAGAAAAGTGGCAAATAGAGGGTACGCCTGTTCAGAAAAAATGTTATAAGGTAAAAAAATAGAACCAGCTCCTATATTTGACCTTTCTATATGTCAATACGGGAGGGCTATGAATTATCTTCGGCAGTTTTTTTGTTTTTTGTATGGGGACCTCCAGAAGGGTGTTAGATAGGAGGTACGTGTGTACAAAAGAAATGTTAAAAGGGTTAGAAGTGTTAAGTAGAAACATCGAAGAGTAAAAAATAATAGAAATTCCTCATATATTTGAGCTCTCTAGGGGTCAATTCGGGAGCGCTATGAACTATAATCAACCCCTCTAGGAATCAATTCCGGACAGGTTTTTTTTTTCAAAAATTTGATAATTTATTCAAAAGAAGATTTAAAATTCTCGAATAAAGATTTACTGAAAAATTTGCCAATTTTCCTATGATACTAAGTGGAACCTTCAATATTACCTTTGCAGATGATAAAAATTATTCTTATTGGAATGTAATGGAATGATTTTAATATGAACGATTTGGTACAACAATTAATTAGAAAATTAAAAAAAAACCAATGTTTTTTCAGAGCTTTAAGTTTTTCATAGCTTTAGGTTTTCACTTTGGTCGGTAATCCCCAACTGCCTATTTTTTTTTTTTATATACATGTGTAGATAGTTTTGCAAAATATTCCTAACGGTTATTAAATTTTTGAAAAAAGTGCAAGATTTTTTTTTGTCTAAAAACTTTTTCTAAAAAATAGATTCCAGATAAAAGATTTCAAGAATATGTTTTTAAGTTTTTGACGAGAATCAATTAAAAATCGAATGTACTGGATTCGTTGAATGTTATGCGATAATGCTGCATACTTTTAGAATAATGCGTATACGTATTAATAGATAATTAACATAAAATGTGCTCCAACAGTGCTATTATAAAAAAAAAAATGTGCTGCAATGTGCCCAATTTGTGCTGTCATATAGCACAAATTTAATTTTTTTATGTGATTTTTTTCTCATATTCAAATTTTTGAATTTGTGCTGTTATGTTCTAGAGTTGTGCTACAACGTCCGTAGAAAGTTAAAAAAAAATTTGAAAGTACGCGAATATATACAATGTTTTCAATAATGAAGCACATTTCTAAGTCAAAGCTATAAAAACTGTTGCATATGTTACGACGCACAGCAATATTAAATTGAATTTTTTACGTATAATATGAAAATAGCTTTGCCATTATTTTTTTTTAAATTTTGAATCTGTGCTGTGTTAGATGTGCTAGAGTTGTGCTACAAAGTTCGTAGAAAGTATGCAAAAGACATGATGAAATGGACAGTAATGAAGTTTTTTGTGTGAAAAAACTATGCATTAATGTTGCATAATTTTTGAATAAAGCATACTTATACATAGTTAGCATAACATTTTCACCAACAGTTTTGTTTTATTTTTAAAACAATATGTGCTGTAATGTGCCCAAAATGTGATGTAACTGTAATGTAAAAATAGCTCCGAAATTATTTGTTTTGAAATATTTTATTTGTGTTGTAATGTGCTAGAGTTGTGCTACAATGTGTATAGAAAATTAAAAAAAAATATTGCAAATACGCGAAGGTATATAAAATTTTTAAAAGTGAAGCACATTTTTAAGTCAAACTTATAAAAATGCATGCATATTTAGCGACGCACAGCAATATTATTTTGAAGTTGCCTTACTGGTTGAGCTTTTTAAAGCTTTTATATATAACCGAATTGAAAACTTTTAACTGTGTATTTAATTTAATTTTGATTCTTAAATGTTTTGATTGTTTTTGATTAGTCAAACATTCTGAATAAAAAAAAAAACAAAAATTACTCAAAGTTACAAAAGTTACAAAAGCCCAAAATTAACATTCGACATTTTAATTATATTTTTAACAATACATGATTTTTTATCTTTCCTTTTAATAATACAAAATCAAAATTTTGGTTTTAATATTGTTTGCCTTTTACCAAGCAAGCAGCTCAAACATTTTTTCCTTTAAACCTCAAACTCAATAAGCATGAATGATTGCTGAACGTAGACTTTTGTCCTTTGCAAATGTAGCAAAGCTCTAAATTGCTGTTTGCAAACTTTTTGAATTAATTAGTATAAAGTTGAACCACCAAAAATTGTTGCTGTTGACAGTTGAACTTTTGATTTTGGTTGAAATTATTTTTGTTTTTGCCCTTAAGTTTGCGGCTGACTCATTAAAATTTTACTGCTTATTTAAACATTGCCAGTCAACTGTGACGTACTTTTGATTGTCGTCATAGCAACGCCCTGCTTAGCCTTAGCTATGCTAAAAATTGCAATTATTTATGTTTCAATTCCATTCCTTTTTTTGTCCACAAAAAAATAGAAAGGCAAAGAACAAAAAAGTGTTTAAAGACTAGAAGTATGAGAGAACATATTTTAAGCACTCGAATTAATTTATTGCTACGATAAATTTGAGAATAAGAATTTGGAAAAACTCATAATTGAGCTGTAAGAATTTGAAAGAAAAAATTCGTAGCGAAAATCTGTAGCATACTTTTGGGGCTATAAGAAAAATGAATGAACTCTAGGAAAATAATTGATAAAGTATGAAGAATAATACATGTATTTATGATCGTATTTATAATCTTAATATAACAAGTTTATTATTTACAATAAAATTATTAAACACTTAAAAACATTTCTAAAGGTCATAAAACGAAAAGCAGCTGATTTTTCATTTGGGGTTGCAGAAAAAGAATTCAATGTCAGAGTATCTTAAAAGTTAAATGGAGGAAACCATGGGCGTAGCCAAATATCAGTGGGAGAAGGAAGGATAATTTTGGAAAGCTAAGATCCCTGCCCCCTCGCTACGATAATGGCTTTGGTTTTATTTTTTATTTGATTTTAAAGAAATAAAATATATCTTTTAAAGAAAAAATAAAATTATTTTTGAAACAAAGAGATGTACTTCAAAATTGAAAAAAAGAATTGTTTTTATAAATTGTATATATGAAAAAGATTTCATGTAAAAAAATTTGTGTCTGTTCTCAAACTCAATAATATGCAAATACACATGCAAGACCAATTATTTCCGATTTTATGTGTTGGGATCACTAGTATCCATGCCATTGATATTTTTCAATGTTTTGTGGAACGCCATCTTCAGATGGCTAAATGCTGAGACAGTGCGGAAAAGCTATAGTAGCTGAATTCCATTGTTACTGTGTGTTAAAAAAAAGTAATTAAGAACAAAATTATTTTTGCAATAATTTCTTCGAAGTAATGAATGATCCTGAACAGTAGTTTTTTTAAGTGAAAACTCTTTAGGAGAGTTGAGCACTTTTAAGTAGGGATGAAAATTATTAATTCGCGGTAGCACTGTTAAAGTCAGCAATGTTAACATCAGCAATGCTAACGCCAGAAATGTGACATCGTCACCCCTGTTAATGTCATTACTGTTAACGTAAGCACTGTGGGTCATAAATACTGTTACAACATTGAACGCACTCATTCCAAAAGAAAAGTTCAACATACCCCGTTATTACCACATGGCTTATGAAATATAACCTGTAAAGTGTTAGTATGTGCCGGATATTTAATATTGTTTCAGTTTTATTATATAGTGAACCGTTTCAGATTAAGTCAGCAATCAGTATCGCTGTTATAGCGCTATTTAAGTGTGGAATTAAAACAGATTTCATTTCCAATACGCTTTGGACTGGACTGATGATCGTCTCCCGAGAGGTTAAAGACCTCCATCAGTCGGGCTGTCCACGCACAATTCCAACGCTGTAAGTCATCAAAGCTGTTAAATCCAGAATTCAGCGAAATCTGTTCCGAAAACAAAAAATCATGGGCCGAGAGATAAATGAAACCCAAAAGTCTATTAGTCGAATTATTAAAAAAGATTTGAGACTTGGGGCTTTCAATTGCCGTACCGGACATTTGATAGCTAAAGCTTTGAAAAAAAAACATACGCGATGACTTGCACATTTCTACAGTAGAGAAAAAAAAATTTAAAACACAAAATGATCATCATCCTATTTCAGTCATAATCTGGTGGGGTGTTTCTTACGATGGACTCATGACTTGCATTTTTGCAAACAAGGGGTCAAAACATGGGCCAAAGTGCACCAAGAAACCGTTTTAGTAGCTGTTGTAAGGCCACATAACCATTTTCTGTTCCAAAAGCAGTCGTGGACTTTCTTACAGGACTCTGCTCCGGCCCATAAAGCTAAAACGACCAAAGCCTCGGTGCAAAACAGTTTGCCAGCATTCATCTCCTCTGAAGAATGGCCATCTGGCAGTTCAGATTTGAACCCGATTGATTAAAAATTGTGAACGGTTTTAGAAGAGATTTTTTGCAACAAAAGAAACTCCAACATTGATTCTCTGAAGACATCTTTGATTCGCGCTGTGGCCAATTTTTCAATGAACGAGGTGTGTGTGGCTATTGATGATTGGCTAGTCCGGCTTAAGACTTGCGCAAAAAAAAAAAAAATATTTGGTGTAAGAACATTAATTTTTTTGAATTTTATAGCATAAAATGTGAGTAAGAGTATTTATGTCCCTACTAAGTAAATTTCTGATTCGGCTACCAGCAGAATTCGGCGACTAGCAAAAAACATAGGAACGTTTTTGTGTTTTTTGTATGGAGACGTCTAGAAGGGTGGCAGATAGTGGATAGGTGTGCTCAAAAGAAATGTTGAAGGGAAAAACATTATAAGATCAGCTCCTATATTTCACCCCTCTAGGAGTCAATTCGGGATATATGAACTATAATCTAAAGGTTTTGTGTTTTTTATATGGGAATTCTAAAATGGTGGAAGATGGGGTGTTGTTGTATTTAGATGAAATGTTGAAGGGTAAAAAATAATGGGGCTAGCTCATATATTTGACCCCTCTAGGGGTCAATTCGGGAGAAATTTGTTTTTATTCAGAAATTTGATGTTCAAAAATTTGATATTCAAAAGAAGGTTCTAAAATACTCGTAAAAGGATTTTCAGTAAAATTTCACGATGTATCTATGAAACTAAGTGGTAACTTTAGTACTAACTTTGCAGATGATAAATATCTGCCACCATTTCAATTTTTTAATGAAGCATTCCCAATAAGCATTGTGGCAGGGGGTGATTCGTTAAGGAATCGTTTATGAATTGTTTTTTTAATTGTTTTGAAATAGTTTCGTTTCGACTTCATCAGAGGTTAAATTGATGCTTAAAGAAAGCACCGATTGAAATCATGGCTTTGTTTAATTCCATTTAAGATGTTTGCTTGTGCTATTGAAACAAAAAAACAATTTTTTCGGACTTTTTCATTTGAAGAATTGGTTTGAGAAAAGCGCTTTTTACTAACTTTCTGTTGTTAATACGTAATTTTAGTGATCTTTTTTTAATTTTATGTTTAAAAAAGACGTGTTTTTTTCATAAATTTTAAATGAAAAAATTTGTTGAAATTTTATTTCTTCTGTTATACTATTTCGTGTCGTGTAAATGTTATTAGCGACTCGTTAACGAATTGCTTTTTTTTTGCTTTTGTCGAATGTAAAACGTAGCAGACATTTTAAAATGAAATTTTTTTAAAAAAATTATTTATTTTAGTTCGCTGTTGTTTAGACGTCTTTTAAGTTAATAAGTGTTGTTTTTTAAGTCTTATATGCAAAAAAAATTGGTCAAAATATAACAAAAATAAAATGTATTATTTTAAAGTTAATTCCAAAAACCTAAATAAATTTAAAGTAAAGTTAATTCTTAAAAAAACCTAAATAACAAAAAAAAAACGTTTTTTGGGCCTCTGTACAACACGAAAAAAGAAACCCGTGGGGTTTCATGACATTTTTTTATATCTTCGAGGTCACTGAAACCGAACGTGAATTCAGATATTCCGGATCACAGAAGGTTCTCCCTAGTGGCGGGTCCTGGGTAAGCCCTAAACTCCTACAATGAATGATATCAATATTTCTCCCCTTTTGGAGAGGACAGGAGAGGATCCGTATGTATCACCGGCCTTCATTATTTTTCCAAGAGGAACATTTTTACCTTAGGACCTATCTTCTTTGACCCCTCCTGGGGTGCATTGTATGGAATCCCCCATAAGGAGGGGTCGGAGGGGATAGGTTCCAAGGATAATAATGTTACACTTGAAAAAATATTGGAGCTCGGTCGTACATATTAACCATCTCCTACCCATCAAAAGAGAGAAAATATTGGTTTCATTGACAGTAGAGTGCATTGAATGGGTGTCCCCTATGGAGTGGTCGGAGGGAAAAAGTCCCAAGGAAAAAATGTTCCGCTTTGAAAAGTAATTGGGGTCTGTACTACATATTTACCCTCTCCTCCCCCTTCCGAAAACGGCAAATATCGATTTAATTAAGTGCAGTGGTTGGGGTGCATTGTATGGGAGCCCCCCTCAGAAGGGATCAAAGGGATCAAAAGGAAAACATGTTCCTCTTCGTTTAAGTTTCACTTCGGTTGGCAGTACCCACACTGCCTATGTTTTTTTCTATCCAGTCTTTCAAAATTTAAGTTTCAATATTCTTTTCCGTTACATTTATCAATTTTTCTTTGTGCATAGTAAAAACAACTTCTTTTCACTATATCAGTTCACTTCATTACATGCGAATGAAGTCAAATTATTTCATCAACAATTAATACAAACTTAAATCTATTCTTTAACAACACAATAAAGACTCTTCTCACATGCTGATTACAGCCCTGCATTACAAAAGGATGAAGGATAAGATATTCGAAAGTAATTGGTTATGACATGAAATAAATTCGGAGACGATAGTTAAGTATCTCAAGTTCATACAACAATTATCTAATGACTTTGCTAAATATTTAAAGCGTTAGCTATAACATAAGTATTTTAATATTATATATATTTAATACGTAATTTGTGTGCTCTGCTCCTTATATATATTTTTTATATATTTATATATATAATATTTTATATAATATTTTATATATATTTTATATTTTTAATATTTTCCTGCGTTGATTCATACCATAAGTATTTTATGAGTTATGAAATATAAAAAAAAAAAAAAAATAAAAGCTTTTCGTTGTTAAAGTTGTAGAATATATTTTCACAATTTTCTAAAACACGGAAGTGTGAGTAATTTTATATTTCTATTTATATGCACATCATTCATGTATGTTTTGGTGTTATATATATTATATTTATTTTTGAAAATAAATTTTGTTTTTGGTTTTAATTAATTTTACAGTGACAATGTTAGTCATAAACCACAATCAAGGGTTTCACTTGTCATAGTTGTGCAAATGCATGATTTGTTGATTGTTGTGAAAAAGTTTGTTGTAGTATGTAAGTGACAGGAAATGGAAAATGTTCATAGAATTGTTGTGCACACACACACACGTGCATATAACTTAATATCACAAACATTCAAATTTATGGTTGACACTTTATGCATAGTAGTGTGGTTTATTATTATTATTATTATTATTATGATTTTTGTTTTTGTTGTTTTGAATTTATTTTTATTGTTATTTTGCACTCAGTGGTGCAAAGTTTAAATGCCTAATGGTTTGTTTTTGTTTACAATACTAGTATAATTTTATGCAAGTTTTTGTCTCGTGATGTGAAATTTTGTTGTTTGTTTTTTTTTTTTTTTAAATATAGAATAATTATGAAAATATTTGTTATTGTTTTGTTTTTGAAATTTTTATCAACGGGTTTTCTCAATGAGACATATATTTTGAGACGTCAACACTTGCAGTTTATTTTTGCAAAGTAAAAGCAAAATGTGACCAAATTAAAAATACTTGTTTAAAAATAAATACTCGTAGCTTGTTCTTGACTTTGACTGACATTAACACATAAATTTAAATCATAAAGTTAAAAAAAAGCAAATGCTGAGTTGTTACCGACTGGTTTAAAATTGGGCAAAGTCTAAATTTTTGGTATATTAAATATAATGGGTAAATTTCTTAGGATTCTTAGCTAAAAATTATGTTTTTTTAGAGCCTTACCGTCATTCCTATTGAAAATAGACATTTCTGTCAGTTATAATAATATCAATATTTTGTTATAACAATTATGAAATTTTCAATATCAAAATATCATGCTGTAATATATAGCTATTGAAAACTAAAAGCATTCATATATATATTTAAAAAAAAGTCTTAAAGTTTATAGTTGAAAAATACATATAAACAATAGTCAAGCTTAGAAACGCAAAAACTAAATACGCATTGTTCTATCGTAAAAAAGTGCTTTTAACCACAAAAACCAAATAAAAAAAAAACAAAAATAAACTGCGAAATACTATTCACAACAAACACAGCTGTAGCGCATATAAAAGTCTAACTATAGCTACATTAAAACAAAAAAAAAAAAACAAAACATACTATAAAGTGCCTCCAGACCTTTTTTATACAGGTGAGTTTATATAATCAGCTATTTATTTAAAATTAATTTCAAACAAAAACTCGCCAAAGCTATTTTAACTAACGTAACGTAAATAAACAAAACCAACAAAAACACAAAAACTTCTTTAAAAAACAAATCCATAATTATAAATAGCCTTATTTTGGCAACTAAAAATACAACTTTAAAGCTGATAAATAAAATTTGTAAAAACATGTGTTTTGTTTTATTGTATTTTGTAGCTGTTTTTACAAGTTCTAAAAGCTGGAAAAGTCAATACGTACGATCGGTCAATCAGGATCGATGCCTCCTGCTCTTTAAACCTGAAAGGGTTTAAAATTGTTGTTTATAAATATGTTTGTTTAGAAAAATTGCACAAAGTTTGCATGTTTTTATTTATGCATAAAGCTTTTGCTAAAATGTTTTTCTAAGAACAAAACGAAAAATGGTTGATATTTGCAATGAGACACACGTGTGTTACACGTTATAAGCAAAAATTATAAAATGTTTAAAAAACAAAACAAATATTTTGTAACTTATACAAACATAAAAGAATTGTACCTTGCCTCACTCAAATTTAGTTAAACAAAAAACAAGAGACACACAATTTTGCAATCGAGACTCACAGAACTATTTTCACAGGACAAATTAAATGCGAAAATCTGGGCATACTGGCAGCACTGTGTTTGTGTTACAACAGTAACGGCAACAACAAAGATAACATCAAATGAACCGGAAATGAACACATGACTGCACGTTTGTTCGCTCTTTTACTCTGACTGCTCTTCACATCCGCTGACTTTATATAATTTTTGTAAAATGGCGTCGAGCATTTCGAACAATATAGGTTTTATTTTCACTGCATCGTTAAAAAACAATAGAAGCTGTTTTATTACAAACTAAAACAACGGTAACAACAGCAACTACAAAGGTAAAAACCATTACAACAACAGCAACCATAGCGATAACAACAACAGCAACATTCACAACAACCACAATACTATTAAAAGCATTGATAACCAGAGCTTAAAAAAATATTTGTATTTTACGAAAGCTTAACAATTTACGATTGTTCATCTAGGTATTAAAAAAGGTGAAGGAGATTAATAAAAAAAATATGATATTGATGTATTTCTAATGGATATAGGAAGAGTGGCAGACTAAGGGGGGGAGGGGTAGTGGTGGGGAAAATTGTAAAATTAAATTTAATTTTCAGATGGTTCTTTTTTAATTTGCTCCTTACTTTTTTAAGGCTGTTTACATTATTGTTAAAAATGAAAGCTTTTTTTAAGATCTTTAGTGAAAAGAGCTTTAAATTAATTAATAATTAAAAAATCCTTACATATGGTAAACAGTTCCAAAGCTCTCAAAGCTTTCAAAAGCTTTTTAATTTGGAAAGCTCACAAAAGTTCTGAAATATATTACAGCTCTGAAGTCAGAAGTTCTGAAATTTATATATACATCTATGAAATCTATTTAAAAATAAAGTGTTTGTTGTCAAAAGTTTTCTAAAAGTACTCACAGCTTTTGTATCAATAAATGAAACTGATAACATTGTGAAAAAATGCTTTATTGAATAAATTAAAACCCTTACTCTTTAAAAAAAAGAAAATCCCTAAAATTTACAAAGTCCCCAAAAGTGATGCACATTTTTCTTAAGTTCTTAAAAAAGTTTAACAGTAAAGCTCTTGTATAAACTAATGAAAATTGAGGAACTTTAAAAAGTGAATGAATATATTTGTAAAATAATCTCAAATCCTTACATATCGTAAAAACTTTTATAAAGCTTTTTTCAAAGCTAAAAAAGTATATTTAAAAGCTACCAAAAGTTCTTACATATATTGAAAACTCTCCAAAGTTTTGATATTTGTTAAAAGTTTTGTTTCAACCTTAAAGCTTATCAAGTAAGTTTCTGTAGAATAAGTGAGAAAATTGAAAAAAATAAGTTTGGATGATTCACATTATAGTTAAAAGAAGCTTTTATTTAGATTTGATGTTAAAAGTGTTTTTGATAAATTAAAAATAAATACTTTTAAGCCCGTACTTAGAGTAAGAGAGCAAAAAACGCTTGAAAGCTGCGAACGCATTGCAAAAGATTTGAAATTCTAAAAGCTCCATTAAACTCTGATATCTATAAAAAGCTGTCAAAAAGCGTTTTAAGCGTTTGCTTCAAATTCGAAAAGCTTAACAAGCCACCATTTATATTAGTTAATGGGGAAATAAAAAAACTATGAATCACATCATAGTTAAAAAACTGTTTTTTTTTAAGATTTAAAGAATTAAAAATTCCTTGGAATTCTTACATATGTTAAAAAATTTAAAAAGCTTTCGAAAGTTCCTAAGAACTTTTAAAAGTTATGAAGCTAGAAAAGCTCCTAAATTCTCTGAGTTCTTCTATAACTTCAAAAATTTTTAATTTTTGTTGTAGCAGGTTTTCAGTAAGTTGCTAAAAGCTAAGCATGTAAGTTTTTGTATAAACAAATGAAAGACGAGAAATTTTTAAAAAAAACTTTTAAAGAATTAAACAAAGAGTCCAAGTTCTTAATATGACAAAAATTACAAAAGCTTTTTAAAGGCATCGAAAGATTTTTCAAAGTTTAAGATTTCAGAATGTTTCGAAAGCTCTCAAAAGTTGTTGAAAGATTTTTGTTGAAAGTCTTTATAAAGTTCTAAAAGCTTAGCAAGTAAGTTGAAAATCTTGAAAAAAGTTTAGTTCTTAATTTTTGGTTTAATATAATTTTTATAAATTAATGAAAAAGCAACATCTTAAAATCATTGCCTCAAAAAGCTTTAAAGCTTTAAAAAATCATTTTTGCAAATCCTAAAAATTTATTAAGTAAGCTTTGTTTCTTTCTTAAAATCATTGCCTCAAAAAGCTTTAAAGCTTTAAAAAATCATTTTTGCAAATCCTAAAAATTTATTAAGTAAGCTTTGTATAAATTGATGAAACGAAGGAAATTTTGAAGTAAAAATATAAAATGGAGTACAAATAACTTAAAATCCTCACTTATGATAATGGCTCAAAAAGCTCAAAAGCTTCAAAAAAGCTTTGTAAAAGCTCTGAAAACTGTTTGAAGCTCTCAAAAGCTTAGATTCCTTCCTATGATTTCTTAAAGATCTTAAACCTCAGGAACAAAGTTTTTGTGAAGAAACCGAAGGAATTTAAAAAAAAATTACTTTATTCCACAGAAAATCCTGCTAACGCCTATGTTTCCAGCCATTTTAATATAGTGAACAACTTATCGAACTACTTTCTGATACCCTTTCCCCTCGCTATAAGTCCATCTTCTTTGTAATGATAACGGCTTAGAACTTTTTCTGACTTCCTAGTAATTGAGCCTTATACTGTTCATTGTGATGGAATTTTGAACTTAAGCGTATATTATAGCTTCAAAGCTTTAAATGTATTTCCTTTAAGAAATTGTTAAAGTAAAATGAGTGAGTTTTTTCTTTAAGGACAATTGTATATAATTGTTGTAAAGATATTAATCTTTCACTGATATAATAGAAACTCTAAAAGCTTAGCAACGATTTTAACACAGCATAAGAAAAGTCAAGAATTACTCTAGGACAAGGTGTGTTAAGCCTTTTGCGAGTGTGCATAAATGTTTATTTATTTAACTGTTAATGTGATTTTCGTGTAAGTTCAAAGGATTGTTTTTAAGTATATGTGAAAAACTACATTAACAAATGTTAGTGCCTGTGTAAGTGTAACAAGGCCAAGAAGAACAAAACCAAAGAACAACTATAACAAAATCAACGCCTAACAATAATAATGCAGCCTCAAAGCTATAAAGACTTCAACGTTGACACAATTTTTCGAGCCATTGGCATATACGTTGCTTTTTGCACACACCCACACATCCAGATACATATACACACACACACACATGGCTTGGTATACTCGTATACAGCAATAAAATAGTATGATACGAAACTTGGCTTGTATTTTGATATCCATCGCTTTTTTTTCTAGTGCAAACATTATAACCCTGTAGGAAAATCAACTTACTTAAAAGTAGTTGATAAAGTAGTTTTTTGTCAACCACAACTAGTTGAAAATTTGACTTTTTCCCATAGAACGAACTAACACATTTTGTATGGTGATGTCCGCTAAATAAGTCAATTGACTTTCGTCTGCATATATGTGTAACTACTTGTTAAATTAGTCAAATTTAAATTAGTTTTTAACTACTTTAAAATAACCAATTGAAAACCATTCCTGATGGCCTATAGTTAATATTTGATGAAATAACATGGTTAAATATATATAAACTTGTAATCTAATAAAAATTTGCAATTAAAACATGTCAAAATCAGAGTAGTTGCCGCCTTAATAAAATTCAAAGTAGTTTAAAAAATTCAAAGTGCATATATAATGCAAATAAAACTATTTACAATTGAAGTGGATGCCGCCTTAATATAATTCAAAGTAGTTCATATACTAGTTTATTTTAAATTAGTATTTTAATTAGTTGTTTTTAAAAACAAGTTAGTTTGTTCCTATAGGGAAGCTATATATGTTTGCTAGAATAGAGAAAAAAAAAAACAAATTTGCACACAAATAGATTAACACTGAAGCCATAAGCTTAACAATGAGCTTTTACAACATTGTTGGGCATGCTGCCGCCCGCGGGCAAAGAGCTTTCTCTACCATCATGTGTTTATTATGGCAACATATAAAAATCTGGTTGCTAGTGTTAGAATTCTCACCAATATTTTTTCCAATATTGCTTCGGCTATTCAAGTGCAAAATTTGGATGAAAAATCTTTTTAAAGCATTAAAAAGCTCGCTTAAAAGCAATGAAAATAAAAAGCTGCTACATTACAAAACTTTTTATGTCGAATGCTACAGGGCATTTAAGCACAAATTAACTATGCTAAAAATAAAGTACTTCAAAGTAAACAATTTTAAGTATGCCAGAATTTTAACAGTGCTTTCTTCACTTTTTCGTCTCAAGAGTACAAGAAAAAAAAAAAAAGAAAAAAATTCTTTATTCTTGTTCAATTTTAACACACTGACTCCCTTCTCCGCACTTTAATAAAGCACTCGAGCTGTTGTTAAAATTTGCAAATGGCCGCCAACATGGCTACTTTGCCATTTCCTGTGATTGCTTTTCTGCTTCATCTTCAAATTGAATTGAAAACGTTCAAAATTCAAAGTGTTTGCTTAGATAAAAGCAACAAGAACAACAGGCAGTTGTATATCAACACATAGAAGAGCAAGAAACAGAAAAAAAACATCTACTATAATTTTCATGATTGGATATTTAAATAATATTCCATTCCTTGGCGTTTTTAGATTCTGCGATTCAGGCTGCATCTAAGGCTAGTTGAGGCCTAAGCTATTTTGTCTATTTTGTCAATTTTATATATATAAAATTGTAAAAACAAAAATCTGTACATGAAATATTTTTTCGAAATTCTTTTTGCATTGGACCTTTTGAATGACGAGGAGTCCGAAAATCGCATTTTTAAAATTTTTGTCTGTCTGTCTGTCTGTCTGTTAAAGCATCGCGCGAAAACCACTGGATGGATTTAAATGAATCCTGACATCTAGGTTCTTTATATCCCTTGTCAACATATAGGCTACTTTTTATCCAGTAAAAACGGTTGGGACCGGTAGAGGGCGCTGCGATCGGGTTCCAGGCATTCTTTTTTTTTAGCTTATCTCCGAAACCGTTCATCCGATTTGTATGAAAATTTGTATGTATAAGTTTTCAGATACGGTGAGTTTTTATGATTTATCTGCTCTGTTCTATCTTGAACACCAGAGGGCGCTGTAGTAGAAATATTTCGAAAAACCTCGAAAAACTCCTAAACCGTGCACCCGATTTACATGAAATATAGGGGTTTTCTAATACGGTGAGTGTTTTGCACTTATTTTTTCTGTGCTATCTTGAACACCAGAGGGCGCTGTAGTACAAATATTTTGAAAAACGTCGAAAAACTCCTAAGTCGTTTATCCGATTTACATGAAAATTGGAATATAGAGGTTTTCGGATACGGTGGTTTTTCATGACTTATCTACTTTGTTCTATCTTGAACAACAGAGGGCGCTGTAGTACACATATTTTATGAAACGTCAAAAAACTCCTAAGCCGTTTATCCGATTTGCATGAAAGTTGGTATATAAAGGTTATCGGAAACGGTGAGTTTTTATGATTTTTAAACTCTGTTCTATCTTGAACACCAGAGAGCGCTGTAGCACAAATATTTTAAAACACGTCGAAAAAGTCCAAAACCGTTCATCGGACTTGCATGAAAATTTGTTTGTAGAGGTTTTCGGATACGGTGAGTTTTTATGACTTATATACTCTGTTTTATCTTGAACAGCAGAGGGCGCTAAAGTACAAATATTTTAAAAAACGTCGAAAAACTCCTAAGCTGTTTATCTGAATACATGTTTATATTATACATATATACATATATAAACATATATATATAAACATGGGCGTAGCGAGGGTACGGCAGTTCCGCCCCCCCCACCCCTCCCGTGATATGTAGATGTATATACATGTTTATGTTATACATATAACAAATATAAACATACATACATATGCATGGGCGTAGCGAGGGTAGAACAGGGGAGGACAGATCCGCCCCCTATGACATGTATATACATGTATATATTATATATATACATATATAAACATTTATACATATACATGGGCGTAGTGAGGGTAGCGAGGGTAGAACAGGGGAGGACAGATCCGCCCCCTATGACATGTATATACATGTATATATTATATATATACATATATAAACATTTATACATATACATGGGCGTAGTGAGGGTAGGGAAGAGGAGGGAAGTTGCCCCCGATATGTATATGTATATACATGTATATATAATACATATATAAACATATATACATATACATGGGCGTAGTGAGGGTAGGGAAGAGAAAGGAAGTTGCCCCCTGATATGTTTATGTATATACATGTATATATTATACATATATAAACATATATACATATACAAGGGCGTAGCGACGGTAGGGCAGGGGATAGCAGTGCCCCTGATATGTATATGTGCATACATGTATATATTATAAATTTATATATATACATATAGATGGAGCTAAAGAAGTTTTACTTCAGTCGTGTGGTCTAAAGCATCCCCCTTAATTTTTTTTATGTGCTTCCTTGAGCACCAGAGGGTGCTGTAGTACAAGTCTCTTAAGAAATGGTAAAACATTCCAAAACCGCTCATCTGATTAGGATGATAATTTTGTGTATAGAGATTTTCGAGTATGGAAAGGGCTTTGGTACTATTTTTATTTTGTTCGAAAACCAGAAGGCGCTATTGTACAAATACTACAAAAAAAGTTCTAAACCACTCATCCGATAAGTATGATTTTTATAAGAGTTTTTTGGGTGCGGTGAGCTTTTTTGCGGTATGTATTTTGCTATATATTTTACATCAGAGGGCGCTGTACTTAAAAATACTGTAAGGCGTAGCAAAGCGCGAAGGGTGACATATATCTTCTTTTCTTCTTTATGTGTATTTATATTCAACATTCTTATTTTCGTATATCAGGACAGCTGATGCCAAATTCTGTTGTATTTAAGTTTGCATCAACACATGCGCAAGCCCGTTGCGTTGTACGTTGGCGTTGTTTTGACATTTCAATTTCGATTTGCACTGCTTCTTTAATTGTTATCCAGTAAAAATAGACTTACAAAATAATGGCTAATTCGCAAAAAATTAAGAGAAGGTAAACTGTCAAAAAAGTGGTACAAATTGAAGGTGCATAAAAATAAAGTATAAAAGAATTCTTGACCATAAAAATATCTGCTAATATGACCTAAGCTAACATTGCTTAAGCTAATCTCTAACGAACAGACTACAACTTGCATTTTTCTATTTAATGTATGTAAATATTTAGTACATATTTAGTACTTTAGTACATTTTTATTTTTAAAATTTCTTGAAGATAAATAATTAAATTAATCATAGCATTTATTTCAAAGCAATAGAAATTTTTAGTAAACGGAATTTTAGAACTTTTCAATGTTACCTACTGCAAAAAAAAAATGACCAGAAATTTAAAGTTTTGACTTTCGATGCAAGTTGCTCTGCTGTTTTGAATACATTTGACCCAATTCCTTTTTGTCTGAAACGTCAATAAAAGTACTTTATAAAAATAATATTAGCAGTTAGTTAGGCATTTATATTTTTTCAATTTTTGTTCTAGAAAGGTCCATAATATTTAATGTTTTCTTAAAAAATGGAGCAAAAATTTATGTAGCAAAAATAAATAAATAATATATATATAATATAAATATATATATATAATATATATATAATATATAAATTCAAAATTACATTTTTGACTCCCTTTCATTGACATATTAAATGTTACAGCAACATTACGACATTGCCAAAAATTTGTTTTTGCTCTGATGTTTTCAAAAATATGCAATCTATCGAATAAAATGCGAAATTTTAAAATATACTTTTGCAAGCGATCACGAACGATCACACACATTACGATTTTCCTAACTTTTTTGACTAACTTTCTTTTGTTGAATCTACATTTTGCTTATTTCGCCGAAGTTACCGGTTTGAAAGATGCACACAAAATTTCTTTAATAGTTTTTGAAAAGTTTTTTTAAATCGACGAATGAATTCAAAAATTATTTATATCAACTACCGAGTAAATCCGGGTATCCAGCTAGTTTACATATTAAAAGCATTCAGAAACTTTACCTTAAAACTATATTCTTTCCTTAAAAACCTTTTTCTAATATCTTATTAAACAGAAAGCTGCAATCTTTTAAATTTTTTTAAACTAAATATTCTTTGGTAAATTCAAAGCTATAATTGAGCTGAAAATAAAATCAAAATTTATTGTCAAACTGACCCATATGTCTCATTAGAGAGTCGCTTCCACTATCTTCCTCAAACTGAGCTCAAAAACATAAATAAACTTCAAGGCTTTGGAAAGTCCAAATTTTGTTGTTATTTTTGTTGTTAAAATATGAATTTACTTGATCATTATTTACTGCGCTTCTTTATTATTCCTTTTATGAACTTACATTTTTTCCTTAGTTTTTTTTTTTTTTTTTTTTTAATTTTGCTCTGGTTGTATATTTAGAATTTCAAAACGAGAACCAATTTAATTTTGTGGTTAGCCAGGGCGTTGTTTATTTTATTTCAGTTATTGTTGTTGTTGTTGCTGTTTTTACTCTTGTTATACTGTTTACATGCATAAATTTGCACTAAAAGTGAAATATAAACGTTCATAAAAATTTGATGAATTTGAAGTGTTTTTCTGACAGTTTTATTTCTTGTTATGAGTTTGGGGCTTTTTTTTTTTTGGTTATATTTTAGTATTTGTTTTTATGTTGATTAAGTTTCATTTGGCTTTGTATTGATTACAATTTGTTGTTAGAGTAAAGGTTGAATGAATATTTATAAAAAAATTTGGAAAATAAATAAGGATTCATTTAACGTAGGCTGTATAGGTTTTGATATTAAAACATTATAGATAAAAAATATTTACACAACAATTTAAGTGTATTTCTTCAAATATGCCCGAAAATTGTATAATAATCTAGTTACTTCTGTAATGAAACTTATCACTTGTCAGATAATTCTTTTGAAACTAATCCATTGCCTTGAATGGACCATCTGCAATTATCGATTAAGTGTGTCTATTTTTTGTTTCTTTCTTGCCAAAATAATCTCCTAATCGATACACGCGCTCTTAATCATAATTGACCTAATCTTCTTTAATTCTAAAAAAAGTATCTAACCAAATTCGAGAAGTTTGCATCAATTGAATATATTGTAATTTTTGCAATTTCAATACCATCTGATGTCTTTGAAAGTACAGAAACACACGCACACACTCACGCCAAAAAAAAAAAACCAAAATCCCATTAAGAAAGACTGTTATCAATGAACATGTTTGCCCCTCATCTAAGCATTTTAACCAAAAAAAAAAAAAAAAAAATATACAGCGCCTTAAGCAAAAGCTTCTTGGTTTCAATTCCTAATGTGGCAAGAAAAGTTGCTATTCTATCTTCTGCACGAGACGTATTTAAAGATTAAGTTTCTTTTTATTCTTTGTGTTACTTTCCTTTTTTTTTATTTTTTCTTTCGTTGTAAAGAATTGATGTTTTCTCATTTAATATTAACTGACGGGGACTAAGTCAGTTTTTTTGTTGTTGTTGCTGTTGTTTTGTTTCTTGTTGTTGCAGTTGGGAACTTAAGTTTGTTGTGCTATACAAGCACTTTGACAGCTGTTTTGGCTGACAAGTTTGAGCATTTTAAGGTTTTAAAGAATATCCATATGTTCGACAGGATAAGCTGTCAAAAGTTCATCAGCTCGTAACAAAATTTTGCATATGTTTCTGAAGTGAAAAATCATTTTTTGTATGCTTTAATTTTAATTGGATTTAAAAAAAAAGACAGGTTACAATATCGAAGCTTATTTATGCTGAAGGCATTCAGTTGAATGATTCTGAACCTGGAAAAGCTTAAAGCAAAAAAAAAAAAAGGAAAACACAAAAAAAAAGAGCTTATCATAAACGTCACTCCAAGGTCATTTTTAAAAGCGAAACATACCAACGAGCCATATAATAGTCAATAAATTTTGATCTCGGTATTCCTAGAGAGAAGCTTTAAATTAATTCTCTGTCGCAGGAAGAAATTCACGAAGAAATGAACAAAAAGCAGCCAGTCTCTATGAAGAACAAAATGAATTCCTTAAATAAACAAAATAAGAAGGCATCACTTTTTGGACAAAACTGTCTAGAGCTATAAATAGCGATTAAATGAGGCTTACATGAAAGCTTTCATGTTATTTTTGTATTTATTAAAAGAAAAAAAACACGCTCCCTCATATCCAATTATAGCTTACTTGCTTTGATAAGAATTTCTCGTAATCATCATCTTACTTCAAAGCTTTAAAGATAACAGAAAAAAATGGACCAAACTACGAAAAACACTTATAAACTATTAGGGGAAGAAATTGAAACGTCATACAAACTAATGTCAAATACAGGGGAAAAAAGACAAGCACAGGAAGGAGATCCTACAAGATCCTGCACAGTAAACGCAGGGTACAGAGTACAGTAATAACGATTAAAAAAGAAAAACAATAAAAACATTTGGCATTCAATAAAAAGACAGAAAACAAGTTGAAAAGTTGTAAAATAATAAGTTTCCAGTTGAAGAAAAAAACTAAGACGAGTTGCATGAGGATGAAAATATTGAATAAAAACATTGAAAGTTTGAGAGTTTTTGTTAAAATACATAGAATAAAAAATTTGAAAAAGTAATTATCAAAAAAAAAAAAAGCTTAAGAAAATGCTGTAATTTATATTAAGAAACTTAAAGCTTTCAAGATTTTGATCAAAATATTATTTTTACCCAGTTTCAAGAATACCTATCAAAAGAACTTTATCAAAGAAGAACTAAATAAAATTATTTGACTTGAAAAAACTTTTACTTCAAGAACTTCGAAAAGCCTTGTTTTAGTTTCGAGTGCAGAGGTTAAACTTTTTCAAGGGTTTTAAGTTGGCAACACTAAAAGCAATTTTTTAAAGAAATAATAACCTTTAAAAGCTTTAACTTTAAAATTTGTTAGCTTTAAAGCTTGTTTAAATTCTACTTTTACAACTCAACATTTCAAAGTTGGTTGAAGTGCTTACAAGTTAAAGCATTTCTCAAAAGCTTTAAGAGCTTTTGTTGGAGCTTTTTAAGTTTTTTAAAGATTAAAGTGAAAAGGTTTTATAGCAGTGATAGGAATTCTTACACAAACGCAAACGCGGCTTTTATGTGATTGTGTTTAAGCTTTGCACTGCAAAAAAATGTGGTGCACATCGTAAAGCTTTTACATAAAATTGGTGGCGCACGTGTTTTTCAATATGTGTGGAGAAAATGCGCAACGACACCCCATCCGAATGAATTTTCAAACCACACTGAAAGCTCTAGCAGCGTATGTGTGACGGAATACTTGTGACGGCAGGAAAAGCTCTTTACTTACACTGCCGCAAGGTGCCCAACCACCTGTTTTATAGCCACCTAAATTCCATTTTGAAAGTTTTGAAATTTTGATAATTTTGTTACCTAGGAACTTTTAAAGCTCTGAGAGTTTTGTTGAAAAAGCTTTTGACTTCTAAAACCTTTGTTGCATAAGCTTAAAAGATTTTAAATGCAATAGTCTGAAAATTTCAAGCTTTTTAGTTCAAAGCTAAAGCTTCAAGGGCTGTCTTTGCACAAATAAAATTATATACATATTTCCAGGTACCGTTTTCTATTAAATCCTGAAATCTGATTGACTTTAAACTTAGTTGATTTACGTGTTTAGCTAATTTTAAGAGCTGGTGATAAGCTTAGGGGCTGTTCATAAATTGCAAAACATATTTTTGGCTATTTTTTGCCCAGAAAACTGTTTTTTGAAGCTTTGCACGATTTAAACATAGCCTTTTTTGGTTTGCGATTTGATCCGTTTGTTTCATTAGATGCGTTTTTTTAGTTATAAAAAATGGAAGCGATGTTTAAAATAAAATTAATTTTTAATAAAATTTGAAATTTTGAAAGCTGAATTCAAAATTTTTTTGTGACGTAACGCGCGACCAATGTATTTTTGTTTAACAACCGCTGTAGTGACTTCCTCGAATGTAAAAGCTTACAAGTTTTAAGTGTAAACGTTTTTCTTGCGTGAGCTTACAAGTTAGGAAAGCTGTTATGCTTAAACTTTAAAAGCTTTATTGTTTAAGGCATTAAAGCTTTGATTGTAGAAAGCTTTAAGCTTTCAGAAATAGGGATAAAACTTTAACAAGTTTTCAAATCTAAAATCGACAAAAGCTTTCATTGTTAGAGATAACAAAATTTCAGTATAAAAGCTTTCAAAATTTTACTTTAAAGGCTATGTCAAATTTATAAAACCTTATAAAATCGTAAGGTTTAAACGTTTTCACTCTTGATATCTCCCATAGGACCGGAGAAAAAGGGTACCTGAAAATGCTTAATTTTATACTCGTATGTAGGTTAAACAGCCGTTGTACTGACACCCTTGAATGTTAAAGCTTACAAGTTTTTAGTGTAAACGTTTTGATTTCGCAAGCTTACAAGTTAGGAAAGCTTTTATGCTTAAACTTTTAAAGCTTTTATTTTTAAGGCATAAAATCTTTGATTGTATAGAGCTTTCAAAAATAGTGATCACTCTCAAAAGTTTTCAACTCTAAAAACTACCAAAGCTTTCATAGTTAAAGATAACGAAATTTCACTTTAAAAGCTTTCAAGCTCTGACTTTGAAAGCTATGTCAAAGTATTTTTAAAAAAAGCATTGTAGCTTTCATAGCTTTAACTTGTACAACTTAAAAGTTTTCACTTCAGAGTTGTAAAATTTAAAGCTTAAAAAATATTTTGATTTAAATTTTTTGCTTAAAATGAATTATTTATAATAATTTAATGGTGATGCTCATAGAAACACAATGGTTTTAAATTTCAAAATTATGACAACTATTATATAAACAAAATTAGAAAAAGCTTAACTTAATAACAAATTGAACAATGTTCCTTAAAAAATGCCAACAGAATCCTAAATATAACAAAACTTGTCAGTGCTTGACAACATTGTAAAAAGTAAAAGTTTTTTCTTATTTAAGTCAGTGCGTTGAACTTAGTCATACAGCTTTTTGTTTCATTACTATTTTTAAGAATTTTTTATTTATCCTTTTGCTTAAAATTTAATAAAATTACAGCATTTTCTCAAAATATATACACTGACCCACAAGACTGTTCATAAATATATATGCACCTATTTATTTCGATTTCATTAATTTTGAAAAGGTTGTTAAAAAAAAAAACAGGTATGAAAAAACGTAATGTAAGGCTTCATACATTGATGTCAAAAAAACAAACAAATCTTTATTAAGTTGAATGGGTGTTGTAACGATTGTATTTAAATGAAAACTTCTGTGACTTAAGTAAATATTTACTTTTGATAAATGTTTTATATTTTTTTTCAATATTGTTATATTCATTTTATTTTAAGTTTTCTAAAATTTGAGTGCTTATTTTTGACCAATGTTCGTTAACGACTATCTCTAAGACCGTACTACTTTACATCAATATATCATACCTTAAGATCAAACTTGCAAATGTTCGATATGAGGAAAATTTTACCTACCCCTACGCTCGGTCAAAACAAAGAAATCTTTTTTTCGAAATTGACTTTCAAAAATGCTTCAAATTCGCGGGTCCATTTCTACTGTCTATACTTATTTTCTAACTACTACTATATCTATCTACTATAGCTACTGGATCTACTGTCCATAGATCATCCAGATTTTGCGGTGTTGATTTTCTTACTAAAATTTTTATTTTCAGTATATTCTACAAATTTTCTATGGGACTTATATCAGCTGATTACGTTAGCTAATCTATGCATCTGATACTTCGATCCTCGAGCCATTTCATGGTGATTTTGGCCTTATGTTAAGGGTCGTTGTTTTGCATGGCTCAAATCCAAATTTCTCAACGGTAGGAAGGTATAAGTCCTTCGAAGTCTAGAAGGATAGGAAGGTAGAAGAATCGGCGTTCATGATTCCATCCATTTTACAAAGAACTCTCAATAAAGTTTTTTTGTCTAGAAAACAGAAAACCCCAAATCATCAGGAAGTCTTCGCCAAACTAAACGTCTCCTATACAGGATAGGCTATCTTAACTTAAAAATAGACGATTTCCATATGTAAGGTATTTGTATTTAATTTGGTTCTTAGAAATTTTTTTGGACTATTTTTCGAATACAACATCAATCAGGTGGCCGATCAATTGGCCAAAGCAAAATATGCCATTTTTTCTGCGTTTTCCCATAACTCTTTCGAGCATCTCGGGCAGAAAGCAATATATTAATCTTATATTCAATTAGGCATGGAAAAAGAAGTAGAAAGCGTGAGAGCGAGTGGATGATGTTGTGAAAAGCAAGTGTAGCATATTCTACATATTATGACGATTTTTTCTGCAAGGGGATTTTTTATTGATTTTGTTTATAGCGTTCAAATCATTTTTCTCTAAATATGATGTTTTTTTTTTCTCATAGTATTGTTTCGTCACTTATTTGTATATTTAGGGACTCTGATCTAGCCACTGCAGCTATTACTAATCTCTTCACCTTTCTCGTTGTTCCTTCAGACTGCTTTTGTGGGCACTAATCTTTTTTAGAATAATTGCGATGGAAACTAAAGGTTTTATGGAAACCAATATATCGCACATTTCTACCTTCTTAAATTTATGTTTTAACGGCAGCTACCGTATTAGCATTGACTGGTTTTAAAATATTTTTTAAATCAATTAACTGCTGGTAATGTAATTCAGGTACTAAACTGACAACGCACAATAATATTTTTAGCCTACAATGATCAAATTGATAATAATCTGCATAACAACTCAAATAAATACGTCAGTCACAAAAGTGTCCACAATAATTTCGAAGTATAACACTATTCTAACCAAAAATTAGAACACAAAAGGAAAGTTCTTGATTATTCGTTTATTTGAATTGCAAACGTTAAAGTGTAAAAATATTTTTGTATTAAATGAACAGTTTTGTAAGTCACTGTGTATGAATATGCATAATATAAAAGTATAACAAAGCTTGCAAAGCTCTCAAGACTTAAAGCTTCACGTTTTGCCTATTGTAAGTTGCTTACCTTTCACTTGCTATGCTCGAATTTCTGGACATAGACTTTGGTGACATCTCAAAATCTGAATCCGATCGATATAAGAACGATTCGCGACGTTGTGGTAGATTTTGTAGAACCAAGCCAGCGCTTGGGGAGCCGCCTTCAAGCGGTGATCGTGCGCCTTGGCCATTTTCTACATCGAAGCTGTAAAGAAAACAAAAAAAAACTTAATTATATTGAAGCTTTAAAGTAAAAAAAATGTCTATTCATAGAAGGTGTTTTAATCAGTCGGGACACTTGAAGCACAGGTGTCTACAAATGACAAGAAGAAGAAGAAGAAGATGAAAAAAGTTGTTTCACAGTAAAGTTGCACAATCAAGTTGAAAAAAAATAAAACAGCAGCAAACTGTCATAATTTTAAGCTGCTCAAAAGACAAGGATTTGAGCAAAGCTTTTGCTCGGTTGAAATAAAACGCGAAAAACACGGGGTAGAAAAAAAAAATATGAAAACAATATTTGAGCGTATAGAAATAAAAACAAAAACATTTGAGTACTACAGGAAGAGTAAGAAGATAAAGAAAGAATGTTTAAAAAAAAAACACAAGAAGAAGAAGAAGAAAAAAAACTTGCTTAACTTTCTACAAGCAGTAGTCAGATTTTCTTTGTTCAGCTTTTTTATGAAATACTTTTTTTTTTTTATTTTTCCTCGTCTTCAATTCTAAGCGTTTTTTTTTTTTTTTTTGTAAATTTTGTGCTTGTCAGGCGCTCACAATATTTTACAACTTTGGCAGCATAGCAACCGGATGCGGAAGTATAAGGGTTGACAAGTGCTTTGAGCGACGTTAGGGAGACGTGTTGCGAGTTGCTGCAAAAAAAAAAAACTTTCTACTTTAAAGCGTTCTTGTTCTGGTATCAGTTGACATAATTAAATCATGCGCTTAACTTTTAAACTTTTTCCATCCAGCATCCTAGCCCAGTGCTGACTGCTACTGCTAATTCATAAGAACCATTTTTTGTGTCCTTAAAAAATGCACCCCAAACCGTGTTGGTTTTTATATTAATTGAGAGAATAAAATTCAGCATAACTTAAATGACAAAAAAATCGACAAAACCAAAAGCTCTGTTGAATAAAAAAAAAAGAAGAAAATCGAGCATCTGACGTCAAAATATGAAATTTAAATAAAGAGTGCCCCAAAAATCACTGAAATTTTAATTTTTAAATAACACTCACAGACATTTTAACAAAACAGTCCGTGAGTATTTATTAAATTATAAATTAAAGGCATGAAAGTTATTAATGAAATACAAAATCGTTCAAGGGGCCTCCACGACCTTGCATGCACACGGGGGTCCTTTTCATGGAATTTTCCATGGCATTCTGGCTAGTTCTGGATCAATTGTTGCAATGACCAATTGGATTTCCTGTTTCAGTTTCGGAATCGTTCGGGGCTTGTTGGCATAGACCTTTCCTTTGAGGGAACTCCAAAACAAGAGGGGCAACGGCGTTAAATTGTTAATCGTCATATTTTATGATTAAATTGAATACAGTTCTTAGAGACGGTGCGTACGTTTTCGCAAGATTTTCACTATTTTTGTAGTGAATTTCACAATTTGTACGCTTTAGTCGAGCGTTAATTTCGCTTTGACTAAACTTCTATGCTTGTTCTTGATAGCTGTCATAGATTAATTAAGCTTTTCATATATTATTTAAATTAAATATCTTTTACAAAAAAGATGTGCCCGAATCAAAACTGTCAGTGACTTTTGGGACACCCTTTATTTCAAATATTATTAATTTCTTAATACTACAGCGCAATTTTTAATACTTCAAAGTATAAACATAAAAATTTAAGTTTCCAATAAATTATAGCGATATTGACGGCTACATACATAAAACACATAAAAAGCTTGCACAAAAAATCAACGTAAGCTCTCGCTCGTATGAAATTTGTAACTATTAAAAAGTTGTATTCACTTTTTATCAGCTCACATAAACGACCAACATAAAACGAAAAAATGTCCTGCGGTGCATTTGCTTCAAAATGCAAACAAACCCTTTTATATTTTATTTATTAATTGTTTTTTTTTTGGGCTAATATTAATGGCAATAATTAATAAAATTTCTTTTTTCGGCACATAAAAAACTACAAAAAAAAAATATAAAAATAAGCAATAAAATCATAAATGTTGCAGCTGCTGACTTGTTGACAGAATTATGCCCCACAGCATATGCTACAAATGAAATAATATCAAAAATGAAGCGCTTTTAGTTGCTTGCCATACATTTATGTAGATGATGCTGCAAAGCTTTTATTTGCTTAGCAATTAGTTTTTTTTTAACATAAATTAAGAGTATAAATCAAACTCTAAAGTTTCACCAAGCTTTAATGGTTAAAAGCTCTTTACATCTTTAAGGCTGTGTCATGATACAATAATAAGGTAGGGTAAGGAGATTCCCCACACCGACCTGGAATGTCAAAATTATAAAATACTGTGCTGCCGTATCTTATAAAATATCCACGAAAAATCTATGTTATAACCATGTGACATGTTATAACTTCGTTAACTTCGATCGTCGGCAATTTGTCAAAAATTGGAATGTGTAACACATTCGACGCGATAATTTTTAAAAAAAAATATCGCTTTGTTTCTTTTTTCAGACAATTTTTTATTTTTTTTTTTTTAATGCACTATATACTTTAATATTGATATTTCGCTTCGACGTTCGCTTCGAAAGCGAAGTTATTAAATGTAGCCACTGGCAATCAGGAATGAACATTATTTTATTATTAGAAAAGTTGTGAATTTTTTTTTGGGTTTTTCCATTCGCCATTTGCCCATAGACCATTCGCTATAAAATCGTTCTGATACAGCAGTGCACTTCAGTTCTTGTAATTTGTGGATATATTAAGTAAATATTTATTTATAGTTAATTTAAAAATTTTTAGTAATGTCAGAAGTTCTGACATCTTTCATACAACGTCATCTTCTTCATCATCTTTCATACAACCAGCAGATTAAATTAAAAGATTAAAAAGATGAAATAAAAGAAATGTGTCGATTTTCAAACTCTAATTTTAATTTATGTTCATTAGTTTCTCCGTCAAACGGCAATAAAAAATTATGTATTACATTTATTTTTAGAAATATATATAGAGAAAAGTATTGCAAGTCGAACGAGATTTTATTAGGAAGTGAAGAAAAAATTATAATACAATTTTTCATTAGAAAAACAATATATCAATGTTAAACAGATTCAAATATTTACTAAAAAACAAAGTGATTTTTAAACAGGTGTTATTGAAATTATCGCAACACCCCTTCGCAATAACATTATATTAAAAATCATAATCCGGACAGCTTTCGAAATTTGATAATTTTTACTCGTGCTAAAGGCTTTGTGAACATGTCAGCCACCATGTCTTCAGTTGGGCAATAAAGAAAGCTAATAGCTCCGGACCGCATCATTTCTCGAGTATAGAAATATTTAACATCGATGTGCTTGCTCCGTGGATTTATTTTGTCGCCTTCTATTATCCTCAAACAACTTTGGTTATCTTCGTAGATAGTAGTACTTATTTTGGAATAGCCAAAATCATTTAACAACGTTTTTAACCAAATAGCTTCCTGCGACGCCTCTGCGAGTGCAACTAGTTCAGCTTCAGTTGATGACAGTGAAACATTGGATTGCTTGCGACTGGCATAGCTTATTGTTGCTGAACCAATCATAAAGATTTATCCGCTGGTAGATTTTAGATCTTTCGTGTCACCTGCCCAATCCGCATCAGAAAATCCAGTAAGGGTTAAATCTGCTTTCGTACCGACACACAACTTGAGGTCTTGAGTTCCCTTAAGATACTTCAGCACTCTTTTAAGCTCCAACCAGTCTCTTTTACTTGGGTTACTTGTCTTACGAGACAATATCGAAATTGCTATGGAAATATCCGGCCTTGTGTTCCCGGCAAGATATAACAAGGATCCGATTGCTTTACGATATTCATGATTGTTTTCCAAAAGTTCTTCATTGCCGGAATCCTTTAAATAACCAGGATCTAGAGGAATTTTAGAAGCATGTGCATTTTCTAAACCATATTCTGTTAGTAATTTGTTAATATAATTTTGTTGATGCATAAAAAATATACCATCATCATTTCTAATAATTTCGATTCCCAAATATAATTTAATATTGCCAAGATCGGAAATTTCAAAATGTTTTTGAATATAAGTTATAATTTCTTGAATAGATTTATCATCTTCAGTGGCAACTATTATGTCGTCGACATAAATCAGTACATACATATATTTACCTTCACTTTTCTTCACATACAAGCAATTATCAGCATTTCCCCTTCTGAATCCGAAATTAATTAGAATCTCGTTTATTTTCAGATTCCAGCATCGAGCCGATTGCTTAAGCCCGTAAATACTTAAGTTTACAGACTAGATTCTCTTGTCCTGGATTAGCAAAACCTTCCGGTTGTCTTAAGTATATTTCTGTGTCTAAGTCACCATTTAAAAATGCTGTCTTTACATCTATATGTCGAACAACCAAACTTTTATAAGATGCAATAGCCAAAAGCGCTCTTAGAGTGGTGTGTTTAACAACTGGTGCGAAAATCTGGTTATAGTCCTCACCATACTTCTGAGAAAAGCCTTTTGCAACCAGACGAGCTTTATACCGAAGCTTACCATCTAATGTTTTCTTGAGTTTGTAAACCCACTTGCATCCAACAAGTTTGCGTCCCTTTGGTAGTTCGACCAAATCCCACGTTTTATTATCGTGCATTGATTTGAGTTCATCTCTCATAGCTTTCATCCATTGCTCATTATTCGGACTCGAAACAGCTTCCTTGAAAGTAGAAGGCTCGTTTGTAGTTGTTGTCAACATACCATACTGTTTCGGAATAACTCCTTTTGTTGATCGCGATGAAACTCTTCTTTGAATTGAAACAACGTTTTCTGAGTCCGAAGACAATGAATCACTTCCAGCAGTATCAAAAACAGCACTCCTGTCGTCTTCAGAACTGACAACAATGGGTTCCTCAAAAACTTCTTCAACCTGAGAAACACATTCAACATTTTCATTATTTACCTCTGATTCCTGTGATAAGCAAACTGGTACCAAATGCTGACGAGCTTCATTGTAGAGCTTATTCATGTGCTTATCGCCAACTGCCTTAATTTCAATAAAATCGACATCCCTGCTGACGATAATACGATCGTTCGCTGTATCAAGCAAACAATAAGCTTTTGATTCTTCACAATAGCCAACTAAACGACACCTCTTGGACACAGCATCCAACTTTTGGCGTTTCTGCTTATTGATATGTGCGTATGCTATAGCACCAAACGCTCGCACATGGCTTAAATTCGGTTTCTTTCCAAACCACATTTCATATGGAGTTAAAACTGTAGAACTTGATGGCAAACGATTCTGAAGATAATTCGCTGCATACACAGCCTCAGCCCAATATTTTAATTCCATTTCCGCATCAAATAGCATACATCTTGCCATTTCCATCAAACTTCGATTTTTGCGTTCTGCTACCCCGTTTTGCTCAGGGGTATATGGAGCAGTCAACTGATGAGTTATCCCTCTACTTTTGAGAAAAGAATCCATTTGCTTGCTGCAAAATTCGCCGCCTCGGTCAGACCTTAATGCTTTCATTCTCTTTCCAAACTTATTTTCTGTAAGTGCAACATAATCTTTTAATTTTTCAATAACCAAGCATTTTTTATCTAAAAAATACACAGTACAGTATCGGCTATAATCATCAATTAGAGTTAAAATATATCTGTTACCACTTGGAGTTGTATTTTGCATAGGACCACAAAGATCGCTATGAAATAAGTCTAACATCTGCGATGCCCGACTGTTTGACGACTTTGGGAATGGCTTACGAGTCATTTTACCCTCCAAACAGACCTCACATGAAATTTTACAATCGCATTTTGAAAGACTCACCCCAGTTATCAAGCTTTTATTTATTCCGCTTCTGATTGCTTCCATGTCTCGATGACCAAATCGTCTATGCCATGTATGTATACAATCAGATTTCAATGTACATACCTTCTTAGCAACATGATCTTGCTCCAAGACATATAAATTATTCTTGAGATTTGCGATTGCATATACCTCACCTTTCGACTCAATTGTACAACAGCTTTCATTAAATATTACTTTGAATCCTTCAGCAGTTAGTTTGCGTACAGAGAGCAAGCTTCCATCCAATTCTGGTACAAATAGAACGTTACGTACGTGTATTTTCATGTTTCTGCAAACGAACATTCCATTACCAATACCACACGCTTTAATCTCTGTGCCATCTGCCAGAAAAATGTTCTCTCCTTGACACTGATTCAGTTCAGTAAAGAAATTTTTATTGCAACTCATATGACAGGTTGCTGCCGAATCAATAAACCAATCGCTCTTATCGCAACCATTTGACACTCTAAAACACAGATTTCGCTCATCTACTGTAACAATCTTTGCACGGTTTTCATCCGTCTTCCTTTTGTTGAAACAGTTTCTTTTAATGTGTCCACGCTTGCCACATGAAAAACATTTTGGATTCCATAAAGTCTTCTTGTTTTCAGACTTCAGAGCTACTTCTGGTTCCACGACATGTTCCATTCGACGATTCCCTTCCTGTAAAAGCTTTTCCTTTACCATATGAAGTGTGAGATCAGCCTCTGGACGGATCTCCAATGCAGATACCAGCATGTTGTAATCTTCTGGTAGACTCCCCAGCAAGAATGCTACAACTTTGTGCTCTTGAAATTCCTCACCTAAGTCCTGAAGGCGGTCAACGATATCTAATAACTCACCTATATGAGCTTCCATTGACTGACCAACTTGCATGCGCTTGGTTGATAGTTGCCGCAGCAAACTGACCTTATTTGTGAGATTAGACTTCTCGTGGTGTTTCTTTAGTGCTTCCCAATATTCACTTGCAAACCTCACCTTCTTGATATGAATCTTTTGTGGTTCTTCAACAGTGAGACCAATTGTTGCACGCGCTTTTCCGTCCCGGATAAGCCATTTTGTGTCTCGATTGCGAGGAACCTCATCTGTTACCAGCTCCCACAACTCACGCTCCAATAGCAAAAGCTCCATGTTGAACTTCCATGTGTGATAGTTGCTATTGTTTAGTTTGGGAAACTGCAGTTTGAAATCCATTATCCAATAAAACCAAAATATATCCAACGGCGCGTTATACAAGAGGCAGAATTACTTTTTTTTTTTTTTTAGGCGTAGAAGAGGCCCATAACCTTTTAGAAATATATATAGAGAAAAGTATTGCAAGTCGAACGAGATTTTATTAGGAAGTGAAGAAAAAATTATAATACAATTTTTCAGTAGAAAAACAATATATCAATGTTAAACAGATTCAAATATTTACTAAAAAACAAAGTGATTTTTAAACAGGTGTTATTGAAATTATCGCAACATTTATAGTGGACATTAGAATCAAAATTTAAATAAGATTTAAAGAACACAAAAAACTAAGCTAAAACTAATATGCAATAATTTACTGAAAACAAAGCTTAAAAACACAAAACAGCGAATTTTTTCATTGTAAATACATTTGTCCGAATTTATCATATTTATCCTACAAATAATTTCCTTTCTTATTATTTGTCCCACATTTATCAATAATACAGAAAAGTGGCAATGCTAAAACACATTTTGACATTCAAGGTCGGTGTGGTGAATCTCCTTACCCTACCTTATTATTGTATCATGGGCTGTGTGCTATTCGGAAACTTTTCACTGGTGGTAGGAAAGAAGTTACTGAGTTGAATACAATTTCTGTCTGTTGAAATAAAATTGTCTTTTTTGCTGTGCCAAAAGCACAATGAAATTTTGACAACTAGAAATTTTGGCGTTTTAGATTTCGTTAGTGTATTAGCGCGAGAATTTTAATTCATTTTGCAAAATTGTTGATATAACTGAAAATTAACAGAATTTTTCGCAAATATTTTCCACTTCTGGTTGCTTTGCTGTCGGAAGCAAAAAGTTTTGAACTTCTTTATGACTTTTTTTAAGGGAAGGGGGAAGAGTAAGTACTGCTTTTGTGTTTCTGCTCCGGACAACTACATAAAACATTATTCCTTTATGGATATTACCTATATTCGGCCAAGAGGTTATTCCGAATCATTAAATGCCATTTTGAATGGAGACAATGCACAAACTTAAATGCATTTATGATTATCTGCTAGCTCTTTTTGCAAAATTGTGGAGTTTATTCCAGCGAAACATCATGGATGGTCAATAGAGTATGAAGTGGTTTGCTATCGAGTAGCAAGTGGCTTTATGGGATTGCGGACAGTATGCAATATAGTTCTACACATTACGTAGAACTTTCTTTGCTGTTCTTTTGGGATGTCCATTATTTTGTAATTCTTTGTGCTTTTTTTATTTACAGTTAATTGTAAAAAGTTTAGCTCTCATTAATTTCACTTTAGTTATTTTAAGCGCGAACTTACAAGTGTTATTTTTTTCTAATTATGCTTATGTCAAAAATTCTCTAGCCGATTGTCAAAATTTGTACTAGCCCCTGAGGCTACATGCATTTTTGACAATCATATTCACCTCGCAAGGGCCAAATATTCACATTCAGACTGTCAAAATTTCATCATCCGAGTGAAAAGTTTCTGAATAGCACACAGCCTAATATGATGATTGAAATTTTTGTAATCAGTGTGTTGAAAATATTGTTCTAGCATTTTATTTCGAATTCAAAGAACTTTTTACTGAACTTGGTGATTATGTCAAAAAATGTTCATATATCAAATCTATCTACCTGTACACAAAAAAAAAATTAAGACAAATAAGCAATAAACTTATGTTTATTTATTCAATGGCTTTGGCAATTTGATGCCTTCCAAGTTCTTGAATAAGTCAACCAAGTTTTATTTGTTGATCTATCGAGTTTTATTTGAATAACTAATTGTCGATATTTTGTACAATTTAACATATATCTCCTCTATTCAAGGTTTTATATATAATTTTGCATAAGTTTAAGTGATGACGAAATCAAGTTTCATACATAGTCTTTGTGCAATTTAGCAAGAATTTTCTCTTTTTCACAAACTTCAAGTATAACAATTCAAACAATTGAAGGGCTTATTGCAGATACATGATAAGCTACAAAATATGAATTTTATAATAATCGCATTTGAATCTTTAAAAAAAATATATGAAATAGACGATCCATGTAATCGTACTTTGAATATTTATTTATTTATTTATTTATTTATTTAATTATTTCAGTCTATGAACAAGGTTCTTACAGACTACGCAAGTAATAAAAAAAAAAAAAAAAATTTTAATAACAAAATATATATAAATAAATCCATAATTCTAATTATATAGGACCATAACTAAAAATGACTATTTAATAAATGCTTCATTGACAATTTAGACATAGAGAAATCAACATTACACTTAGCTGCTAAAACATTAAAATTCCATAACGCCCTATATAATGGAGAATTAACAGCATAGTTTGTTTTAAACGTCTCAAGGTAAAATATATCCGATCTTCTGAGCATTCTTGATGGAACATTGAAATCAATTAATTCTAATAACTCAGGACAGTCAATATTACCCGACACTAGATCAAAAATGAACAAAAGTGATGAAATAGTTCGTCTAGATTGCAGAGATTGAAGATGAATAAGTAGACACCGGGCATTATAAGAGGGAATAGGCTCTACGAAATTTAAAGTTCTTAATGCAAATCGAACGAAAGATTTTTGGACACGTTCCAGTCGTAAGATATGGACATCATAAAAAGGGCTCCATATAAAAGAACCATATTCCAACTTTGAACGAATAATAGAAGTAAAAATAGATTTAAGTGTGTAGGCATCTAAGAAATTTGAACTACTCCGGCGCATGAAAGCTAACAACGCATATGCTTTAGGAATTAAGTAATCCAAGTGGCTAACAAAAGAAAATTTAGCATCAAAAATTATACCAAGATCCTTAACCTCATTTGCACACCTTAAAGGAACATTGGCTAACTTATAGGACGTCAATTTTGGGCGACTAGACTTCGAGAACCTGGCAAAAACACATTTATCAATATTAAGACTAATTCGATATAATGTACACCAGTTATAAAAAGCATCAATGTCAATCTGCAGCAAAATTGAATCAGAGAAATTTCGAATTTTTAAAAAAATCTTAAGATCATCTGCAAAGAGTAGGCACTTAGAATGCTTAAAGACATTGGTAATATCATTTATGAATAAAATAAATAATAGTGGGCCCAAAATGCTACCTTGTGGAACCCCAGATGAGGCTATGAAAGAAAGGGAGTTACAATTTTCAATGCTAACAAAACATTTTCTGTTACTTAGATATGACGATAGCCACATAAGGGCTGTAGAGTGGAAACCAAGTTTCTCTAATTTATTGATCAATAGTGAATGGGAAACTTTATCAAAAGCTTTTGCAAAATCCGTGTAGGCAGCATCAACTTGACAACCAGAATGAAAAGTGGAGATACAATACTGTGTAAAACAAGCAAGGTTCGTTACTGTGGACCGACACGGAAAAAAACCATGTTGAAGTGGTGTAATAAGGCTTTTAACTGCAAAAAATATTTTCTGTTTCACGATATGCTCAAAGAGTTTGGACACTGTTGATAATTTAGAAATCGGTCTATAATTGGCAATATTATTTTTATTACCAGATTTAAAAATAGGTGTTATAGATGCCACCTTCCAGTCAGATAAGAAATTTCCTGAATTAAGGGATTTATTGAAAATTATTTTAAGTGGCTTAACAAGAGAAACACAGCAATTTTTGAACAGATACGAAGAAAACCCATCAATATCAGGTTTCATGGAACTTTTAAGATTTCGAATACCATTTACGACATCAGTTTCAGAAACAGATAACGAACCAAAATCAATGGAATGGAAATGTTTACCATCATATTCCCCAGCATAGTCAGTTTTCTGCTCAAAGTTACTCTGGAAAAATTCAGCAAAAAGATTAGCTGTTTCACGCGCAGAATATGAATGTTTGTTCTTATAGAACATAGTACTTGGAATATACGATGTCTTCCTTTTGGAATTTACAAAGCTCCAAAATGCTTTCGGGTTTGATTTAATGTTGGACTCAACACTCAGAATATATTGCTTAAAGAGATATTTATCAAGAAAGTTAAATTCTCTCATGTAATGCCGATATTTTATAAAGAACTCAGTTTTATTCGAGGTAGCAAACTTTTTGTAAAATTTATTCCTTAAATTTTTGAGTTTTTTCAGACCTGGAGTATACCAGGGAGATTTAAACGATTTTTTTAAAGAGCGTGGAATACGTGCATTGCATATTGATATCAATGACGATTTAAAGAATTTGAAAGCCGTATCAAGATTAAACGAATTAAGCCTACTGTTCCAATCAATATCACAAATTATGCTGTTAATCAGTTCCCAATTACAGTTATTAAAATTAAATTTGAATTCTGAAGCTTTATGAGATAAAAATGAATAAAAACCTAAATCAATAGATAACGGAGTATGATGTATATCCGAGGTAGATATGGGAAAAACTGATTCAAATAAATTAAAATTAATATTGCTGCTAATATAAACCAAATCAAGAATTTTATGTAATTTGTTAAAACAACTATTTACTTGCATTAAACTAACATCAAAAAAACTATCAATAACATAAACCTCTAAGTCACTGATTACATTTGATGGAATAAGTCCAGTCTCAGCATTCACGAACGACCAGGAAATTCTGCTTAAATTGAAATCACCCAATACGCAAAGCTGGTTACTTCCAAGATGGTTTGTTGATAAATAATGCACATTGTCAACGTGCATTTTATACAGGGCAAAAGCACTCCCAGGTGGAATATATGACACACATACAAACAAAGCTTCAGAAGACCCTTTAATTTTGACACAAAGTTGATCCAAAAGTGTATCATTACATTCAAGCGGAAATAATGAGACTTGCAATGTTAGTTTCACAGCTATCAGGACTCCTCCCCCACGCTGGCAGCCAGTTTTTACAGGATCACGATCTTTTCGGAACACATGATATAAATGAGGGTCAAAAAATTCATGATCATAAAAAGCATCATTTAACCATGTCTCCGTTAGGACAATAACATCATAATCATATTGAGAAGAAGCAGCAAAGATTGATGACGATTTGGTCCGCATACCTGACACATTCTGATAAAACAGCTTGAATTTATGATTATTTCTAATAGCATTTCTACTGGATTCTACTTCGTTGACTGAAAGTTTCCCACTTGATGAAAAAAATCTTTCACAAACGGGCGCACTATCACATTTAGTGGCCAAAGCGCTGCATTAAAAACTTGGCTATATTTCGATGCTGGAACTGCGATTTTAAAGCTAATTTGCTTCAGAGACTCAACTGGTACATCCCTCTTGACCAATTTGTAACAAGCAATTTGGCTTCTACTTAGATTAGTATGCGTCATAACATAATCAATTATATTCGCTTCCGAGACCGACGGCGAAAACGATGACAAATACAACCAGCGCTTGTTATCAACAACTTCTAAGTTTGTACTTAAATTCTGACCAACAATAACATTTAGCTTTTTAGCATTCCTTCTTCTCACTTCAGTCCAATCAGCAAATTCATTTGAGAGCGGTTCAGTCAAAGCAAAAGATGACGCAGGTTCCATAGCAGCAGATGAGTTTAACGAGACAGCAACAGCAGCATTTTGAGCAGATAACCTAGCAGCACTCAAAATCGGATTAGAGATAGAGAGAGCGCAAGAATTTTTTTCAGCAGGCAGAATTTTAGATAACAAAGCATCATTAGGCTTAGAAATAGTTAACGCTAGTTCATTTACAGCAGGTTCAGTAACAACAGGCAACAACACATCAGATGACGGCAACGAGACAGCAGCAGCAGCAGAATGAGCAGCTAACTCATCAGCACTCAAAACCGGTTTAGAAATAAAATACTTGTATACATACACACAGATACACAGAAAAAAATTTAAATGTAAAAATTGGCTTTAAGACAAATTTCATGAAAAAACGTTTTTATCAAACGTCAACGGTTTTTATCAAGTGGTACAATAGTATTAAGTTATAAATAGGATACAAATATCGGTGTTTTTTGTATAACCTGAACAAAAAACAACAAAATTTAAACATCGATATAATCATCTGATTTAGGATCGTTGCGAAGGTGTGTTGATTTTAGATGCCACCACATAATTCTACTGAACTGCAAAGCCATGATAAGCTACTACAAATTTAAAAGAAAAAATTATTTCTGTAAAAACATGAAAAGCCATACAAATATTAAAACACGTTTTCTTAGAAAAAACATGATTATCAACAGAAATACAAAAAAGGAAATATGCTTAGGTTAGGTTAGATAAGGTAGAAGCGGCAGCCGGTGTATATGAAATAGCATACCCCAGCTCACTTAGACCAGATAGGTCCATTGTGATACCGCTGCACACAGGCCTTCATTCAAAAATGGAAGCACCTTGAGCTCTTGATGAGCCCTATTAGACGCCTGACATCAGTCGAAGGCAGATCGTCAAGCTCATGAAAGAAGAAGGAGCCTAAATATTTGTGCCTTCTTCTGGCTAGCGCAGCACAGGAGCACAGAAGATGGGAGATGGTTTCTTCCTCTTCCTCGTCCCTGCAGCTTCTACAGAAGTCATTTCAGATAACTCCCAACCTGTGGGCATGTCTGCCCATCAAGCAGTGCCATGTGATGACAGCCACTATTGTGGCTAGTTCTGGTCTTGCCAGTGAGAGAAGGGCTCTAGTGTCGGCCAGATAAGCCTTGATGCTCTGCATGTCAAGAGTTCAGCCCACCTAGTGTTGGCTTCCGATATGATATTGTTACTAATTAGCAGCTTAAGAGTCGCTAACGGGATACCCGGTGGGTTCACCATAGTTGATACCGCTCTCATTTCTAGCAAGCTCATCTGCCTTTTCATTACCTTTTATGCCTTTGTGCCCAGGTACCCATATTAAGTTGATGCTGAAGTAGTTCGACATTTCACCTAATGTAGCACGACATTCTTTGGCTACTTTAGAGTATGTGGCTACTTGTTCCAACGATTTTATCGCAGCCTGACTATCTGAGAAGAGATAAATTTCCCGTTTGGAGGCAACGGTTTTTGAAAGCCATGATGCAACCTTCCCTATTGCCATCATTTCGGCCTGAAACACACTACAGTGGTCAGGAAGCCTACGAGCCAGAGATACCCCAAACTCTTTTGAGTAGACCCCGTACCCGACCTTGTCGTTTAATTTTGATCCATCTGTATAGAAATATAGACACATTGACCCAGTATGTTCTACGCGAAATAAGCGCACCATACCTTCCTTCGAAGGAAAGCGAGGGCTTGCAGTAATCAGTCCTTGATGGAATGAAGTTGAAGTTGTTAAGTATGGATGAATGACCCATTGCCAGACTTTTCCATACTCCTACTTCTCTTAGTCTTATCGCCGAACAGGCTGCTGTCTGTTTGGCATCCAGATCCAGTGGTGGAAGATGAAGTATGGTCTCTAAGGCGGCAGTCGGTGTTGTTCTCAGAGCACCGCTGATGCATATAGATGCCATTCTCTGCACTTTTTGGAGTTGTTTCATATATGTAACCTTGTCTAAGGACGGCCACCATATCACTACTCTATACAGAAGAATATACAGCCAGTGAACGATACGAGGCGAGTGGCTTAGGTGGCTTATCGAGTTTTTGAGTAGAAAATTTAATAAAATATTTAATTGTAAAAAGATACTTATGCATATAAGTTCGCAATTTATTGTAATCTTTCAGCAGGTCTTACTGTGGTACAATGTTGTAGAAATAACACAAAATATAAGTTTTTGATATTTTATGGCTTATCATGTTTCTGCAATCAGCCCTTCACTTTATTTTTGTAGATATTATTAAAGTTTTCTTTTTTAAACCATGTTTAGCTTGCACAAATACTTTTGTCATAACACATTTGTTTGCCACTTAGTACATTTTTCTTTCACAAAAGCCAACTTGTATATTCTAACAATGGTTTCTTCTCCAAAAAGTTTTTTATATATATAAACAAAAACTCGAAAATACATAAGTATACACCAGGTACGTCATCTTTGAGGACATTTTAAAGCAGGAAGCTGTGAACAGAATAGATCGAAATTTGGTTTTGCTTTTTTATTTAATCTTTGCACTTACAGATCCAGCCCCTTTGAAATATTTTCTAAAATTAAATTTGAAAATTTCCTGTTTTTAAGAACAAATTGGAGAAGTAAGATGCCATCAGATCGAAACAAAAAAGGTGTACTTTACATGTATGTTACAATACCCTTTGAATAAATACCCTTTGAGCCAAATCGATAATATGCACTTTTGAAATTCGCTCCGGCCTAGTGTAACATATAATGCTTGAAACAATAAATTATTTTCACAACAGAATTTTTTCGTAACAAAATATTTTAACCAAATTTTCTGATCAAAATTTTTATTTCATCTGGCTCATTGTGTGTTGCAATAACACAGTATAAATCTGCAGTCAACGTGGCTTAACGTTAGCTTTGTTTTTATTGGCTTAAGTCGGACTTTGCCTTGCAGCTATTTTCCTTGATTGTTGGGCAATTAAACACAATAAATATTGCATACTTTTATGTCGCATGCATGAATATGAGTCGCTGACTATACCCTATAGGAACAAACTAACTTGTTTTTAAAAACATCTAATTAAAAACTAATTTAAAATAAACCAGTATATGAACTACTTTGAATTATATTAAGGCGGCAACTACTTTGATTTTGACATGTTTTAATTGCAAATTTTTATTAGATAACAAGTTTTTATATATTTAACCATGTTATTTCATCAAATATTATTAACTTTAGGCCATCAGTAATAGCTTTCAATTGGTTATTTTAAAGTCATTAAAAAATAATTTAAATACAACTAATTTAACAAGTAGTTGAAAATATATGCAGACGAAAGTCAATTGACTTATTTACCGGACATCACCATACAAAATATGTTAGTTCGTTCTATGGAAAAAAGTCAGAATTTCAACTAGTTGTGATTGACAAAAAACTACTTTATCAACTACTTTTAAATTAGTTGATTTTCCTACAGGGTATTGATTGTTTTATGCTTGATTGAGCATGTAAATGTAAATGTAAATGTATGGGAAGTATTAATATTTTGTCGCATTAAAGTTTAAAAGCTTAAGTTTCAAAAATATTAAAAAAAATTATTTTTTTATTTGCGAGATAGATTTGATGAAATTAATCTAAATTCTTATAAATAATGTTAATTTATGTTAAATTTAAATGAATCTACAATATAAATTGAAAAAAAATAAAAACACTACCATTTACTACAGACTCATTCTCAACTTAAGGTACACGTATATTAATTTATTATATATATTTTCATATTTTAACTTTTTTTTTTAATTTTTAAGATTTAACCAACGTTCAGCGAATGCCCTCTATAAATGAGAAAACAATGTGTTGATTCAGTAGACGGGCAATAAACTGTCGAGGACACACTCGCATGTATATTGTTTCAAAATTGTACTGTGCGACTGAAGAATGAATTATCTTGGTTATGCGATATTCTATTGGACAAAGAGGCAATGACTCAGGGATAGGCTTGTAGAGTTACACAAATGAGCGTCAGTACAAAGTCTTTCATAGATATAAGCAGATTTTATCAAAAATTTTAAGTTTGAATGATGATAAAAAAAAATGGTTTGAAATATGTTAAAAAATTTCAATAATAGTGGAAAACTTCTGAACTCTAGCAGAGGTTCATGTTGTAAAATAGCGTAGATATAAAAAATGTCGCATTATTAAAAAATGTCGTTGTCCAACCAGAAATAGACAACAGCGGTTGTTGTAGCCAGTATATAAGTGTGGCGGTGGATGAACAGTGATTTGCAAAGCTAACCGTACAAATATATAGCCAAATATATATATATATATACCATATAAATATATATCATATATATATATATATATATATTTATATGTAGAGAAACATTCATGTGTGGAACATGTGCGAGTGACAAAAAAGTTCATTTCGCGCTGTGACGACGTGCGACATTTATAATATTTTATGACCGATACGTACACATTAAAAATCATCTGTTGGATTGATGTTGTTGCCTTTGTGGACGCGAATGATGATGATGATGATGCTAATGGTGGGAGTGAATCATTTATATTATTTGTTCTTTTTGTTGGAAATTTTATTATTTTTGTTGTTGTTGCAATAGCTATTGACACGAACTGTAGCCATATGAAGTGTATTGCAAACAATGTTATTGGTGCGCAGTGCAACTTTGACAGCTATGCTGTCATAAATTTCTGCATAATTTGCATTTTAAACATAAAGCGGGCGAGTCTAGGTGTCGGAGTTAGTGGTGATTGTGGGGTGGGTAAAAGGTCAAAGTGATCACTTGTTTCGGGTTAATGACATTCTTTTTTTTTACGATGCAAAATCATATCACTGAATATAAATTGTTGTGTATTACTATGATATTTAATGATTTATGCTGAAGAAAAAGCTTTTAAGTTTTACTTTGTTGACTAATTTATAGAGTGGATGTGTAGCGTATCGAGCTTAAGCTGACAGAATTTTTTATGGAAACACTCAGAAAAGGCTCGTAGCCAGGGGAATTTTCGGGGTTTAAGCCCTCGTCCCCTATAAGTAAAAAAATATTAAAAAATCTTAAAGAGTCTTTAAAAAAAAAAAAACGAAAAAATCGAAAACGAGCTTTTGAATATCTTAAAATAAACTTCCAGAATTAATAATTGCATGCTATATTTATTCACTTCTAATTAAAAATTAGAAAAACGTTTGACCAAAGCAAGTTTTAAGCATTTATCTCAAAACAAGATAGTATAGCAAAGGCCAACTTAAACCTTAAAAGTTCTTAATTGTTATATCTATATCTATCAATCTATATCTATCTTTCTATATCTATTATATAAAATACAATCCTATTTAAATACTATTTATATCTAAACTCTTAATTTAAGTTTAAATTATTTTAACTCCAGAAGTACTGGGTCGATTTTTCTGAAATCAGTTTAAAAATGTCATATTTGTGCTACAGCACAAATGCTGTCATAATGCTACAATAATGAGTACGTTTATCTAAAGCGTAAATTTTTTCACGAAATCATTCCCGATGTCGCAAATCGTTTCATCGTTCTTTTCGAAAGATCGTTGATCGTTTTCTTTTTGCGTGTTTTTGTTTCGAGAATTCCAATAAACTTCATATTGTGCTCTACTCTTCTCTTTTTCTGCTCAGCTGGTACAGCAAAACATAAAAAAAAACATTTGAGGCTTGCGCAAGGCGAAAAGAGACATACATATAAACGCAAAACAAAAACACTCATTGTTTTAGGAGCAGAAGTCACACGATGATCGTTTGAACGGCGTTCGAATGTTTTTGCTGTTGCTTTCAATAGAAATAGCCAAAAAAAGAGCGAATAAGAACATTGTAGGGCTATCCAAATTTATTTATTTCTGAACGCAAGGCGTTTAACTGAATATCTTTAGCTTGTTTAGGAGTATTTATATGAAGTTTTTGAGCTCTATCTTTCCCCACACTCATTTAAAGAGTAACAAAAACGTGTTAACGCTCTTTATTGATAAATAAAAAACTTCCGTGGCGAAGACACGGACCACTTCGGCCTTAGTGTAATATACAGGGTGTCCCAGACTTAGAGTACTATAATGTGGAGGCTGATTCCTCGTGATGAGACGAGCAAAAAATTGTATGGGTGGGGTGGTAGCAAATGCCCCCCTAGGGGGCTAGGAGGGAAAAACAAAAAATTAGGTGTCGTTACGTTTTAATCCATAGCTAACATATATCTGCAACGATTAAAAAAAACCATACTTTTGTCAAAAGAAAATTAAATTTGCTTTAAATTACTTTTGCAAAATTTTTCCATAAAGTCATAAACAAAAAATGTATAAGCACCTGAAGTCAAAAAATAGGTTTTTTTCTTTAAAAATTCAACTTTCAAGGCGATTTTCTCAGAAAAAAACCAAATGTTTTATTATTATTTATGACGCAGTTTTTTTCCTTGGTCAATTCTCTAAAAATCCATCATACATTGTTTATACCTCAGAGATAATATTTTTCGTATAATATCAATTTTCCGATTCTACCACTTTTTCCTCTCTCTGGGGTACTTAATGCAAGCAAGGCGACTTTGTTTTTTTGTTGCTTACAATAACTAGTAAAACAGTTAGATTTAACGGAATTAAGAAAAAAAAGCAATTTCTCATTATTAAGTGCATCACATGCCTGAATCGACACATTCTTTCACCGATCGTAGAGTTATAATGTTTTCCAACTCAGAGTACGCAGACATTATTTTTTGTTACGGTTTTAGAAAATTTTTAGAGAATTGACCAAGGAAAAAAACTGCGTCATAAAAAATAATAAAACATTTGGTTTTTTTCTGAGAGAATTGCCTTGAAAGTTGAATTTTGAAAGAAAAAAACCAATTTTTTGACTTCAGGTGCTTATACATTTTTTGTTTACGACTTTATGGAAAAATTTTGCAAAAATAATTTAAAGCAAATTTAATTTTCTTTTCAAAAAGTTATGTTTTTTTTTCATCGTTGCAGAGATATGTTAGCTATGGATTAAAACGTTACGACACTTATTTTTTTGTTTTTTCCTCCTAGCCCCCTAGGGGGGCATTTGCGACCACCCCCACCTATACGATTTTTTGCTCGTCTCATCACGAGGAATCAGCCCCCACATTATAGTACTCTAAGTCTGGGACACCCTGTATAATTAATAATTAAGTACACGTGGAATTTATTATTTTTTGCTGGGGAAAAAATAAGTTTTCTGTGCAAATTTTAGGAGGCAATCCAGAATGTATACTCATTGTTTCAAAAAAAGAAAATAGGCCAACATTTGCCCCAATTATAAATAAACATCTTTAAACAACTTAAAAAAAAAAACCAAATGCCCATTACATCCCTTGAAAGGACCGAGCTTCTTATGCTCAATTTTGTTGTGTGTGTTGTGAAAAGTTTAAACACAAATAATCGAGAACTGGACATACCAGCTTTATGCCGACTCCGAACGGCTTATGTTTCAAGAAGCTCTTCATGGCAGTTTTTTACTCTCTGAGGTTTGTCATTGTCGACAGAGAGATGACAGCTGAACAGAAAAATTAATTTCTGAAAATCTGACTTTCTCTGTCAGATGTGGGATTCAAACCTGGGTTCTCTGGCGTATGAGCCACACCAAAACGACTGAAGTTGGTTTTGGATATAACTAAAACTAAAATGGCCGCCTGAAGTTAGTTTTGAGTATGACTTAAAGTGAAATAGCTGTCTAAAGTTGGTTTTTGATATGGTTAATATGGTGAAAATGGCAATAAATGGTACGACTGACTTTTGTGCGTTCATAAGTATTGTAAATAAAAATCAATATTTTAAACAAATTTCAGCAATCAATAACAATAAGACTGACTGTAAAAAAATAAGGCAAGGGTGAAAATTACTCCCTTTACCCCCACTACTATCACCCTGATAACTATGATAGTAATGCTACGTAACCGTGACAAAGTTATCAAATTAAAAAACCCTACTATTTTCCCATATAAATTAATAATTTCAGATATCTTGATCTCCGATCCCATCTGTTGAGTCCAACTTTACAAAAATGTGTTTTAAAGCCAGGCTGAAAGTTTGATGTCATTTGGTTCCCCATTCTGGAGAACTTGGAGGATCTGGAGAAATCACGGGCTTTCCATATCTCAACCCCAGCGCCAAGACTAACATATGTTCAAAATTTGTTGGTATTTGGACTAGTTTCTGAGGTTAGCGGCATCCAACTAATGTACAATCGTCTTTATATATTGAAATATTTCTTATTATTATTATATTGGCAAAATATTACCCCAAGCTTAAAAAATAAAAAAAACACTCAAAATTACTCAGAAGATATTTGAAGTTTATAATATTAATTACTGGGTTCTTTAAAGCACTTAATGCACCCATATTTGATATGAAATATACACTCCTACTGCTGCCTAAAATACACTTGAAAAAATTTGTTGGTGCCTGAAATTCACTCCTTCTAGTGTATACAATTAATAAGTATTTTTTTTTTTGATTTTCTTTAAAAATTTATGGTAAATCTTGGATTTTGATATATCAAAAATGGAATAAGACTCAAGATATTCTAAAAAATATGTTTTTTTGGAACCTTTTTAGTTATTTGCCCATGTCCCCATTAATGTTCATCAAATTTGATAAATTTTCATAAAACAGTTTGAAAGATAATTGTGTCCTCTTTCTAAAGGTATGATGATCAAAGCTAAGCAATGTAAATTGAATGAGTTGCAGAGGCTTAAAGTGAATAAAGTGATTTTTTTTGGTCTCTCAGCCCCAAACTGTATAGAAAAAAGTCCATGAGAAACCAGCTGTCGAAATAAGGTTCATATTTGTACATAAACTAGTGCATTTGTGTAGTTTGACATTTTATTTCTATACCTATATATTTTTTATGCACAAACCCATTACTACTGCCCCCCCCAAGAAAAATCCTGCCTACAGCTTAGGCTGAGACATTCACGTAATCACTCTCTCACAATTTCTCTCTTTGCCTACTCTATACATCCCCGCTATAAGTCAAAACAAGTTAAACTAGTTTATAAAAGTAAATCAACCCAAACCATGTTAGCTCTACAAAAGCTGTTGTTGTCAATCAAAAAGTTTTATTGACATTTTTGTTTTTTTTTTTTCTTTTCTAAATATTTTTTATAGTTGTTGCCATGGAAAAAGTTTTTAACAAGCGCAGCATAAAAATCGCTACTCTAATGAAAACATTTTGTTGAGTTGAAAATAAACTTTTTCCCCTTGACGTTGCGAGCCGCAAGAAGATAGCATTCAACAGAAATAAGAAAACAAATAGTAAAATAAAAATAGCTTTTAAAAAAAACTTCAGTTTTGTTAATTAAGTGAGTGCAAATCGAAGCTTAAAGATTTTTAATGCGTTTCATAAAAGAAACGAAAAAAAAAACAAGAAGTAAAGAGAGAAAGCTTTTATTGGTGAAAGAGATAACTCTCAGTAGTGCTTAAAAAGTGTTTAACAAGTTTCTAAGAGATTTGATGCGACTGTAAAATAATGGCATCTGTCAACATCTATTTTCATGCATTTTTCATGAAGAAGAAGAATTTTGTGGTAGTGTAGTAACGACAGAGCTTTATTGCAAAAATGTTGCTGTCGCCAAATTAAATATATTTCTAATTTCAAGCTTAGCAAATACTAAATTGATATGTTTTCACAAGCTTGTTTACGTTTTAGAATCATTTTTCTTGTCGATGCCGCTTTTAGAATAAGCACCCAGAACGAAGATGAGCATCTTAGTTTTCTTTGAAGAATTCTTTACTGACAATAATATAGAAGAAATCATGCATACCAAAATAAGTGAAGAGGTAATGTGTGCGCCACTCTTTCTGCTCTTCATACGTTACTATTCTGTTGAATTGGAGATTCTTGTGAAAATCGATGTATTTGTTTGGTTCGTTTCCTATGACATTCCCATGCTAAAATTCATCGATGGAGGTAATGCATACCCATGCAAGCTATAGATTACCACTTCGCTTACCTAGTCGCTCACTTTCCGGCTGGGCAATAGCCGATGATTTCTATTTCTTATAAATATTATAAACTGGTGGGCAGCTTTCACGCTCAAACTGGAATTATATTATGCCATTATTACAGTGCTTTTACAATATAATGTTCTGAAAAATGTTCAGCCTAAAAGTATGCACATACGTAAAAGGCAAGCAGTCACTGATAATTATCAAATGCATTTTTTGTGCATACTTTCAGGCTGAACACTTTTCAGGACAGTACATGTTGGGAAGAAACTGTAATAATTACAAAAACTAATTGCAGTTTGAGCGATATTAAGTGCAGAGCATTGTGCTTGCCTTTTATATATTAAGATAACGTGTCGTTACGTTGCTATTGCGGCAAATGCCTTCAGGCAATTTTTAATTTTCTGCACGGATTTAAAATCCGAAACTTTCTGGTGCGCTAAATGTAATTATTCTAGTGCACAAAATACACTTCTAAATTGTTTTGGTGTATAAAATACTCTCTAGTCAATTCTCATCTATATTAAAGACATTTCCAAATTGTTGCATCTAAAGGGGTTCGTTAAGATGGAAACTGCGAGTGCAAGTTTTAAAAATTTGACAATTTTATTTGAAATTTATAGCGCTTTTTCTTTTAAAGACGTTTACTATTCAAGACGTTTACCATTCAGTACAAAATTATAGCTAATTATTTAAAATGATAAAGACAACAAATTAGTTGAAAAATTAACGTTGTTTTTTATTTCATCGACCTTGATTTCTTATAAATTTTTATCTTTGAAATTTATTCAGTAATTAATTAAGTAATAAATTGATACTAACAACTCGTGGACGGACTTATTATTTAGTTTCCTGAGGACGGACACCAAATATGTCCGAAATATTGAAAACAAAAATAAAATACCAATTTTTTAAAACAAGTAAAGAGTTTTTGAAAATTTTAAAATAAATTAAACAAAAACAAAAAAAAAAAAAAATTAAGTTGTTCCATAAACCCATTAATCCCAAACTTTAATCCCTAAATCCTTAAACTTTATAATATTTGCAAAATCCTAGATACTTTTTTCAGTGCAAAAAATACTCTTATATTTTTATATAATTTATACTTTTTAAAAAATCAATTAGGGCTGGTTGCTGTGTCGACCCGAACAGAGAAGAAAAGCTGAAAAACGCTGCACATACAATCATACATAATAAGCTCAATGTGCGTATAGTGCCAGCCGAGCAGGCAGCTTAAAGCGACTGGCTCGCACTATTAGCACTTTGAGCTTATTTGAGACAAGCAGGACACTTAAAGCGACTGGCTGGCACTATATGCACTTTGAGCTTATTTAAGCAGATGAGCAGGCAGCTTAAAGCGACTAGCTGGCACTATACGCACTTTGAGCTTATTTCATGTAATTGCGCAGAGTTTTTCAGCTTTCCTTTTTGGTTCGGCTCGGCACAGTAATCAGCCGGTTGCCGGGGAGAACCGCGGTTATGAAGCAAGTGATTTTCTAATACACCAAAAATAAAAAAAAACTTAATTTGACTTTTTACCGCTGGCGTTATTATTTGGGAGTTTATACACTTTTTGTACTCTTTTTGGGTACAAAATATATTTTCTATTGCGTATAAAATACTCTTAAACCATTTTTGGTGCAAAAACAATTTTTACAAGCTTTTGATGTAGAAAATACATGTAAGAATTTATGAAAGATATTTATCTAATAAAAATGTTTCGAAATCAACTCGATTTGGTGTAAAAGCTTAGGTTTTCTAGTATAGAAATGAGTTCAAAAAGTATTTGGTGTGGAATCTTAAGTAAAGCTTTAGTTTAACTTTTAAAGATTTTGTAAGAAATATATATAAAAAAAAAATCATAGGTACTTAAAATTTGACGTTACACAAATACTTCAAAAATACACCAAAAGTAGTGTACTTCTGCTCAAAATGCTCACTCAAAAGTTTTTACAAAATCAAAACAAGCTCGCTGGAAGCTTTTAAGTTTAAATTTTATTACATATTCTGCAGTTTTAGAGAAATAAAATTTGTATAATTTTTACATGATTTGTGGTTGATACAAAAAAATTTCAAAAATACACCACAAGTAGTGTACTGCTGCACAAAATGCTCACTCAAAAGTTTTCGCAAAACCAGAACAAACTCGCTGAAAACTCTAAATTTTAAAATTTTGTTACATATTCTGCAATTTGAGAAAAATAAAATTTGTATAATTTTCACTTGATTCGTGGTTGATACACAAAAATCTTAAAAATACTCTAAAAGAAGTGCATTTATGCTCAAAATACTCACTCAAAAGATTTCGCAAAACCAAAACAAAAACTCGCTTTGGATTGTAAAATTTTATTACATATTCTGCAATTTTAGAGAGACAAAATTTGTATAATTTTCACTTGATTTTATAAAACGTGAATTTTATGAACCATTCTGACGATTCCACTCAATATGCTTGATCATGAGCTTTTCACTCAACGGACGTATACGTTCGAATGCTGCCACCAACGGTGTCTCTTCATGTTTTTCCGACGGTCTTGTGATGCGACGCACCTGCTGCATTGACAGCTCTTTACAGGCTAAGCGTATCTCATCGCCTGTAAAGCCATCCGAGACTTTAGCAAAGTGTTCCAGCTGCTGTTCGGAGCAGCGCAGTGACTGTGGTAAAAGTTTTTTAATCAGCTGCATGCGCTCAAGTCGGTTGGGCAGCTGCACCAGCAGCTTCTTCTCAAAACGGCGCAGAAAAGCCTCGTCTATGTCCCAGGGCAGATTTGTGCTGGCAAGTATAAAAATGCCTGGGTTGGGTGTGGCAGCTGCAGCGCCAGCACTGACCTGATTTTCCATGCCATCTAGCAGCTGCAACAGCTCATTCTTTAGTCGTTTCGATGACTCATGATCGGTGGGACGATCCCGACGTGACGTCAAACCCTCGATTTCATCCAGAAAAATAATGGAGGGCGCATGTTTGCGCGCTAGTCTAAAGATGACTCGCATTATTTTTTCCGAATCGCCACGCCATTTCGAGATAATGATGCTGGAGGTTATGTTAAAGAAGGTCACGTGTAGATCACGTGTCTCAGCATATAGCGTTTTGGCCAGAAGCGTCTTACCACTGCCAGGTGGTCCATGTAGTAGCACCGAACGCCAGGGCTGCAAATCATTAGCTGCAAATATTTTCGGAAACTTGAGTGGTGTCACGACTGCCTCTTTGATGGTTTCGATAGCGTTAGCGTTGCCATAGATATCGCTCCAACGACAGCAGATATTCTCGCGCATAATGGTAGAGCGCACCATATCAACCAGGTGCTGCCAATCGTGACTGTTGAGCAGCTCATCAGTGGGTCCCTCAAACTCCGGATCAATGCTGGTGGGCAAATGTTGCACAGCCTGCAGACGCTGCAGCTCGTCTTTAGGAGCTTCCTCGCCATTGGCGTCTCCACCGGCGCCACCATTGCCAGCAATTGCATTAAGGTCGGTTGACAGCTTTGTAACGGTTACCTGCAAATCACTAAAACTATCGGCTGTTGCAGCTGCAGCTGCTGCTGCTGCTGCTGTAGTTGCTGTTTCACCTGTGGGCACCGGCAGGAATTCCTTCTTCTTCTTTAGCTGCTGTTGCTGTGCTGCTGCTCTCTTTGCCGTCACCTCCACATTAACGATTGGTTTTATCTTGCGTAATATTCGTGGAAATTTGCCAAATTTTAACTGATAATAGCTGCCAAATTCCAGATACATAGAGTCTAGATCAATGTTGTCGCATACCTCAAAATCGGTTGTTAGCAGATGCGCCTCTGTCTTCAGCGCATCGGCCGAGGAATAGAAACCATTGTCCTGCAGATATTTATGTATGAGAAATAATATGTTGCGTCGTCGCGAGTTGATGTTACGTGTTTCTTCGTCTTTTGACATGTTTTTCGTATTGGAAATAATTTTGATACAAATTAAATTCGCCGCTTGACTTGAGAAAAATAAATTTTAAACTATTGTTTTGGAGTTGTGTGTTTCTTGTGACGTTGAAAAGTTTTTTTTGCCTCAAAAACGCTTGTCAACGCTTGTTGTTTGTTTGACTGCAATAACTTTTGTTGCTGTTGCCATGGTTGTTGACACCGCAAATGTGTCTACCGTGGAACAAATATAATTATGGCACAATTTGCAGAAAAATTGAAGTTGTTGTATTGTGGATCATGTAAAGTGAGGTGTTTGGTTTGAGGATTTTTAAAATATTTCATAGTTTTGAGGTTGATGTTGTGCTATGAAATATCATGGTTGAATTATAAGGTTCGCAAGGGGTAATCGCAAGGGAGAGAGCGAGTGCCCATAATTGTCAAATCGAAGTTGACAGCTCATAGAAAGTTTGCAAACGCTCTTTTTTTTCACCCGTTCTTCTTTTGTATTCATTCGCAAAATTGGCTGATTTTGACAATTATGGGTACTGCAAAGAGAGTGCGATCAGCCCTGCGACAACCTTATAATTCAACTATGTGAAATATTAAATATTAACTGAAAATGCATTTCTAGAGCTACAATTTATATTAAAGAGAGGACATGTGTGCAAATTTGGTTCACTCATTTGACAAATGAGTTTTTGTTGTTACAAATATATGATGTCACATAAAAATTGTGAAACAAGTTTTAAAAATTCGTGTGTTATTTCATACCAAAATAGGTGCCAATTTTATGGAAAATTCGTTGGGAGTTATAAATGAGCTGGAGTTATTACAGCGATAACCAACCGCTCACCAAACCGGTTACCGAAGTAAACACAACCGGTTAACCGTACCATTTACCGATCACCAAGCGATTACCAAAACCGACAACACAACCAAATTCTAGACTGGTTACTAAGCCTGAAAGATTACGACCGTAACACACCAATACCCACGCCAACCACTATCTGCAGCTACTTAATTATGATACTAAGTTAATAATAAATTGTTCAATAAAAGGAGTATTTGAATTATTGAAAAACCTGCGTTTTATCCAAAATAATTTGTGAAAGTTAGTGGATCTTTCACAGGATCCTGGGGCGGCTGAGTTTTACCTTAGCCTTTGAGAAAACCATGTCACATATTGTAATAGCGAAGTTTTGTGAGAAAAATCTCAACTTTTTGTGTTAACTTTCGCAATTATATTTTTCAAAAGACAATTCAAGATTCTCAATTTGGAGCATTTCTCAAAATATTATAGACAAAAATCCAAAATTTAGTTCACACAACTAATTTTGTGAACCCTGGTAGTTCTGTGAAAAAAATGAATCCTGGTTATCTCTCTTTTCGGTATTTTAAACAAACGGCACAATATAATTTTAAAACTAAACGATTTTGCTTGAAAAAATTCCAACATCCTTGTTTTCAATTTACTAGTACTTTATTTTTAGCAAAACAAGTACTTTATTTTTAGCAAAATAATACCGAAAATAGCGAAGAAATACGACTTTTATTCAAATTTGATATTTGTTTTTTTTTTTTTTAACTTAACCAATGCTCAGGGCATGACGGATAATAATGCGTAAGCATTGTGTTAGGTGAGAAGACGTGTTACAGTTTAGTTTAAGGTTGATAATTAATAATTTTTCAATGAAAATACTTTAAGTAGTTATATTTCATTTTTTCAATTCTTAATATGAGCCGAAAATTTTTAACTTAAATTTGTTTAAGTCTAAATAAAACGTTTATCTTCTCAAAGTCAACTAAGATCTCATCGCAATATTAAGACGTCCCACGCTACTAAGTGGCAGCGAAGATTTAATTTATAAAACAAAAAAAAAAAAAATCATCATCAGTCAAAATAAAATATAAAATATTTGTTACAAGGACTCATCAACGTACTTATTTATAAAACTTAATATATATAAATTCTTTCAGAATCTACGACATTTTTGTGAAAATTTGGCAAAAATACATATTTAAATTTGATTTACTGCCTAAAAATTTGGATACGCTGCCAAATGCAATTAAATTAGCTTAAATAAACAGTGCACAGTGGCATAAAAGCACAAGAATATATATCGAAATTTTATTTATATTTATTTTGTTTAGAAAGTACCGCCAACTGTTGTTTGTTACGCTCGATTTGCGTCAAGTGCGCGTCACTGCGTCCTTCATTCATTTGATGATTTTGATTGAGCCAGTGTTGCCAGTGTTGCCAGTCTTGCGTTTGTAATAAGCTAATATGTTTGCGTCTATGCTTATTTATTATTTGTTGTGGGTTCTTGTTTTACTTTTTCTTCTTGCCTTCACGCTGTTAATTAATTATTATTGCTAATAATTTTGTGGTTGACGGTTCTTATTTTGTGGTTGTTTGTGTTTGTTTTTTGTTTTGTTATGTTGTGTTGTGTGTTCCAATAACACTTACAATTAGATTGCTTGTTGTTGTAGTTGATATTGTTGTTGTTGCAGCAAACGTAATTGAATTGCTGTTGTTGATTCTGACAACACACAAACGCACATATACAAGCACTCACATATACAAAAACATAATTACGTAAATGCTAAGTTCCACAAATATTCATTCTATATTTACAAAATTTGCATGCATTTTGAAATTAAATATTTTTTGTTTTGCATTAGATGCAAATATTTTTCAATTGATGTCATCCTCATGTGAGCGTTTTGTAATTAGAGGATTATACAAGTGAGAGCTATTAAATTGTATTCCATTCAATAAAACACAAAATGAGCTATTTTTAATGAACTACTAAAGTATTGTCGGGTGCGTTTCAGTAAAGTTTGTAAAACAAAAGTTTGCAGGTAAGCTTGATAAGGCGGTCTTGTAATGTATGAACGCCTATCAAGCACATTAAGGCGTCTGCCTTTTTAAAATCGCAAAGGTATATTCAAAAGGTAGAACCCAAAAACAGATAAATTTTCAAAATAATTCTAAAAACTATAACCATAACCATTAATATAAACACAAACATATGGGTGACTCTACACTAAGAGGTTGTCTGATTCTTCTAAGAGGTTGTCTGATATTAGGAAAGGCGGCGTGATATAAATATTTTAAAATATGTCTTTTTCCAAAGTTGTCTATGTAATCAAGTATTTTGTGTACTATTTTAAGATGGCCAGTCAATTGATTCATTTGTACGTGTTTTTTATGGGACCAGGTGAGATACTCTATACTCTATACTCTATACTCTATACTCTATACTCTATACTCTATACTCTATACTCTATACTCTATACTCTATACTCTATACTCTATACTCTATACTCTATACTCTATACTCTATACTCTATACTCTATACTCTATACTCTATACTCTATACTCTATACTCTATACTCTATACTCTATACTCTATACTCTATACTCTATACTCTATACTCTATACTCTATACTCTATACTCTATACTCTATACTCTATACTCTATACTCTATACTCTATACTCTATACTCTATACTCTATACTCTATACTCTATACTCTATACTCTATACTCTATACTCTATACTCTATACTCTATACTCTATACTCTATACTCTATACTCTATTCTCTATACTCTATACTCTATACTCTATACTCTATACTCTATACTCTATACTCTATACTCTATACTCTATACTCTATACTCTATACTCTATACTCTATACTCTATACTCTATACTCTATACTCTATACTCTATACTCTATACTCTATACTCTATACTCTATACTCTATACTCTATACTCTATACTCTATACTCTATACTCTATACTCTATACTACATAAACATAAACATAAACATAAACATAAACATAAACATAAACATAAACATAAACATAAACATAAACATAAACATAAACATAAACATAAACATAAACATAAACATAAACATAAACATAAACATAAACATACACATAAACATAAACATAAACATAAACATAAACATAAACATAAACATAAACATAAACATAAACATAAACATAAACATAAACATAAACATAAACATAAACATAAACATAAACATAAACATAAACATAAACATAAACATAAACATAAACATAAACATAAACATAAACATAAACATAAACATAAACATAAACATAAACATAAACATAAACATAAACATAAACATAAACATAAACATAAACATAAACATAAACATAAACATAAACATAAACATAAACATAAACATAAACATAAACATAAACATAAACATAAACATAAACATAAACATAAACATAAACATAAACATAAACATAAACATAAACATAAACATAAACATAAACATAAACATAAACATAAACATAAACATAAACATAAACATAAACATAAACATAAACATAAACATAAACATAAACATAAACATAAACATAAACATAAACATAAACATAAACATAAACATAAACATAAACATAAACATAAACGTAAACATAAACATAAACATAAACATAAACATAAACATAAACATAAACATAAACATAAACATAAACATAAACATAAACATAAACATAAACATAAACATAAACATAAACATAAACATAAACATAAACATAAACATAAACATAAACATAAACATAAACATAAACATAAACATAACTTCAAAAGTTCGCAGTTTCATGACTGAGTTTATATGAGAACTATGGGTACCCACTGCAGACAATGACAAACCTCATAGAGTAAAAACTGCCATGAAATGCTTCTTGAGAACATAAGCCGTTCCGAGCCGGCATAAAACTTGTAGGTCCAGTTCTCGATCATTTGTGTTCAAACATTTCACAACCTGAAATTGGCCATTTCTTTTGTTCCCTTTTTTTTTCTGGGTACCCCTCAAGTTCTGATCTGGATAAATCGGTAGATCTCATGTATGCTAAATAGATGTAAAAACTTGTGGGTGCACACATTCGTCTTGCTCTAAAAATGGACAGTAGGTTTAGGTATAAAAAATTAAGAATACTCTGAATTTTGTTCAGGTTCAGTCTTTTCTTTTGCCTTCTAAGCTTATTCAGCAAGCTTTAATACTTTTTTGCGTTCATATTTCTTTCGAAAATATATTCATTCATCGACTTTAAAGAAAGTTAAAACTTTATAATCAGGTTCAGTTCAAATTACTTAAGAAGTTGTCAGAGCCAACCTTTTCTATTAATAACTCATATATGTAAACCGTAGCTACGGTATAGATTTGAAGGTCATCACAAAAAATGCGCTTGCATAATTATTTTATAAATTTTAAAGTTCCTCCAAAAAAACCACTTTCCTAAACTAGTTCGCTTCAAACCATCAAAAATATATATATTTTTTATAAATAGCAAATAGCATATTAAAAACAAAAATAAATATTTCCTCTTAATCATGTCCAGATTTGAATCTGCAACAATCGGCTCTAAAAACGAGCACTTAGACCGCACGGCTAAGGTTTTTATATGAAAAAATAGCAGCTCTTCTAAAAAGGCATTTAAATAAGCCTTCTGTAAGCCATCTTAAGAAGCTTTAATTTTTTGCTACATTTCATACAATAAAGAAAATTGAAAAGAATCTAGCAAAACAGGGCTACTGAATCCAAGGAAGGTGTACTTACACTGTTTATTTCTAGACCAATTATTTAGATGAAAAAAAAAATTAGAATGTAACTCAACAATTCTATTAAAATACTAAAGGAGAGTTCAATGACTGTTGCTGAGACAATCGAAATCTCAAGAGTACCAAAAAGTTCCACAGCACATGAACTCTTAATAATAAATTATTCATAATGAAACTTTTCGACTACTTTATGAAAGCCTATTACAGATATTATTATAGCATGTTAAATAATGTAGTGGATTTGTGAATTTGAAGATTATCCGAGTAGTAAATAAAGGCTGAAATAAAGCTTACTTAATTGGAAGAAATCTTGAGTAAAGCTGTTATTGGCAATTATGTTTAATTAAGAAAACTTTTGGATTAATCGATTAGTCAGACTTTTTGATTAAATAAAATAATTGTCTCAGTTGCAGAGAAATGTCAACGACTTATAGATGTGACGCAACTGAGCTGAAATTAACATAAAAAGCAGTATTTATTAATTTGAGTCAATTTAATTAAAAATCGCTTAGCGATAAAATTTAAATAGTCTTTGAAGTTTTTTTTATATGAAAAAAATAAATCCCTTTTTTTGTTTCCATTCTTCAGCATTTTTTTAATTCTGCATATTTGATCAAGTTTCTAAATTAATTAAAAGTTTCCCAGGGCATAAAAACTGCGTATCTATGAATCTTATTTATCTACTAAATTATTAAAATGGCCTTATGGCAAAGTTTCTTTAATTTAACAGTCAATATAAAATACAGAATAAGAAATCAAAGTGAAAATATTTCTTTGTATCATTTTGTATAACAAGATAAAAATGTGATAGGCAAAAAATTTGCGTTATGCTGACATAATTTTTCAATATTTAAGCACCCACATATATATGAAAAATATAATAAATTCAAAATTATAGACCTACAAATAATCTCTTATTTTTTTTTGTGCTATCAAAGACACATAAAAAGCATTATTATTTTTAATATATTAAAGCAATTTAGAAGAAAAATGCATGGTATTCGAAGGCAGCAAACAAATGAGACTGTAAAGGAGATCAACAGAAAGAAAAAAAAAAAAAGAAAGAAAATAAAACAAAAAGAATATAAAAGATAAAGTTGAAAGGAAATTTCAGCTACACGAATATTTACACACACTCACACTGAGACGCTTACACCTATCTACTCACACTTACTGTCCCGCTCAGTATGGTGGTTTGTCAAAATCCAGTCTGGTATTTTGTCATTTATTATATTTCAATATAAACATGGCATGTTATGGCAACCATTAGTGAACTTCAACTGCTTTCTTCCCTTCATGCACTGGTCGTTGTCTTTATGTCTTCTTTCATTTCTTATTTTCTTCTGGCGTGTGCATTTTTTACGGTCTTGCGGTTTTTGCGGTTGTATGCACTTCAATGGTCCTATGAAGAGTTTTTTTAAGTCTACATTTAGGCGCAAGCAATATGCGTAAATATGAAATTAATTTAATTCTATTTGTATATGCTTACTAGAGCATGACTGTATTTGTGTTGTGTGTTAATGCGAATGTGTGTGTGTGTGTGTGTGTGTGCGAGTGTGCGTTACACTCATATTTGCTTTGCACATCAAAAACACTCCCCAAGCAAATCTAATCAATTACCATGGAGAACAAATTGTAAGGATTTTTTCAAGTATTCATAAATCTTGCTTACAACGATGTTTGACTTACTGTGTATTTATTTGTGTGTTAGGAGTAGTATAGCTAAAGAACTTGTCTATAAAATTGTACATAATATTTATATAATTCTCAACAGGTTTTATATTCTTCATTACAGCTGAATACTTTATTTCTATTATTCTTTTAAATTTTTAAAATTTTTCCAAAAATTTGGAATAATATTTTTTAATTGCACATCCATATCACAATAGCTCAGGAGTTGTTCCGGACGCACATTGGAACAAGTTTGAATGATAAAATTGCTCTTAGTTTAATCGATAAAAATTAAAAAAAAGAAACAGTTTCGATAATAACGTAAGTGTGGACGTAGAAGTTTTTGTTTGATATATTTGATGATAGATTTGTTGTTCTTGTTCATTTTTATATTGGTTAGAAATGAATGCAAATCAATCTTATGTTTCATAAATGGAAATAAATATTTGGGAATAATATGAAATTATTATTTTTCTTGCATTAAAGAACTTAAATATATTCTAATTCAAATTGAAAATTTAAAATTTAATAAGCAAAATATATTTTCATTATGAAATATGTGAGCGATACCACCAATTATCGGCCAACTGTAGAGGCCTCTATCTGGGACTTTTTTAATAACTTTCCTAATTTGAAGACAATGGTGAAAAATTTTAGAAAAAACATTTATTTTTACCGCTCTACATACTATAACTTAACATCCTAAATAATAATACTATAATACTATAACTACAATCAGTTATAGTATTTCTCTTATAAAATGTTTCCGTCATGAATTGTTTTATTTTTTACGATTTGTTGTTGGGGGGAAAAAAATAAAATAGTTTTAATGTTTTATTAAATAAAAAAAACATGACCTTTTCGAAAAATATAGTACTTCATTAAAAAGTTTTGAGGAAGACCCTTAAAGAAAGGATAACAAATTAAATCTAATTTTTATGCCCTTGCTCCCATTTAAAATATTTTTTTAATATTTTTATTGAAAATCTGGGAGAATTCTATTGAGATTGCGTTAATTTTCGAGATGGGTTCTCTGTAAGTACAGCACCACAATAAATAAAACACAGTAAATGTAGCGTTTTTTCTTGTGTTGTGCTATGCTTTGGTTGTTGTCCTTGCTATTATAGAAACATCAAATGATGGCTTTATATTTAATGTAATTGTGTAAAATTTATTTAAGTTAGAGAGTTCAGACATTTTCCCAGTGAGGACCAACCCGACAAAGACCAAGTGGTTACATAAACAGATAGTACAGATCAGTACTTTAAGCACATCAAAGGCTCAAAGTGTGTCATAAAAACGATTTCTGATCGCAAAAAATTCTGTTGTCTGACCTAGATATCAGGTTCATATACTATCATTGAAAAATCTATCGGTTTGATTTTTTGCTCATTTCTATAAACTCTGCCGATTTTTCTAACGAAAAATTAAAACTTTTTTCCTATATCGCCAAGTACTGACATGTTTCGATGCAAGTCAGCACGAGGTTTTCAACATCATACGGAAAAATGAAGAGTGTATCACATAAAAAAACTGAACCTACTAAAACTAAAAAGTAAACCTCGCATAACGACTGAAACGAAAGACATAATTATTGTTCGTGAGTTCAAAAAAACCTCTGCATAACTCAGCAAAGCGAGTTTCAGTAGCTGTTTTTGGTGAATCTGTGAATCTTCCGTTAATACCCTTAAAATCGTTTGAGAAACGCTGGGCTGTTTGGACATGTTTGCAGGAAGAAACCATTAGTATCTAAGTAAAATCGAAAAAAAAACAAATGGAATTTGCTGGAAAATATAGACACTAGAGACACTTCAGGATTGAAAAAAGTTTTTTTTTTTTACTGATGAAGCTAAAATAAATAGAGTATGATCAAATGTTAGAGGCTCGGTACGAGCTAAGTTTAACCCTACGTGCACACTACCACTACTAAAAAACGGTGAAGGTAACATTATGGAATGGTTTGGTTATGGTTTTTTTTTTTTACTGATGAAGCTAAAATAAATAGAGCATGATCAAATGTTAGAGGCTCGGTACGAGCTAAGTTTAACCCTAGGTGCACACTACCACTACTAAAAAACGGTGAAGGTAACATTATGGAATGGGGCGCGATGTCATTATGTGGTGTTGTTGGCTCAATCGCAAAAATTTAAGGTCTCGCATGGACAGATTCCAATATATAGACATATTACAGACTTATTTTATTACATATGCCGATAAAAATTTACCCGTGAATTGGATTTTTCAACAAGATCATTATCCTAAACATATTGCTAGTCATACTTTGAAATGGTTTAAGGATAATATGGTGACTAGGATAATATGGTCCTAGGTGGTTTAGGAACTGGTGAATATTTTGTTGACAACAGAATGAAGGAGTCCTTTATCACAAAATTTCATAAAGATTTATTTGAATTAGTAAGTTATTTGTATAAAAATGGTATTTTGAAGTGATATGTATTAGAGCCCTGCATGAATATATTCAACAAGTGAATATACCCTGATTCTCTGCAGTAGCAGTCACTGCAAGCAAAGCTGCAAGCGAATAAATGTAAATAACAGGTCGTGTAGCGCAAGAGAATAATTTTTTATTTGTTCTCTGTTCTCTTTTCATACACTCTTGCACTGAGGTGAGCTTGGGATCGACGCGTTGTTTCAGTTTTTCTCTAAACACCTAATAAGCTACACGAATACTAAGGTGTCTGCTGCAGTGACCTCAATAAGAGTTAATATGTTGGATTTTCCCCGAAATAAGCTTTTTGTTATTCTTAATGCATATTTGTGTTATTTTTTGTTGCTTTATTCGCTACCTTCTATCCTCTATCTATCCTCTATCCTCTATCCTCTTTCTACCACCCTTCTTTGGGTTCCCATACAAAAAACACAAAAGCTGACGAAAATAGTTTATATCGGCCGTAGCTGAATTCCTAGAGGGGTCAAGTATATGAGTTGGTTCTATTATTTTTTGCTCTTCAACATTTCTTCTCAATACATCTACCCTCTATCTGCCACCCTTCTTTGGGTCCCCATACAAAAAACACAAAAGCTGACGAAAATAGTTTATATCGGCTATAGCTGAACTCCTAGAGGGGTCAAATATATGAGTTGGTCCTATTATTTTTGCCCCTCAATATTTCTTCCCAACCCACCTACCCTCTATCCGCCACTCTTCTTTGGGTCCCCATACAAAAAACACAAAAGCTGACGAAAATAGTTTATATCGGCCGTAGCTGAACTTCTAGAAGGGTCAAATATATGAGTTGGTCCTATTATTTTTTGCCCCACAACATTTCTTCCGAACTCACCTACCCCCTAACTGCCACCCTTCTTTGGTCCCAATACAAATAACATCTATTTTCTATAATAGAAATATTCCCTAAATATTCAGGTTATGAAAACTGATATTTTGTTATTTTGTATAGCTTTATTTGCTACCTGCTGGTGTTAGGGAAGCATCGTGCTCTTATTCTCTTCGTTTCATATATCTGATTAAAATAAAGAGAAAGTATGAGCAGTTATGAGCAAAGCAGAAAGTAGAGGAAAGCGGAGGAAATTTTTTATTCTATAGCAAGAGAATATATTCAGGGAGGCGAAAAAGCATACTCATTCAGGGCTCTAATATGTATGCATCATTCCTAAATGTGTGCATGGCACTGTAAGTTGTAATGGCACTTCGTCAATATATTTGGAAAAGATATAGTACTCAGATATTAACTTTTTCGTTTTCTAAATAAAATTTGATATGAACTTCAATAAAATCTGCTTAAAGCCCTTTTCACACTGTAAAATAGACACTAAATGAACCACATTTAACGTCTAAACATAGATATCTCAAGTGGCTTAAAACCAGAAAACTGAAAATGTCGGAAAATAGGTGAAAACCAAGGTTAAAGTTCGACTCGTTTAAAATTCTGTTCGCACAATTCTTCATTTTGAAATTGATTTTACAAAATTGACACCTGGGAACTATCAAACTACAAACAATATCATCTTAAAATATTCCATAATTTTGGTTGTTGTCTAATTTATGGTGTACTTAGTGAGGCTCTGAATTATTTTCTTTCAAAAAAGGATTATTAAATAAATGAATAACTTTAAAATATTTAAAATTTCATTCAAAACAATATACCTGCCTGTGGTGCGCCTTCTCGCACCCGCAATGGTCATGCGTGTAATATTACGCCTTAGGCGTCCACTAGACCTACGCTGCTGGCCACCGGAACGTGTACTATACTCAGTTGCCGTTGAACTGCGTCGATCTCCGGGCAGCATGACATCCGAACAAAATGACGATGAGGCAATCATTGATGAGGTAGAGCGACGTTTGCCGCCTGCAGCACCAGCGCCCGTAAATGTTGCGCCGCTAGACGATGTTGTAGTCGCCGATGAGTCTGAACGTGAGAATAGCGACGAACGTTTGCTGCGTGTACCAGCTGTGCCAATGGCTTCCTGAATATTGCTGTAAAATTCGTCAGTATCTCGATCGTAAGAATCATTAAGATTTCCTGTAGGATCCAATTCGTCGTCTGAGGTGGTAACTGTATCGTGCAGTTTTAGTTTATGGCCACCGTTGGGTGCAACGGTAAGATCAATGTCAGCAGAAGATTTGCGTCGTCCCGTGCCAGCACCTGTTGTCGCAGTTGCGTACTCGGACGTGGATAGACTGTGTAGTTGTTGGGCGGACTCCAGTGAGCGATAGTGCGAGGTGGAACTGATGCTATTGCTATCTGGTGAGGGGCTGCTAGTGATGGAGCGTGACTGACGCACTAACTTTGCTGAGTGCTTTTCTGTTGCTCGGCGGCCTGCTTCGTCGTCCGAGAGTTTTTGGCTAAAGGTCACCTCGTGATATTTACCCGATGATTTGCGGCCACGTCCAGTGGTGTGCGGTGCGTGTGTAGTAGATGTAGCTTCAATTGCAGCAGCGTTGCTATCACTGCTGTTAGCAGCGGAGTCAGAAATTTTGCCGTTGTCTGCTTGTTCTTGTTGTTGTTGTTGTTGTTGTTGTTGCCGCGCTGCAGCGAGTGCGCGTTTTCGAGTCCAAGGAAACGAACGTAAAAATGCAAAGATAATGAAAAGCGTAGCAATCATAGCAGCAACTCTTGTCGTGGCATTGCCGCGCGTTTGGTGGGAGCGATTTTAGTAGAAAATATTTGTGTACTTTTCACTGTAAAGGTGGTGGTATTGTTGTTGTAAATTTTTGACACTTTTTAGTTTTGTAATAATTGATTATCGTTGTAATACTTTGCTATAAAATCAAAAATATTGATTATTATAAGACTGAATGTTAAAAACACACGCGATTTTTACGAATACTCACAATATTTAACAATGTTTTTTTAATTTTTTTTTTAATTATGTCTGGCAATAAAAATTTAATATTTGAATGCGATTTAATAGCTCTTAGTTCAATTTTAGTTTTCAAAAAAATGTAAAAATAGTTATTTTAATTAAATATTTTAAATTTAATATGCATAGAAAAACTATACAACTTCAATAATAATGACACACCCTTTGCTACAAACTCCTTTCATTGCTATAACTACCCTCAAGGAAAAATTGGAAATCTTCCATTTGGAAGTGATGGAGAAACATCCCTCATCGTATCTTTTGGGAGCTTATAGGGAGTTTTCAATTGATGCTGTTTCTAATCCACTTCCTTAAGAATGTATGTGGAAAGCATTGTTTCCAAACCGCTTCTTTAAGAATGCATGTGGAAACTTTTGCTTGTTTTGAGGTAATGGCACATCCAGGGAAGGGAGATGTTTCGACTTTAATTTTAAAAACAGTGGAGAGGAATGACATGGTTTCCCTCTAATGACATGGTTTATAAAAAAAGAAATGGACTGTCCAACGGAAGGGAATGCTTCCTACATTCCATGAAACGTTTCCTGTTAATATCCGGGAATGTTTCCATTTCCTAGAGGGTAAACATTGATGTGTGCACAAAGAAATAAAAATTCTTTGCCACGCAATAAAATTGTTTTCAATCCAAGTTTGTTAGTGGAATTTATTGAAATCTTCTTGGATAAACAAACCATTTTAAAATTAATTCTTCTGAATTGATATGATCGATGTACAGTGTTACTGTTATTGCTGTTTATTTGTTTTTATTTGTTTTTACTTCGTAATTTATATAAAAAAAAATATTTATTTGCTTGCTCTAGAACAGTGGTTCTCAACTAGTGGGTCACGCAAAGCTTACAGGTGGGATCGCGACTCGATCTTAAAACTATCAGAAACCATCGAATAAGCCATCAGAAAAGATAAGAAAGGCAATAGAGAAATTGAGTATATATTGAATGAGCAAATTTTTTCCACCAGACACAATACTTGTTTATAAAGATTTTTTAATATTCAATGAATAACACAAGCTTACACGAAAAAAAATCTGGCACTTTTAAAAATATTTTACGAACTACAAACCGAGGAAGATATCTATTTTACATTAAAGCATTAGATATATAATTTTCGGTGATTATTTTCATGTTTTAAGTAAGTAAAGTAGTCTACTGCGTCGATTGTGATGCCTTTGAATGAGTTAAATCCGGTCTTTACTTAAAACTATTTTTTATATTTCTCTTTTTTTTTACATTTTGCATAACAAAACCCGAAGTATGTTCTTAAAAACCAATATTTCATGGATTTTTATTTGACCTTTTCCATCAAATATAAAATTTCCCATATATATCAGATTCCTAATTTTTTTTTTAAATTTTCAGAGTCTCAAATGAATAAACTTTTTTGGCAAAACATCATCTTTTAAAATCCCGTTTGTAATTTGAAATTGGTGGCTTAGAAAAAAAAAATTACAATTTTTTTTTGTTTAATAACGAAGCATCCACTTGTAGAGATGAAAATGCAGATCTGAATACGGATACACAGTGTGTGTTGAGATTGTGGAGACAGCACCTATCCAAATTACTTATAGGCGACGATTCCACCAATGCCGCCCATGGACAGCGCAGTTCAGCACCACCAATCAACGATGACAGAGTGGAAGTACCACCACCTAGCCATGAAGAGGTTTGAGTTGCTATCCAACGACTCAAAAACAAAAAAGCAGCGGGTGCTGACGGCCTGTCAGCTGAATTGCTTGAAACCGGCGGCGATGAATTGATAAGGCGCATGAATCAGCTCATCAGCAAAATATGGCTAGCAGAAAGCATGCCCGACGATTGGAACTTCAGCGTACTGTGCCCTATACTAACTCCGCCAGGTTTCGGCCTGCCTGTCCCAAGCCAGGATAAAGGAGGAGGGTTGGTTATGGGATACGTCCCATGCCGTAAAATGTTAGAGCCAACCAAGAGCTCGGGGTGGCGCCCATCTTGGTAGCAGGTCAATATGTATATCATTTTGAAAAAAGCCTGCGATGGAATAGCAATGGTCCATAAAACTTGTTAGCACGGGGATAGTCAAACCCGTCGAAAAAATGAGGTGACCTTATCTATCCACGGCATGGAGACATGGCCTATATGGTCAACAAAAAGGAAAAAAATGGTGTCTTAGGGCACAAGGAGTGTCACGTAAGTGGGCAGAAAGGCGACCTGTGACGCTGGGCACAGGTCAAATTAAATCGTAGGCACTTCGTTTAGGGTATGGTGATAAAACCATGCCTTGAATGGAAGTGCCAGTCACGTACGAAACAGTGCTATGTGCACAGTCAAAAACAAGTGCTATGTGTCTCTTTGCTGGGATGTTGTAGACCCCCATTTTTGACGGGACCGAGTTGCCCAGGTGACTATCATGGGTTGGCCCTTCGGGGAGACTCGTGCTGGCTGTGGTTGTGGGCACATCGCTTGCACAGGTCTAGATTGACCGGCGGGGTCGCGCAGTAGTACGACCGGGCTGGCATACCGGCTTAGTATGCAAGAGATTGGATAGGTCTCGTTGTCTCAACCAGTAGATGGTAATGAAGGTACGTCATCTACCGGTAGCTAAACTGGTACTATTAAGGGCAGTATGAAATTATTATTGCATACTGCTTTTACAGAATAGGGCACAGGGTAATGCTATTGTGTTTGTGAATGTGACAACTAGTACATACGTGGTTGCTTTTCTAGTGTCACTTGTAAATTACAGGTCTGTGAAGAGTATTTTAGGTGCACATCCTCTTTGGATGTGTATTTTTTAATACTTTTGATCATTCATGAACTATAACTCCAAAGTCTGTGGACCCAGAGGAATAATGCTGTAATGGCAGGGGTCTCCTATAAATGTGAAAATTTGGCTGTTCTGTGCCCTATACTTAAGAAAGGAGACCGAACAATCTGCGCCAGTTATAGAGGTATCAGTCTTATTTCCATCCCATATAAGGTTCTCTCAAGCGTACTGTGTGAAAGATTAAAGCCGATTACAAAAACACTGATTGGAAGGGAGCGTGGCGTCTAGACTCCCACGTTTCATCCGGCAGCTATAAATTTGACGTATTCAAGGAGTTTGTATACCTTGGCACCGCCATTAATAACAACAACAAAGTCAGCCTGGAGATAAAGCAAAGAACAATAATTGCTAATAGGTGCTACTAAGGGCTCAGTAAGCAACTAAGTTTCAGAGCCCTCTCTCGATCAACAACGGCCATTACGATATTATTTGAAATAATGATATTATTTGAGCAATGATATATTTGAAAATGTCCTCTGGCAATTTTTTCGTTATGCTATTTGCATTTCAAAATTGTGAGATAACAAAAACATATATTCATAAATTTTCACCATGCACAATAATTTCACCATGCACTTTTCTACACTTTGCCTCTCTGTAAAAATTTTTAATGAAAATGTATATTAATGAAATTTATGACGAAAAATTATGAATTTTGATTACGTTATGTACATTGAAGGACATAAGTCTACATACAGTATCATAATTTTGATTTCCGCAAAACTTTACTAAAACTTTTCAAAGCAAACTCGACAAAAAAAGCGATACATTTAAGTTTGTTTTATTTTTCATTTGAGTACGGATTACTGACTCTCATTAAGTTGTGCTTTAAGATCTGTTTTAATCAACAACACTCACATAATTGGACACCAAAACAAAAGTTGCACTACCATGCGAAAATGTAGATATTTCATAAAGAATCCTTTAACAAAATTGAACAATTAGTAAAATTTAGTCGAACTGAATAAAGACTATTACAAAAATTTATTATTTTAATTTTATTATTATTTTAATTAAAACTAAATTTAATCTCACATCAAATGCGAAGAAGTTAACGCTTCCGTCGGCAGTCCTGACGACTGTACCCTGGTTTTTTTACTCCAGATTCGTTTTTATCGACCTTAAAAAACCTGTTGGTACCTGATTTCATGTAGATACTAGGTCATCCTCTAGCTTTGGCCACTTTTCCTGCCAATTGTGCTAATGTGCCTTGGTTGTGACTCTTAAATCTATATCTATCTATACTATTAATAAATCTGTAGCCTCTTTTTATGTTCACTCATCACGTTTAAACGACAACTCAGATTTTTATAAAATTTTGTACACATATTTATAGGTCAGCAGAGAGTGCAATAGGATACTTTATTTATACTATATGGAAACATATGCGTCTCGAATTTTCATTAAATACTGCATAATATTTCAAAAGTTTTAGTGCCAGTTTTTTAAAAAAAGTAAAATTAGCATGCATTAAAAATTTATTTCTGCTCAATGGCATACATAGTTTTCACCAAAATGTTGCTTCAAGTCTAAAAATGTCTGTTTTTTATGGTTTTCTTTCGGCCCTAATGGATTAAATTGCACTTCGGTTAAACGAGGACAAAATCAATAAACGCTTTTAAATTTCCTTCAATTTGATACCAAAATCATGTATGTAGTTTGAAAACTGTGAAAAATTTTAGTACCAGATCTTTTTAGTATTAATTATAAGCTGAGAATGGAGAAAAACGACTTGAAATTCACACTTTTAGCTTTGAAGGCAAATATTTCAGTCAGTTTGCAATGGATTTCAATAATTTTTTTTGAAAAATGTTGTTTGTTAAAATATCCTTCAAACATAAGTTGAAATTTTTACTAAACCAAAGTATTAATATTTTTAAAAATTTTTTTAAAAAATGTTCAAAAATTTTTAGTTTAAGCAAAAAAAATGGATAAAAGTTGTTTTTGTTGTAAAAAAAATTAAATCCAAAATTTAGGTTTTCGATTTCCTATCAGATGATATAACAATCTTAAGGTTAATAATTTGTAGTATTACTTAAACAATAAAAAATCGTTTTGGTTGCGAAAAATCAAGCCTACCCACTATCAATTTTTGAATGAAATCTTTTTGAAAACCCGGCGAAGCGGCGGGTTTAAGCTAGTATCACATAAAAATTAAAAAAAAATTTTTACTAGTTCCCTATGGTATATATTTAAATAATGTGTTACCCCGTGAAATTAAAAGACAAACATTTTTTTTTTAGAATAAGGAACACCCTAATATATATATTTGCAATTTTTGATGGTAAATTATATATAAATAAGGAAGGGATTCCTCCACGACGGAGGTATTCCGATAAGAATAGATGAATCGCCAGTAGAAAAAGGTTGAGAACCACTGCTCTAGAAAACTTCTTTGTACGTCTTTATTTGTAACATAAAAATATTTAATTAAGTTTGAATCACAACAAAAACAACAACAACAAGTAAAACAATAACAGCAGATAATATTAAAACTATTACAAGAATTATAATGAAAACAAAAGCAACAACAAACAAAAGCATGACAAAAATAAGCTAGTAAAGTAAAATTGTTGCTTCAGTAGTTTTCAGCTGCCTGAGCTTTTGCATACTTGGAATAGATTAAAAATTTTCAAATTGCAGATACAAACATCGTTTCGTTGGAATTTTAATGAGAAAATTACTTGATCTCAGCAATGCAATAGATAGACGAGGTAAATTGTAGCAAAAAGAATAGGTAAATTGTAGCAAAAGGTTAAAAGCTTTGACCAGATATTCATGGTATTGTGAAACCATAAGCAAAACAAATAAAACGATTCTAAGAAAAATGAATAATATCAGTAAATATTTAAATGAAGTCAGTTGCATTTTATAAGATTACATTTTGTAAATATCTTCTATTATTATGTATGTTCACCAACAGCTCAAAAATATGCAACATTATTAAAAAATTCCATATTTTGGTTTTGTTTTAAATACTACTTGCAATCTACTGCTTGCTGTTTCATGAACTATCGACCCCGTAGTCATGGGACAATGTAGAATTCAGCCGTAAAGACACTGGTCTGATATGAGCACAGACACAGGCTTTCAGTCCAGAGGTATTTTTTTTTTTTTAAAGTTATACTTTTGACTATAGTAGAGTGCTTTAAGATTTTTCGTCAAATAGGTATTGTATTAGTAAAACTTTCAATTTTCTTTAAGTCTTTGTATACAAAGTCATTTTTACGCATTTCTGTTTGTCAATTATTGCCAGTTGAACTTTTAAGTATTGCCAAGCTTTTTGTCAAATTTAAGTGCTACATTAAATTGTCAGAGCACTTAAATAAACTTCAAAATCGGATGGTCGCTGTTTCAGCTAAGTTCCTCTCCAATCCACTTTCCATTCTAGTGTCGTAAATATTCTGAACGCAGTCGGTCTCTTGAGTATCTTTGAAATTGTGTTCATTGGTTTATTTTAAGATAGATTTTAGAATTGTTCGTTAAATTTAACAGTTTTACAATTTTACAGTTTCTACAGTATCTGAGAGTAATGAAAAAGCACTAATTCAACAGTAATTTGCAACAATGTTATAAATTGTTGCACCCACCAAAGAGAAAACATGAGATGGATGATAAATGCTTTAACTACATTTGTGCGAATCGTTTCTGATGTGTGTGTGTTTATATGAAATGCTTTTTTCAGGGATATAATCAGATTATAAACATTTTACTGCTACCACCAAAGCTATACGAAAAGCTTTTTAGTGAAAAGTATTTTAATGAAAACCATCGCATTACGAACATGTTCAGTAAGAAGAAATGGTAGGCAGTACCAAAGACTGGGAAAAAACCCTTTCATTTTCATATAAGCAATTAGCTTTTAAGTTGACGGATTCGTAATAGTCAAAAGTTAAATTTAAGGTGTTCACACAGAGTTGTGTCAACAGAATTGAGCTTAGTTGAGTTTGATATTTCGCAGAAAAAATCGTTCAATACTCTGTACGTACAGTACGGTCTAAAAATTTGCATCTGAACGTAGCTTTTTTTCAGAACATTAGCATAGTTTTAAGCATTTATTAAATTGAGTTTTGATAAACTCTGAAAGCAAATTGAGTTCAGTTGAGTTCACTCCAGCAAAAATGCACTGAAAACTCTAGAGCTTATATTGAGTTCAGCGACAAAACTCAACTTTGTACTGGAAACTCAAACTAAACTCTCTGCGTGAACATGCTATAAGTCTATCGGATATGTTTTTAATAAAGTGGAAATTAAGGTTAACTGTGCCTCAGATACAAGGACAGAGGTTGTGAGAGTGTCTTTTTATCTTATGAAATGTCCTGATCGAGGAGTCCTGCTACAAGGCTATATTCACCGAGAAAAAGCTTATGTTAAATTGAAAAAAAAACCTAGTTTAATGTATAAGATGGCTTTGGCAGGTTTCAGCCTCCAAAGTACTTCATCAAAACGTCTAAGTTTTACATGTTAACTTGTCAATTTTTATTTGGGTGATAAATTAACCAAGTATTTGGTAATTTATACATTAAATAAAAAAAATTGAATTTTAAATATATAGGGTTTTTTCGGGTTTTGGTTTTTTATTTTCTTTTCGTTTTTTTGAAGCGGCCTCTCGTTCTGTGATTTGTTTTGCTTGACTGAAATCGGCAACTACACAAATTTTTCTTTTATCAACACCGTTGTTTTTCTTAGAATTTCATGGCTTCTCGGCTTCTCTTCGCTGCTTGCGTTTATTATAACAATACCATTAAATTAAATTAAATATTAAATATATAAATTTTACCTTCGCCTGCCTTGGAGATTTGAACCCACCGCTACCACCGCTTAGGAAGCCACTACACTATACATCGAGCCAAGCTCCTTCGTTACGCAGAAGGATTGATTCAATATCAATTACAACTGAAGCTATGCTGCAGCATAACACAATATTCTATCAATAGATTTTTGTTGTATGGCTATCAACAGAATACTGTGGCATTCTGCATCTGTTAATACTGCAACGGTTAACATAGCTGCAGTTATGTTAGCAAGCAGAAGCAGGGCGTTTTGGATCAGTGGGTAGAGCGATGGATTGGCACCAACACTTCCAAATTCAAAGTTCATTTCGAACGGCGGGAAAATAATTTTTTTTTCTTTTTTTCGGTGTGAATATTAACGTGTACTTTTTAATTTGCTTAATGTTATTTTTGAATTGAAAAGTTATTTTATTACAAAAAACCATTTAATTTCCAAATTTATCCTTCTCTCGTGTGTCTAACGACGCAACTGTGTTTTTTTTTTGCAGAAAACAGCTCAAAACTATGCTTAAGTCATCCATTCTATTTTTTAAAAAATTTATATATTTGGATTTTAGGCGTGGGTGAATCAAATATTTTTTTTTTTTGGCAGGGTATCGAACTATGTGCTTTCAAAGCAATGTATTAAACAATATTAAACAATATATTGCTTAGGTGAATAAGCATAAGTTTATAATTCCCACACAATTCCCTTTACCCAAAACGCTTTCAAAGCAAATTATTAAACAATAAATTGCTTAGGTGAATAAGCATAAGTTTATAATTTCCATATAATTCCCTTTACCCAAAACGACTTAGGTGATTTAACTATTGCTTTTTTTCTCGGTGTTTGTGGCAATAATTTTGGTACAGGCTATATTAAATTTGCTACTTTAAAAAGATACTGTATATAAATTTATAAATATAGAACGTTTAAACCTGGATTCCTTTGCTTTTAATAGATATTTTTTTAATACCATATTATTGTTTTAATAAGATTCACTCCACCATGCGTGGAGATTACACAAACATGTTGAAATTTTTACTTGTGTGCTCTTCACTGTCATTGAGGAATTTTAATATTCTGATATTACCTTAACAAGATGTCCTTCAGTTCTTTTTTTAACGGTTATCAATAATACTCAAACATAACATTAAAATGAACATATATCCAAGTAGCCTACGGTGAACAAAAAAAAAAAAAACAAAGAGAAAAAAAGTAAAGAGAGGCGCAGGATGATGATGGTCGTCGTTGCCGGAGTGCTTATCGTTAAGGGAAATCATTTTATTTTAAGTGCTGCTATAGCTAAATGTATTACAGAGTCTGCCTATACTTTTTTTAATTCATACCAATATATGTGTTTATAAATACATATATATATAAAAATATTTATTTTACTATAGCACAGTATATACATAAATTTTTTTTTTTGTTAATTTTAAAAATGTACAGGCATCAATTCATTACATTTACCCTACCTCAGCAGAAACATTCACCACTCCTGTAATAAATTTGTTATTAGGACGTGTCTCAAATACATCCGTTGTGGGTCAGTACAATGCTTTTATGTGGCGCGGTCGTCAGTGCGTGAGTGTTTGTGTGTGTATGGCCCCTAACATATAGACGCGCATACACACATAATGTCAAAGTAGATGATATTTTGTATATGCGCGAACATTTGCAATTACATAAATACACACACATAAGAAAACCCAGTGAATGAAAAATATCTTTTTAGAATTTTTGAAATTTTTTGATAAGAAGAATTTCGTTGTTGGCATAAATGAATTATTTTTAAATTATTAGTTCCATAGAGAGTTGCGTAAAGGGTTAAAAATGATGAAAATGAATGATTGTATAGCTATGCATTAGAGTAGGTCGGCCTCCATACAAAAGAAAAAAAAAAGAATTTTAAAAACCACCCCGTATTTCAAAGCTAATCTCGAGTGGATTCAAAAAAAAAAAAAAAAATTGTTTTGGACCACCCGAAAAATAGCCAAAACGAATGGTATTTTTCCTATTACTTAAGCATAACATATCCGATCGTTACAAAAAAATATGTCGCTTTAAAGTGCTACATTTAGTACTACATTTTCACTTCAGAGCATTTGTACTTCCGAGTTCATATTTGACAAGTTAGCCATGCTAGCCCGACTACCACCCCTATGATGACTACCACACCTAGATGATATCTCGTGTGATGAAAAAGTCCTGTTCTCGATAGAAATGGACATATCGTTAACGATATCGACAAAATAGTAATTGCGATATCGAAACGATATCGAAATTTTAATGTCGTTTCGATATCCAGATGATATCGTAAAGGTGATAGCTTCTTTCGTTTACTCTTCACAAGACGATATCGTAATGATATCGAAAAAAGGCAGTTCTCGATAAAAATAGACATATCGTTAACGATATCGAAAACATATTAATCCTCGATAAAGAAACGATATTGCAAATAATTTTGCTATTTAACATAGTTTCAATATCGTTTCGATACCACATTTTTTCAAAAATGATTATATTATGCGATAGGTTCAGACATTCACAAACTGAATTTTAAATGAAATATTTTTTGATAAAATAATTTGGTTTACTTAAATCTAGAAATAGTTCTAAGATTAAAGTAGTTATAAAATGGTGTTTTTAGAAATTAAAAACATAATTAAGAATGAAAATGTAAGTTGTTGTAAATGAAAATGACGACATGTATGTGGAACACTACACGGCTAATGCGTTTCGAATTTCACCTATAAATTTATAACTTGGTTTTTAGACACACACCAGAGATTTATTGTATATGGGGACCAGCAAAATTATATCGAGAATTTTTGGATATCGTTGCGATATCGCAGTGCTAGCGTTTTTAGACTATTGTGACGGTATCGAGTACTTATTTATTAAAAATATCGTTACGATATCGCAATGCTATCGTTATTATACTATCGTAATGATATTTTTTTTTTTTAGACTTAACCAGCACTCAGGGGATGCCCCCTTTAAGTGTGGAAGCATTGTGTTGATTCGGAAAACGGGTAATAGTTAGTTGGAGAGTGGAAGGATGGAGTAGTGTCGGTGAAGATTTGATTTAAATTTTCGCAGATTGAAACTGCCGGGAAACACGCTCGCAGGGAGATTGTTCCACAGTTTTACTGAGCGACCGATGAACGAATTATCTCGGTAATGCGATGTTCTATTGGGCAAAGTCGCAATGGTAAAGGGATGGGCTTGGAGAGCTGCCCGAGTGGACCTAGGAAACACACGAGCTGGTGGCGTCAGGCCACGTATCTCCCTTGAACACTTCCCATGGTAGTACCTGTACAGAAGGCTTAGGCAACCAACATTGCGACGATGCCCATGAGAGTTGAGAGAAGATGAAATATTTCCATCACCTATCAAATATATCGCACGTCTTTGAATCCGGTCCAGCAGTTCAATATATGATCTTGAAGCCCCTGCCCAAATGTGCGAATTGTACTCCATTTTCGGCCTAATATATGAGGTATAGATCAAAGAAAGATCAGATGGAGTAAAGTATTTCTTACACCGTTTTAAAAAACCAAGGCACTTGGCTGCTTCTTTTGACACATCAAAAATGTGATCATTCCACCGAAGATCTGCTTGTATTGATATGCCTAGAACGTCAAGAGCATCTGACTCCGTAAAATCTACACCGTTCATATTAAGGGGAGCTAAGGGGCAATTGATTCCCTTGTGGGTTAACAGACAACACTGGTTCTTGCTAGCATTAAATTCTACTCTATTAGCAAAAGACCACACTCGGAGATTTTTCCCAAGTCATTATTAAGTGTGTCATTCATATGTTGCCTCTTCCTCTCAATCTCCAAAGAGCTCGGGCGTTTTTTAAATGAATATGAATGGCAAATGCCACTGTCATCCGCAAACGAATGCATTGGGTTGTGAGTCAACGACAGAAAGTCGTTGATAAAAACTAGAAACATAGTTGGCAATAGAACTAAGCCCTGCGGTACACCTGCATGGATGGCGTGCTCTCTGGATGATATGCCATCGACAACAACATGGATTGTTCGATTCATAAGAAAGCACGTGATCCACCGAGCAAAGTTACCACCGACACCATATGCAATCAGCTTAGACACGAGCGCTTTATACCACACTCGGTCAAATGCCTTTGAAATATCCAGAGTAACAACTCTGCTCTTACCGAATTAGTGAACTCATTGGTTCCATTTTTCAGTTAGGAACGCCATAAGGTCACCAGTAGAGCGGCCCCTACGAAAACCATATTGACCGTCACTAAGCAATTTATTGTGCTCCAGATAGTTCATAAGGTTGAAGTTAATTTTGCTCTCCATAACTTTGACGAGCGTAGAGCATATCGATATGGGTCCGTAGTTTGCAGGGTTCGTGACATCGCCCTTTTTTGGTACCAGCTGGACCCTTGCGACCTTCCAACAAGATGGAAATACACTCTGGGTAAATCTTCCTAGAACAAACTTATTCCTTGTTTCACTTATAATATTATACTTATAATATTATTTTACAGAATATCCATGCTATTCCCAAAACACCGAACGTTTCGTTCGCGTTGTGTGTGAGTCTGTGCTTGCGGTCACGGATGAAAAGCGCGTGGGTCATATTTTTTCTAAGCTGGAAAGCCGATATTACCTTATTTTACCCTAAGGGTTTAAACAGCAAACATTTGTAGTTATTGGATTTTTATGTCTTTTTTTAAACAAATCAGACTTTAGCACAATCGGAATGTTAGCATGCTGTCACAATGCATGAAGAATTTTTCAACATTTCGATCTTATAATTATTTAGTTTACAATTTTTTTTTGGGAACCTTGAATATATTGTCACGATTCGAGGGCAACTGGGTTTCAATAACGTTATCGTCTCGTTATTATACCTAAATATCTTAAGAACACTTTTTAAATTTTAATTTCATTACTTAATTTTTAAAAAATAGTTTAGTTGGGTGATTCCACGATAACTCATGTTGTGATTTTACTATCTATGATGACTAATAAAGTTAGCATACCATTTTCTATTTACCAAAAACTAACCTCCTCAAAGAAATTTAATTAATAAGTAAAAACAAAAGAATGTGTGTATAATTTTATATCAAGTTTTGCATGTTTAGTTTTTTTGTAATTTCTTTAGCAATGAATGGTTACTCACATTACATTTGGTGACTTTTGTTTTTGCTAGTATGAACTTGAATAAAAGTCTGTTCTGTTAAAAATTAAATAATAATTTAAGCATCAAATAAGTTTTTCCGGTGGTACAAAAAAAAAAATTTTTTTAATTCCCATTCTGAGAACGGAACACTACACTTCAAACTCATTTATGGTGGGTGACCAAGCCACAGCATCTTCAAAAATGAATTTTACTTCGCTTCTATGTAACGTGTGCGTGTCAACCCATGTTTTGGTTTTACGCCACTCATTTTTTGTTTGTGTTCTCTTTGAGTTTGACTATCACAGCTGACGTCACAACAATGACTGGCATGCGCGAGGCGTAAACTGTATATGGTATATATTATGCTTGCTCTGTAGGTGACAGTGTGTAGGTAAGTTTTCGTAAAACTCTCACTTTGCGGTTCAGTGGGATGTATTGTCCACTTTGTGTCCTTTTAATATACATATCTAAACATTTGTTTTTTTTTTTTTTTTTTTTTTTTGCCATACAATGAGTTCAAGTTAATTTTATAGTTTTGTGCTTTTGTTGTTGTTGTTGCCATCATGAGTGTTGTGTTGTTTTGTGTGTATTGTGAACGAACTCTTAAGTCAGCGACTTGGGTTCACATAATGACGATATTCTAAGAAAGAATTCTTAAATATTTGCGTTTTGAGCGTGCTTCTGTTGCCATCAGTCTCTACCCAACCAACTCCTACCAACTTTGACTTAAAATAAATTTGGAATTTGATATGACGTCAGCAAAACAGTAGATTTTCAGCTCTTATTGCTTGTTGTTGGTGGCATTTGGATATTTTGCTGAGAATTGTGTTTGCGCTTTTAATGTGTGTGTATAGAGCAAGCTAAAGCAGTGTTGCCACGAAAAAACAAATCTGAAATCATAACTTTTGTATGTTCGTTCGATTCTGTTCGTCGGATTCTGTTTGAGTCTGTTGAATTCCGAACAACAATAGCAAAAAGTTTTATGTTTACATTTGACACACAGTAAATGTGATTTAAAAATTGTTTTAATTTTTATTACTATTAATATAATGTTCAACTAATTTTTTTTCAATTTGACACTACAAATTTCGACCCCTTGTTAATCTACAACGAATGAACTCTCTCCCTTGAATATGAAGCTAAGGAACTAAAGCGTTTAATTACAAATTACAATTCCTGTAATGGAATCGACCATTTTATCCAGTTTTATTCTTGAGGAATTGAGATGACCAATTACCAATTCCTAATTCCAAGGAATTGGAATTGAAGTGTAATGAATAATTTTCGACCCAGCTCTGGGAATGATCACATTCTACATGTGTTGAAAGAAGCGACCAAGTGCCTAGGTTTATTTAAACGGTGCAAGAGAAACTTCACTCCATCTGATCTTCAAACGATCTATACCACATACAGCGAGAAAAAAGCAATAGTTAAATCACCTAAGTCGGCTTGGGTAAAGAGAATTGTATGGGAATTATAAACTTATGCTTATTCACCTAAGCAATTTATTGTTTAATACATTGCTTTGAAAGCACATACTTCGATACCCTGCCAAAAAAAAAAAAATATTTGATTCACCTAAGCCAAAAATGCAAAAATACAAATTAAAAACAAAAAAATAGCATGGATGGCTTAAGCATAGTTTTGAGCTATATTCTGCAAAAAAAAAACAGATGCGTCGTTAAACACACGAGAGAAGGATAGATTTTATAATTTAATGGTTTTTTTTTTGTAATCGAATAACTTTTTAATTCAAAAATAACATAAAGTAAATTAAGACGCACACATTAATATTCACACCAGTAAATTTTATTGCATTTTATCATCAAAAACAAAAGAAAAAACAAAACAAAATTTCTGTTCCCGCCGTGCGGAATTGAACTTGGAATTTTTTGTGCCAGTCTATCGCTCTACCCACTGATACAAAAAGCCTTACTACTGCTTGCTGGCATAACTGCAGCTATGTTAACAGATGCTGTATTAACAGATGCAGTATGTCACACTATTCTGTTGATAGCCATACAACAAAAATCTATTAATAGATTATTGTGTTATGCTGTACCATAGCTTCGGTTGTAATTAATATTGCATCAATCATTCTGCGTAACGAAGGAGTTTGGCTCGATGCGTAGTGCAGTGACTTCTTAAACGGTGTTATCGGTGGGTGTGGGTTCAAATCTCCACGCCAGGCGAAGATAAAATTTTTATATTTAATATTAAATTCAATTTAATGGTATTGTTTTAATAAACGCAAGCAGTGAAGAGAAGCCGAGAAGCCATGAATTTCTAAGAAAAAAACAGTTTTTAAAAAGTATTTATTACAGTTTTGATCTGTGTAAGCTTAAAGCAAATCTTCAACGATTATTTTCCATCTTTCCACCTACCAACTTGCCATCAACCGTCCTCCGAATCAATCCAATGCTTTCGCATTTAAAGGGGGCATGCCCTGAGCTTTGGTTTAGTTAAAAAAAAGTTTCAAATTATTAAAAATTTTTGAGTTTTTTGCATTAAAAGCTAAGGTTTTCAATAAGTATTTTCTTGTCTTAATATAATAAATGTTTTTATAAGTTTTAAGTAAATTCCGGCAACGGATTTCAATTTTCTGAAATCGTGACATTTTGAAGAATTTTCCCAAAATAGCGAATTAATGGAAATAACTTTGAAAATTGTAAAAAAATCCAATATATTGGACCATTTGGCAACACTGGGCTAGAGTATAGATTATTTTGTTGTAGTTGTTGTCTTAAGCTATTCGATTTTTTGCTTTTCACTATTTATTATTATTTATAAACAATTCTCATTCAACAACTATTTATTATTTTTGCATGATTATTCAAAAATTGTTGCTTCAAAGCGCAGCTAGAAGAGAAATTAAGAAGCGGAAATTGAAATCTATACACATACGAGTACATGAAAGCATGCAAACATTAAGCAGCTGAATAAGAGCAGCAGAGCTTTAGGCTGCGTTGTGTTTGCTTTGTTTTTATTATTTTTTTTTTTTTGTTTTTTCATCTACGTTTTGCTTACTATGAATTTCTATAAATTTGTTATATCGGAAATAGCATAGCTCGAGAGCATAAAAGTAGCTTCATCGAGCTCTTCAGTTTCAACTTTCATTGCTTTAATGATGAAAATACGGTTGTTACAGCCTTACCTTTGATTTAAATGTTAGGCATTTATTTGCTAAGGTTACAAGGCCTATTTTTTTTTTTTTGTTTTTTGGTTTCGTATCTAAGGCTTAAGACCCTTATACTGTTCAATTGATAGCTTTATTATCTATATCTGCTGCTACAGCAGAATACACACACATACACAAACACATGCATTCAGCCACACACGCTCACACAAGGATTTTGAAAATGTTGCCCTCTACTAAACTGTCTTCATTTTTTTTTTATTTTTTTTTTATTTTTATTTAGTTTTATTGGTTTTGTTGTTTATATATTTAGCACTTTTTGTTCTTTTTTTTTTGTGTTTAATTTTTTTGTCTGATTTTGTGGAAAAGCTTATTCCAAGAAATATATTGTGAAGTTTGTTTGCTGTTATTGTCATAGTCGTTGTTGTTGTTGTTTTTGTTGGTAGCAAAAAGTTTTTCTAAGTTCATTGAAGTTATTTTATGATTGGATATAAAGCAACGACTTTTATTGAAGAGCATTCGAGAAAGTTTATTGCAACAATATCGTCTGTATAAAAAAGTTATGTTGAATCCAATCAATGCAAATTGAATTTGTGTTGTAGACATATATAACTGTGCTCTCTTAACTCACTCACTCACTCAATGATGTTAACTTAATTTATCTGAAGTTCATCGGGTTCATAAAGTTCATGCTTTATATATTGCTTTATTTAAAAGGTTTTCTTATTTTTATTTCATAATTTACAACTTAATCCTGAAACAAAATTGTGACTGTCACCATTCTTTATTGGGAAATATTCCATTACAAAAAAAAAAAAGGAAAAAAAAGTTAAGAAACATCAGCATTAAATATAGCTAAATATTAAATTCGTTGAGTATCCAATATTTGAGTAGAAATGTTACAGTTTGAGAGGCACTGAAAAGTGTTTTTTATTTACTAGAATTTAAGTTGGAGTCGTTGAGGATTGACGATGTGCAGATATCTCTTTTTTCAAAAATGTTTCAAAACTTTATTATATAGAATAGTTTTTTTTATTTTTCACTGTCTAGGCTCCATGAATTTTAGATGTGTCAAAATAATACAAATCATAGGAACAGGCCCTTAGACAAGGGGGGATTTTAGGTGTTAAACCCCCCCCCCCCCTCCCCCTTAGGGTCCAGAAACTATAAAGAAATAACACAAATGAGACTTTAAATTCAAAATGTGATTTTTTTTTTTTTTAGATAAACTGTGATAATGATGTTAATTTTCTTGAAAACTTCACTTTATTATTGAATATTTTTTTTGGCCATTTTGGCCAAGTGAAAGATTAACTTTGCTTATAAGAGTCATAATCATTATATTGGAATTCATCTCCAAGGAGTTTGTATATTAAAAAAATCAGTTTCAATGCTCAAAAACTCTGATATCCATTAAAATATATATATGAAATTATACCTAGAACGAATATAATTTTGTAAATTGAAGAAAATTAGCTTGACATTTTGTATGCCATATCTACCCAGCAAACCATAGTTGACGACTATGTCGAAATTCCAACTAATTCGTAACTATTTCGAGCTGTCTTTAAGAAATCGTTACAATGTCGTTACGCAAATATCGGAACAATTTCACTTTTTATACGAATTTATATAAAATTTCGTTATGCGACTGTTTGTACGACATACGAAATACGAACAGAGTAAAATTTCCTTTCTTTCGAACTGTCTGAATGAAATCGTAACTTTTTCGTAACTTTTTCGTTAAGACTCGTTACGATATTTTGTTACAAAGTCGTGCCAACTCCTTCAAACGATTTTCGTTACGATTTCGCAACGAAATCGGAAAGATTTCGAAATATTCTTAACGAAATCGTAACAAACATTTTGCAATCTTTCCAATTTCTGAATCCGATTTACACTTTTGTGGAACTTTTTGGGGCCAGACAGGATCAACTAAAATTCTCATCAAAAATATACTTTGGTTTATTTTCGGTTTCAGTTTCTTAATGATTCGGCTGTCATTTTTGTTGTTGTTGTTGTTGTTGTTTATGCGAGGATGATGATGTTGATGATGATGCTGTTATACACCACATCAAGTTCACGCTCGCTTTCTACTGCACACCGAGTCGTACTCTGCGACTGTTTCGTTCATCTTTGTAGGTGGATCCTGATATTGTGTTCAACTGTTTATTCATCATTCGTTACAGTTTCGTTCGTTGCGGCATCAAAGCGGCACTCCTTTGTTCTTGACCAAAATTTTTAAATTCGATTTTCTATTCTGCGCTTTGTTGTTTTTGTTTTTCATCTCCCTCTAAGTAATTTTATTTCCATTCTTCGCTAATTATGCAAGCCACTGCGCCGGCGCCAAGGTTTCTTTTGTTTTGCTGACTAGCCGTTTTTTAATCGATTTTATTCGGGTGGTTTTTATTGATCTAAAATCAATTATTTCCCAAATAGATCTGGAGTTGTTCCAGTGGAATTTTGATTTAGAAAGAGCATTAATGCTGGAGTCATGAGAACAAGATTTTTTAAGAAAAGCTGCAACATTAACATCCATTAACAACATTATCATATTTTCACAGGCCTTTGGATGGAAGTTTGATTGGTGTTGCCACCAAACTTATTGCTTAATGAGATATTTTTTTCTTGTGTGGAAATATTTTAATAGGCTTAAAATGTGCAGCATATAATTAATGCTGTGTATTTTTGTTGAGTTTTTTATTTAGACTCACCTAGAAGCCTACTTAGTGCTAACTTGTTGGATGCCACTGCCGACCCAGTTAAAGCGAGAGTTCAACTTCAGCTCAATTTCAAGCACTGGATATACTGACCATTAACCAACAGCCTCATCATGATCTTCAGAAACTTTGTGAAAGCCTTTAAAGACAAAAATTAAAAAACAAACGCATCTTGCCACCAAGTAACACAACCAGCAGCAACATCAGCCTCAGCAATAACCACAACAAAAACAATTCATTTTATTTAAGTTTGCGTTTTGTAGGCGCAGCTCGTAAAAGTCTAGACGTGATTGTATCACGATTTCTATCGCAATTTTTATATATATTTCTTGTTTCCTTAAGTTTAGCACCAAAGAAATATCCATCCACCAACCATCCAGTCAAAACCAAGCCACCAAACGAACGTGCAAAATGAGCGTCCTTTTTGCTGTTTTCGCAACGTCAAAAATATAAAAATTCCCAGGAAAAAATATTAAGTTCTCATATATTTTTGCCTTTGTTTTAGTTTTAATTTTAACATTCATTATATACCCAACAAATCCCTGAAATGTTGTTTTAGTTCTTCTTCTTTTCCGTCTGCTTGACCACGTAACAAATGTGTTTATTTTTTCCCAGCATTTCATGATCTGATTTTTAATAAGTTTCTTATATTTTTCTGATTATCAGAAATTAAGCGAATCAGCTTCAAAATGTGCGTTTTTGTTGGGAAGCAGCGAACCACAAGATTTCACTTTCAGACAAAAAGTTGATAGATTGATCATTTGGTTTCCATCAATAATAGTAAAGCATGAAATTAGGCGCAAATATTGCACACCAGGCAATATTTTTTTATTAGTTGAAGTGTTTTAATTAAATTGATATTAAATAAATTTTGTCTGTAAAATGAAATGACTTCGTAAGTTCACAATAAAAAATAAAATTTAATGCATGTCCAAGTATTTTGGTATATTTTTTTATCAAAGAAAAAATTGCTTTGTCTTAATAAATCCTTCATTAAAATTGCTTCATTCAATGTAGGCGTTCATTGGTTCAACGAATATCTGTTCTCTAGTTTACGAATAAGTTATAATTAAAAATCTTTCAATTGAGACAGTTAAAAACATTATTTGATTTAGACGAATTATATCTTACAACCGAAGAATCGATTCTTTAAATCAAGAATCAGTATCAGTTCATTAACTCAAAGAACAGATATTTTGGTCTACGGAACTAAGTTAATTTAGCCAAAGAACTAATATATTGAATAAAAAAAAAATTTCTTAAATTTTAAGAACTAGTTCATGGAAATATACCCGTAGCCAAGGAGGCTTTTCCCATTGCATCCAAAAAGTATGAACAAATAATACAAATGAGACTATTAAAATCAAAATGTGATATTTTCCTTTTAAAATTATAATTCTCAATACAAATTTAAAAAAATTCGCTTTAGCAAAACAGTATATACATTTTGTATATTCGATTTTGTTACGTATTTGGTATGTTAAGCCTCTCGATTCGTCAAAAGTACTAAAATTTGATCCCGTGCGAAAACCAGTTCTCAAATTACGAACTTCGTAAAATCTAAATATAAAATCTTAATATAACTTTTTCGAAAATAATTTCCAATATTTTTTTATCGTGGTGTGATATTTTCATAAGAAAAATTAGCTATTAAATTTTAAAACTAAAATCTAAAAAAATTTAAAAATGTCGAAGATCAAAATATTTAATTAAAAAAAATTAATTTTTTCTTTTGAAAATAATTTTAAATTTAAATACAATACTGAAGACATTATAACTTTAAAAAATTCCCATAAAAATTACTATTAAATTTTTTTTCAAAAATTTATTCAGCTGCAAACTCGTTCAATAAAGTTCAAAAAAGTTATATTTTGATTTAAGGTAATATAACGTCTATAACTCTAAAATCAACCATCAATATAAATATAATCAACTTAAATGAGTATATGACCCCAGGTAAAAAATTCACTTAAAAAGTCTTGAGTAAAGCTTTATATAAGGAATACATGTGTTGTGGATTTTATTTTTTCTGTAGTTAAGAATTTAAACTTCCTTGAATAATCCTTGAAACAACTTTTATACAAAGCCTATGCAAGGAGAAAAGGCGTATGCAATTAATTTCTTTATTCAAGAGGATTGTTTTAAATAAGAATAAATTTTTAATCGGCCAACCCATTGCTGAGAACTGAGTATAGGTACATTCTTAAATGAGTTGCTTCGCTCCAATAAAATTACCAATAATCTAAAATTAAAAAAAAATAAATAAATTCAAAATTCAATTTTTCCATTATCATTCCAATTAAATGATAATCAAATCATTCCTTACTTGTTTTTTTTTTTAACAAAATTCATAAAAATATAACATAATGATCAATTTGTTTGGAATAGTATTACATAGAAAAGAATTGTGTCTATAGGTATTTTCAAAATTTATTTAATAAAAGTCATTCGCGCAAAAATGCGCAACTTTTTATTGCTGAATATGGAAGCTCACATATTTTTTTTGAATAAAGAACTTTAATTTTTACTTGATGTTACCGAATTATTTAAAAGTTCACATATAGTTCGAAAATAGCGCTAATTATGGCATATTTTTTGACGCATAAAAAAAAATATTAAGCCTTTAATAATACCGAGCTTAAATTTTTTCAACTATTCGCTAAGAATCGAAATATTTATTTATTTTAAGCCTTGAAGCTGAAAAACTAAACAACATATGACATTGAAGTTTCAGTAGTGATGTAGAATTGTGTACGCTTTAATCAAGTAGTAGGTAGGTAGTAGTAGTAATCAAGTAAAGAACACCTGGGCTTGAAAATGAATGCTGTGCAGCAAGGAACAGGATCTTCAAACGCTTTTTCTGCAACCCTGTACTAGTTGCTGATATCACAGGAGTTGATGAAGACCTGATCGATCGTTTTCGAATTGTGCTGTAAATAATCACATGTGGGCAACAAGTTGACTCTGGCCTTGCTTAAACAATTTGCTTGGGATACGGCCAAACTTTTTCTATCCAAATATAACTGGTACTTCATGCCTGTGACTGTCCATAACGTTTTGGTACATTGACTTTAATAATTGATGCAGCTGTACTTCCTATTGGCATGCTAACCGAGCAAGCTGAAGAAGGGCGTAACAAAGACTACCGAAAGTATAGGCTGATGTTTTCTAGGAATTGTAATAGATCATCACAAAATACTGATGTATTCAATCGTTAACTCGTGTCATCTGATCCTTTAATAATTAGTAAACGTCGCATTGTGGCTCAAGAATTAAATCCATTGGCCAAAATACCCATTTTTTGTGGTAACCGATTTATAAAATTTTTGCGCCATTTTGTAGTAAATATATCCAAAGTAAGGCAGCCAAAAATTTATAAAAATGCGTTTAAATACAACTGTTTTAGCTTATTTCAGAAAAAGGTGAGTTTTTTATTTTTTCATCGAAAATGAATGGCCATTGCTCGCAAACTATAATCAAGAAAGGGTTGAATTTTTTTGTTAGGTTGGTTAGACTTTTATCGTTAAATTATTTTATGAGATTGTAGCTGTACTATTTATATTTTGAGTGCAACGAAATATTTTCAAAATTACTGTAAAATTACTGTAAATAAATTTTAACTTTTAAATTTTGTGGAATAGAACTTCTAAGGATCAAAACGGATCAAAAAAATGAAATCATTCAGTTAAAGGTGAAAGTCTCCTCTTTTACCCCATATATAATTTTATACCCCCCACGATCCCCCCGTGGAAGCTTTTTTCGTTTTACTGAAACTACTCACACAATTATTCAAATTACGCTAATCCCTATAAGTATGCAATGATGTATTATATTTAAACTGTAGGTATTTTATTGCATGCAATTTAAAGGATTTTTCAGTTTTATTTTCCCTTCAGTTATTAAGAATTGCCTGAGGAGTATTTAAGAAACAAAAAACAGGAAGATGTTCTAAGCTATGTTCAAAGCAAAATAAACTTCGAAATACCATTGGACTTAGAACAGAAATTATTTGTTTTCGTCCATCAAATTTGAATTCAAAAAGGAAACCCAGGATACCATTAAGAAAAAGTAAGCGATATCAGAGTCCAAAGGGCACAGCTTTATCCATTACAAATATAAATTAACGGGCAGGAAATCGAAGTAAGCTACCAATTAGTGTTAACAATGATTGATGGAAAAGTAGGCCAGGCTTTGACTGAAACAAAGGGTTCATCCAGCTGCATCATATGCCAAACAACATCAAGCCAGTTAAACCAAGTCTCAGACAAATCAATATATAATACCAGGCCCGTAGACAAGGGGGGAGTTTTAAGTGGTCAAACCCCTCCCCCCCCTTAGGGTCACTAAAGTATAAAGATTTAACACAAATGAGACTATTTAATTCAAAATGTTAATTTTCTTGAAAACTTCACTTAATTATTGAAAAATTTTTTTGGCCAAGTGAAAGATTAATTTTGCTTATAAGAGCCATAATCATTATATTGGAATTCATCTCCAAGGAGTTGGTATATTAAAACTCAGTTTCAATGCTCAAAAAGTCCCTGAAATCCAGTAAAATATATATATGAAAGTTATACGTAGAACGAATATAATTTTGTAAATTGAAGAAAATTAGCTTGACATTTTTTATGCCATATCTACCCAGCAAACCATAGTTGACGACTATGTCGAAATTCCGACTAATTCGTCACTGTCGTGAGCTGTCTTAAAGAAACCATTACAATTTCGTTACGCCAATATCGGAACAGTATCACTTTTTATACGAATTTATATAAAATTTTGTTATGCGACTGCTTGTTCGACATATTAAAATGCTAACAGAGTAAAATTTCCTTTCTTTCGAACTGTCTGAATGAAATCGTAACTTTTTCGTAACATTTCCTTTAGGACTCGTTACGAAACCATTACGATACTTCGTTACGAACTCCTGTCAAACCCTTAATACGATTTTCCTTACGATTTCGCAACGAAATCGGATTTCGAAATCGGAAAGATTTCGAAATATTCTTAACGAAATCGTAACAAACATTTCACAATCTTTCCGATTTCGGAATCCGATTTTGTTACGAAATCGTAAAGAATATCGTATGAAGCGGTTGACACGACTTCGTAACGATTTCGTAACGAGTCTTAACGAAAATGTTACGCAAAAGTTACGATTTCGTTCAGCCAGTTCGAAAGAAAGGAAAGCTTACTCTGTTTGCATTTCAATATGTTTTAGAAACAGTCGCATAACGAAACTCTTTATAAATTCGTATAAAAAGTGAAACTGTTCCGATATTTGCGTAACGAAATTGTAACGATTTCTTTAAGACAGCTCGAAATAGTTATGAATTCGTCGGAATTTCGACAAAGTCGCCAACTATGGTTTCCTGGGTAAGCTTATTAGACCCAAAACTTTTGAAAAGCACTCATTTGAGTGGGTTTTTTTTTCATTTTCAAAAGTGTAAAAAATATATGAACCACGAAATTAACCACATTATGGAGTATTCCGCGTAAAACGAATGACCAAAAATTTTGACATCTAAAATTTCCAACTTGGCACAAAAATAACAGGTTTCGGGAAATCACCTAAAATCTAAATATGAAAAAATGTTTGTAAAACATTTTATACAGTCCAATTTTATAGTGATTTGATGATTTTTTAATCATGTTACCAAATTTTCATTAAAAAAATTAACAATTACAGTTTTTTAAGCTCAGCATTTTAAAAATGTTTATTTTTATTATATTAAAAAATTAAAAAGCTTTTAATATACAAATAATTTAAATATAAATCCACAACCGATTAAATTCTTTAATATTCAAAAAAAGTTACTGTTTCTTTTTATAAGAATTTATCTAGCAGAGTAATTATTTTAATATTAACATGAACTTATTTTCATGTGATATCTTATATAATAAATTGGGTATAAGATACTGGTGCTGTGCAAAAACCAGTATTCGAATTACGGTTTTTGAAAAATAGTCTGAAATTTAAATGTGATTTTATCGGAGTCGATTCCTCTAATCAAAAAATATTAATAAAAAAAAATATATATAGTAATTATTATTGGAATTGAATCATGAGAAAATGAAACTGTTAAATTATTAAAGATCTTCAAATATTTTCTTTTGAATTTATTGAAAATGTCGAAATCATTTTCGAGAACAGTAATATTTTAGCCCTTAACGATAATTCGAACCAGGGTTCACACAGGTTCAAATAGTTGTACACAAGCTGGGGATCAACAAAAGCGTAAGATAGCCAAAAAGAAACCAAATCTAAAGACTAAAATTTTTTTTTTCTTCTGTTTATATGGAATGTCCATAAAAGTTGTGAGTACAGCTTCACCAGCTGAACTTATTAGAAAATGTTGCATTTTTCATAGCTGATTTTAATTTTGATTTTAATAAACTGCAAGAAATCTAACCCATTTTAACCGTTCACACTAATATTGTTGAATTAGTAAAATTTTGTCACACACATTTTTACTATTTGTGCTAATTTTCGGAATAATACTTTTTCAAAAAACAAATTAAAAATTTTCAATTTGAATCATTTTTCAACAAACCATAGGCAAAAGTCAAAAAACTAACTACTCAAAATTGATTTGTAAAAAAAAAAAATTATATAAACTCTTCTCGTCTCTCTTATGGTCATTTAAAAACAGGCATATTCAGTCTTAAAAGAAAACGGATTTGCGTAAAAATTTTCATAAATTTTCTTTCAGTTATTACTGCTATCTATCTACTTATAGATTTTTTATCAAAACTCCCCCTAAGGTAAATCCTGGCTATGGGCCTGCATAGAATAACACTTATTTGAGAGTTTAAAAAATAAAATAATTCACATTAACAAATTATTCAATTTTTGTTCTCTAAATGCTGCTAAATGAATTTTTTTTTTTTTTTTAAATAAATTTAAATCTTTTTGGGAAAATGTAACTCAGATTATGTAACTCAGCTTGAAGAGCTACAAAACATTTCAAGCTAACTATGTGATTATAAATATTTGTTAAATGTCAAAAACTATTTTAATAGCTTGATTTAAGTAGTCGGAAGCCCTAACCGCTCTTGGTGTATCCGATTGGAGAAGGCGCGCGCAAAGCAGAGGCGCCTGGCGAAAGCTGATGAGGTCGGTCGAAATCCGGACACGGGTTGTTACGACCACCTAAGTAAGTAAGTAAGATTTAAGTAGTCATTCTTTTGTTAAAAATAAATTTTTTCAAAATTAAAAAAAAGGCCTTTTTTTTAGAAATTCAAGTTTGAGTTATATTTATAATCTTGAAGCACTTGTGTATCATCATATCACAGCAGTAGAAAAATCTATGATATAATTTAATTAAACTACAATTTCAAGATTTTTTTTTACAAACACCAGCAAACTTGACGAGCAAGCAAGCAAGCAAGCAATTAAGTCAAAATCAGGTTAAGAGAATTTGTTGTTGCTGCTGCTGCTGCTGCCAAGAAAATATAACAGAGAAAAATATTATTTTTCCTGAGAAAACGTATACACTATGAAAAGCAAAACGTTTCCATCAAAGGAAAATATTATGTTTTGCATAGAAAAAACATGCTGTGCTGTTTTTTTTTTGTCGTTTATTTTTGCATTTTATTTAGTTGTTGCTGATAATGTTCCAGGTAAAATAGGTTTTGCTACAAAGAACATTTGAAAAGAAAAAAAAAAAAAACAAAAAGAAAAGTGGAGAGAGAGAGAGAGAGAGATGAACAAAATTCAAAGCTAAAAAATTTAATCTGAAAAATGTAAAATGTTTTCCGATTGAGAAAGAGGGGGTTAAAAAAAAGAAATAATTTTATGGATTTATTTTTTTCAATCGAAAAGGTGCGAAAGTATTGAGAAAAAAAAAAGGAAAAGCTATTGCAATATATAGTGTGAGAGTAGGTGGAATTGCAGCAGATGTTGTTGCAAGATGGTTCAAAGTATATGCACTTTAGTCAATAATAAATAGAATCTAGAAAATCAACAAGACAAAGTTGAACGAGAACAAACAAAATCTCAAAAGTAGATTTGTAGAGGTGCAAGGTGGCTAAATAGTAGACTAAAATAAAGTTTTTGAAGTCTTGCGCTGAATATTCTTACACTCTAAAAAATAAATACAAATTTACTATAACTATCATAGTAATTTTTTGTTTAAAATTCAACTGGAGTATAATTTCACTGCAAGTTTCATTGTAAATTTTCAATGATTTAAATTATATACAAACTTTAGTAAAATTAAGCAACATATGTTGAATTTTGCTGCAATATTAATATTAAACCATTTTTTCATCATTTATTTCATTGCCAATAGACATATGTATGTGTGTTGAATTTTCAACATCAATTGTATAATTGTTTATATCTCATAATGAACATAACATAATGAAAAATCTTATTCTCATTCAAATTTGGTTATGAGCAAGTAAGCAGCTTATTATTCAGTCCGGTATCCGCTTCTCTATCTCCAATTACAAAAATTGTGTTAAATAACGTCAATTTTAAGCAAAGATTGTAAATATTTTTTGCCTTGTAATGTACTCAATATTTATATTGGAATGTGTGCGAGAAGTGCTTAATATATATTTAAAAATTGATTTTAAAAATGCTTTCTTTTATTTCTATAACTCTAACGACAAATTGATATAGCTTCTTGGTGAAACAGACTTGAAAGTTTTTTTTTTGTTTTACTCAGATTTGTGTGTTTTATAAATATTAAATCAATCATAAAAATAGTTGAAGCTTACTTCAGTTTTAATTGCCAAACACATGTTAAATATTAGTAAATAGCAGTAGTAATTTTTATATAACTACTTTAATGTAGTAAAAGTAAACAAAAGTTGTTGAATATTATTCATATAAAGGTTGTAATTTTGCAATAGTAATACAAAAATGATAGCAACATTAAACAACTAATGTTTAAGTTTACTACAATACATATATAAAAGCTTAAATATTACCATATATTTTAAGCAAAATTAAACACCAACTGTTGAATTTTACTACATACCAATAATAAGCGAGAAATGTTGAATTTTATAAAGGTGTGCAAATTTACTACAGTTATAGTAGCTAAATTGTTGCCTACAACTATTGTAGTGAATTTCAACAAAAACTTTTAAGAGTGTATTTTTATTGTTTAAAAATGATCTCTTCTAAGCCCGTTACCAAAATTATTGTGTAAAATCATTGACAGGTATCTTATGCAGACGTCTTTAAAGTCAATCAGTGTTAAAACGTGTAAGAAATATCTTTAAAAAAATTTAAAAAAAAAAAACAACCGACTACAAAAGCACTACAAAGTAAAAAATAATTTTAATAAAAATACTTTTCCTTTCAATTTCTTGGTCATATTTAATAATTTATTTAAACATATTTTTATATATGAAATCTTATTATCCTAATATTTTTCTTATTCGTTTTATTATCATAAATATATTAATTTCTTGATGAATCAAAGGCTTTTAAGGTTGGTGCTAATATAATCAGACTTTTGATCAGAAGAAGGAGTATTGAACGATTCCGTTCTGAGAAATGTCAAACTCAACTAATAGTCTCATTTTGCATACCTAACGAAGCATTCAACGAACGAAGGCTATGCGAACGATGTTGAATTTAAGCGGGAATATGTATTTCGAACGAAGCTTGATTTGTTCGAATTACAAATTTCAAAAACACGAACGCACACTGTTTTGAACGAAATGATTGATCGGTTAGGAATACAAAATGAAGCCATAAGATCAATTCTGCTGGTGCAGCTTTGTGTGAACAGCTTCGAATGAACTCAAACTAAACTCTCTGTGTAGACCTAGCATTAGTAAACAGTTTTCCCCATGTAATTACTTAATTAACTACTTCGGCAGGGTACCGAAGCTAAAATGACCCCCCTCCCCCCCCGCGGCCGTACTGAAGTATATCCAAAGTCTTAAGACGTCTATAAAATGTTTATGTATAATCTGCAAAAATATTTGTGTCATACGCTTAATTTAATTTTACCCTTAGCTGCCACATAGAGTAATTTGTAAACAAAGTAAAATGCCACACCCACTTTTCTAGTATAAAGAATTCACATTTTACCGAAGAATATATGTATGGGTTGGATAAACGATGTGGGCGGAATTTGGGTACATACATACACGATGTCATTCAGTTTTATATATTTATGAAAGTTTTGAAATTTTGATAACGTCACTTTGTATTGAAGGTAGGAGTGGTTTTCATCCAATTTTGCCAAATATCAAAGAGTGGCTTATGTTAAATATCAAAGTTTGTATGCAAAATTTCAAGATATTTCCGTAATTTTTGCAGATTTTTAAGCGATTTAACGTTTTCAATAAAGACACTTTGTATGGGAGGTAGGTGTGGTTTTCATCCGATTTGGCCATATATCATAGTGATAGTCTATATTATATATACAAGCCTATGCGCAAAATTCCGCATTTTGCGGTTAATATAAAGCTATTTTGTTTGGGAGCTAGGCGTGGTTTTTATCCGATTTTTCCAAATTTCATTGCCAGGATTTATATTGGAGACCCAAGCTTATATGCTATTTCATGGCATTTCATTCATGTTTGTGGATTTTGAAGATATTTTACTCTTAAAATAAAGTCGCTCTGTGTGAGAAATAGGCGTGGTTTTCATTAGATTTGTGTGGATTTATATTGAATATCAACGCATACATGTCAAATTTCAAGGCATTTCATTAATGTTTGTGGAGTTTACGGTGAAAATAAAGTCACTTTGTATGGGAGGTAGGCGTGGTTTTCATCCGATATGGCCCATTTTCGAACTTGATCTTCTTTTTTTAAAATTAAATTTATATATAAAATTTCATCGCGATTGCTTGAAAATAACGGCTGTAATCGTGTCGACAGAAGGACACACGGAAATCTACTCATGAGGTGATGCTGATCAAAAATATATATATTTTTCTATACCTGCCACGCCTCTTTTTGGCCTAAAAAGCCCTTTGGCCCTTCCCTAAAAAGAGTCCCTAAAGCTATGTAGTGAATATTTTGGCAAATGATGCAAAGTAAGAAATTCCTCAGATCATGCAATCTTATGCCATGTCCGACAATGTGCGTTCAGAGTATTGAACGATTGTGTGTTGAGAAATGTCAAAATGAAAACAAAAGCGAAGAAAAGAAAAAACTTGGGCAAGTGTAGAAGGTGAGGTCTTTATATCAATATGAGCCAATAAAAGTTTTGATTTCTGCAGAGCAAGGAAAAACTACGCAGAGATGGCTGTCCTCAAGTGGAATTCATGTCACGGTGGTGGAGATGCAGAATATAAAGAGAACAAAGAAATATCACACTGAACTCAATTCTGCCAACGCTTATCTGTGTCAACAGCTTCGATTAAACTCAAACTTAACTCAAACTGAACTCTCTGTCTAGACATAGCATTAATGTAATTAATAACTCCTTCATATTGTATCCCGAAAAAAAAAACACTAACCATGAGCAAAACGCAATAGATTTTCATATGGATAAGATAGTTTCACTTTTCGTGCATTGCCTATTATTAGTGTGCTTTTGCGTGATACAAATTAAAGGGGTGTGAAATTCAAAATTTAGCAACACAATCGTTTGTAACCCTGTAGGAAAATCAACTAATTTAAAAGTAGTTGATAAAGTAGTTTTTTGTCAACCACAACTAGTTGAAATTCTGACTTTTTCCATAGAACGATCTAACATATTTTGTATGGTGATGTCCGCTAAATAAGTCAATTGACTTTCGTCTGCATATATTTTCAACTAATTGTTAAATTAGTTATATTTTAATTATTTTTTAATGACTTTAAAATAACCAATTGAAAACTATTACTGATGGCCTAAAGTTAATAATATTTGATGAAATAACATGGTTGAATATATATAAACTTGTAATTTAATAAAAATTTGCAATTAAAACATATCAGAATCAGAGTAGTTGCCGCCTTAATATAATTCAAAGTAGTTCATATACTGGTTTATTTTAAATTAGTTTTTTAATTAGTTGTTTATAAAAACAAGTTAGTTTGTTCCTATAGGGAAGTTACAATCTAAATAACTCATGCTCTTGCATTCGACGTTGAAAAGTTCTCAGCAACATTCTAATAGGGGTTGCATGATGCATTAAAATAAGATATGAATAACTTGCTTTGATATAAAAGATGGCGATTGTACAATAAAATTTGAAAAATCTTAAATGAATTAATTTCATTACATAATAAATTCAAAATGTAAAGTAAGTTTCTAGCAATTATAATAAATTAATATATATTTTTTAATTGTAGCTAAAATGTTTTTTAGGAAAAATTTTTTTTGTTTATTTTTATTTTTTTGACGTTAAATAATAAATTATATATTACAATAAACAAACTTTAAATAGCGACGCAGTAAAATGAAAAAGCTTTTTAACAATCTATCACATGATCGTATTATTTAGTTTATAGCATGCGAGCTGATGACATTCTCGATAAAAAAAATCTTAATTCAATTAAGCAGCCATAATAACCTGTTCTCAATACTAAAGAAACTATTATGAGATACTCTAAGCACACTCTAAACAAACCATAGAAAATTTACGACTTTTACATTAAAATTATTTTTTTATTGCAGCTCAAAGGTTAATCCAGACAGTCAGTCAGTCATGCTAGTTGTACGAGATCAAATCCCAAAATATTGCGTGCCAACAAAGTGAAAATAGCTATATCAACAAACACAACAACAACAACTTAATAGCTGTCACGACAAGCTATCATCTCGCTAAGAATAACAACAATTTATCTTAATTCAGCTAAATAACTCTATTTCGAAAAGAGTTTAACGGGCAAAAAGTAGATTAATGCTTAAATACTGACGACTTTTTAATGATGAATTAAGTACGCGTACTTTAAAAATCACACAAATATCCATTCAATTCACAGTTGTTGAACTTGTTGTCATGGAAAAAAGGACGCTATTTAGCATAGTAAACAGTTGGTTGCATCAGCTCAATGATGATGACGAAAATCATAGCTACTGGCAAGCTGCGACAAGCCACGCTTAAGTGTCTGTCGTAATGTGGGCGTTATTTGTGGGTGGAATGAGGTTTGCTAGCCAAGCGTAGCTTTTCTTTGATTACCAAACGAAATGTTGTTAAAATTAATGTCAATATTGTGGAAATCTCATTGATTGCTGCTGGCCAAGTATTGCTGATGCATTAAATTGTCTAGTTAGCGTAGTAAGCTTGAAGGTAGTAGGTAGCACAAATTTTCATGCATGTGTGAAGATTGCTTGATTTTGTTATTGATGTTGTTGTTTTTTTTTTGATTTTGTTGTTGCTGTGACAAAAGCATCACTGGCTTGAATGCGCAATTTTTTTATTTTTTTATTTAATTTTTTATATTGCTTAGGATGTAAGAATCTGTGAAAATATTTCACAAACAAGAAAACCGACAACCTTTTGCATTAAACCATTGACTTAGCAGGTTTTAAAAGTTTTGTAAAGACATTAGCAAAAAAAAAAAAAAAAGAAAAACAGTGACATTTAGAAGACGCTGTGTTGTGTCTTAGTTATTGTTGTGTTTGTTGCAAACACTTCAAAGCCCCAAAAGGTCTTGGAAAGAGCAATAAAGAAAAAAAAGTGACCTTTTTATTTAAGCTAAACAAGAGGTTCAATCAAATAAAAAAAAAAAGTTGATGAAATAAAAGAAAAGCGAACCTTAAATGTTACCCGACTTGTTGAGAATTCAAATGGCTAACCGAGTTACCTTTTATGTTTTTTCTTTGTCACTAACTCATTCACAAACATATTTAAGTTGTTGTTTCCGTTTTTATTTTAATTTTTCTTTTTGGTTTCCTTTATTGGTTGCCGTCATTGTTTCCCTACTCAAATACAGGCCCATATATTGGCCAACACAGCTGTCTGCATCACTTTTTGACATACGACTGAGCTTTTTATACTGTTTTTGCTAAAGCAATACATATTGTTTGCGTATAAAATTAAGAGAATTTGAAAAATTTTGTAAGAAACAACACCGGAAGTGAGCAAAATAAAAACATAGCGTATGATGTTATGAATTTATGGTAACCTAAACGACAATATATTTTTTTCAAAAAAATGGAAGAAACATTTCACTTCATGCAAATTGTGCCAATACCAAAGACGAGTCCTTATTTCGTTACTGAGTTCGTATGCTGCCGAAACGATGGGAAAACGTAGTAGCTAACGACGAACAATACTTTGAACCTGAAATGTGTAACCAGTTTTTCACAATAAAGATTTAAGTGTTTGAAAAAAATGCTATGAACTAATTCAGACTCCAAATAGTTTTATTTTTCAAAAGAATACGATGTTGTACAAAATAAACTTTAAGCTTTTTGTTTCCGAAACTCCGAAAATGGACACGGAAAAAATCACAATTTGCACAAAAATCGCACAAAAATCGCACATGCTTCAAAAACATTTTTTGACACAGAATTACGTCTTAGAGAGCTGGTTTAAGCACATGCAACATTTTTGTTCACTATTTGGGGTATACCTACAACCTTTAAAATGAATCGTACAAAGATAAAATATAAGCCAAAAGAGCTGTTACATGACGAATTAAACGAATTTCAACTTTCGAATTTGTCACTTCTTACGTAGAAGTAAAGGGGCTCATGGATAGGAGGAATAATAGATAAAGACTGTTTAATGTGCAATTTGTGTGATAAAAGGGTTGGGAAGGAAGAAAAAGAAGAAGAACTACTATATTAGTAGCTTTATAGGTAAGGATTCATCTTTAATACTATTACAAAATTGCAAAATCTAAAAATAAAATTTACATTTTCATATGAGAAAAATCAAAGATAAGTAGCCGCTTATGTTGTTGTTATGGTTGCTTGTTTGGTTCGTGCCAAAATCACGAACACAAGATCGTGTCGGTTATAGAAACAAATCGTTTTATGTGTTTCTCTCACTAGCTGGTTGTGTTGTTGTTGTTTTATTTAATATGTTTGTAAAATTTACTTTTTTACATATACGTCTGTTGCTTTCGTTTTTGTCGTTTTTTATTGTTTTTGTTTCTATTCAGCAAAATTAAAATACAATAATAATTAAGACGGATGTATGTAGCTTCAAAAAATTATATTACTTCTACGCAGTCGTATATGTACAGAGACTGAGCATAGTCGTTGTGGTATGAAAAGCTCATACAGCTCGTGGTTCATTCGGATGCGATAGTCATCGCCGAATCGAACAGCTCGAGAATCGAGTAGCTGCGTCAGTTTGCGAAACTACCCATTCCTCAGCGCCATAAAGCAGCAGGAGCGTTTTGTATAGTGTTAGTTTTGTCGATCGAGAGAAGGCTCTGGAACTTAGTGGCCCTATTAGCAATTATTGTTCTTCGCTTTATCTCGAGGCTGACTGCGTTGTTGTTATTAATGGCGGTGCTAAGGTATACAAACTCCTTGACTCCTTGACTAAAGTTAAAGCTTTATTCCGGATGAAACGTGGGAGTCTAGACGCCGCGCTCTCTTGCTTGTACACAGCATGTACTTTGTTTTATCCTCATTTATCGTCAAACCCACTTTGACTGATTCCTTTTCGATAGAGGTGAAAGCAGCGGTAACATCTCTCTTGGCTCTGCCGACAATATCAATATCATCAGCGTACGCAAGGAGCTGGACACCTTTGTAGAAAATGGTGCCATTACGATGCACACCGGCTTTTCGTACGATCCCCTCCATGATGTTCAAGAGATCGCAAGACAGTGGATCGCCTTGTCTGAAACCTCTTTCGGTTTTAAAGGTTTCGAAGAGGTCATTTCCTACCTTGACGGAGCTGCGTGTGTTGCTCAACGTCATTCTGCAAAGTCTAACCAACTTTGCAGGTATACCGAACTCAGACATTGTTGCGTATAGGCAATCCCTTCTCGGGCTATCGAATGCAGCTTTAAAATCGACAAGGAGATGGAGTGTGCCAATTTGATTTTCATGGGTTTTCTCCAGGATTTGTCGTAGCGTGAAAATCTGGTTCATGGTGGACTTTTCAGGTCGAAAGCCACACTGATAAGGTCCAATCAGTGTTTTTGTAATCGGCTTTAATCGTTCACACAGTACGCTTGAGAGAACCTTATATGCGATAGAAAAAAGACTGATACCTCGAGATATCAGTCTAAGCGTTTCCTTTCCTTTGATGGAAACCGACCATAAAATATTAGGTGGCTATTTTCTTTGATATTAAAGAAAATAATTTTTTTATTTATACTTTTAAAACAAATAAAATGTAGTATTGGCAGAAGCTAGTATTGGCAGATAAGTTGTCAGGAAAACTTACATTACTTTTTTTATCATTACTTCACGCATTGCATTAAAAATTGTATTTCCTGAACTTTAATTTTTAACTTTTCAGACTTTCATGATTGTAATATATTTGATATATCAAATACTATAAAATTTTTACACACCGAGAGAAAAACCCATAGTAAGAACATACAAGTTGGCTTTTGTGAAAGAAAAATATACTGAGTGGCAAAACTAATATGTAATAGCAAAAGTATTTGTGCAAGCTAAACATGGTTTAAAAATGAAAACTTCGATAATTTCTACAAAAATAAATTATTTGAATTGTCAAAGTTGAAGTTTATAAAATAAAGAAATTCTTGTTAAAGTACTCTAAGGCTATGTATAAAATTTCATTTAATCAACACTTAAACTAAACTAATGCTAACTTATATAAAAAAAATTGGATAGAACGAATACATGTTAAATTGTACAAAAAAATTGACAATTTGTCGTACAAATAAAATTCGATTGATCAACAAATAAAACTTGGTTGCCTTATTCAAGAACTTAGAAGGCTCCAAGTTGCCAAAGCCATTGAATAAAGTAACATAAGTTTATTGTTATTTTGCCTTAAGTTTTTTTTTTTCTGTGCATTCTATTTCTACTTAATGTATTTTTAATAAAAAAAAAAATAAAATTCCAGGACTACTCCTAGATTACTGGGATTGCATTTTTCCCGAGTTTAAAGAAAAGTCCAGATACCCCTAATAGCTACATTTAAAATGGAAAGTCAAACTTCTATTTGACTTTTTAAACTTCTATTTAATTTGTTAAATATACTAGTAAAAAATATACTAGTAAAATTTAAAAATGTTAAACATGAACCATTCAAGGAAATAAATAAACCTTTGCATAATCAAACTTCTTTCAAATCTCTTTAGTATTCAGCAGTTTCAACAAATAATCACTGAAAATATCAGGCCCAAAAATATGCAGCATTGCCTATGATATGATGAGGCATTGATTTGATGAGAATAACATTGTTGTATTTGTGAACAATGACAAAATGTTTGCGTTCATTCAAAGGTAGCTGAATTTAGTCATGCATGATGTATATTTTTAGGTGTTGATAAAAGTTATCTTATATCAACATTATATTCACACAACAATGACTTCCTTAAAAATTTACTACAAATCTCAGGCTACAATTGGAGTAGGAAAATTTAAGCCTACAAAGTAAATCAAGAGTAAACAATATATAAGTATTATACAGGCAATCCGAAAAAAAGACAAACGTATATATTATTAAATACAACTTCCATGACTGGCTGCTTTAAACCAGCATATCTAATATTTTAATTCAAAAATCAAAGGCAAAACTGAAAAAATTAAATTTAAATTTTCTAGCATTTATGTTGGCCTTTATATGAGAATAGACTATATACGGAGTGCGTTTAAATGTGTAGAGCTTTTAGTTTTGGCCTTAAGGTAGTGTCAGCCGAAGCATATGCCCGCGGGTATTCGTGCTTTTGTGCTTTTTAGCTCTACGTGTATGTATTCACTTACAAATGATTGATCATCTGTTTTACACCTTCATTTTGTATTACGAAAAAGGACACTAATGATGAGCAAGACACAAGAAGCAATCGATTTTTGTATGAAAGATAGTATTGCTTTTTGTGTCTTGCCTATCGTTGGTGTGATAAAAAATAAAGGTTGGCAAAAATCTTATGCAAAGCGAGGTTGTGTTTGTTTTGTTGCTGTATGTATTTTTATTTTACATACCAAATCTTTCTATAGCTTAGAGTTTGGTTACCTGTGCATTAAGACATTAAAATTTAAAATTTTATTGCCGGTTGGAATTCGGTCGTAAGAAGTTAACAAACAAGTAAGATCATTAAAAAAAGATTATGTACGCGATATGAAATGAATAAAAATTTTTGTGTATTACAATTTACACAGCAACTTGAGAGTATTATGTATATTAAAAAGTATGTTTACGATAAAGACTGAAAACATATGTATGGTATTTTAAAAAACTCTACAATAAAAAATTTATTAAAAAACTACATAATTTTAAAAACTCTGCAATATAATTCTTGTATGCCAAAAAATAACCATTTTAATATGTTATATTGTTGAAAATTATAATTGAAAGTAAATTATAAAATTAAAACATATATAAGAGAAAATAGAGAAAATTAAAGTTAAAGTCTTAAAATTCTTAAATTAGTTTATTAAATACAAAATCGATTGTAATTGCTAGAAGAAGCATGGATGTAATTAAAAATTAGGTGCGTGACAATTACAATAGAAGTGTCATATTACAAACACGAAATCCTGACTTTTTTAAGGGTGTTCTTTGTGGAGGTTCCAAATTACGACTGGAATTAAATTGTCATTAATTTTTTAGATCAGACAGTGCTGTTATCATTTGTGCTCAGTTTGGTCTGAAATTTTATTATGAATAGATTAACGGCAGAACAAATAAATTAAATGCACAAGCTTGCAAAGTGTGCATATTTATTAAGAAAATCGCGATTTAATTCGAAAATGTTACCGTGCATTTTACGCTCAGCATGAGCGTCCATCCGAGCGAAATGATTCAATACACCGTCGCGCCCATCAATAGGAGCTGTCCACTTCATGGAAAATTTTTCATAAAGATCTCATCATATGCCCTAATAAGATAACATAACATAACATAACATAACATAACATAACATAACATAACATAACATAACATAACATAACATAACATAACATAACATAACATAACATAACATAACATAACATAACATAACATAACATAACATAACATAACATAACATAGCATAACATAACATAACATAACATAACATAACATAACATAACATAACATAACATAACATAACATAACATAACATAACATAACATAACATAACATAACATAACATAACATAACATAACATAACATAACATAACATAACATAACATAACATAACATAACATAACATAACATAACATAACATAACATAACATAACATAACATAACATAACATAACATAACATAACATAACATAACATAACATAACATAACATAACATAACATAACATAACATAACATAACATAACATAACATAACATAACATAACATAACATAACATAACATAACATAACATAACATAACATAACATAACATAACATAACATAACATAACATAACATAACATAACATAACATAACATAACATAACATAACATAACATAACATAACATAACATAACATAACATAACATAACATAACATAACATAACATAACATAACATAACATAACATAACATAACATAACATAACATAACATAACATAACATAACATAACATAACATAACATAACATAACATAACATAACATAACATAACATAACATAACATAACATAACATAACATAACATAACATAACATAACATAACATAACATAACATAACATAACATAACATAACATAACATAACATAACATAACATAACATAACATAACATAACATAACATAACATAACATAACATAACATAACATAACATAACATAACATAACATAACATAACATAACATAACATAACATAACATAACATAACATAACATAACATAACATAACATAACATAACATAACATAACATAACATAACATAACATAACATAACATAACATAACATAACATAACATAACATAACATAACATAACATAACATAACATAACATAACATAACATAACATAACATAACATAACATAACATAACATAACATAACATAACATAACATAACATAACATAACATAACATATCATAACATAACATAACATAACATAACATAACATAACACAACATAACATAACATAACATAACCCCAGCTTCTTATGATCAATTGTGTTGTACGTGTTTGAAATGTTTGAACACAAATGATTGAGAACTGAACCTACAAGCTTTATGCCGACTTCGAACGGCTTATGTTCTCAAGAAACTTTTCATGGCAGTTTTTACTCTCTGAGGCTTGCCATTGTCTGCATAAAGGTGACGGCCGAACAGAAATATTAATTCATTTGGAAAAACTTTCTGTGTCAGGTGGGAATTAAATATCTGGCGTATGGCCAACGCACTCTAACGACAGTGCCACGACCGCCACCATAACATAACATAACATAACATAATAAGTAATAAATTGTAATGAAACGGAACAAAAAATTTCAGCTTCTCCTGTACAGTAAAATGTTTTTATTACTCTATTTTAAAAAAATGCATTTTCTTAAAGAGCTGCTAAGTTTAAATAACCCCATCGACATCAATATTATTTGCAGCTTCGTTATTAAGCGATATAATAGCAAGGTCGTAAAATTTTGCCTGTACGTAGCTTCGTAATTTCAACAACAATATCTTTTTCTGAGGTTTTGTTGTCGAAATGGTGTCACCCTAAAAATGGTGACAATGGGAATGGACCACCTTATAAACGCCTTTGCAATATATATCTAGGTAAGTATAATTCTACTATACAATCAGTACAAAAGCTTGGGTCAATCCTAATTTTAAGAGTTGTTGAAAGAAACAAAAACTAACTAAATTTAATGTGCGATTATATGGGTTATCACTTGTGTCTGACCGAATAATTGGTTTCGGTTTTGGCCTGTTACAGCTCTTTTTGCCAGTTACCGAAACTGAAAATTCAAAATCTCATGCAACATCTCAAATTTTCTATGATAACAACAAAATGTTATTGGAAAATTCAATAACTATTAATATTATATAACATTTTATATTTACAGTTTCTGTTTTATATGATAGTTTCCTTATTAATTTTCATAAAATAAAATTATTTAAAATAGATTTTTATTTTCATATAAATTCTCAGTTCCGGTTTTAGCTAAATAAAACAAAAAGGTAAGAATTTAGGTTTCAGTTTCGGCCAAAATTTCAGTTTTGCTTGGACACTAGTTACCACTTTCATGGTGGCCCCATTTTGATTTTTTTAACCTGTCTTGATCTAAGCTACAGTGAATTGACTTATGTCAACCAGCTGCGCGATAATGAGTGTGCTTCAAATTTTCTTATTTTTGTATCGAAGAATATTTTCAGGCATAAAACATATGCCACATGAACTTTGGTTCGGGAATTGTTTTGGTATATCAAAAATATTTAAATATATTTTACCAGAAAATGGCACATTAAGGCTTTAATGTGCAAATTTTGACAGCTTACAACTACAACAAGATTAATAGTTGAAATTTAAGAACTCATAAAATTAATTTTAGAGAACATTTTGAAACCACATTAAATAAACATTTCGTGTAATAAACGACTTAAATCACACTTATTGAAAATGAAAATTATTACTTTAGCAATAATTGAATCAACAGCATCACGAAAAACGCCTAAATGTAGGCAACAAAATTAAAATTTTCCCAAAAGCACATTAATAAAATATATTCCCTCAAATATGTTGGGGGGGGGGGGGCGGAAATGATACAAAAGAAAATCCACTCACAGCACCTAACTTAACTGATTATCAGTGATATTATTAAAACCTGTTCGACACGTACACAAACTAATGCACAGAATGAATGGCACACTCACTGGCACTCACACGCACGCACCTGTTAAGCTACTTCGTTATATTTTTTGTGTGCGTAATCGTTAACGTGCTTATTAGTGCGCTATGCATTAAATATCAATTCTGACGCTCAAAGCAACCATCAGCAGCACCAACAACACCATCAGCACCAGCACCAGCAAAAAAGCAGCAATCACCTGTATAAATGTCAAAGTTAAACGAGGTCTAAAAGCATGCTACACTTTTGCTACAGCCGCGCGCTGTTGAGCTAAACGTGTAAATTAATAATTTAACAGGATTAACAAATTTAAATGCTGTAAAATAGGTATTTACAACTTACTCTAGCATGCAACAACAACAATAGAAATTAAATTAAAAATCATTCGAAAGAAGTTGTTGCTTTTGTGGCTGTGTGCGTGTGTGAGTGTCATCAAAGCAACAACTAAAACTAGCTGAAAAAAAAGTTTTAATAAAATTACATTTTAATGGCCTCGCCCATTGACGAAAACGCATTATTTTGCGTAAACTAAAATTACAACAACAGAGAAATGTCAGAACATACATAAAATTTATAATAAAAATACCGACAAGAATAATAAAAAAAAAAAAAAAATTATATTTCGCCATTATATTTCGCATGTACGTGTGCTTGAAAGCAGCACTTTATTTTATATATATATATATACTACTTAAGCATAACTTGCTCACGCACATATCTGCAGCTTAGAGCCGGAAGACATACACACACCATTAAATGTTATGCTTTGCCAAAACACCAAAAAAAAAAAAAAAAACAAACAAGACTCGTCTGTGCAGTGGGCGCAACTGTTTATTTTGTTTTTGCGGTCGTTAAACGTTAATTTTTGTGGCAAAAAATATAGAAATATACTTAAATGCCTTCATATTACGAAAACCATAAATGTGTGCACGTGTGTATGTGTGTGTATGTGTGTGTTTGTTTGCATATTAATTATTATTAATTAGAGCGGTTATATTGTCCAACACTAATAATACCAACACCAGGCACTAAACGCTGCGGTCGGATTCTACCTCTACGTTCATCTTTATTTAAAATTTATGATAAAGTCTTGGGGGCACAAAACACTTATTGTTGTTGTGGTTAAAACGTTTATGCTTTCGGCTTTTTATTTCATCTTTCTGCTTAATTAATATTGAGGCCAAATTTTAGGCGCTGCGCAGTAATTGTTATAAAGTAGCTTAAAGCTTTAAGAACTTGCAAACTTGCTTAAAGAATTTCAGATATATTAGTTTATCATCTCTTCGGCTGAAAATTCGGAAAACATATTTTTCATATTTAACATATATTTTTGTACTAATATAGCATGCTAACAGAAAATGCAAGCTTAAATATATGTACGTGAGATTCTGTACTGTCTTATAAAAATTTTTACATACTGCTAATACCTGTTTTTTTTCATTTTCATTTTCATTTTTCTACGGGAATCCAAAGTCATATTTCTTAAAAGCAATACCAGCAATACTCGATGTGTCGGGTGTAGGGCAACTATATTGAAATATAATAAATATATTCAAAACTTTTATTAGACCCTTAGTTTGACATCACGTTTATTTTCCAATACCCGTTCCAGATTCCCAGTAGCACAACATCACCAAATAGTAATTCAATTTTGACTTTCAATGTTCTGTCTTACTTCCAAAGCTATTCGTTATCAAATAGTTGGCTTGTATGGGCGGAGCCATACCTTCTTGTCCAATGCCAGTTCCAGTTTTCTATTAGAAGGACATCACCAAACTCTATTCTAAATTTTAATGTTCTGTGGCCTTTACTTCCATAGCTATTCTGGGAAATTTGACTTATATGGGCAGAGCAACGCCCCGTTTTGCAATGGCCGTGCCAGTTTTCCATTAGATAGAGCAGACCAATTAGTAACTTCATACTAAGTTTCATTTTTAACACAAATTTAAATTGTATGAGAAGTGCTATGTCCCCTTTTCCAATGCTCGTTCGTACCGAGTTTCATTGATGTGTAACTTATAGTTCGAAAGTTATTTCGAAAATTCGAGCTGCTGAAAAAATTCCAGTCTCCACGTCCAACGCCCATTAAATAATACCAGTGGAATGGCACGTATAAATTGAAGTCGAATACTTAATTCAAAGCTACCAAAGCTATTCGATAACACAAATTTGTTTTGTATGGAAGGTGCCACACCTATTTATTTATGTATATAAATGGGCGGTAAAAGTAGGCGTTCCATTATCTATAAATATATAGTGACCGCCACTTGGACCCATAGCATCTACATAACAAGTTTCACTAACAACACATGCATAGCTCAGAATTATAATGATTTCTGAAGCATGAAGTTGTTTTTTGAGATTCTCATACAAAAATACTTTCCGGAAAAATTTTCATCTTTTCTGGCTTATTTTTTAAAAATTTTGTTTTATATAAACCCACATAATACAAAAAAATCAACCAAATCGGTCGAATCGTCCTCAAGTGATGATCGGTCATACATGCAGCATTTGATTTTTATTTATATAGATTGTTTTTGTGGCGACCGTGGCGTAGTGGGTAGAGTGTGTGGCTCATACGCCAGAGAATCCAGGTTCGAGTCCCCCATCTGACACAGAAAGTTTTTTTCGATTGAATTAATTTTTCTGTTCGGCCGTCACCTCTCTGCAGACAATGGCAAACCTCAGAGAGTATAAAACTGCCATGAAAAGCTTCTTGAGAACATAAGCCGTTCGGAGTCGGCATAAAACTTGTAGGTCCAGTTCTCGATCATTTGTGTTCAAACATTTCACAACACATACAACACAATTGATCTTAAGAAGCTCGGTCAAAGTCCTTTAAAGGGCTGAAATGGCCATTTCGTTTTTTTGCGATTGTTTTTGTTTTACGCTGCACTTGTCTTAAAAAGGCTTAAATTCCGACTGTAGAGAATCAATGTAAGAAAAAACAAGAAAAAAAAAAAAACACAAAGGACCGCTTAAAACGGCTGATAATGGTTTTCAATAAATTTTAACAATATTTTTTATAAATTTTTTATTGAACTTTAGCACATTATTTATTTTTCATATGAGTTGAAAAAATATTTTCTACATTTCCACTTAACTATATTAAAAGAGTTTTTATGCCTAACTTTTAAAATGGTGAAAAACGTCATTTTTGTTTTTTTGGCTAGAATTGTAAATTCATTGCCATTATTCAATTTGCGATTAAAATTTGCGATTTTACATAGCGCAGTTCTGTAAAAGTCATAACTTCCAGCTGTAGGGTGTGCATTTTTTTATTTAGATTAAACCAAATCTCAGGGGATGCCCTCTATAAATGCGAAGCATTGTGTTGATTCGAAAGACGAGTGATAGTTGTAGGGTGGAAAGATGGAGTAGTATCGGTGAAGATTTGATTTAAATTTACACATATTGAAACTGCCGGGAAACACGCCCGCAGGGAGATGTTGATCCACAATTTTACTGAGCGACTGGAGAAAGAATTACCTCGGTAATGTGATGTTCTATTGGGCAAAGAGGCAATGGTAAAGAGATGGACTTTGAGAGCTGCCCGAGTGAACTTAGGAAACAAACGAGCTGGTGGCGTCAGGCAATGTAATCCCCCTTGAACACTCCCATGTATAAAAAAAATGCAAAAGTTATATCAGTCTTTTCCCTAATCCTCTGAATTTTTGTAAAAAATACTCAAACACAATACTGTAATAATTTTTGTAGACTCAAGTATCTAACATTAACAATAAGGATGCTAGCGTTTAAAATGGACGATGCACAGTGTTAGATTTGGTCAATATGGCAGGACAAAATTTAAAATTTTTGTTAAATGGTATCTTAGTTCATTCTTATGGCCTGTTTTCAGCTCTCAAGTAAGGCATCATTTTCATATATAAAAACTGAAAAGTAATCAAAAATAATTTTCTTTTTTAAAAATTACTTAAAAGCAAATCCAGCTCGGAAGGAAAACAATTTTTTCATACTACTTTTTTTTTGATGAAAAACGAATACGAAAACATTGTGAATATCAAGAAATATATGCTAGTCACATTGTTTCTTAAAGTAAATTTTGTGAGAAACAATGTGCTTGCAATAATCTTTATTATAAAAAACATTGTTATTGCGGTCTGAGGCAAGTTTTGAACGAGAATATGTAATGTTTTGCTAAAACATGTTGCGAAAATGTTCACATTGGGTCAAATCCTTTCGAGATATGTTTAAAATAAAAATGGATCAAATTACTAAGATACGCAAATTTAATTTGTAATCCTCCTCTAATTAATTCATACTCCACTGGAAAGATCCATAATTTTTTTAACATATAATGCCAAATATATAAAAAAAGATACAGTAAACACTTCGATAAGCATAGAGTAAGAAAGTTGCCGTAAAATTGCCTTGGTAAAGGCTTTGCGACGTTTGATCCACACTTTTCCATCCACAACCGAAGACTGTCTCAAGAAGTGCAAGAAATTGAAACAGTAAAAACCATTAATAACGTATAATCCTTGGTTTAAATCACTCAAAGGTAATAATCAGTAAAAAGAAACAGTTATATTCTCTTCACATTGTTTCTTCAAGTAAATTTGCTTACTTCAAAGTTACAATATGGTTATCAACAACTTCATAGGCCTATTCAACAGCTTTTTAGGGTTTAAGGAATGGTTTGCTGGGATGATCAGAGTAGTAGAGTTATAGCCGCATATTTGACGGTCGAAAGAAAACAATTTAGGAAGTCAACAAGTTATTTAATTTCTACTATGACTAACTGCTGTATACCGACGTTGTCCTTCACGAAAAACAATGTAGCTCTTAGTCCACTCAAATACAGGAAAAGTATGCGCAAAAAAATACTCGGTTTTATAACCATTTTCAGCAAAGCTGACGATTGCTCATTAGGAAACTATCAGTACCACGTTTCGGGCTTTGTAATAGAAGGATAACGGGGCAACTACTGTCAGGTAGTACCAAAGTCGTATTGTGTCGTATATCGTATAAAACGATATGCAACATTTGATCTATCTTTTTCCATCAAAAATATTGTATATGTACCCAATCTTGAAAAGTGAAAGTGAAAGTGAAGTGATTCAAAAGTGAATCTGGATATAGAATACACGAACGTTTCGTTAGGTATATATTTACACAGAGTTTTCTAACGGTCAGACCGAAATTCACCAAAGGCAGAGCAGCGCAGCACATTTCCAAGCTTCGTATCAAGCTTATCATACCGTTGATACAGACTGAAAAGTTGACACTTCTAGCTAAGGTTAGTCCTATGCTTAACTGCAACGGCTTTTGTCTTAGCCAACCCTGATTGGAAGACAGGACATGGAGAAATTTCCCAGCAGCTAGATTTACCAACAAAATGTTCTTACATTTTTATACATATATCATTCAAAACAAATTATTTTATTTTTGTGTGCTGTCAAAAATACTTTCATGCTACTTTTTTCATTCAAGAAATATATAGAAAATTTTACTTGACTTATTACTTTAGAGCTGAAAAGAGGCCTTTAATAAAAAATTGTTCAGGAATTGGTGCTTCATTTAGTTGTCTATAGAAAAATATAAATTTTCATATTTTTATTGATAGCTTATACAATTTCAACATAGAAACACGAAAGTGTATTTTTAAATGCATTCAGGTTTACATGTTAATGATCGTGGGCTAATAAAGGACTTCTTGAAATAGAAATATTTTGAAAAGTTGCAAAAAATTACAGCTAAATGTTTTAAATACATACAATCTACAATACTTAAACATAATAAAATATATATTTCATATAATATATGCTAACAAAATTTATTGACAGTTCAACAAAATATAATAGAAATTTTTGTTTTTCACTATTTTTTGCTAAACTTTCTATGGATAATTTTAATAACTTGGGTATATAAACAATTTATTTTATTGGATATTAATCTACATAGCCACTTTCAGAAAAATTTTCCACTACAAAAGAATTATAAGAGTTCATAACTTTAATCAATAAACTTAATACAAAAACTGCCAATAAATGCTGGGAAATAGTTTAAGAATACACATAATCACAGTTGTTCAACTAACGTTTTAAATATAACGAGGTAACCAATAATTTTTAAAATTTTAGACATGACTTTATGTATTTATTAACTATATTTAAGAGCACAAAAATTATATTTTTTGCAAATACTTTTTGAATTTTATTTCGCTAGATTGAGAAAATCTCACATTGTGCGATGCAAGCATTTTTGCTATGTTTTTTTCCCATTGTATCACGCCTTAACCTAACCTAACTTAGCTTTTGTGGAGCATGTCTGACGGTATACTTTGAGTTCTACTTTACTCTATAGTTCTTACTTAATACAACAAACATTATTTCACGAGGCGGATTTTGGATATAAAACTGGCCGAAAGCCGCTTTAGTATTTACGCCTTAAAGCATGTTTTAGTTGCTGCCGGAATGTATGCAACAAATATGTTAAGCATAACTTTTTTGCTCAAAAGAAGAGCCTTATTCCAGTTGTACTCAGTTACATTTTACAAGCATACTTTCAGGCTTCTTGACACATCTTATACTTCTTTCATTTTGTTCAACACACTAAAAAGTGCCCGGCAGCTGGTGCTGTTACTATAATTAGATAATTTTCTTAACATTCCTTGCAGTATCATCAAAAGCAACATTCTGAACATCATCATCATCGTTTTCGTCATCAATATAAACATCATCATCATCAATATTATCATCATCATGATTGTAGTTGCCAGCTTGATGTTGAGTCTAAAAATTATCATTACCAACAGCCGTCAGCCAAGAGTTAAACGCCAAGCGAGAGAGTGCCCAGTTTTTTGTTAATAGCAGCAATCAGCAAGCATTGCACAAGAACAAAAGTCATTTAATTGATCTAATAAAGTGAATTTGATAAAAATATTCCTTTCACTCTAGTTTTATGGAAAATCTAATAAGACCGTTAATTAGTAGTCTTGAGTTGAGACAAAATGTTGTCTTTTGAATGAATACATGATGAATGAAAATTCTCATAATTTTTTTTGTTTTACTTTTTTAACAATTTAGGTAACTTATGTACAGCAAAACCTCGCTTATCCGGCCATTGATCAACCGAGCAAATGCGTTATCCGAGGCAGCGGACTTATCCGAGCACCATGCGTTAATTGAGGTGTTATAAATTTATAACAAATAAATGATAAAAAATAATTCTGAATAAAAATTATAAAAATAATAAGGCAGGATGACAATATAAGCAAACTGTATTATAGTCAGATAACCAGATAAAAAAATCTATAAACATTTTATTGAAAAAGTCAACGAGTTTTTTTTTTTTGCTACATACCAAAAATGTACAAAAATTGGCGATTTTATTGATTAAAACCTTAAGTTTAACAAAGTGTCTTAAAACATTTTAAGAAAAAAAAAAAAAAAAAAAAACGAAATGGCCATTTCAGCCCTTGAAAGGACTTTGACCGAGCTTCTTATGATCAATTGTGTTGTGTGTGATGTGAAATGTTTGCACACAAATGATCGAGAACTGGACCTACATGTATTACGCCGACTCCGAACGGCTTATGTTCTCAAGAAGCTTTTCATGGCAGTTTTTACTCTCTGGGGTTTGCCATTGTCTGCAGAGAGGTGACGGCCGAACACAAAAATTAATTCAATCGAAAAAACTTTCTGTGTCGGATGGAGGATTCGAACCTGGGTTCTCTGGCGTAAGAGTCCGCCACATTTTAAGAAATAATATAAATTATATTTGATATCAGTTTTTGCTTATATAAGAAAATGTGTGCAGTTTATTTTTTTTATTAAGAATCAATCAACACATTAAAAATGGAGAAAAAAATCAATCTTTTAGATAAGTTTTCTTTGTTGGCTAATTAGTTGGGCTAATTAGTTCCAACATCACGGTGGAACTGTCCACTTTCAATTTCTACAAACTGTAACTGCTCTAAGCTGCGACGATTATTAAACGATAAAAGCGATAATTAAACCCATTTTTCCAAAATATTATATGGTTTCCTCTGAAGATGTGCATTTTAAGATGCAAGCCTGCAAGTATGCAATGTAAGTATGCAATGTTGTAAACAACTTCTTCCAGCAATAAGTAAAGGCAAAAAGTATCCCTCAGAGTATACAGGGTGTCCCAGACTTAAAGTACTATAATGTGGGGGCTGATTCCTCGTGATGAGACGAGCAAAAAATCGTATAGGTGGGGGTGGTCGCAAATGCCCCCCTAGGGAGCTAGGAGGGAAAAACAAAAAAATAGGTGTCGTAACGTTTTAATCCATAGCTAACATATCTCTGCAACGATTAAAAAAAAACATAACTTTTTGAAAAGAAAATTAAATTTGCTTTAAATTATTTTTGCAAAATTTTTCCATAAAGTCATAAACAAAAAATGTATAAGCACCTGAAGTCAAAAAATTGGTTTTTTTCTTTAAAAATTCAACTTTCAAGGCAATTTTCTCAGAAAAAAACCAAATGTTTTATTATTGTTTATGACGCAGTTTTTTTCCTTGGTCAATTCTCTAAAAATTTTCTAAAACCGTAACAAAAAATAATGTCTGCGTACTCTGAGTTGGAAAACATTATAACTCTACGATCGGTGAAAGAATGTGTCGATTCAGGCATGTGATGCACTTAATAATGAGAAATTGCTTTTTTTTCTTAATTCCGTTAAATCTAACTGTTTTACTAGTTATTGTAAGCAACAAAAAAATAAAGTCGCCTTGCTTGCATTAAGTACCCCAGTGGGAGGAAAAAGTGGTAGAATCGGAAAATCGATATTATACGAAAAATATTATCTCTGAGGTATAAACAATGTATGATGGATTTTTAGAGAATTGACCAAGAAAAAAAACTGCGTCATAAAAAATAATAAGACATTTGGTTTTTTTCTGAGAAAATCGCCTTGAAAGTTGAATTTTTAAAGAAAAAACCCTATTTTTTGACTTCAGGTGCTTATACATTTTTTGTTTATGACTTTATGGAAAAATTTTGCAAAAGTAATTTAAAGCAAATTTAATTTTCTTTTCAAAAAAGTATGGTTTTTTTTAATCGTTGCAGAGATATGTTAGCTATGGATTAAAACGTAACGACACCTAATTTTTTGTTTTTCCCTCCTAGCCCCCTAGGGGGGCATTTGCGACCACCCCACCCATACAATTTTTTGCTCGTCTCATCACGAGGAATCAGCCCCCACATTATAGTACTCTAAGTCTGGGACACCCTGTATAAAGATTAATATTAGGGCTATTCACAATATTGAGTATTTGACATTGCAAATTTATGCAATTGTAAAAATTTGCCATCAATCGTGAGAGGTCATTTTCGATTTACTTTTCAATACTTGTTGCAAAGAATAAAATTAACAGCTGATACTCACTGACTGTTTAATGAATTTTCTATTGTGTTTCTTTCGTTTAATTCGTTTGTTTTTTATTTACATATTTTCCATATCTTTGTTTTTAGCGACATTATTTTTTTGACAATCATCTGTTAGCTTACAGTTCAGTATTGCATATGTGTAGTAAATATAAACTATGGGCTTGTAGTGTTGCATATTAACACAAGCGTAGTAAATGCATTTCTGTATATTGTGTTAGTGTAGAGTAAAAATATACACTACCATTTTGAAAAAGCTATGATGCAAGATCATTTGCATCTGATTGTGAACAGCCCTATTGTATTTTTATAATCTTTTTTGCTTTCCATGTTTTGCAATATTATTAACAGATATTAATGTACGAAATTTATTAAAATTGAGCGTAATGAAATTTGTTTAAAGAGGTATAATTTCATGAGAAGTTATGTGTACAAATCGTTCTTCATTGTTATGCATAAATAATAATGTATTTCATGTAAAGGAATTGACTTGGACTAATTAATTACTCCGATTTATTTTATGTTAAATAATTATTAAATTGTATTGCAATTGCGAGGTGAGCAAATTTTTTTTTAAGTTTACACATATATTTCAGATTCTTGAGTGAGCAGTTTTATTAAAACTTCAATTCGAAAGAAATTATTGTGTTTTCAATGTTTGTGTTATATGGGAGTTAAGCGTGGTAGTCGGCGGATGTCGGCAAAATTTGTTGTAAGTGATCTAATATAGTCCATTTCAACTTATATACCCAATTTTGTTGGTATACGACTACTCCTTCTTAGTGCTATGCAAATATCATATAAAAAGCATGGGAGCTGGGCTTGGGAACTTTTTTTATTTTAAATCTACATATATATATATCAGATTTTTGAGGGAGTTCTTTTGATATAACTTCAATACGAAAAAAATATAGCGTATTAAAATTTTGTGTTATATGGGAATTTCCGTGATGGCGCACGTGACGATCGTACGACTTTAATGAGTGAAAAAAGAATGAAAAATTTCATTGCAAAACAATTTCCATATTTTGATTTTCCAATACCTTACTAACCACACTATACAAGGTATAAAACCTAAGAGTTGCCAAAAGTTCGGCTAGATAGAAGCCACCAAAAATGATACGTTACGTGACAAAAAATAGAAGTGGTTTTTGACTTGGATCACAAAATTAGTAAATTTCTGTAAATTGGCAAGATTTTTTCTATAAAACTTTTTTTAGAAGGATTTGAAGTAGTATAAGTTTATTTTCAAAGTAATCAAATTTAAAAAACCTTTTGTCGTTTTTTTTTTTATTGGGCTTAGTATGAAACGTTACGTGACATTTTTTTCTATTGTAATTCATTTGGGTAATTAAGTAATTAGGCAATTAAGTAATTATGTGATTTAGTTATTAAAAAACTAATTTAATATTTTCTGTCTCTCCCTGCCTCAACCATTTTTCATTGTTTTTAGCCAATGCCTTTCATTTTTACTAAAACAAAAACGTTTACAAAACATTAACTAAAAAGAAAAATTACATTTGTGAAACAGTGTAGAGGATTTGTTCATCATGGTAAATGAATTTATATTTAAATTGCTTAAATCAATAAAATAAAAATGTTTCTCTTAGACAATATCATTAAATAATAAGTTTTTAATAACATTTAATTTTCGTGTCATGGTGGACTTTTTGGCGGAAATGCCCATATGAGAGGTAGGTGTTGTTGTGAGCAGATTTAAAAATTTTTTTAATAAATTCTAATAGAGGTAATTTCAACTTTTGTACCAAATTTCATAGTTCTGCGGCAACTCCTTCTATTTTTTTCCAAAATTTGTATGGGATGAAACCACTGTGCGATGGGTTGGAAGCATTAATGCTCAAACTGTAATCATTTTTGGCCACTATTACAGTGCTTTTACAACATGCTTTTTTGAAAAATGTTAAGCTTGAAAGTATGCACATGTCATTGAAAGGCAAGCATGTCACTGATAGCTATCAACTTAATTTGATGTGCATACTTTCAGTCGGAACAATTTCGAGAACAGTAGATGTTGGGAAGAAACTGTATTAATCGCAAGAAAAAATTACAGTTTGAGCGATATTAGGTGCAGAGCATTGTGCTTGCCTTTTATATATTAAGAATAGCTGGCCAAAGTGGTCTGCGGCTTCTCCACGTACTTTTTTTTTTTTATTATTACGCAAAACCTTCAAAACCAATCAATCGCCTTGCGTTCAAAAATAAAAAAAATTTTGATCGCACTACAATGTCTCACCACTCCGACTGTTTTTTGACAGTTTCGATTGAAAGCAACAATAAAAACTTTTGAACGCCATTCAAACGAACGCCGCGTGACCTCAGCCTTTGAAGTAAAGAATGTCAAGCAAAATAAAAAAATCTTTTCTTTTGTGCTTGCTAGTTGAGCAAAAAAGTGAAGAGTAGAGACAAACATGGAGTTTATTGAAACTCTCGCAACACAAGCACGTGAAAAAAACGATCAACGATCGTGGCACCAGGGATAGTTTCTTAAAAATCTTAACACTTTAAATAAACACACTTATTACTAAAATTTCGAAACAAAACTAGCTTTATACAAAGCTTTAGCAAAAATGTGACATTTTAAAACTTGTTTCATTAAAATCGATCCAGCACTTTTGCAGTTTAGTAAGGTAATTAGGTAATTTTATATAATATCATAGATATATCTGAAAAAACCGTGATTTTAAAAAATTAAAGTTATTTTGAGTTTTTTTGAGTGAGAAAGCACCAGAAAAATTCTGACTTCGATTCTGAATTAAGTCCATCACAAGCCTTTAAAAGGAAATTTATGCTCTAGTTTCTGTGTTTAAATTTCGATGACCACAGAAGCCATTATAGTGGCACCCTACCTTTTATAGCGACACGGATAGAAGTACAGACAGACGGAATGGCTAAAAAGACTCAGAAGGTGATGATGTTCAAGAATATACTTTAAGCCGTATCACTTTATAGGGGGGGGGGGGGGGGGGGGAGAATATATAAATCTAACCGCCTTATTTGAACAATAATGTCGAGATAATTTCGGGAGTGAAACAATTTTTTGTGGGCTTCGCAAAAACAGCGAAGTCGTTTTTATTTTCCTTAAGTCGGTTATTTTCATTCCGATTATTGAGATTTTATTTAATCGTTGAAAAGGTCTCCGGCTATGTTTATAAGAGCAGACTTTTATTGATAAGCCAAAAAGTTATAATTTTTGTATACGAAAATACAAATATCTTTATGAATAAAAGTAAGCATTTTTTTTGCAAATCTTTAATAATATTTCAAGAATTTTTAATTCTACATTAGCAAAATTTGTGTTGATGGGGTTTTTTAGAAAGTTGAGTACTGAGTATTATTGGAAGTCGACAAAGCAGTTCGAAGACTTCAAAACATGTACATAGCTCTTAGGAAGACCTTTTCAACAATATATAAAATTAAGTAATCGCTATACAACAACCGAGTTATGGAAAAAACCGATACCGCTATTTTTGAAACACCCATAAAAAAAAGTTTCTCAACATACCTGTTTAAATATGGCGGTAACATTGAAAACCTTTATCAAAACTGCTTAATATACATTTTCCTATTTCCTATATGGCCACGCCTACTTGTGGGCATTACGTACCTTGTACACAATAATTTTTAACCTAACGCAGTGCTCTTGATCCTTAAGTGCTCTGGTGCGGGGTTTTCTGATGCAGCAAGTGTTTTGGTGCCATCTACTTTGGTCTATCTCACAGTGGCTACTCGTTCAAAAAAACACTTTTTTTAAGATACTCTATAGCGCCGCTAGAATGAACCAGAAGTATGTAAAAATAGAGCCTTGCATGAATATATTCACCAAGCGAACATACACTGCTTCTCTGTTGTAATCGAATAAATGTAAACAACAGGACGTGTAGCACAGGTTAAATCTGCGCAAGAGAATAACTATTTATTTGTTCTCTGTTCTCTTTTCATACACTCTTGCAATGAGCTGAGCTTGCGAGCTACGCGTTGTTTCAGTTTTTTCTCTAAGCACTTAATAACCTACACGAATACTCAGGAACCTGCTGCAGTGACCTGAATAAGAGTTAATATGTTGGGTTTTCCCCGCTATAAGCTTTATGTTATTCTTAATGCATAGTCAATTTGATGTTGGATAGAGGTGCAATCAAACGCATTTATTTATTTATATTCAGGGTATGAACACTCATGTTTGTGTTATTTTTTGTTGCTTTATTTGCTTCCTTCTATACAAAAACTGTCGAAAATAGTTTATATCGGCCGTAGCTGGACTCCTAGAGGGGTCAAATATATGAGTTGGTCCTATTATTTTTTGCCCCTCAACATTTCTTCCGAGCACATCTACATCCTATCTGACACCCTTCTTTGGGTCCCCATACAAAAAGCACAAAAACTGTCGAAAATAGTTTATATCGACTGTAGCTGGACCCTACAGGGGTCAAATTATTTGCTTCCTTCTATACAAAAACTGTCGAAAATAGTTTATATCGGCCGTAGCTGGACTCCTACAGGGGTCAAATATATGAGTTGGTCCTATTAGTTTTTGCCGCTCAACATTTCTTCCCAACACATCTACATCCTATCTGACACCCTTCTTTGGGTCCCCATACAAAAAGCACAAAAACTGTCGAAAATAGTTTATATCGGCCGTAGCTGGACTCCAAGAGGGGTCAATCATATAAGTTGGTCCAATTATTTTTTGCCCCTCAACATTTCTTCTGAACACACCTACCCCCTACTCACCACCCTTCTTTGGGTCCCCATACAAAAAAGGCAAAAACTGTCGAAAATAGTTTATATCGACCGTAGCTGGGCCCCTAGAGGGGTCAAATATATAAGTTGGTCCTATTATTTTTTGCTCTTCAACATTTCTTCCGAACACATCTACATCCTATCTGACACACTTTTTTGGGTCCCCATACAAAAAGTACAAAAACAGTCGAAAATAGTTTATATCGGCCGTAGCTGGACTCCAAGAGGGGTCAATCATATAAGTTGGTCCAATTATTTTTTGCCTCTCAACATTTCTTCTGAACACACCTACCCCCTACTCGCCACCCTTCTTTGGGTCCCCATACAAAAAAGGCAAAAACTGTCGAAAATAGTTTATATCGACTGTAGCTGGACCCCTAGAATGGTCAAATATATGAGTTGGTCCTATTATTTTTTGCTCTTCAATATTTCTCCAGAACACATCTACCTCCTATCTACCACCCTTCTTTGGGTCCCCATACAAAAAACATATATTTTCTACGAACTAACGAATAATAAAAATATTCGCTAAATATTCAGGGTATGAACACTGATATTTTTGTTATCTTTTATTGCTTTATTTGATACCTGCTGGTGTTAGTAAAAGATCTTACTCTTATTCCCTTCGTTTTTTATTTCTGAATAAAACAAAGAGAGTGTAAGAGCAGGTATAAACAAAGAAGAATATCGATAGAGGGAACTTTTTTATTCTATAGCAAGCGAATATATTCAGATAGGCGAAAAAGCATACTCAAGCAGGTATCTATTAACAATTTATTTTTATTCTTCACTTAAGGCATCGGTATTGGCTTAGAATTCTGGAGCCGTTATCGGTTTGTTATCGTTACCGGCTAATATTTTAGAATCGATATCGGTTTTATATAGGTATCGGCTATTGATGATTTATGACATGCAAGCATTATCCGAAATCAACCTCGGAAGTGGATCGGAATCGGATATCAATTCCTTACTGTAAAATAATATTACAGATAGGCTGGTTAGTATATCTCATTATAAATAAGATTTGCTTTGAAAATATTATTAAAAAGCAGTCATTTAATTATTATGATTTTAAATAGAACTGAAATTTTCTTCCTTTTCTTCTTATGAGGTGAAGTGGCACGCTTTGAAGCGTATCGATATTTTCAAACTATATTCCGTAATCAGAACATTCTCTCAGTATTTTTTAATAAAATTTTATTTTTCATTATAAAAAATGGAATGCGTCTGAAAGTATGTGAACCCTTGAATATATTGCATGTAAATAGTTATGTATAAGTGTGCCTAAGATGTTCATTCAATGCCGTCACATTTGCTACTACATGAATATTTATATTAATAAAGTTGTGTCTACAGCAGACTAGTTTTCACTTCATACAAATTCTTCTTTTTCGACATGCAGCAAAATTACTGCAACTCAAAAGCCGCATAAAATATTCTTGCGATTGCATTCCACAGCAAAGAAAAGACATTAAAATACTTCAACGTACTTCATTAAAGCAATTCATATGAAGATGCACAAGCACACACACACATACAAACAAATGAACATACAAACGTATGTAGATTTACACTTTAATACACACACAAATGCCAAGAATGTGCAACCGTGAGTTGCTGCTGTCATCGACATTACTATTATTATTTTTTTGTTATTTTTATTTTTTTTTTTTTTTTAAGCTAACAACGTCATTATAGTACGCCTGCGTCATCAACAAAAAAAGCAGAACAACGACAAGCCAATACCTAAAAACGAGATGGTGGCAATGATGGTTATGATAAATAGTAGAATACCGTGGGTTGGGAACACAATAAGTGGTCGCAGCGTTACCAGTGACGAAGCTACAAAATTAAAAAGAAGACAACTCAAGACATTAGAAATAAGTGCCGATTGTTATGTAAATGTAGAAATGGAAAAGAAAAAAAAATGAGGTTGCTTGAAAAAAAGATGGGGAAATAGGTTGATAAAGTTTTAAGGGAAAGAGTTTGGAAACAAAAAAAAAAAAAGGATTTTTTTGTGTGTTATTTTGGCAAGCATTGTGAGTAGGTCGAGCTGGCTCTAGGCGAAAAAAGTAACAAACAAAAAAATTGACAAAAATACAAAGACGAGACAGAACAAAACAAAACAAAAAAAAAAAATGAAAATAAATCTTGAATAATGACAGCATTAATCTTCAAAAAAGCTGCTTCATCTTTAGAAAAATCAAACAAAACAATAAAAACAAAACTTGGCATTAGAAACTGTGTCAAATTGTGGCGACAGTGGGACTAAAAGTATGCAATAGAATTTTATTTTTTGGCGTCAGCTGAAAATAGAGGCAAGCATTTCGCAAATAAACCTAAACTAGCAGAGTAGAGTTGAAAAAAAAGCAACAAAAGCATAACGACAAACTTTGTTAGCACTAAATAAATGCCATCAAGGTGCTAAAATAAAAGCTTTTGCTAGCAGCTATGCTAGCTCTTAAGTAATTGTTGCATTTTATTACAGTTGTTGCATTTGCCATGTCTTCTTATTTTTGTTGAATAGCATGATGTTAAGAAAAATTTTGCTGTTTTTTCTGATTTTTTTTTGCTGTAGACAGTCAGCCAACCTGATTTGCAATGCCTTTTGACGTCAGCACTTTATCCTTGTTATGGCTGCCACACTAATACTAAAACACAAAGTGAAATAAAACAAAACAACACACAAGTAGCACTAAAAAACAACACGCACACACAAAAATTTGCATAAATATTTTGCTGCTGCCAAAGTTTTATTGGCATAATTAGCAGTAAATTTTTTTTTTTCAGCCAGCATAATTATTTTAGAGCCTTTTTTTATATTTTTTTTTTTGTTAAGCTAATTTTCTAAGCCGCAACGAAAAAGAGAACCATATATTTTATGCTGCTTTAAAAAAAAAAATGCTTGTTGTGTTTTAATTAAAACACACAAAACATAAATTTAAGTTTTATATAACAAGATATATTTAAAATTTTTATTTAAGTGCATGTGGCACTTAAGCTAAAAAGTATGCAATTTATTTAAAGCAAAAATGTTCATTAATTTACACATTAGTTGCTGAGGGCATTGGTTAATTTATTGCCTACTTTGAGGCAATACAATAAATTGTCATTAACTACTTGACCCAAATGTTGCGCTTAGAAAGCTGCAATAGTTTTTTATGCGTTGTATGTAATTAATTGCGGCAGGTTATGCGTCAAGGATACGCATGATAATGATGGAGCTTAGAATGATGTCGATATAAATTGAGATTTATTTTACTTAAGCCTAAGTGTAGGCAAAACATAAGTAAGCGTTGAGAGCAATAATGACAAAAAGGAACTTTTTTAAAGTGAAATCTTTCACGTATAAACAGCTAATAAAACCATTGTTTGTTTTAACAGGGCAGTAGATGTTAAATTTGAAGGAACATTTTACGAGTACTATAAGAAAAAAAATAAAAAATGTGTTCCAGATCAACTCTTCAATCTGACGTCGGCTGATTCCGGCTATATAAAACTTATTCTCAGCTGTATTATTTCGCTCAGAAATATAACTTATTTTTAAAGTTTTATCTTCTTTGATCAAATATAACGTTTATTTTTGAGTTGGATTTTTTCGTTCGAAAATAAAATGAATTTTGTAAGTTTTATATTTTATTCTCAAAATAATTAACCTTTAATTTAGAATTTTAATATTTTGTTCAGAAATAAAACTTTTATGTGTTCCTTTTTATGTGACCTTTTTTTAACACACAAAATAAAATTTATGTTTTAATTTTAGTATTTCGCCTCGTAAATAACTGTTACGTAACTGTCTTTTTGTGAAAAACTTGCTCTAACTTCAGTGACTCCTTTCCTCGCAATTTGTTACAATAAATAAAAACAAAGAACATTCTTGGTATCTAGAAAAATAAAGTTTAATGCTCATTCTATTTACCTTTTTGATTCGAATATGCGTTATTTATATATCCGAGCTAGGAAAACAGAAAATAACATAACATAACATAACATAACATAACATAACATAACATAACATAATATAACATAACATAACATAACATAACCTAACATAACATAACATAACATAACATAACATAACATAACATAACATAACATAACATAACATAACATAACATAACATAACATAACATAACATAACATAACAAAACATAACATAACAAAACATAACATAACATAACATAACATAACATAACATAACATAACATACCATAACATAACATAACATAACATAACATAACATAACATAACATAACATAACATAACATAACATAACATAACATAACATAACATAACATAACATAACATAACATAACATAACATAACATAACAAAACATAACATAACATAACATAACATAACATAACATAACATAACATAACATAACATAACATAATATAACATAACATAACATAACATAACATAACATAACATAACATAATAACATAACATAACATAACATAACATAACATAACATAACATAACATAACATAACATAACATAACATAACATAACATAACATAACATAACATAACATAACATAACATAACATAACATAACATAACATAACATAACATAACATAACATAACATAACATAACATAACATAACATAACATAACATAACATAACATAACATAACATAACATAACATAACATAACATAACATAACATAACATAACATAACATAACATAACATAACATAACATAACATAACATAACATAACATAACATAACATAACATAACATAACATAACATAACATAACATAACATAACATAACATAACATAACATAACATAACATAACATAACATAACATAACATAACATAACATAACATAACATAACATAACATAACATAACATAACATAACATAACATAACATAACATAACATAACATAACATAACATAACATAACAATAGTGAGCACATGAGTACAAAGTAAAACTTAAAAATAAATTTTTTTTCTGAGCGAGAAAATAAATCTCAAAAATAATTGTTATTTTTGGAATTAAAAAAATAAAACTGAAAAATCAGTTTATCTCCTGAAAAAATCAATAAAACTTGAAAATAAAAATTATTTTTGGAGTTAAAAAATAAAACTCGAAAATATTGTTCATTAAGTGGCATAATTAAACTGAGAGATAACATTTATTATATGATTTTTATAATATAACTTGAAAGAATACAAATCTTTATATATTTCAAGAGTGAATGAAACTACCAATGTGAATGTACTTAATATTTCTCTCCAGTGTTCATCACATATTTATTTCTTTTATGGCATTTTGGCAAATAGTAGTTCTTTGGAGTCGCTGCTTAAAAATATTTTTATAATAAATATATTAAACATAATTTATTTATGTAATAATTTGGCATTCATTGAAAGATCACAGTTTTTCATTATGGGAAATGAGTTGTCACTTCCAATATAAAGAGTTTAGACAAACTACTGACTTATATTAATTTTGTTCGATGCATTTTACTGAAGTAATGTTTTAAAAGGACAGTGATTTAAGAAAATACATGAATAAATTATCTATACGAGCGTATTAATTATAATAATATGTCCTGTAACATGGACAATCGCGGGTATGAGTTATAATAAATTTAATATGAACAATTTTTTTGTACGAAAAAATTTATTGAATGTAAGAAAACAAAAAATTAAAAAATTCTAAAATGTGAGAGTGTGGCATAATTTCGAGGAAAGGTGGGGGTGCTGTGAACAATTTGTGATAACATGCATCATGAGGGAGGCAGGACGACCCTTAAGTAATTAAAATACAATTTATTTAATAGATACTTAAAATGATTTTATTTATTGCAGCCCCAAAGTGTGCAATATGTTAAGTCATAACTAGTTTTTATTAATTTATATTATTAAATAGTTTAAAAATATTAATTACTAGTATAAAAACCCGTTCTACTTCGGTTTGTAAGCATTAACGCTCAATCTGTTATTATTTTTTGCCACTATTACAGTGCTTTTACAACACACTGTTTAGAAAAATGTTCAGCCTGAAAGTATGCACATACATGGAAGGCAAGCATGTTACTAATAAGTATCAAGTGAATTTTCGGTGCATACTTTCAAAATTAACATTTTTCAGTACAGTACATGTTGGGAAGAAACTGTAATAATCGCAAAAAATAATACAGTTTGAGTGATTTCAGGTGCAGATCATTGCAGTTCATTGCAGATCAATATTGCAGTTTAGAATTTTGAAATGGTTTAAATAGTTTTTTGAAAAATGGATACATATTAGAATATATATTAATTAGTTTGTGTTCTTTTCATAGCCGCTAAGATAGAGCCCCTAATAAAAAGATATTTATGAATGAATTTTTTTCACCACAATAGTATGCAACATTATTAATATTAAGTGTTCGCCTACATAACGAATGCTTATTTCTTAAATATCAAACAAATTTTAAAATTATTTGCATACTTCTTTGAGCCGATACAATTTGTAATGCTTTCTTATGTCAATACTCACAAAATGAAAATCAAAACGCTTTCCAACACTTGTTTTGTTAGTGCAGTTAATGGAATCGGGGTCATGCTGCAAGTTCTAGCATGCGTGCGTAAGTCTGTGCAAATATATGCATACAATATTGGCTAATGTAAGCACATACAAACACACACACACTTACACGCTCTATCGAACACACTAGCCTAGATAATACAAACTTTTTGAACCACCTCCTTGAATATGCGGCGCTCTAACTAAACATCAGGAAGGAAGTTTCCGCTTCTATGCTAAACAACCAACTGTTTGACCTTTTGGTAGAATGATTATCAAAGCATAGACAGAAATAAAAGTCAGCAGCAGCAGTGACGCCTAGTGGCGGACATAGCAATAAATTATTATGGTTGGTTGGCAAATCAAGGCAACAGGCGTCGGGACGTAAGATTGAGGCATAGGCAGACTTTGAAGGAGTCGTGCTAAAATGTTTGCAGCGTCATTTTTAGGCGCTGCATAGCACCAAAAATAGCGCTATTTGTAAATGTCACAGCGAAGTTTTTAGTGTTCTGACTTTGAAGAGCGCCAAAAAGAATGCTAAAATTAAAATCAATTTTATTTAAATTTAGCCTTTAAACAGACTGCGCTAGAATGGTAAAAGTACTGCGCTCAGCCAACTGTTTTAAAGACCGTTGCTAGTGAATTAAACAGAACAACTTAGTACAGTTAAAGGGCTAGGCAGATGTTAGAATATGTTTGTGTTGATATTTCTGAGTAATGATTTTAGTGATGGGTTTGCTCAACAGTTTTTAAACTTTGGCTCCATTGAATTTATTTCAACTATTTATTTTTGTAAATAGTCTTGTAGTCTCTTGTAAATAGTGAGTACGGAAGATGGTAAACGATTTCAAGAGGATTTTGCAACTATGGAAAGTCGTTTCAAAGGAAAAGACTCAAGGCACATGCTGGCTGAATGTTGTTGGTCTATTTGTCGAGACACAAATCTAGGAGTTAATAAGCTAAAAAACAGTCGTCCAAAATTTTTAGTAATTAAAATTAAAATATATTTTTTAATATTAACACTAACCGTAGAAGCTGTAGAAACGCTAACAACTTAATTTGTTTACCATTTAGTTGAACACATTATATGGCTACTGCTCCTTTAAGCCGCATGAGTTCCTTTGTTAACAATTGTAGCGTTTTTAATGTCAATTTTTCAAAAGGTCAACTCAAAAGTAGATAAAAAAAAGTTGTGTAACTAGATCTATGTATACGCATGGCTAGTTGTTACGTCTTGTGTTGTCCCTGAGCCCAACCCATTCATTAGTGGGTAAATTTTTCGCACATTAACTTGTTTGTGGTCACAGGTATCCATAACATTGATATTTTTCAATGATTACTGGGTCGTGGCTTCAGATGGGTTAATGCTAAGGAAGTGCGGAAAAGCTGTAGTAGCTGAACTCTATTGTTATTGCATGTAAAATAATAGTCCTAAATATATAAAATTTTAAGCAAAAATCTATTTCGAAAAAGGCAAAAATTTGATATTCAATAACCTGTATAAATTGCTTTCATTCATGAAAACCGGTCTACTGTTAATATATTATAGTATTATTTCATATTTAAAAGCGTCAGGTGTGATTATAAAATCTTTAAAATTGATTTAAAAAAAACTCTGGCGTGCTGGAGGATAATGACGAGACACGCATATATTTTTTGAAAGTCTTTTTAGTATAAGTTATTTATGACGTTTTCATAATTTTTATGTTATGTGTTTTATAAATCGAACTAGTATTAAAGCCCGTCCTACGATGGGTTGGAAACATTAACGCTCAAACTGTAATTATTTTTTGCCATTATTACAGTGCTTTTACAACGCAGTGTTTTGAAAAATGTTCAGCCTTAAAGTATGCACACACATAAAAGGCAAGCATGTAACTAATAAGTATCAACTGAATTTTCTGTGCATACGTTCAGGCTAATCGCAAAAATTAATTACAGTTTGAGCGATATTGGGTGCAGAACATTGTGCTTACCTTTTATATATTAGGAAAATTTTTCAATTATTTAGACTTATATTTTTCGAGCTCTATGTTGCTATGTGTTTATGTTGCTACGAGGTAAGCAACCAACAACAACAACAACAACAACCACAAAAACAACTAGAAATTTACGAAATTTAGATCTTTTTTCCATCAGAACGCTCAGAAACAACTATGCGATTAATGCTCCTTTGAGTAAAGCCCTAATCGAATCCAATAAGCTCTCACACAATATTGATATTTATTTTTCTCTATCAAAACAAGCTTTAAAAGTACTTTTTAATAATTTTTATTGTTGAGTAAATAATATTTTAGTTTGGTTAATTATTCTTATGCCATTGTTATTGTTATAACAAAATTGTTAATTTAGATTTTAATTGGCTTTGCCAAATATTTTCATTTTTGTAGTCAGTAAGAAATCTCTGTTCCATTGATGATAAATAATAATAAATAAATTAATTAATAAACACCCTGTATTAAGTATTAATCACACAGCAGACTAGAGAGCTTGTTGGCCGCTACACCAACTCATCAGTTGTCTTGCCGTGATTATCGCTGCGACCCACTAAACTGTTTATGTTCATTTGTTTCGTCAATGTTTTCCGAGTAAATTACTTCGAAATACATGCACGTGTGTACAAATGATGATAAAGCAGATAGTTTTCTTCGAATTGTGATGCATACTTTAGTGTAAGCTTTTTCGAAGAAAGATCAAAGCTTTTAACTATAGTAAGGTTATTTTTAGAGTATATTGGAATTTCTCATGGGTGCAAAACTCTGTTGGACCGTGTTTTTAATTGATTTTCGCACTAGTCCCACAAATCATCGACATTAATTTAACACCAAATAAAAGCTATACAAAATGTGTAAGCTTTTGTGATGACAGTAAATATATGATTTTATGATTTTTAGTATATATTTTTTGAAAAAAAATCTATAGAAAGGCCTCTAGCTACGCCGCACAGTGGCTCAAGAATTAAATTCGTTCACTAAAAACTCAACTTTTTTGTTGTAACTGATTTGAAACATTTTAACTCTATTTGGTAGTAAATATATCGAAAGTGAGGTAGCCAAAAATTAGGTAAAAATATGGGCAAAAATGTGTAATATAAATATTAAAATATAAATATTGGTTTATCGATAATTAAAACATTTATTCAAAAAACATTGAGAGGTTTAGTTATAAAGAATGGGCTGGCGAATATTTTAGAAACAAAAAAGATACATCCAAAGAAAAGTAAACTTTAATTGTTGTAGCACCGAAATATCATGGAATTCACAAGGAAAGTTATCTGTTTCGCCGAGACAATTAAAAAGCGCTACAAAGAAGTTGACTGCAGCAAATACAAATTTACTTACTGCCAAGATCTATTTATCTAACTATTTAATAGAGCCAAATTAACTGGTGATTGGGGCAGCTATAGAGAAGCCCTCACCAACTATAACATAGAGATTAGAAGTGCAAAGAAGAACTCATGGAAGTCCTTCTGTGAAAGTCTTAAAGACAGGACCAGTAGTGCAAAAATCCACAGAGTCCTATCTAAAACTCACACTAATGCCATCGGCCTGCTAACGAGACCGAATGGCACATTTACCAATGATCGCCTCGAGACTCTAAAGCTCATTGCCGATACCCATTTCCCGAGTTCTACTGCATTGACTGTAACTCCAACGAACCTATTACAGACTGCGCATAGAAGACCAAACATAATATATTGGAGATTATCCAGATCAATCTTCAACGAGGTCAGGATAAAATGGGCTCTCAGCACATTCCAACCATACAAGGCAGCTGGAGCAGACGGCATCTTTCCCGCACTCTTGCAAAATAGCCTAGTGCTACTAATGCCTTTCCTAATAGCTATTTTTAGGACGAGCTTCGCATGGGGTACTATACCCAAAGCCTGGAGAGAGGTTATTGTAAGATTTATACCTAAAATGGGCAGTAGACCTTCGGATCAACCAAAATCGTATAGACCAATAAGCCTCACCTCCTTCCTCCTAAAAATTATGGAGAAAATTGTTGATCGGCATATCAGAGAGGGTTGTCTTAGAGACCATCCGCTGCATTTGCAACAATATGCATATCAACCAGGGAAATCAACGACTCATGCTCTTCAGATCCTTACAAACAAGATTGTAAAATCACTGGGGGACAAAGAATATGCAATCGGGTGTTTCCTAGATATTGAAGGTGCTTTTGACAACAGCGCAAAGGTGTTGATGGAACAACAAGTGCTTGGGTGCTGAAAGTCAGGAATATGAAATCAACTTTGGGCACGGCAAAACTAAGAGTACTCGCTGCAAAAGGTTGTCCACAAGGAGGAGTTCTCTCTCCAATACTGTGGTCCATTGTGGTTGATGAACTCTTAGAGCTTCTTAGCTCAAATGGCTTCGATGTGCAGGGTTACGCTGATGACATCGTGATCCTTATCAGAGGAAAATACGAGGATATCTTATCGTATCTCATCCAGGGAGCACTCAACATAGTAGTCAAATAGTGCAGGGAACATGGCTCAACGTTAACCCTAAGAAAACCAACATCACCGTCTTCAGCAAGAAAAGAGTCAGGGAAAATCTAACTGAACATACTCTTCTCTGTGAAACTATAAACTTCTCAAAAGAAATCAAATACTTAGGTGTGACGCTTGATGATAAACTCATATGGAACCCATACCTAAACAACACCGTAAACACAGCAAGGGCCTCATTATGGGTCAGCAAAAGCTTTGTAGGTAAAAACTGGGGCCTAAGTCCCAAACTAGTCATGTGGATGTATACTTCCATCACGAGACCTATCGTCTTATATGCCGCACCAGTATGGTGGAGTCAAACGATCAAAAAAACAGCTCAAGCCAAGCTCAGCAAATTGCAATGACTAGCTTGTGTATGTGTGTATCACACGAGTGATGCGTTCTGCTCCAACTGCTGCTTTGGAGATTTTGCTTGGTATACCACCATTACATCTTCTTGTTAAGAAAGAAGCTCTGCTCTTCACAGTCAGGCTCATCATTGACAACAATTTGATTATACCAAGTAATACTCACTCAGCGCTGTTAGACGAAATAACCAAGGCCGAGAATCTAAGGTTATTACTCTGCGATCTCTGCCTTCCAAAATTCAACTTCTACAAAAACTTCCAAGTCTCCTTCCCAAACAGAACCACATGGGAAAAGGAGAGGCCACGGTTCACTGGTGACTTTCAAGCCTGGTATACTGATGGCTCAAAGACAAAGGAAGGGGTGTGAGCTGGAGTTTTTGGCTTAAGGCAGGGAAAATCTATATATGCCAGCATGGGCACGGGTAATTCAGTCTTCCAAGCTGAAGTCCACGCCATTGAGATCTGCCTAAGAGAGTATGTAAACAGTCCCACTAGGAACAAAAACATTTACATTCACTCTGATAGCAAAGCAGCTCTACTTGCACTTAGCGCATATAAAATCACGTCCAAGCTCGTATGGGATTGCCTACAGCTATTTATCAAGGTATCCATCCCTAACAGAGTCCATTTCATTTGGGTACCAGGTCATAGCGGCTATATAGGTAACGAGATCGCGGACGAACTAGCCAGAAAAGGGGCTGCAAGGTCCTTCATAGGCCCAGAACCATTCTACGGGATACCATGGGGCACCATGCGCCATAACATTAAAATGTAGCTAAACAGTGAGGCACTTTATTACTGGAGGGAAACTGAAACTGTAACAGAAGGAGGGAAACTGAAGCTGTAACAGACAGGCTAAAGCATTCATGCCAACCACTTCACTCCAAAGAACGAAACAATTCCCTACTCTAAGTGGAAGATCTATCAGACTTTTCACAGGTTTCCTAACTGGATATTGTAAGGTAAATAAGCAGTTATCAACCATGGGTATAGTCCAGGAAGATCTGTGTAGATTATGTAATGAAGATGAAGAAACAGCAGAGCACATCTTGTGTCACTGTAATGGTCTAATCAGGACCCATCTTGGTTACTTAGGTGCATTGTACCTAGAACCGCATCTAATAGCGGATAGTTCACCCAAGGTCATCGCTCGGTTCCTAACGCACTTAACGATTAAGGATGAACTATAACTTATAGAGGTTTGTTACAATAGGCCATTGAGGCCGCAGTAAGGAAGTTATGACCTACGAAAATTTAGTTCAAAAAATTGGAATAACTAACCTGAGTTTAAAAATATTTATTTTTTTTAAGCTACAGCTAACATATTCAAATAAAATCAATAAATATATTCAGTAAAAAATTAACGAAACTATCTAGATAGCTCAAGTTAAAACCATCACTTATTTACACGTATATGTCTAGAATGATCTTGCAGATCTAGAGCAAAAGTAATTTTTTATGATTCTAATAAAAAAAGTTTACTAAAACTATTGTTAACATATTCAAATAAAGTCACTATTTATACTCAGTAAAATATAAACGAATCTGTCTAGCTAGCTGAAGTAAGTGTGGTTTAATTATTCTATTATTTATCACTTTTTTCACATTCAAATCTTATCTATATAATCCAACAATAATAATAACAATAACAATAACAACTACTGAAAAAAACCAAAGCAAGGTCAAATTCGTTTTATAGGTTTGGCATAAATTTAGGCGCGACTGCGAAGTAGTTTTTGTGATAAAACATTTGGCAAAAATACTATATACAATGCATAAAGAACAACAAGCGAGCTATTCACACACACAATAATTCATAATTCTAAGTGAAGCAATAAAATTATCAGAATCACAACAGCGAAAAAATGTTTTGCACTGATAATTAGTAAAAAACACGTGCTTTGATTAAATAATAATGCATAAAATATTTCTGCTGGTGCTTTTGACAGTTGCAAGTGACAACACATGCACACACACACATACCTATACTAGCACTTACATCCACGCAAGAACATATAAATAACATTAACACGTTCGCACACACATGCGTGACATATCAACATAGAATAAACGCGTCGGGAATTTAAAAATTTCCAAATATTTGGAGAAAAAACTTTTTGGAATTTGTTCAGATTTGCATAAAATCTTAACACCAGTGTGCCAATATAGTCAAAAGTGTTGTGGGTGTAGGTGTGAGTGTGTGTCTTTGCATATTATAAATATTTATTAAGTATTATTGTTGTGTTTTTTCTTACGTTATTGTTATGATTGACTGGCTTGGGAATTAATTTTTTTTCTCTTTGCTTTTTATTCAAGCTAAAGTCTTGTGACTCAATTGAATTCAGAACACGTGAAATCGGTGTAAAAGGCAGAGCAACGTAATAAAAGTTGTAGAACAAGGGGAAAAAAAAAACTAAAATTCTAAAGTTGCGGTTGAGTTTGGGTTGTATGGACAGCAAAGCTGGAAAAAAAAACTGTGCTGCTCATTTTTCTCATGTCGAACTGTCAAAGAAATATAGAAAGCATGCAAAAATGAGTCAAAACCACATACCGCTGATGAAAACTTGCGCTTAAATGTTTGGCAGAACTTTCGTGTAACATAAACAAGCTGTCAAAGTGTGAAGCGTTGCGCGGTGGGCGGTGAGGGGCGTGGTTAAGTCGTTTATTGAAGACAAAATTTAAATTGAAATAATTTAATTAAAAGTTTTAGAGCAACGAAAGTGTGGCAAGTGGAAAAGGGATGAGTCAAAAATGGTTGAAAACTAAATTAAGTGCAGCATACTTTTAGGTGTTTGCTCTTTTAAAGTTGTGTGGAGTGTGACGTAAGCTGAACTTAATTTCATATATTACATGTTAAGCTCTCTTTAAAATTACTTACTAAATAGAGTTGGGAATAAAATGAAGCCTAGTTTTAGGCATTTAATGGAAAATATATCGAACAAGCTACAAAGTTGGAAGTTGGTTTAATTTCAAAACAGGCGCATAAAGTTTTGCAAGCTTTTCATTGCTTAGTAGATAAAAATTAATTATAAACTGGTTTAAAAACAAATGCAATGAAAACAATTTATAGCGCAATACAAGGAGATTTGCCAATTAAAAACCTAAAAAGTATGCAAATTTTTTACGTTTCAATGCTGCGAAATTCTACTATTTCGTAGATAAGTGGTAAAAGGCGAAGATAAGTGCTTGAAATGAGTGCAGGAATGTTTTGTATTAAAATTAAGAGTATACTTTTAGGCGTTTGCACACTGAAGAGCCTTCAGCGCGTTGAGCCCGGTTTCAGCTGAATTTAATTTAATAATTTTTATTATTTCAGTTTTTATTTATGTTTTATGTTTTATTTATGTTTTTATTATTTCAGTTGAATTTCTACAAAATAAGGCTGAACTTTTATTGAAGCCTACTTTTATGTAAAAATGTATATAATATGTCAATTTACTTTATTAGTAAGTGGATAAAATTTATAAAATATTTGAACATTAAATTCTACGACAATTATGTATAGAAATATTGTAGGCGTTTTGCTAAAAATATGCCTCAAACTATCCAATTTTTTTTCTCCGCAACACATATAACCAAACAAATATCTTTCAAATTTGATTTGTTTTACTTTCATATATATAAAATATTTGACAATTCATTTCATTGAAAAACATTTATAGAACGATTTCAAGAATTTGGCAAAAAATATGCCTAAAAGTATGCAATTTTTTATTCACAATACACGTTATGAACCGAATTTCTAACAAATTCTATTATTTTATTATCAAATTTATAAAAGATTTGAAAGTTTAGTTCAACGTCAAATATTTATGAAACTATTTTCAAAAGCTTGCAAAATTGATGCCTTTAATTATGCAATTGTTTTTGTTCACAATACTCATAATGAACCGAATTTCTTACAAATTAATTATCAAATTTACAAAAGATTAAAAAATTTAACTCAATGATAAATATATACAGCCGTGGACACATAAATAGCACAAAAATACATGTAGGGTGTCTCGCATAAATTTAAATAAAATTCAGAGAGGAAAAAAATAATTTATTTCATTGTATTTGAGTTTAAACCTTAAAAACTTAAAACCAGTAGTAACTTTGTAATTACGAAATCAAATCTAGAATGTTAATGAAAAATCAGAAAATGCTCCTTAGCTGAGGTGGACGTATAAATAGCACAATTTGGATCCTGAAAAAAAGTCTAGTGATTTATTTTTATTTTACAATGATTTTACGAATATGCTCACTAGTACTTGGTACTGTATCCCGAATTGTCCAAAACAGTCCGACATCTTCGTCCTATACTCTCCACAAGCTTCCTGACCCTATCCTTCGGAATATAGTACCAAGGCTTATCAATTTCACTCCATAACTCATCGAAATTTCAAAAAATTTTTGTTGCTTATGCTGACCACATCATTCCATAAATTTTCTATAGGATTGAGGTCTGGGCTTTGAGCCGGCCAATTCAAAATATTTATTTTTTCCTTATTTAGCCAATCAATCACAACCTTTGCCGTGTGTTTTGGGTCATTATCGTGCATAAAAGTCCACTTAATAGGCATGTTCTCAAATGCAAATGGTTCCATCTGGTTATTAAGAATATCTAAATACATATTTTTGTCCATTATTCCAGGTATACGAAAAATGGGCCCAACGCCGTACCAGGAAAATGCTCCCCAAGCCATTAAATTCCCTCCTCCATGCTTTAATGATTTTTTTGTATACTTCGGATTCAACTCTTGGCGTTTGAGACGCCGAAGAAAAGTTTTTCCATCTGATCCAACCCTATTAAATTTGGTTTCGTCAGTCCAGAGCACGTTCTTAAAAAATTGGTCTTCTTTATTCACATGGGCCCTTGCAAACGCTAAACAATCCTTTAAATTTTTTTTTGTTAAGAGCGGCTTTTTTCGGCTAATGCGTCCATAAAGATAAGCTTTATGTAGTCTCCTAGAAAGTAGTTTTCTTGAAACATTAATGTTATTTTCTGCATTTATTTTCCTCATAATTTGCTTTGCTGACTTGAAAGGATCAGCCTTACTTTTGCGAACTATAAGTCTATCAGTAGAATCGGTGGTTTTACGCGGTCTAGGATTGCGCGGCTTATTTGAGAATATCCACGATTTCAGATGGTTTTCTGTCTATTCGACTTAGTTCGTGAATTATAGATCTTTTTTCCGGAGTGCAATGTTTGCCACGACCCATTTTATTTAGATTCGGCGAAATTAACTGAATAGAACTCTAAAATTTTTACAAACATCCGATTTTGTTAACTTTTATTCACCAACGTACATGTGTGCTATTTATATGACCACAGCAGATCGTACATGCCTATACAGAAAGAGATGGCCTGAGCAAATAAAAGTAAGTAACAGTACATCTCTCTCGGAGTTTTAAACAACGTCACACTGGAGTCTCAAAAAATTATAACTACGGTTAATGAATGCATTATTAGGTTCAAATGAAACGTTTAAAAAATAAGTTGACATTTGTGCTATTTATGTGTCCATGGCTGTATATATAGTTATTTTAAGAATTTTAACGAAAATATGCTCAAGTATGCAATTTTTTTGTGCACAATATACATAACGAATCGAATTTCTGTCAAATTCCACAATTTTATTATTGAATTCATAAAAGATTTGAGAATTCAATTCAATGGCAAACATTTATAGCAGTATTTTAAGAATCTTGCAAAAAATTATGCCTAAAAGTATGCAATTTTTTGATTTCGGTAATTTTTATGAAACTCCATTATTTCACTAGAAATTTTATAAAGGAGTTGAAAGTTAAATTCACGCATAAATACTTATAGAATTATTTAAAAATTTTGCAAAAAATAGGCTAAAAAGTATGCAATTTTTGTTCACAATACACAAAACGAACCGAGTTTATATCAGATGCCATTATTTTACTCTCAAATTTATAAAAGATATGAAAATAAATTTGATGAAAATTGTTTAATGAACTATTTTAAGAATTTTGCAAATAATATGCCTAAAAGTATGCAATTTTGTGTCCACATCGTGATTCGAATAATTATCAAATTCCATTATTTAACAATCCAATTTATAAAAAATTTGAAAAGGAATTTCAATGGCAAATATTTATAAAACTGTGTTTTTTGTCCAAAATATATGTATACGAACCAAATTTTTAATTAAATCTATTATAGTACTATCAAATTTGTAAAAGATTTTAAAATGAATTTCAATGACAAATATTTAAGGAATTATTTTAAAAGTTTTGTAAAAGATATGCCTAAAATCAAATTTATAAAAGAAAAAAAAAAAAAATTTATGTATATAAAAGATTTTCCACATCGTGAATCAAATTTTCATCAAATTCCATTATTCAATTATCAACTAAAAAATTTAAAAATGATTTTCAATGGCAAATAACTGTAAAACTGTTTTGAGAATTTTGTGAAAAATATATCTTAAGACTGCAGTTTTTTTTTGTCCAAAATATATGTATACGAACCAAATTTCTAATTAATTTCTAATTAAAAGATTTTAAAATTAATTTCAATATTTAAAGAACTATTTAAAACGTTACGCAAAAAATATGTCTAAAATCAAATTTATAAAAGAAACAAAAAATAAAATTTATGTATATAAAAGATTTGTAAATAAATTTAATGATAAATATTTATTGAACTATTTTAAGAATTTTGCAAATAATATGCCTAAAAGTATGCAATTGGTTTGCCCACAATACACATATTCAAACGAATTTCTGTTGAATTCCATTAGTTTATTATTAAATTCACAAAAAATTTGAACATAAAATTAAATGATAAATATTTATAGAGCTATTTCAAGAATTATGCAAACAGTATGCCTAAAAGTATGCAATTTTTTGTCCTCAATACACATAACGCATCAAATTTTTATATTCGATCCAAATGTGAACTCTCTGTTGCATAATTTGCGCTGCAAATAAACATTGCCTGCCTTTAGGCGTTCACACAAATTATTGCATTTTATTTTGCCTCTCTGTGAGTAGCTTTATAATTACTTAAAACAAATAGTTTAATTTAATTTTCACTTTGCCCCAAGACAAAGTGGCGCGCTTATTTAACCTCTTTCTCTTTCCAACCTTCACCCTCACACCACTTGACGCAAAATCTGAAGCATTCGCTTTTTGCTTTTTTGCTGCACACCAACTCATAAAGTTATCTATGCTGAAGGCTATGCATTCAGTTGAAATGATTAAAAATTATTTAAGTTATGAAATGGGAAAAAGTAGAGCGGAGCCGACACGCACACAACTGAAGCAAATACAAATGCACAGACAAACACCCACACACACACACACACTGCTATAGAGAGTGAAAAAATACAGACATACAAAACCAGCAAACAGAAAACGCGTTGCTTATTTTTTAATTAAAAATTATGAACAGGAAGCAAAGCAAAAAAAGAAAAAAAAAACACGAAAATAAAGACAAATACGGTACACAAAACCAAAACAAAAAAAAAAAAAAGAGTTCGCTAGCCTCGGTGGCGTTGTCGGCGAACTAAATTGAAACAAATGTTGCTACTTCTGTGCTGAGTGTGAAGAAAGTCGTCTACTTATTTTTGAGTTTGTAAGCGTTTTTGTTTTTAAATTTTTGATGGGCTTGTTTTTCATTTGATTTCAACGAAATTAAGTACTAGATTGCGTGAAGTTTTGAGGCATTACATGGAGTTGGAGGCTTTGCTGCATAACATTTTCTTAAGCAAACCATTTACTTGAAGTAGTTTTGGTATTTTATTATTTTAGAAATTTTTCATTTTTTTTTTTTTTTTACTTTTAATAAAAATAATATTTTTTGTGAAATATTAAATATTTATTTTTTCAACCTCAGATAGTAAAAACTGCCATGAAAAGCTTCTTGGGGGCATAAGCCGTTTGAAGTCGGCATAAAGATTGTACACCCAAAAAAATAATTTACTCAAATTAAGGAAATTTTGCGCTAAAGTCATCTTATCATATATTTAAAGATGCACTTTGCTTAGTTTAAGCAAGTTTTATCCTAAAACTGAGTATATTTCCTTTGATTAAAGAAAAATTATTTAAACTAAGGAAAGTGTTCCTTGATATTAGTAAATTATTTTTTGGGTGTATGTCCAGTGCTCGATCATTTGTCTTTAAACATTTCACAACACGCACAACACAATTGGCCGACCATAAGAAACTCGGTCAGCCGAGCCCTTTTAAGGGCTTAATTGGCCATTTGGTTTATGACATGGTTAAATAGTAAGTTCGTACCGAGTTTCATTGATGTGTGACTTATAATTCGAAAGTTATACCGAAAAATTGGACTGTTGAAAAGTGCCGCGCCCCACCCTTAACGCACATTAAATTATACCAGTGGAACGGTACTGAGAGGTGCCACACCCGGTTGTTTATATTTATAGAGATGGGCGGTAACAGTGGGCGTTGCAACATTTGTATATATAGTCGCCAACTTGTATCTAAAATTGGTTGCACTAAAAAATTGCGACATATTTTGCTGAATTCTGACTTTCTATGTATGGACACGAAAATTACTTTCATTCTTATTACGGAATTGCTTTTTTGTTGGACCAGGATTATGCCTACTATAAGCTTTGGCACTAAATAATGTGCTACCTAAGGACTTTAATTTAAACTATTTATTCTTCTTTTTATTTCTATACTAGTAGATTTTGCATATATGATGCGTTCTCTTGCATTTCGTGTCATATAGTTTTATATTTATACCACAATAGGCAATGAAGCTAGGCCTCCTCTAACGAAAGCGTGCATTTACTGCTACTTTTTGCGGTAAGACACATGACTTCCTCGCTGCTTCTCCGACCGCTTCTATGAGGCCTAATTTTTCGCTACCCAGGGCAGTACAACAATTATATTTTTCCTACAAAAACTGGTTCTGCTTATATTTCAGGGTTACTTTTTCGTTAACAGTTAAAATATATATTAGTTCAAAAATACAGAACAATAAACAACATCATGACTTGAAAATGTTTTTATCTGACAAAAATATGTAAAATAAAATAAAATCGCAGTATAGGTAGGTATACATAAAAATAAATAAAAAGAATATATTTTTTAATTGTTTTGGTTAACCTCTTCTTTAAGCCATTCTAAAGGAGGGCTTATAGCAGAGTGCTTAAAGCAAGGAGAGCGGAAGACCTGCAAAATTTGACCATTTCATATAAAAAAGTATATGGGCTTGGATATAAGCGTGGAAGGACTACGAAATCCATTAGAAGGGCGCTTCGAAGCCCTGCTTTTTCCCACTGGGACCCCAACGCGTAATGCGTAAGGGGTATATTAACTTTGTCATTTCGTTTGTAAAGTCAATAAGGAGGCGTGGCAGGTTTAGAAAAGTATATCTATTTTTGATCAGCACCACCACCTGAGTCGTGTGTCCGTCTATCTGTCCATCTGTCCGTATGTGATCACGATAACAGTCGTAATTTTAAAGTTATCGTGATGAAATTAAATTCAATCACTTCTTTCTAAAAAATAGAGAAAATGAGTTTGAGAATGAGCCAAATGGATGAAAACCACGCCTACCTCCCATACAAAGTGTCCTCATTTTACCGTAAAATATCTTAAAAATTCACAGAAATTAATAAAATGCTTTGAAATTTTGCATGTAATCTTTGATCTTCAATATAAATCCTGACTATAAAATTTGGAAAAATCAAATTAAAACCACGCCTACCTCCCAAGCAAAGTGGCGTTATTTTAACCGTAAAATCTCTTAAAAATCTGCAAAATTACAGAAATGTCTTAGAATTTAGCACATAAGCTTTGATATATAATATAGACCACCACTATGATTTTTGGTAAAATCGTATGAAAACCACGCCTACCTACCCAAGCGTAGAATCGCTTAAAAATCTGCTTAAATAACAGAAATGTCTTCGAATTTCGCACATAAGCTTTGATATTCAACACAAATCATCTCTATGCTTCTTGGCAAAATCGCATAAAAACCACGCCTACCTCCCATATAAAGTGACGTCATCAAAGTAGAAAAACTTTTTTAAATATATTAATCTGAATGACATCGTGTCTGTATGTACCCAAATTCCGCCCACATCGTTTATCCAACCCATACATGTATTCTTCAGTAAAATCTGGAGTCTTTAGACTAGAAAAGTGGGTGTGGCATTTTACTTTTAATCGAACTTCTGTTACACCGTGTGTCTGAATTTAATCAAATTTTGCACACATAATCCTTGATAATTTAAGCAATTTCAAGTTTATAAAATTGGGAGGTACTAGACAGGGGGCGCGACACTTAATTTTTAAACTAGCTCTATCTACATCGTTTGTCTGATTTTAATCAAATTTCTTATATATATTCTTTAGTATAATGAGAAGTTTGAAGCCTACAAAAGTGGGTGGGATTGGGCAAGGGGCGTGTCAATTTAATTCTTATCGAACTCCCTCTACACCGTTTGTCCGACTTAAATAGAATATTGTACACATTTTATTTGGCATAGGGATCAGTGTGTAGTTTATAAAAGTGGGCAGTATAAGACAGGAGGCGTGGCATTTTATTTTTATTCTATTTCCATCTACACTTTTTCTCCGATTGCAATCAAACTTCGCGCATATATTCTTTAGTATAATGCGAAGATTTGAGCCTATAAAAATGGGTGGGATTGGACAAGGGGCGTGTCAATTTAACTCTAATCAAACTCCTTCTACAACGTTTTTCTGATTTTAACCAAATTTTGCATATATAAAAAAAAAGAAAAAAAAACGTCAATGACCATTCCAGCTGTTGAAAGGACTTTGACCGAGCTTCGTATGATCAATTGTATTGTACGTGTTGTGAAATGTTTGAACACAAATGATCGAGAACTGGACCTACATGTTTTCAAGAAGCTTTTCATGGCAGTTTTTTTTTACTCTCTGAGGTTTGCCATTGTCAGAGAGGTGACGGCCGTACAGAAAAATGAATTCAATCGAAAAAATTTTCTGTCTGGTGGGATTCGAACCAGGGTTCTCTGGCGTTCTCTGCGCCACGGCCGCGATATTTTGCAAATATATTCTTTGGAATAATGACCAGTGAGTAGTCTCAAAAATTGGGCAAAATTAGACAGGAGCGTGTCACTTTAATTTATTATTTATTATTATCTATATTTTTTGGAATAATGAGCAGTCAGTATCCTAGAAAATTGGACGGAATTGATTAGGGGGCGCGGGACTTTAATTTTATACGAAATTACTTTACATCGTTGGCATGAATTTGCACATACCAATCAAATTTTGCATATATATTCTTTAGCATAATGAGCAGTATACAAATGACTCTATGTGGCGCAACTATGGGTAAAATAAAATTAAGCGATGAGACAAATATTTTTGCAGATTATGTGTAATCTTTTTATAGACGGCTAAAGACTTAGAATAACCTTCATTACGGCCGCGGGGGGGAGGGGGGACGGCGGATATTTTAGCTTTGGTATTCTGCCAAACTAGTTTTCTTTTTTAATTTAACTTTTTCTATACAGAAAAGTTTTTCGTTTTAACCTATTAGTCGATTTGTTTTTGTTTTATTAGATTTTTTTTTTCCATTTAACTCCATCCATTTAACTTGCTTGCTTGTTTTAGTATTTTTATTACTTCTCCGATAACATAATAAAAATAGTAGCTGGCCTATTTATTTTTTAATTTTATTTCATTTTTATTATTATTTTTTTCAATGTTCGTAGTATTTTGCCTAAGCTATTTAAGTGTGTTTTTTTTTTGTTTTTAGACCTTTTTTAGACCATTTTTGTTTCTTCCCTTTTGATTTATTATTTCTCTTAGATACTTTTATTTTCTCATTTTGTTCTGTAATTTTATAAATTCTTTAAACCTTTTACTATTATCATTTTTTCCATATAAAGCAGTCGTTACTTTTTTTCTTTTTATTAAACTACTTTTGCTAGTTTTATCTTATCATTTCTTCTAAATCCTTTATTTTCCTTTCATTTGCAGCGTTTTGTTTTTTCTTTAATTTTTTTTTCCTTTAATGTTGTTTATTATATGTTTTCCTAAACTAACTGTCAATGCTTTTGGTTTCTCAGCACATTGTCTTTAAATTCCGAGCATATTAAAAGTTAGAAAAATAATACCTTTTCTCTTTATATTACTTTTAATTTCGTACTGAAAATGTTAGTTTTTTTTTTTATTCCATTCAAGTACTATTTACGCTATGATATTATTTGCTCTTTCGTATCAAATGCCTTCTAGTATTTTTGTTGTTACGTAGCAATTTCATTACTTAATTTTTTTTTTTTTAATACTTTTCTTTTCATCTTTCTTCCCTATCTTTTCATTCTAGGCCGCTTGAATCCTTTGCCCCTCCAATGCTCTATTCCCTCTTAATTTTTGCTGTGTGTATCACCTTTTGTAGTCAATTTCATCCTTTTTCATCTACAATATATTTAAGATTTTAGCAAACTTTTTCCCTTTAATTTGTTGCTATTGTTTTTGTTGTAGTTAGCAGGCTTTGAAGCATTTTACTCAGCTCAATGGCACTCGTCCCAGCTGCTGCTGCTGCTGCGTCTGTTGTTTTCGTTGTTGTTGTCGTTAGTGGCATTGTTGTTGGTGCCACTGTTGACACTGCTTTACCTACTTTGCCCACTCGTAACCACTTCAAGCAGTGTTGATAACAATGTTTATATTTTTGTTTGAATTATAATTATTTGTTCTGCTTTTCTACTGCCTTTCAGCCAATCTTTAGTGTTTCCTTTGTGTTGTTCCGACTTCGACAACGTTTCGATTAAGAAATTGAAATTTTTTTTTTCTTTGTTTTTTTATTTTTTTTTTCTTCTTTTTCAATTTAGGGTATGAAAAGCGTTCTGTTGTTGGTTGATAAGATTTGTTGGTGACACAGAAAAAAAAAAATTGAACAAAATAAACAACATTTCTTGAGATAACATGAAACAAAAACATGAGAGCAAACAACAAACTAATGGAGAGATATTCGTTTGCATGGCATAGCTTTGAGAGTTTTTCATTTTAACAATTAACTGTAGCAAAAACGTTTCAGCAGCTGTTGATGACAAAAAGGCGGCGACCCTAAATATATTGATTTTGTCTATTGTTGGAGCTGTCTAAATTTTGGCATACTTTTGCAATACGAGTTTATTAACCGTTTGCCGTCCGTTGAATATCATCCAGCCGTGCACAATAATTTAATATGAGCTTTTATGACATTTTTGATATTTAATTGAAATCGTTCAGCGTTTGCTTTGATTGGTTCTGTTCACATTCAGTTCACTTTGAAACTAACGAATCAATTAAATAAATTAATTTTTTTATCTTTTGCCCTTGGGTACCCTGTATCCTCTCCAGCTACTTGAGCTACTTTTGCGCCCTCTCTGCTACTAGCGTTTTTTGTCATTTGTCATTATTTGACGTGCACTCGTCATTCGAAGATAACGTCGCGTGGTAAATGTGAGGGAGCTAAAGTTGTGCGTGTGGTCGATACCAAGCGTTGGTAACAGAGAGTTGCGTAACAAAGTGCTGTGGGTAGAGCTGATGGCGCCAAAGTGAATTATAAGCAGATTTTATTTATGTCGATGTCATTGAATTGTAGAAAGACTCAAATGAAGAATTTAATATTTAAATTCGGAATTTTATTGCTTGGAGCTCAGATGATTTGTTGGATTTGGCATTTCATTAAAATTAATGCTTTTTCTATTGATAGCAGGAATTTGGCCCATTTTACTCCAGCTTTTTTTTTTTGTTTTTATTTCAAATACTTTTTATCAAATCATGTGCTGAGTGAGAATAACAGTAATTTTACAAAATACTCTTGAAATGTTGTACATTAAGAAAAAGATATAAAAAAGGTCCCAAAAACAGTACCATGCCCTTAATGTAAACGAAGAAGGATATGCATATACGTTTTAGTTTGCCTTTATTTTACTTTAAATGTGTGATTTACCTGACGTTCGACACATGGAAATACCCATATTAAATTTATAAGAACATTTTTTTTTAAAAATTCTAAAATACTCCTTTTTCTTTCAAAAATAATTTTGATACACTTAGAAAAATTCCTACGGCAATTGTCTAAAATGAGTTAGGTAACTATTTTTGTATGAAGTCTAAGAAATTTGTGTAAGTTTCATAAGATTTTTGTCAATTTAGGCCAGAGCTAATCAACTGGTGGCAGCGCGGGCAAAGAGCTTTCTCTGACGTCACACGTATTTAAGCATGCATACGCTGCTATAGCTTTCGGTATGATTCGAAAATTCATGAGGGAGGATGTCGATGCGCATTCCCTTCAAACGTAATAAAAACGCTGCTAGAGCTTTCAGATGCTCATTTTCGCTTATTGTTTTGCTTGCAAACATTATTATAAATAATAAACATTACAATTCACTGAAAAAACTAAATATTTTACAAGTGTATCAAAGCAACCTCCTTTTTTAAAATCTTTACTCTGCGCAATTATCTTGTTTAAGCCAGTATGATACTTCATGTTTTTGTTCAACTTTAAAATCTGAAAACAAGTGGCATGTGAAAGAAAAGAATAAGCGTTGTCACTTTTTTTTATTTGTTGTGTTTTTAAGAGCAGCTGCATTTAATAAATTAGTGTTAGCAACACACATCCTTTCCAATTCAGCATCCAATTTTCTTAAATAATTTTGTTTGCTCTAAAAATGTCAAATTAATCATTAACAGCAAAATATTTCACAGCAAATATTTGATGGAAACTTAACGACGAACGAATTGAAAGAAACGGCGGAAACAATGCAATGAAAATGCACTCCGTCCCGCATTTTTTTCTTCTATTCGTACTATATGCGAACTCACTCACACCAATTAAATATGCGTATTCAATTGGTATTCGTACTATTTGAACTGCTCTAGTTATCATTTTCAATGAGCAATTTAATGAAGTATCATACAGGCTTTAGAAGCTTTACTCCGCGTTATCGTATTTTCTTTTGACAGCGCAAAGCTTTTTAATGCACAAACACCAGCTCTGATTTAGGCATGCCAAAATTGTATTATATGCCAAAGATGCTTAGGCAAAAACAAATTACGATTTTTACAATCTTTTCTCTCATTGCTACTCTTTCTGTCATACGCCGCCATTATTTGCTTTCTTTTTCTTATCATTTGTACTAACGTGCACGTATTTCAAAGTAATTTAATCGTAACATTGACGAAACAAATAGAACATAAGACAATTTAGTGGATCACAGCGAGAATCACGCAAGACTACTGATGAGTTGACATTATTCAATAAAAATTGTGTTTATTAAAAACAGAAAAACAAAAAAGTGAAAAAAGTGTCAAATATAACTGAGAAGATAAAAAAACAAACAAATCATAAGAGAACAATGCAAGCGCTTGTTGCGAAGGCCTTAGGAAATCTTCACTACACCGAGAAAAAAAAAACAATAGGTAAATCACCTAAGTCGGCTTGGGTAAAGAGAATTTGTATGGGAATTATAAACTTATGCTTATTCACCTAAGCAATTTATTGTTTAATACATTGCTTTGAAGGCACATGTTTCAATACCCTGCCAAAAAAAAAATATTTGATTAACAGATGGTTATCAGATGCTGTATTAACAGGTGCAGTAAGTCGTAGTATTCTGTTGATAGCTGCAGCATAGCTTCAGTTGTAGTTAATATTGAATAAATCACTACGAGTAACGAAGGAGTTTGGTTTGAAACGTAGTGTAGTAACTTCATACACAGTGGTATCGGTGGGTGTGGGTTCGAATGCCAACGGCATGCAAAGGTACAATTTTTGTATTTGATGTTTAATTTAATTTAATTTAATTTAAATTAACTTAATTTAATTTAATTTAATTTAATTTAATTTCATTCAATGTTCTTTTTATAATATACGCTAAGCAGCAGGAAAACCGGAGAAGTCATTAATTTCTAAGACGGTATTGGTAAAAGAAAACTTTGTGATGTTGTTGCCGATTTCAGTCAAGCAAATCACAGAACGAGAGGCAGCTTCAAAAAAAAAAAAAAACCAAATCCCGAAAAAAAGTTATATTTTTTAACTTCAATTTTTTTAAGGTAGTGTAAAAAAGTTACCAAATACTTGTTTAATTTATCACCCAATAAAAATTGGCAAGTCAACATGTAAAACTTAGGCGTTTTGATAAAGTACTTGGGTGGCTGAAAACTGCCAAAGCCATCTTATAAATGATACTAGGTTTTTTTTCATTTTAACATAAGCTTTTTTTCTCGGTGTAGTATAAGTGTAACTTACTAAGGTTCTGATACATAAGTGGCGTTTTTTAATATTGTCTTAAATTCACGGCAATCCATTTAGCAGTTGTTGTTTTATACAAATACTTAGATAACCCATTCTGGCCGAGGGTCTTAGCAAAATTATACCCGTAAATTTTATAATTCTACATTTTTTTTTCGTTGTGTGTAAAAAAAACATACCTCTGACGCTAAAACAAGTAGAATTTTCTTTGAAATTTAGTAAATTTTCTTTGAGTACACCTTTTTCTGAGTGTATATATGTGTAATTCTGTTTATCTCAAGTGTCGTCTTTCAAAAGTCGTAAATGAATTTTCTCTGTTACATCTCGTAAAGTGTTTTTCTTACAATCGAATCAAAGGAAAAATAAGACGAAGCTGCATGGGTGTAAATGGAATATATTGTGGATTGCACAGTGTTGCCATACATATAAAAATTATTTACTATACTACATAAATACGATTATTACCACACAAGAAACAAATCGAGTAAACAACTCAAATTCTACTACATTTTGACACAATTTTGCATGTTTGTCGCAATCGTGCAAAAATATGCCCAAATAAAGTCTTTAATTATGTAAATTTAGTAGTTTTCAGTAGAACCAACAACTAAGAAGACTATCAAATAAAACACTCCAGTAGTGATTCTTGGTGTTGTTGTTTTTTATTTGTTAATTATTACTGCTTGCCTTTCATTTTGTTTCATTTCATGCATATAGTCATAAATAAGATTTTAATCAAGCAAGCCAAAATATAATTAAACAAAAAGCCAACAAAAGCAAACCATTTATAAATTTGTTGTTGTTATATAAAACTTGTTGCATTTCGTGTTGCGTGTTGTTATTAATTAAATAATAATTATTGGTTATATTGTTGTAGTTGTAGCTGTTGTTGTTTATTTACTATTCATGCTATTTTTGGCTTTAAGTGGCAGTATTATAAATTATTATAGTAAATTTGTGTTTATTATTATGTTTTTTTGTTTGTTTTTTGGTTAATACTAAAATAACGTGCTTTAGACGTGGGTTTTTTTTTCTCGTTTATTTTTAATCAAATAAGCAGGTTTATTAGGAACTTTATTTGAGTAAAAAACTGGGTGCATTTTTTATTTTTTTCTTTTATAGTGTTTGCAGTTCAATTTATATGCAAAATTTAAGTATTTCATGACATTTTGGCATAAATATTAGATAATATGTATAAAAAATGCAATTTTTGTTTATTGCAAATACTCATGACAAATTCACAGTTAAATTAAATGATTTCAGATAAATTTTTTAAAAATTGAAAAAGTTTTTTTTTTGAAGCAAGACTTCCTTAGACACGTTGAACACATTTTGGTAGAGTTATGAATTCGCGTCAGCACTGTTAATTCCAGCAATGTCATCACTTTTAATGTTAGCACTGTTAATGCCTGCATTTCTGATTTTGCTGCCAGGCAAGCAGAAAACATAACAAACACTTGTGTTTTTTGTATGGGGACCCCCAGAAGGGTGACAGATAGGAGGTACGAGTAGGTGTGTTCAGAAGAACTGTTCAAGGGCAAAAAATAGTATTATCTGCTGATATATCTGACGCCTTCAGGGTTCAATTCGGGAGATATATGAACTATAATCGACATTTTTCAAGGGTTTTTTTTTTTAAGTGAAAACTTCTTTTGGCGCGTTGAGCACCTTTTTGGTAGAGACCAAAACTACTCGTATAGATTCGCGATATCATCACACTGTTAGTGATATATCATCACGCTTTTAGCTATTCATTGCATTGTACAGCATTGCCTATGCTATGGTGATGCGAGGCAAATATGTATGGCCAGTCTTTTTGTTTATTACCGAGTCGATTATCAATTGATTCCGAAGCAATTACCGATTACTAAATCGATTACCAACCAATTACCAAACAAATTACCGATTACCGAAGTGATTACCAAACTATTACCGAAGCGATTAACAACCGATTACCAACCGATTACCGAAGCAATTACCAACCAACCAACCGATGCGATTACGAATCGATTACCAATTACCGAAGCGATTACCAACCGATTACCGAAGCGATGATGAACCGATTACCAATTACCAAAGCGATAACCAACCGATTACCGTAGCAATTACCAACCCATTACCGATTATCGAAGCGATTATCATTAGCTGATTATTAATAACGGAAGCGATTACCAACCGATGCCAGACCAATTACCGATTACCGAAGCTATTACTGAACCAATTACCCAATCGATTACCAAGCAATTACCGAGCCATATACCGATTACCAAAGCAATTAGCAATCCATTACCGATTGTCAAAGTCATTACCAACCGATTACCAATTATCGAAGCGAATACCAACCGATTACCGAAGCGATTACTAACCAATTACCTATTACCAAAGTGAATTACCAAGCGGTTACCGACTATCGAAGCGATTACCAACCGATTACTGAATCGATTACCAACCCATTACCGTTCAACCGATTACCAACCAATTACCGAAGTGATTACCAGCCCATTACCGATTACCTAAGCGATTACTAACAGATTACCAACTGATTACCGAAGCAAAAACCAACCGATCACCAATTACCGAAGCTATTACCAACCCATTATCGATTATCGAGGCGATTATCAACTGATTATTAACCCTGGATTGTTATACTTATTTTATATACTCTCAAACAAATCCGCAAATTTCCTATTTATAGATATTTTTTTTGCGACAACGATGCGTTTTAATTAACAGCTTAGCAATAACTAACATTGTAAGAAAAAACGGAAACGTGCGATGATTAGATACAACAACAGTACAAAAAATATAATACTATTGCTTCGTCGATTCGATGAAGTATAACCATCCAGGGTTAATAACGGAAGCGATTACCAACCGATTACCCAACCAATTACCGATTACCGAAGCGATTACCAACCGACTACTGAGCCAATTACAGAAGCGAATACCAACAAAGCGACTACCAACCGTTCATCGAAGCGATTACTAACTGACTACCTATTACCGAAGCAAATTACCAACCGATTACCAATTACCGAAGCGATTACCAACCGATTGTCCCGTACTTGTGTTACATATATATTATAAATGAATATTAAAAAATAGCAGTTTATACATTCAATAACGCATAAATTGATAAAAGGAGTTAAAAAATAGAACGCGTCTGATATGCCGACTCTAGCTACTTCGTAAATTCATAACAGCTGCGTTATTACATAGCTTTAAGTTTTTACTTCGGTCGGCAGTACCCCCACTGCCTACATTATTTTGGACTACTAGAAGGGTGACATATGGAAGTAGGTGTGTTCCGAAGAAATGTGTGTTCCAAAAATAATAACACGAGCTCCTATATTTGATCCCTTTATGGGCCAATTCGGGGGAGATATCAAGTATAATCGTTAGTTTTTGTGTTTTTTTGTATGGGGACCCCAAGAACACAAGATTTCTTGTGTCAGAAGAAATGCTGAAAGGTAAAAAATAATTGGACCAGCTCACATATTTGACCCGTTTTGGGATCATTTCGGAAGATAATCTGCAGTTTATATAAATATAGTGATAAATGAACTACAATCGACTTCAATATTAACTTTGCAGACTGTAAAAAACCAATTGAATTTTAGAATGAAGCATTAGGTTGGACTATGTTCAATTATCGAAAACTCAGTACCACTAAAAAATTACGATCAATACAGTTTTTATATGATACTTATAGAAATTCCAATCAAACATTTTTGTTTCTTACTTTAATTACCTGATGCTGATTGTATCTTTTTTGGAATAACATGAAATGTTTGAAACACGAATGATTTGATGCTATAACTTATCTGTAAATTAAAAAAAAAACTTTAAGTTTTCACTTGGGTGCCCACTGCCTACATTTTTTTGTTTTTCTCTGTGGAAGCAATAACATTTTCGAAACTTGAATTTTTTCAAAATGATATTCTAACATTTATCATAAATATGTTAATTTTCCTTCCCTCTTTTATGCTCTAAGTCTCTCGAGTATTATTTTTTACTTTTATGCTATTAATTTTTTTTTTGTTTTTTTTATTGTGTCGCTTAAAAAATAAAGCTAATAAAGCATTTGACATGCTTGAGGCGTTAGACTAGTTTTGTATTTTTTTTATTTGGTTAAGTTTATTTTATAGCCACCATTATTGTATATAACCATTTGGTTTTTATGTAACAAACGTGATCTTTTCGAATCTATGTTTATACATATTTTTCTTTTCAGCTTTTCAAAATTTTCAGCTATATTTATTTGTTTTAAGCTCTATTGATATTTATATATACACATACATGTGGCAACACTTCAATATTTTTCCAATCTAGCCTCATAAACAAAAACATTATTCTGCATGTGTTGTTGAACATGTTTTTTTTTTTCCTCTTATTTTTTTTTTGCTATGTTTTTGTGGTTCATTATTATTTATGAATGTGTTGGTGAATGTATTTTTGGGCACATTGACCTTGCTCCAAAAAGCAGGCACCATTATTTTTGCCACATGTTGTGTGCTTTATGGCGCATTTATTTCGATTTAAGGCGCTCCATGCAGACATTTGTTTGTTTCAAGTGCTGCGACATGCAAATAAGTAGCTGCCAGGATTTGAAAGTAAAGCAGAACAAAAGAAAAAAAAAAAACAAAAAGGAAAGTAAAACAGTGTGTAGGATGTTTGCACAAAAATATAAGAAAAGCATGAAGTAAACAGTTGTTTTGAGAGACAAGTGGGAGATATTCAAAGGAAATATTTATTTCTTGGGACATGTGTAAAATTTTAAATTATTTAAAAGCTAAATGAAAAATAAGAAGATAAAAATGATTCATGCTCAGAGTTATGAAAATAAAAACATTTTGCACATACGCATCAAAGGATATTAAATATGACTGAATTTGCACTGATCTGATTACATATATTCGATTATTTAGTATGATAAAATATTTTAGACTGAATACATTTATAGACTGAGTCCAATTTGTGAAGAAGCGTGACAAGCGTGCCGATTGTATTAAAGGTATGATACAATTATTTTAATATTAATATAAATAATATTAATACTTTCCAAATACATATCAGTGGGTCAGCTGTACCAAGCCAAATTTATACCCCAACGAGTACTGCGTAAGGGGTTTTTATATTAACTTTGTCATTCCGTTTGTAACGCCAAGGTGGAGGCGTGGCAGGTATAGAAAAATATATATATTTTTGATCAGCATCAGCTTCTGAGTCGATTTCCGTGTGACCGTCTGTCTGTCCCTCTGTGGACACGATTACAGCCGTAATTTTAAAGCTATCGCGATGAAATTCAAAATATATCGGATGAAAACCACGCCTACCTCCCATACAAAGTGACTTAATTTTATATGTAAAATGACTTTAAAATCCACAAATTGAAGAAATGCCTTGAAATTTGGCAAGCAAGCTTTGATCCTCAATTCAAATCCTGGCTATGAAATTTGGAAAAATCAAATTAAATCCACGCCTACCTCCCATACAAAGTGGCTTTATTTTAAAAGTAAAATATCTTACAAAAATCAAAAAAAAATCTGCTCAAATCTAAGAAATGTCTTGATATTTTGCACATAGACTTTGATATTTAATATAGACCATCACTATGATATTTAGAAAAATCGGATGAAAACCACGCCTACCTCCCATACAAAGTGACGACATCCATATAGAAAAACTTACATAAATATATTAAACTGCATGTTATCATGTCTGTCGTGGCTAAAGACTTCGAATATACTTCAATTCGGCCGCGGGGGGATATTTAAGCTTCGGTACCCTGCCGAAGCTCCATTCCTTACTAGTTTTCAATGAAATTGTGTTTGATTTTGGTAAAACAGATGTGTTAAATGCCTTGAAAAGAAAAATAATGTCATGGTTGTCGAATAACTGACACCATGTAACTGACATTTTTTTCGAAAATGAGATAAATATTGTCGCCGTATTTTGGGTATTTGGGATGGTTTGGAAAACGATGGTCATAAGTTGATGCCTCGTAACTGAGTTTATCGCCCGAGTAAAATGAGGTCATCTGTGTAAATGTGTTATTTTTAAAAAATCTGTATTTTACATTTTGAAAGGAGACCCAGAAAGGCTATTCTATAATTTGAAAGGACATCCTTGGAATGACAATATTTTTCAACATTTCTTTTAGCTTTCGAGATATTCAGTAACTTTTTGTTATCGTTTGCATAAAATATAATCATAAGTGCGTGCAAAGGTCGCCCATTTCTGCATACAAATTACGATTTTTCTTACGTTCAGTAAAATAATCAGATGCAACAAAATTTTACAACACTCTGGGCAAAATATAATTGTTAGTGTTTGAGGGTCTGCACTGAATCTTCAAATTTAATTAGTAGCTAAAATGGCGGCCAGATCTGTCAAGTCACCAGCACCTAGCATAGCGGCGGTAAGTTTTTATGCTTACAAAAAAAAAAACAATCCTCCAATTATATAAAAAGTGTTATTTTTAGAATACGTTTTGAAATTTTCTAATCTGAGGATTTTTCATTTAATGTTTTGAATGCGGATCTATGCTTTGATTCCAGAAATGACTCTCAAACTGGGAATAAGATGCAATTATTTAGTGAATTATTTTGTGACTGAAAAAAATATTTTATAATTAGAGCCCAAAGGCGGAATTATGTGCAAAAAGTGTCATAACTGGCTCACACTTGAATTTTTGGTCGTATTATTTGACATTTTTTAAAACATGAAGAATGCATTTCATTACATTTTTTTTTTTTTTTAAAGTGTCAGAACTCGATACTTTTACTTTAACCACAGTATTAAATTTCTTTCAATCAAATGATTTTTAAGTGTGCATATTACTGCACATTGTTCAGACTTCTTTAAAATGTGCTATCAATACCGTCAATTACAGCTCTTAATAAAAAAAATCAACTTTTTTTTTTTTAAATAGAACACATTCGCTTTGATGCCAAAATCATCTTTTTGATTACACTTAAAATTAATATACCTGAGATAGCTCTGCTTTTCAACAGAACCGATGCACATTCAAGAGCAACAATTCTTCCTACAACACTCAGAAAACGAGCCATTCTCTTGCATGCCAAGTGTATTTTCCTAATTGATGGAGCGTGTGAACGATGTGTAAGTTAGTGTATCTGTGTGTGTGTGTTTGCAAATAAATGAGCAAAACGTGATAAGCACAGAAATGCAAGTTAGTGTATCTGTGTGTGTGTGTTTGCAAATAAATGAGCAAAACGTGATAAGCACAGAAATGCTGCCACTGAAGCAGCATCAGGCATCAGGTAATAAATTGATATGCAAGAAATGCAATTTTATTGAAGCACATAAAAATTAAACACATTTTATTTAATGTTGTACTATTAGGGAAACATGTTTTGAAAAATACTGAACACATAATCCAAACTAAACACTATGCCTAATTTAACCCTTTAATGTACAAAACGTGCATGCAAGCTCAAGTGTGAAGTGATTTTGAAATTGCTTTGGTCTTTCCGAAAAGGTAATATTTGTGATGCATTTTAAAAAAAACATTTTGCATTTTTTTGAATCAAAATCGATAAGTTGTACTAAAAATTTTATAAATAAAAAAATAGTTCGAATTATCCAAAGTATATGTGAATTTTTCAGAATTTTTTGAGAACACTAGCAGTTAATGAGATATTACTCGATTCAACAAACGACACGATGTTGCATTTGGTATTTTGGCACCTATCCAAACTTGCAACCATAACAACACCAACATAAACAACTACTCAAGCATTTTATGCATGATTTTTCTCATACAAAAATGTGAATTTTTCTTCATAGATTTTGCTATTTTGTGACTTTATTACAGTAATGGTAAAATCGAAAGTTGAATATTCGTTTTATTTGGCATGTAACCGATATTTTGGCATTAATTTTATATTTACACGATGAATATTAAAGATTGTAGATAAACACCAAAAAGTAGTCCAAAACGTTGCACGTGCTTGACAAAAAAATTTGAGAAAAAGACTCCCATACAAAAGAAGACGTAATTCTAAAAATTCTGACAAAAACTGTCTGGCTGCTAGGATTAATGTTTAGTTAATTCTGAAAAAGGTATAGTGGAAAACCTCGAGAGACCCAATAGTTGAGACTCAAAAAAAAAAAAAAAAATAAATACCTTCTCTATTAGAATTCTATACTTGAACTTGCAGGCGAAAAAATCTCATATTATACACTAAAGGGTTAACTAACGCTTGGCGTAGATTAAAAAACTTATCAGCATTTTTTATGGTTGATTGGCAATCAACGATGTATTCATATATTAAAAAATATTCATGGGAATTTTAAGTACTCCATTAAAAAGTCATAAAAAGAATTAGAAAAACACAATATTCAAAATATTGGAAAATTTTCCTTAAAAACGAAATATAAAAAAACAAACAATAATAACCTATTAAATATGTGCTAACAATGCATATATGTATGTTTAAAGATAATAAATGCAAAATTATCATACCGCCAATGAAGCATAAAAGAATAAATATAACAGCGTAATAAAAAAATTATCGACAACTCTCGAACTACTGCAAACAGTAGGTCGAGCAAATAGTGCGTTGTAAAAATATTCCCATAAAATGAAACCAAATCAAAAAAGTGAACGCTATCGAATACAATAAAAATAAAATCTACTATATTGCCTACCTGCCTGCCTGCTTTCATCATTGATTGATACGTGATGCAAAGTGATAACGTTATCAATGGTGCCAAATACATTTCATGTGCTCAGTTGTGTTTGCCGAAACGAGTAATGACAGAGCTTGCGGAACAACAATTTCAAGATGAAGAAGTTTTCAATTGAATTTGATGTAAATTGATACTGTTAAAGTGCTGTTTATTTCTTTTTTGATCTAATATTTTTGTGTTTGCTATTGATGCCTTTTTTCAAAAGCATTGCATTGAAAAAAATATAGCATTAAAGTAATCAATATTGTGTGGGAAAATTTTTCATTGAATTGTGTAAAATTCAGTTTAAGAGACAGAAAATACTGTTAGTTGGAGATATTGAAGGAATGCTCGTTATCTTTTTCTTCATTTGTTTTGTAAAAAAAAGAAAACAATATTGAGTAGTCATTCTTTCTATAACTGTCAAAAAAGTCCTTCAATTAAAAAAAATATGCAACCTTTTATAGGCGTTACGAGGGGTACTTGATAAGGGATGCCGTTGCCCCTTAACATCTATTATAACTTAAACTATAACTATAACTATAACTATAACTATAACTATAACTATAACTATAACTATAACTATAACTATAACTATAACTATAACTATAACTATAACTATAACTATAACTATAACTATAACTATAACTATAACTATAACTATAACTATAACTATAACTATAACTATAACTATAACTATAACTATAACTATAACTATAACTATAACTATAACTATAACTATAACTATAACTATAACTATAACTATAACTATAACTATAACTATAACTATAACTATAACTATAACTATAACTATAACTATAACTATAACTATAACTATAACTATAACTATAACTATAACTATAACTATAACTATAACTATAACTATAACTATAACTATAACTATAACTATAACTATAACTATAACTATAACTATAACTATAACTATAACTATAACTATAACTATAACTATAACTATAACTATAACTATAACTATAACTATAACTATAACTATAACTATAACTATAACTATAACTATAACTATAACTATAACTATAACTATAACTATAACTATAACTATAACTATAACTATAACTATAACTATAACTATAACTATAACTATAACTATAACTATAACTATAACTATAACTATAACTATAACTATAACTATAACTATAACTATAACTATAACTATAACTATAACTATAACTATAACTATAACTATAACTATAACTATAACTATAACTATAACTATAACTATAACTATAACTATAACTATAACTATAACTATAACTATAACTATAACTATAACTATAACTATAACTATAACTATAACTATAACTATAACTATAACTATAACTATAACTATAACTATAACTATAACTATAACTATAACTATAACTATAACTATAACTATAACTATAACTATAACTATAACTATAACTATAACTATAACTATAACTATAACTATAACTATAACTATAACTATAACTATAACTATAACTATAACTATAACTATAACTATAACTATAACTATAACTATAACTATAACTATAACTATAACTATAACTATAACTATAACTATAACTATCACTATAACTATAACTATAACTATAACTATAACTATAACTATAACTATCACTATCACTATAACTATAACTATAACTATAACTATAACTATAACTATAACTATAACTATAACTATAACTATAACTATAACTATAACTATAACTATAACTATAACTATAACTATAACTATAACTATAACTATAACTATAACTATAACTATAACTATAACTATAACTATAACTATAACTATAACTATAACTATAACTATAACTATAACTATAACTATAACTATAACTATAACTATAACTATAACTATAACTATAACTATAACTATAACTATAACTATAACTATAACTATAACTATAACTATAACTATAACTATAACTATAACTATAACTATAACTATAACTATAACTATAACTATAACTATAACTATAACTATAACTATAACTATAACTTTTATTTGCTAATTTATGAGTGCAATTAAAAGTGTTTTAAGATTTTATTAATTAAAATTATTATTTCAAGAATATGTCGAACATTTTACAAGGTAGAACGTGAGAACTTTTATGTTAAAGATATTTTAGCACTTGGCATTAGATCTCGATTCTGGACAAGATTTCTTAGTAAAAACCAATAAGTGAATGTGCACAAATTGCTCTTCATAAACATGTTATTGCAAATTGTTATAAAAATTTTTGATTCTACGTTTTACTTGCCTATAAATAACAAAATCGCTTAGTTTGTCGATTAAAAAATTACTCTAAGGTTACCAGTGCACCTAAAACCAAAAAAAAAAAACAAGAAAAAACAAGTGCAACCGTTAAACACGATGACATGCAACACATGGCTTTGTTGCTATTCTTAACTACGACAGCGTGCAGTGGCGTGTCCTTCGGTTAAATGCGCTTGGGATGCAGCAATAAAAAAAAAGTACACAAAAAAAACATGCCAACAAGAAACCAGCAGCACGCACATAAAAGACACAATAGCAATAGCAACAACAACAACTACGCCTACTGCTATAATACAGGGCCATTATGATATCAGCAAATATAAATTACGTATACGCCACGGATAACTACGGAGCAGTTAGGCGATCCCTATTTGCAGTTGCTGTTGTTGTTGTTTAGTTGTTGCTATTGTTGGCACTATAGTTGTTGCTGCTGCTGTTGTTTTAGTGTCTGTGTCCGGCAGTTGTTTTAGTTGTTGTTGGCTGTTGCTATAGTTGTTGCTATGTAGTCGAGTTCATTTAAGCCATTAACTAGGAAAAAGCTTTGTTCTTCTTTGTCTGTCGTTTACAGTGTTGCTCAGGACATGGCAGACATTAAAAAATACACATATATGTACACTTACACACATATATTGCAACTGAATGCGTTGAACGTGCAAATAATTAATAAAATCCAGTCACTATTTTTGTAATTTTTGTAGAACGTTTTGTTGTTGTTGTTGTGCTGTAAGAATAAGAGTACTTTTCTGCCATTAAGCTTAGTAACGCATTAGCAAAAGTGTATTTGTGCTGGCTCTCTCTAACAATGCTCTTCACTACTAAGCCGCAATTAGCGTTTGACTATCGAGGTCGCAAGGAAAAAGATAAAAAAGTTTACAATTACAACTAGTTTCAAGATCTGATAATATAATATCCAGAATCAAATAAACGCAGTGAGTATTTCGACTAGATTTGTGTTAAGAGAAAAGTTAAAGATTTAAAAAATTGTAGCTGATATAATAATTTTTCTTTCTAACTCAAGTCGAGTTTATCAAAATTAATAGCACGAAACGAAAAAAATTTTCTATTTGTAGTCCTGCTGTTTATGCTTTGTATTAAATTTTCTTTATTGCCCTCAAAATTGCTGCTAATATTTAACATCATGCCAAGTTTGAGTATGTTTTAAGGTTCACTCTTGCACGTATGTGTGTGTGTTGGTATGAGTGTGTGTTTGTGTACATTTGTGTTTGGCACTTTAGAGTGTTCCTAACGATATGAAGCGAAGAAGAGCCCCTGCGGTGTACCACATTTCATGTTCACTCGATGTCCTTGTGCGCTCCGGTACCGCAAGTTTTATGGCGAATGTCAAAACTTAAGTAGAGGCGACTACGTATAAAGCAAAACAGCAGCAACTACACCAACAACAGAAGCAGCAAAACACAAAATGCTTTTGCTGTAAATTGAAACTATTCGAGATATTCAAGCCATAAATTGTTGGCATGCGCAGAACTAAATTAAAAGTTTATATTTCATATTCAATTTTTTTCGGCACTCTATGAGCGAGAGTAAAAAATATGTTTAGTTTTTGCATTTAATACACAAAAAAAAAGAATAAGATATAAAAAACACAACACAAAGTTTTAAAACTGTTTGAAAGCATAAGTTGAATGTACAAGACCATACAAAGTGATGCTTTCAAAAGTTCTGTTGGCTTAAAGTGCACTTTAAAATTATATTTTAGTGCAGAAAGTTAATTTTTTGAGAGTGAAGAAAAAACAGATAGATATTATAAAGAAAATCATAAAAAGACTTTTTTTTAGATGAAAAATGAATTCCAGTTTGAAATCAGAGTTGTAAAAATTGATTAAAGGAACAATACTGGTGTAATGTTCTCAAAAATTAAAATTTTATTTAAGATTAATGTACTGAAAATAAAATATTTTGAAGGTTCAAAGAAAAGAATGTATTTTGTACAAAGAAAAGAACTACAACCTTACTGCAACGTAAATAACTAAATTTAAATGATTTAAAGCGTTGTCCTAAAAATGGCTTTTTCGGTTGGACGCAAGTAGATATATTATCTAATGAATTTTAGAATGTAACTTTACATATATAAAGTTAAAGTATTATCTCAAACTAACTACCATTATAAATAACTTCGTGCTTTTTTCGAGTTTCAGCAAAAACAACAACAACAATTCCACTACAATTATATAATTCTGTTGCTTAAAAATAGGATAAGGGCAATGTAGTCATGAGTGGGACATCGCCATGAATGGGACAGTGAGGAACATGTATAAAAAATATTAAGTTGAGTTTCCCTATAGCGAATCCGGCAGGAATCAGAAAATAAGCTCGTTATATAGAAAATTCGTTATGCAATACTGATGAAATTTGCCATCAAAACTGTTAGTGATAGGACTAAGTTTTTTTTATTGCTTATGTGACTTTCAACGTATGGGAATCCCCTTAATATGTAGAACCTTTTCTCGTTAAAAATTTCCATTGATATGCGAAGCGAAAAATTTGTTGAAAAAATTCTTTATATGAAGAGCTCAAATATTTGAGACAAAATTTACAGCTGCAAAAGTTGTTCATTGTAGAGAAAAATTTGTTAAAAGGAAATTCATTATAAGAAGCTCAGAACACACTATAGTACTATAGCACACTATAGTAGATCTAGATAGTAGATCTATACACTATAGTAGATCGAGATTCTCATAGGGCGAATTTTGTTGTATAGTTAGTTAAAGGGAAGTTCGACTGACATCTCATATTGGTAATACTGAAATTTTGACTCTCATTAAACAATCTCGTTGCTAGTTCACTCTTGAGCAGTAAACGTAAATTACCGCTAACTTAGTATATCTTTAGGTACTGTAGAGTAGATTTGAGAAAATAGTACAGAGAATATTTTGACTCGATGATGACTCCACTCATTATCTTGTAGCATTTAAGTTTGTGTACTTGAACGCAAACACAAACAGTAAACTATGAAAGCATAAAAATAAGCACAAACATTATTTTACCGCAGCGTAAGCTGCTCTAAAATAACCGTATATGTAGCGATTTTTGAGAGAAATAGAAAGCAAGGGCTAAAATTTTGATCGTTCTCGATAAATTTTTGATAACTTTAACGATATCGTTAATTTTTTTTTTATCGGTAGTGTACACAAACATATACGATTCAGAATAAAGATTCACGTCATATCCGGTACACTTAAATATCGTACCGTTTATTTTTGTTCAATGCTTTTGAGAAGCGTTTGGAAAGATAAAAAATGCCTATTTTTTTACAATAAATTATTTTTTTTAAAATTTTTTATGTAATGTATTCAGTATACCTAGAATTGATTCCAATTTTAGCTAGTAAGATTATTTTCAAAATAAACGCGAGTAAAAATAAAAAATCCGTAAAATTTCTTCCTTGTGTCATGAATAGGACACTTCTATCGTCATGAATAGGACACTTTTATGAATATTTTTGCTTTATTTGCACTATATAAAAACATGCTTTGTGTATATTTTTTTGATTTGACATGTTTATAAGTGGCATTTTAATCAATATTTTTTTTAAATATCAACAATATTTCTTTTAATCTGTAGTACATGGCTCAACATTTTTTGTGTTTTCAATAGAAATAACTTTTTTAATTTTTTTTCAAGCAGATTAGGAATAGAATATAAATTTTTAATGATTTTTCAGTTAATAACATATGACAAGAAATGAATTCAAGCATAGAATGCAAAATTGATGTTGAAACTGCGGTTGAAGCAAATAAAGCAATAAGAAAATTATAATTAATTTCGGAATTTCTAAACCGAGCCTGTTTCGGTAATCTAGAAAAAAAATCAAACTATTATGTTAAGAATCTCATAAAAGTCTTATAAATATTAGTTCAATTTTAATAATATGGCATTCGTTCTGCATTTTAGCATTTCTGCAGGTATCCCACTTATGACGACATTTGTTTTCTGAGGTTCAAAAATCTAGGGTTTCTTGTTATACACCCAATCAATCATTAAACAATAAAATGAGCATTTTTTAAAATATATTTGCCTGCTTTGTATAAAATATCTACAGGAGATGGTATAATCCCCATAAGCCACATTTATTTTTTCACAATTTAAAATGCATATAAGAATATATTATAGAGAATATCAAAAGATTCACTGCAAAGTTGTTTTTTAAACTTATACCTTTATAATGGTTTGTTTAAAAATTTGAAATCTATATAGAATTAAAATAAAAACAAGGGGCAAAGGTGTCCCACTCATAACAATTCTTAACTTTTTATTATATTTAAAATAATAAATAAGAGCATATTATGAAAATATTTCTGACTTTTTTGTATAAAATTTCTACAGGAGAAAGATATGATTTTCACAAGCCACATTTAACTTATCTTCGAGAAGTTTGAGCCCATAAAGTATAAATTGAATATTTGAAACTGGAGTTTTATTTTATTCAGGTACAATTAAAAATGCAATTAGTAAAATAGTTTGTAAGAAAGATCAAATAAAAATTTTTAAATTGTTTTATTTTGAAAAAGATTGCCGAAGTGCGCTTAACATTTTAAGCTTCAAACCCAATGATATTCCTAAAACTCATGATTTCTTTGCCAACATACCTTAATAATTGATTTTTAAGAGCAGACAAGAACTAAACAAAAGATTTTTATATTTTCTTTGCTCTGGAACTGGCTTTAACTGGATTTAGCTTAAAAACGTAAGCTTACCAAAATATAGTTGAAGTCATATTCAAGACTGAAAGAAAGCCAAAATTTCTGAAAGTGAACTAGTATACCTGAAAATTATTTCAAAAAGGTGTAATTTTTTAAACGATACCTGACAGCACTAAAATTATACCAGTTTTGATTATCCTTTAGTAATTTCGTAGTTCGTCTAACAATATCCTACAAATATTGTGAAATGAAATAAAACCTTATGTTTTCTAATTAATACTAAGACAACACTGTACGCCAAAATTAGAATTTAATACACGCCAAAAGACTTTTCTGTATATGGCACATCTTGCGCTCATTATATTTATATGAAAGGATAAGTTAATAGAGAAAACTTTATGTGTAGCTGTCACTACCATAGAAAATTCTTTACACAGTAAGGAGTTCAACATTGCTGCTAGGATAAAGGTGGGTTCAAAAACGTTCTTTTAGAGTCAAATCAAGCATCTTTTAGTGGAATTCCCACTGAGGATTCTGCGAAAAGCATTGTTTAAAGATTTCTCAACAATAGACTTAACTTGTCGAAGATTGCTGGTTGCTGAGTATTAAGGGTAGCTAGCAGAGACAACCCACAGGGTTAAGTTGTCGCGTCACTATTTCTTTGGCTTCTTGTCGTTGATGAAATTCTAAAAATCCTTTGTCAGTACGTCATCAAAGTTGTTGTCTATGCATATGATATATTAATTATGATTTCATGAAAATAATTAATCATGTGTGTGTTTTGAAAATAAATTCTTAAAAAACAGAACTTGTTCTGAGTACAAGAAAACCTTATTTTAAGTTGCCGACTCATAAAACTTCGTTTCCTTAAAAATGTAAAATCTTGGCTATTCAATTCAAACTTAACTATCCGATATAAATATTATGCTTTATGTTACGCAAGTGTGATATTAATAAACTTAACCTTAACCCTCCATTACCATCCATGATTGATTTCTTTTTCGCTTTGTTTTTTTTTAATCTCTGTTTTACTATTTCATCGTCAAATTTTTAAACAAATTTTCTCTCGCTTTTTTATTTTTATTATAAATTTTCTTTTTATTTATAACTTCTATTTTTATCATTTATTGTTTTTAAGTTTTAAATTGGTTTTACTACTACAGTTCTTATGTTCAAAATTTCTTAAATTTAATTTGTTATTGTAAAACTTACGCTATTATAAGACATGTTCTTTTTAATTATAATATATTTTTACACTTAAATATGTTTAATCTAAGGATTATTATAATGATTAATAAAAATAATTAATAATTTATTACTATTATAAAATAATATTTTCATATTTAAACAGTTAATATTTTCAAAACTCAGTTCCTTTCGTATTTCTCTAGCTACCCTATCGGAAATTTCAGAGTGCTTTATTAAAAAACAAGTAAAAAGGGCTTCACTCTGCCTATGAATAGTGCTTTTGAGAAGTGCTTTGCTCTCGCTACGCATTGAGCTTTAAAAAATCGCTTTGCTTTCACAATATTCCCTAATTTGACTATTCGTAGTTCATCTACGACAGGTCGTTGCTGTCGTACTAGTTTGATATATTTATTTTTCTCATCACTACTTGTCTCTACTCATCACTAGTATGCGCGGGAAGTTTAATTCGTAAAAATATTTCAGCAAAATAGTGAATAATAGTGAAAGGTAAAAAACGTTTATAAACTGTTTTAAAGTAATATTTTTATAAAAGAGTAATAAAATTAGTGGGAAGTGGTGCGGTTATTCAAAACGCAATTTTAAAAGATTAGTTTGGGTAAAAATATACACCATAAAAAATTAAGTTGCACTTGTAGGTGCAAACGAAGAAGGCGCAAAAGCAGCAGAAAATTGAAGTGGACATAGTAGGGCAGACTATATGCAAAGTGCTGTAGAAAATGAAACACCACAAGTCTTAACAGATTTCAGCCATGGCGGTGTGGATTCCATACTAAGCGCCAATTGTGAAAATATACAATACAAATTTCGTCAGAAATTGACACTCAAAAAGAAATTCGGCATTTTGATGGCATTTTGCGAATTTTACAAAGAGTGAGCTTAAAGTGCTCTCTTCAACAAAAACTTTATTTTCAAGGGCGCAAAATAATACCACTATTTGCACGCGTGAAGTCAGTCTGGGAAACTACTACCACTATGGACTAGAGAGAAGTATTTGTCAGGATTTGAAGTTGTCGTTAGCAGAAGATATTGAAATTTTAGAAGTAGATATTGGAATAGACAGATTACCCTTATACAAAAGCTCTGCAATAGCCTTGTGGCCTATTTTGGGTTCCATATCAAACTGCGGCAATATCAAACCTTTTATTATTGGAGCATATCTTGGCAACAGGAAACCTGAAGTTATTAATGATTTTCTGCTGGACTTTGTTTTAGAAATGGAGAGTTTAAGTGAAAAAGGGTGTTATCGTCAACATTAGAAGGGTTTTTATTAAATTGCGAGCATTTGCTTGTGATGTTCCTGCGAGAGCATTTGTTACGGGAACTGTTGGTCATACTTCCTTGACAAGATGCTCCAAACGCTACCAGGAAGCTGAAAAAAAACTATCGGCTGCATAATGAAAAAAATTTTGGTTTTAATTTGGAATAGGAAAATGTGCGTATGTAACTTGACGTTTGATAGAAAATTAGAAATAAATAAAAGATTCATGTCGTACAAGTGATTCATTCCAAAAGAATTTAATAGAAAGCCGCGTTCTTTTGATGATATTTGTAGATGGAAGGCTATAGAGTTCCGTATCACCTTTCGAAACAATAACTAAGCGCTTTTTTTAATCACTTTTCGTTGCGAGAAGTAAGCGCTTTTTTTTAAATCACCTTTCGTAGCGAGAGCAAAGCACTTTTTTAAATCATTTTTCGTAGCGAGAGCAAAGCGCTTTTTTAAATCACTTTTTGTAGCGAGATCTAATGTCTTCTTCTCAATGACATGCCAATGTTAAAAAAATCACTATTAAAATCAAGAACAAAGTGCTTTTTTAAAGTGCTTTGAAAGTAGTTTTGAAACGCTTTGTTTCCTAAGGGGTATTTACGTGTAGATTGAGCTTTTTTTTGCGGGAAGATTACATTTGCTTAAGTAAATAATGCTTCAAGACCTGAAGACCTTTTTTTTTATAAAAGTTCTATTTTTGAAAGCTGCTCTGTGCCAGCATTTCGTTAAATCTATTGTATTAAAAAATTAATATTTGAACCCTAATACATACATATGTAAGCAGGTGCTATAATTTTGTTTTGTGTATAAAAATTTTTTCGTTGCGAGAAGTAAGCGCTTTTTTTTAAATCACCTTTCGTAGCGAGAGCAAAGCGCTTTTTTAAATCATTTTTCGTAGCGAGAGCAAAGCGCTTTTTTAAATCACTTTTTGTAGCGAGATCTAATGTCTTCTTCTCAATGACATGTCAATGTTAAAAAAATCACTATTAAAATCAAGAACAAAGTGCTTTTTTAAAGTGCTTTGAAAGTAGTTTTGAAACGCTTTGTTTCCTAAGGGGTATTTACGTGTAGATTGAGCTTTTTTTTGCGGGAAGATTACATTTGCTTAAGTAAATAATGCTTCAAGCCCTGAAGACCTTTTTTTTATAAAAGTTCTATTTTTAAAAGCTATTCTGTGTCGGCATTTCGTAAAATGTATTCTATTGAAAAATTAATGTTTCAACCTTAAAACATACATATGTTAGCAGGTGCTATAATTTTGTTTTGTGTATAAAAATTTTTTTCTATCTAAAAAATATTGTCGTACCTCAGACGAAAATTTTAAAAAACTGATAACAGCGTATTTTTTTTTCTACCAGAATTCGTTGATAGAATTCTGTTATTTTGGAAAAAATTGGAAATTGTTGTACAGTTTATTAACAAAAGAAATACTTGGAACTCTTTTAGTTAAAGACATAAGCGCCGGAAGCTCATTTGAACTTGGGGGGCGGAACATTTTTTTCACAATATTATATATTATATTTTATTATGTTAATTATTTCTTTATATTATTTTATTTATTTTTTTTTTATATAAGAAATGTGATTATGATGAAAAAAACTAATGAATGAAATAGTACAAAAAGATTGATATAAAAATCGGTTGAATAAAAGCATGTAATTCGATATGAATCGACAAAATTATTCATTTATAATTTTTCTTATATCAGACTTTATCTAGATTAGGTTATATCAGACTAGATATATAGAGTTGAAAAAAAAATAAGATCATGGAAGATCGTGAATCGTGAAGGAAGATCACAGTGATCGTGAAATTTTTAAATTTTTCATTACAATAAGGATAAAGGTCAAAGAATTTCTATATTACAACCTCTATTGAGGTGCTATTACTACCACAGTTACTAATTATTTTTATTTTGAAAAAATTTATTGTAATAATTATAAAAAAAAAAACAAAAAACTAAGTCGTTCTTATTTTTTTTTCCAATTTGTTACATTTTAACGCACTGTGTTAACCTTCACACAAGGTTAAATAGTGAGTTTTTGCATTTGGCGGTCAAAAATCTGTATCTTCTAAGTGAATGAAAATCAGTTTTCGGCATATGAAAACTAAAACTAAGCAGTTTTCGGCATATGAAAGAAAAAACTTAGCCCTTTAATATGAGGTATCAAAATAGTTTCTGAAATTTCGTTTTGTGGGCTCGGTTCATATCCATTTTTCATTTCATTTTTAAAAATGTTCTCTATTTTGTAGAGGAGAATGTGTGTGCCAAGTTTTAAGTCAATATCTCAAAATCTATGGCATTTATCAAGCTTTTATAATATTGATGGCGACACTTTGTATGGGAGGTAGACTGGTAAATATATTGCAATTATTTATTTTTTTTTTTGCAACTTAACGATAAAATATGTACTTGCCTTTTGTATGAGAACTTGATATGATTTCTGCGATTTTCTCTTCTCTATTTTTTTGTAAATTTTTAAAAGTAAAATATTTTTACATATAAAGGTTTTACTATTGTATAGAATGTTTTATTAAATTGTTTTAACATTGTATATGCATTAAAAAAAAAGTACAATATGTCTAAGTATTTATAAATTGTTATTTGATATCAGTTTTCTTCAAAAAACTCATCAGTTGGTTGAACAAATAAATCTCTTGCTTCTTTACTTAGGGACTATGTGCAATTTTCTTTGAATTTCTGAAAAAAATGAAGACTAGATATAAATGGATCAGATGATATCATAAGCATTCGAAATAGGTCTTAATGTGTTTTTTGCTTTGAAAACTTTCGGCTTTTATGTTCCCTATAGAACGTATAATTCTTATTTCTTTTCTATTGCGCTTCTTCAGATAGCTCTCCAATAGGTAAGATATAATAGTTTATGATTTTTTCGCTATGCATTAACACCTTATGCAGTGTTGGAGATTTACTGTATACTTCTGCTGTTTCCTTTGCATACTGTCCAAAACGCTCTGCTCGTGTATGCTCTTTGCAGCTAATAACCTGTAAGATGGGTCGCAACCTTGATATGAAGACCTCATCAATTCCAGTGATTTTTGATGTAGTGTGGGGATCAGCAAAAAATTTCCTGGCTGTGTTGCCATCGTTGCTGCTGCCAGTTATAAGCTTCGGGGTGTCAACAATGAGTCCCACTTTGCGGAACTCAACTTGAATTCCTCATACAGAGTTTTTAATTGTGTCCATAAATTGCTACATAAAGTTAAAATGTGCTTCATAAAGCGAATTATGGCATGTAGCGGTTGAAGACAAAATGTATATCCAAGTTCTTGGCACTCATCGCTCAATTTACCGCCATAAGCGCCGCAAATAATGCACGATCGAGTGTATTTCGTGTCAGTTAATACCTGCGTTACCTTACCATCAATCATTGTGAGAAACAATTTATGGTGAATGGTGATATTTTTCCCGTTTAAAATGAAGACGGAATCTTCCAAAGTGTCTAGTTGCGTATTAATGGCCGCTACATCTTTCTTAATGATTTCCGCAGTTTCCTTGTGAAAGGCGTATTTCACTGGTCTGCAGTATTTTGTGGATGAAGCACTCGGATTTTTCTATTTATTTGCAATCTGCCTGTTCGTACTTGCTGAAGTTGATGGTTCTTCACTTCATAGGCTCCTTCAGTAGCAATGCAGTCAACCAGCCGTCGCTGGAAGTCGCTTACGCCTTCTTCAAGAGTTTGCTTGTACTCTTTTTGTGTCGATGAGCCATTGCAGCCCCATTTAGAGATCACCTGTAAATTTCCACTGCAGAGCTTGATAACCTCTTCTGGAATAGTTTGCAGTATTCGCTCAGCAGTATGGTACAGCCTTTGCTGGATTGCAATTTAACCTTAGCTGATGTTTCTGTTATACTTCCATCTTCCATTTGAGGCATGCAGCGGTCTTTCGCAGTTACGGTGGTTCTGTAATTTGGGTAGCAGTGTACACCGATGGCCATTGTGGAACTTCTCAGGTCTTTATATTGCTCTTTGTCGTTTTAATATTTATGAAGAGTGCCTATGCTAAATCAGGAGATAAGCACTTGGTGGCGTTGTCGTTCTCCTGTGTTTGCTGAGGTTTTGGAAAGACAGTTAATACCCTTCTTAGGCGATTTGGACTAGCTTTGGATGCACGTTTAACAATCTCAAATTGCAAGTGCCTTCATGCGGAGTTCAATCGCTGCAGATAAGCTTTGTCGACAAACTCGTTACCACAAGTTTCCGAGATCTTCTGAAGTTTTCTTCTTTGAGAGCGGTCTGAACTCTCAGCGAAAGGCTTTGTAGGTATTCCTCTTTTAGTATTCTGTTTATCTCCATCTTCAGGATCGATATCAAAATCACTTTCCTCGTCTAATTGACAATCGTATTCAAGAGTCTTTTTTAGCCAAGTTTCGTTTGCCAGCTTTTATTTCGGCATCAGTTTCGAGCAGTGGTTAAAGCGCTTTTTTACGCTGTCTACAATATTTTCAACCTTTATTGATACAGCTTCCATAGTATTGTGACTGACAATATTTTCGCCAAAGATAGCCGCGACGATAACATCATTTTTAAATTTGTGTACCAAAAGGTGCTCGAGGCGAGGGTCGCTGGTCAACGACGACGAGGGAGACCATGCCTCCGATGGATGGACCAGGCTGAGGAAGCCCTAACCGCACTTGGTGTATCCGATTGGAGAAGGCGCGCGCAAAGCAGAGGCGCCTGGCGAGAGCTGATGAGGTCGGTTGAAACCCGGACACGGGTTGTTACGACCAACTAAGTAAGTAAGTAAGTAAGTACCAAATTCAATTTAGCAACAAAATCGTAAGATACACTTTCAATATCTGTTATGATTACGCGTAAAAGTTTTTGTGGGAAATATATTTGCTATGCAGATGCGCGGCTTTATATATACAAAATGCAAAAAGGATTCTACCTGTTAACCAATTCAGATTTCTACCTATGGCGTTACCTGCGGTTGCATTCATTAACTGTATGATTATGCAGTTCACATCTTGCAAATGTGAACCCTTCAGCAAACAACATGCACAGGTTTTACCTGTGTCGTATAAAAATAGTTCAGTTCATATAAGGTGCCTACCTTATTTTGTAAAAAAGTGCTCCCTGGCGGCGAAGGGCGGCGAAAGGCGGTTAAACTTTCTAAAAAATATAACAAAGCTCTGCCGAGGCACGACTGTGTATGAGTTTTCTCAAAATATGTTTACACTAGTAAGGATGGAGCTTCTGCAGGGTATCGAAGCTAAAATACTAACCCCGTGGCCATAGTGAAGTGTATTCGAAGTCTTTAGCCACGACATACACGATGACATTCAGTTTTATATAGTAACGAAAGTTTTCCTATTTTAATGACGTCACTTTGTGTGGGAGGTAGGGGTGGTTTTGATCCAAATATCATAGAGTTCATATTTCATATCAAAGCTAATTAATTTTTGTGGATTTTTAAGAGATTTTACATGTAAAATAAAGACACTTTGTATAGGAAGTAGGCGTGGTCTTCATCCGATTTTTCCAAATTTCATACGCAGGATTTAAATTAAAAATCAAAGCTTACGTACCAAATTTCAAGGCATTTCTTTAATTTTTGTGAATTATAAAGACATTTTACGGTTAAAATAAAGTCACTTTGTATGGGAGGTAGGCGTGGTTTGCATCCTATATGGCCCATTTTCGAACTTGATTTTCCTTTTTTAAAAATAAACTTATATTTTGAATTTCATCGCGACAGCTTTAAAATTACGTGTGCAATTGTGTCGGCAAAAGGACAGACGGACACACGAATATCGACTTAGGAGGTGATGCTGATCAAAAATATATAAATTTTTCTATACCTGGCACGCCTCCTTCTTGGCGTTACAAATGGAATGACAAAGTTAATATATCCCTCACGCAGTGGCCTTGGGGCATAAAAAGACTTTTAAAAAAATAACTGAAAAAATTACTATAAAACATAAATTGTACTAAAATACTTAATTTTTTATAAGGGATCTTACTGACCTTAATTAAAAATAGAAATTGTTCAAAAATGTTGCACCGTTAAAAAGTTACAGTTCTTCAAGCTTCAACAAAATATGTAAAAAATTCAAATTCACAAAAAAATGAGAATAGACCTTTTTATTTTTACGCCCTTCATTAAGTCTCCGTTAACTTATGAACCTGAAAATTTGCATGTTTCTTACTTAAAGTATGCTTAACAAAACTGCATCATTAGATTTTTGAAACAGTGAAATGTGAAAAACGATATTTGGTCGCCGAATTTTACCCGTGCACCTCTGTGCTTCGTTTTGACACTACTATCACAAAAACAAAATAAAAGCTATTCATTTTCTAACATCTTATCTAAATCGCAAATCAAAGCTTAACCGCATATTTAGTAATGCGAATTCCACCGTCAATTTTCAATTCTTTATATATTGTTGTTTGTTACCGTAATTCAAATGAAAAGTGAATGGCTTTTATAAATTAAAATCTAAGTGAAATCTTTCTAAAACTTGACTTTAGCTTTCAATCGGTAGTAATAATTACAAAAAAGTCACTTCTAAATAAGATAACATCTAGCTGCGACTTGCCGGTTTCTAGGTCAATTTTGAAGTGACGATTGAAATAATTGCAGTATATATGAACGTTAAAAGAACATTTTGAAATCTAGAAATAATAAATGACGGCAGAAGCACAAGGGCAAAAATTGAAAAAAAAAAACTACAAAATCTGTTTAACTCTGGAAGGTTATACTTATTTTACATACTGTAAGGTTATGCTTTGTCAAATCACATATATAGATGTTCCTTACGCTAACATCTTTTTAAATCGCGTGTTTTTCATTATTTGTGTTATTGAGAATAAAGATAAACAGAATTTGTTTTGTATTTAATAGATGTCAAAGAAAGAAATTTTAATTTATTAAAGAAAAAACTATTAACTCTAATTCTGCATCGTCGATTCGACAAAGTATAACCATCCAGGGTTAAACGCTTTACAATTCAACAATAATGTAGATTTTAAAAAACCCCATGTAGGATATAATATATTTTATTAATAAGCAATTCAAGCTAATGCAATGCAATTCCTAAATTCGATAAGGAACCCGTGGTTTACATAATTAATTTGATTGAAGATGACATTAAAACTACCAGCAATTAAAGATCCTCTATCGCACTACTTGCAATGGTTTGCATAACTGGATCTCTCTTACATTTCTATAAATAGGTATAGAGAAGTAAATAAACAAAAGAAGAAACTTACTTTAGTAGCAACTTCCAATTGTTTTGCTTGATGCATGTTAAAAAAACAAGCTAATAATAAATCAGCTGTTAAAAGCAAACCGATCAAAGTGTACGTTCAGAGGTAAAATTTAAGATCAGTTCACAGTAGAAACACTGAAGACGACTTCTGTTAAATTTGTTTTATTACTTTGACATCTTAAAATTCGCTTAGAATAACCCAACTAAATTTGAGTTTAGAAATGAGCTTGTTCGTTTCTATTACTAAGGGCCAATCATTTTGGGGTACATTTTCCGAGGAATTCAATAAAATAAAATGCATTTTTTTACAACCACGTTATTTTTCACCGGGGGGTCTACCACCCCCTTGTACCCCCACTGCCAATGCCCCTGATTAAAGATGACACACCTGTTTTCTGTGAAATTAACCGATTTGTAATTGGGTGGAGTTTCGATATCGAGTCAGAAAAGTATGCAACCAAATTTTATCAGGAATAAATAGTAAAGATTGAACAAACACTCACAGCTCAGTACAGCATCTGCACAGTTTTTGACAGAAAATGTTTGCAATTTGTGCGTTTTTAATAGCGATTTAACTGACAAACTACTTTACTGCCTGACTGGCAGTGTCTCAAACACACCGCCTGCTTGTTTGTTTGTCTGTATGTCAGCCAGTTTGTCTCTTTTGCATTTTGTATGCTTTACCTTGCTATGCAGCAGCCGCAACAGCAATGCGTTTGTCATGTTGCGGTGCGCCAAATGCGTTTGTTGGCATTGCTTGCCGCCCTCACCCACACCCACACCCGCAATGCCACCCACGGGAATTATTCGTTTTTCAGCTCATCACTGGAAAATTCAATGCTTCCGACGCTGATTTCGTTTCAATTAGTTTCGTTCGAGCGCACATCAAGCAGTTTATACAAAGATTTGATTATATCGACGTTATGCGAAATTAAGGCGAAGCAGTAAGAGAGAAAGAGAGAGAGAGAGGGAGAAAAACAAAAGTGGGGCCAAAAAAAAAAAAAACTGATGATATTAAAAATAGTTTCTATGCTAACTAGCAGTGAGTGAGTGGGTTGAATAATATTGAATTGGTCAAATACAGCAAAGTTGTCAACTTGTTGACAGAGAAAATGAGTTCTAAGAATAAGTTTGGAGAACATAATAAGTAGTTTTATTTACGAATAAATATAAGATGATAGTTTTGTTTTTTGTAAACAAATTTTCAGTGCGCATCAACAACACTGAAACGCTTGCGTCAGTTGGGAGAAGTTAATGCGCTGGTTTTTGTTAATTGCACTAGATTTGAATTTTTGTTGTTTGACTAACTAGTTTGGAGCGATTTTTTTCTTAAATATTACACATTTTTATTGCCAGCACTATTATTATTATTTTTTATTTTTTTTTGATATTTTTTGTTACATTTTCTTAGTGCTCGTAGTTGCAGAGAACGTCATTTTAGTAAATTTGACATTTCTGCGTCTCTTACATTTTCCTTTCTCTGCTGCTTCTTATTCAATTAATTTTTCTGCTAAAAATTTTCTTTCACAACTTTAGTAAAATTCACATTAAATTTTTCACTGTACTAAGTTTTTGATTTTCACGAATCGATTTTTTTATTATACCCGATCGTAACATATTAGTATTACTTCTTAAAGTGTTTTGGAATTTTTAAGATTTTATTTTTTTCACTAGCTTGTTGAAATTTCGCGTCAAGAGCAGCAGCAGCAGCAGCAGCTCAAAAATTACGAAGCGCACGAAGTAGAGCGACGAGAACGATGACGAGAAAAACTAAATATATAAATATGTGAATATGTGAAAAAAGCATGAAACATGAACAAGAAAAAAAAAAAAAAATTTATTTAGAACGACGACGAAGAAGAAGAAGACGATGACAAAACTCGACGACGACGACGACGCAATGTCGGCAAATTTCAAAACGACCCTGCAAATCACAAGATAAAACGAGCCACACAGTATTTTATAGCGGGAGCGAGTGAGTCTATGGAGCAGCGTGTAAGCGAGAGCGTCACAAGTGGGAGCTTTAGTTCAAACAAATTCTCCCAGCGGCAACAACAGCAACAACAAGTGCAATTAAATTGTGAACATTTTAAATTGAAAAGCAGCAGCCGCGTCGCTCTCTGGTCAGACTGGTCAGATGATGGGGAGCAACAAATAAAATAACAACCACATATATTGCCCCCAAGCAACTCTCTGCAAGCGCATTTAATGTAAGTTCTCACTCTCGCTCACCGCGCACTCTCTGCACTAGTATAAAAGTAACCGAAAAACCAAACCAAAAATTGTTTGAGGTTATGTTTAGTTGCTGTCATTTTGACACTAATATATGACAGCAACAACAGTAAAAATATAAACAACAACAACAAATTTGAAGGTCCGCCATCTTGGTTCGTTGCTCTTCGCAGATTTTGATTTTAGTTCTTTGCAGAGCATTCACTGCTCAAATCAGAGCAGCTGTTAGTAGTTAACACAAAATTGTTGTCAGTCGTTGTTGTTATTGTTGCTGCTGCAGCTGCTGCTGGATTGCATTTGCGCAGTGCGCAAGACTAGCAGCAATAACGATGTTGTTAGCGGCAACACGTCTGGATGCTGCTACTGCTGCTGTAGTAACATGGATGACTTGCTTGCAGCAGTCTAATGAGAACATTGCTACAAAAAGCTGTTGTTGTTGTTTTCGCTATGCTGCTGTCGTTTGAGGGGATACCTTAACGATGATTAGATGACTGGATGTCAGCCCATTTTTAATGCTGCACAAACATTTTAATCATTTGTATATTTTCGGCACATTTTGAGTCAATAAACTCGATGTTGTTCGAAGAGTTCAAAGAGTTCACATGTAAGCTAAAGTGAAGGAGGCGTTTCACTAGCATAAAGTGGAAAGAAAGTTACTCGTGCATGAGTTTGAATGTGAATTTTAAATTTTTTCAAACTTGGAGACTACTAGTGCACCGAGAAAAAAGCTTATGTTAAATTGAAAAAAAACCTAGTATAATTTATAAGATGACTTCGGCAGTTTTCAGCCTCACAAGTACTTCATCATAACGCCTGAGTTTTACATGTTAACTTGCCAATTTTAATTTGGGTGATAAGTTAACCAAGTATTTGGTAATTTATACATTATTTAAAAAAAATTTAATTTCAAAAATACAACTTTCCGGGGTTTGGTTTTTTTCTGAAGCCGCCTCTCGCTCTGCGATTTGCTTTCCTGGACCGAAATCGGCAACAACGGCAATCAACACCGGTTTTCTTAGAAATTCATGGCTTGTCAGCTTCTCACAATGATATTATCTACTGCATAACTATTGTAATGTCATTATTTATTATTGTTTTCTAATAAGTATAATTTTTTAAGTACAGCCAACTTTTTTATTTTTAAAGATATTGAAAAGAAAATTAAATAAAGTACAAAATTGGTAAAAAAAAAATTTCATTTATTACGCAAAATTCTGAGAAATTTGCACTCAAAGTTGAAATTTAGTAGTTTCAACCGATTGATTTCATCATCACACGAAAACAGCTCGGTAACGGTTAAGTCGTTGGGGTTTGTTGATATACCGTTAAAAAGATGATTTTTTTGCCTTTAAAATGAGCCTAGAAAATGATTATTGCCTATCAAAATAAGTTGTATGTTACTTAGATTTTCTGCTAGAAATAATAACGTAAACCAAAGTCGTGAACTATTATTTAGCCCTGTAGCTCCTAAGAATGTGAAAATAGACCCTTCCATACGATTTTTTGCTCAGCTCGACATAACATTTCAGCTTCGTAAATAGTTGCACTCAATTGCGGTACACCCTGTATATAAAAACTTTTTTTATTATTTGAATCCAAGACAAGCTGAAATAAAAAAAATTTTGAGTTGAGTAAAAAAAGATGTAACTTTTCGTACATTTTATATGGTGTCTTAATGGTCATTTTGAAAAGTAAGTTTTTTCGTTTGTTTTTATGTCGATAGCTACCAAAATTTCTTAGAATTAATTTTTAGGAAGCTACTGAAAAGATTGATCTTTTAATGTATAATTCTTTTTCTATTTTCTAGTAAAAATGCTGCAAATGTAGACTACCAAGCGCATGAAGGTTAAAAAATTTTTTTGGACTTCATTAAAATAATGCTTTTATAAATTCCCAAGTCATGGACTTTCTGATTGAGATTTGATTTTTGTGGTTTGCTTATGTATTGAGAACTACTGTAGCTTTGAATAATATTCAGTGATTTTTACATAAAGGTTTTTTTGCTGTGATATTTTTCCAGTTACTAACCGGTGTGTTAATTGAAATGAGTAAGATTCAGTTTTTTTCACTTTTTAGACTACTTTTCATAAAAACTTTTATTCTTATCAATTCTAAATTTGATACTATTGGTAATTATGGAAGATCGAACACTTAAATTTTAAAATTTTTTTGATTTATTGATTGCTGATTGTTGATTATATTTTAAATTAAATTCAAAAAATTTCAAATATTGAAGTTAATGTATTCAAAATTGCATAATTTTCTAAAAAATTTGTTTTTTGTAATAAAAGCATGAACACCTGCAATTATTCAAATTGCAAACATTGTTATCTTTACCCCCTAGTGCATAATATTTATATTCATAAGATAACAGTGCGATGTAAAAGCAACTTAATAATAAAAACACAGCGGCAAAAAAACAAACGCTGCTATACTTAATATGCGGTAAACAGAGATAAGATATTATTTTAGAGCAGAACTGATTTTCAGAACATTATAAATGCATTTTGCATGCAAGGGTTTAAAATAGAAAAAGCTACAAAAAAATAAATATGTTTTGGTGAGAGAAACAAATATGGCGGGTGAAAAACAGTTGAAAATAAATAACATATGTAGAAAAGCAGAGAGTTCCAATACTCTCTAAAAATAAAAATTGTGTGAGTACGAAAAGCGTTCCATCAGCTTTCATTGGAGCAGTGTTGTTTGTAGAGAAAACCTTGTCCTCTTTATGTACCGGAAAAACTCTTTTGATGTGAGTGTTTAGCATGATATTATCGTTTGAAGATGATTTTAAACAAACGTTTCAAGCATTTTTCTGCTGTCAAGAATAGCTCTTGATATATTCCGCTGTAGTTAAGAAAAAATTATTTTTCAAAAATCAAGGTTTTTAACAAAAAAAAAAAAAAAAAAAAAAATGCCATTTGGAGTTAAAAATAAGTTAGTGGTATGTAATAAGTATGTGCTTAGCTTAACCTCACGTTTCGTGTTGGCAAATTTTAATCTGAATTTTAATAAAAATTTGTTTAAATTAAACATATTTTTTTTTTTCTGGGTGTGGATTTTAATAAAGATTTTAATAAAGATTTGTAAAATCTGGCAAAACGAATTCTCAAAATTCTAAGTATACTTTCGTTAAAAGGTTTTTAAAACAATTACAAATAGTCATTGCAACGTTTCGTTTTTCACTAAATTCCAGGGATGGTAGATGATCAAAGAGGTTGAAAATTTTAAATAAACACATTTTTTAAAAAAAAAAAAACCTTATTTGTTTGGCCGCCCATTGAAATTACTTGATATATCAAAAAAATTACTGTCCTACTGTATGAACAGTCAAATGACGGTAGAAAACAGTAATTACTGTGTTGCAGGCCTGTTGCCAAGGGGGGATTTTAGGTGTTCAAATCCCCCCTTGGGGTCCAGAAAGTATGAAAAAATAACATAAATGAGACTATTAAACTCAAAATGTAAATTTTTTTTTTAAGATATACTGAGAAAATTATGTTAATTTACTTGAAGATGCAAAAATTTAAACATTTTCAAAGCCATTTTAGAAAACTTCGCTTAATAAATGAAAAATGTGTGTGGCCAAATGAAAGATTAACTTTGCTTATAAAAGTCATAATCATTATATTGGAATTTAGCTACAAGGAGTTTGTATATTAAAGAACCCTTTTCAATTGTGGATTTTGATGCACAAAAAGACCCTGATATCCGAAAAAATATATATATGGAATTATACGAGTAACTAGAACGAATATAATTTCATAAATTATAGAAAATTAGGTTGACTTTTTTTATGCAAAATAGCTTATTGGACCAAAAATCTTTGAGAAAGCATTTGTTTGAATGGTTTTTTTTTTTAATTTTTAAAAGCTACAGAGTATAATGCCAAAAAAATTAACCACGAAATTTAACACGTTATGGGGTATTCCACATAAAGCGGATGACTAAAAAGTTTGCCCATTCTATTTTGTTGTTTTCTAGGTATATAAGATATGGGCATTTCCAACTTGGCGTTACGTACGATTTGTACGAAAACATATTAAAAAAAAGTATGAAAAAGTAAAATTTTTAAAAATGTTTTTTTATATTTGCGTAGTAATTAAGTGGCACTATATTAACGTAAAGAATTACAATAATCGATCCTAAGGATATAAAGATATAAGCATAACTATGCTCTGGCGTGACGTTACAAAAAACAGAAGTAGTTTTCGACTTGGATTACAAAATTTGCAAAATTCTGCGAATTGGGCAAAACTGTTTGTATACAACCTCTTTTAGAAGGTTTTGAAATAATATAAGTTTATTTACCAAGTAATCAAATTTAAAAATCTTTTCCCGTTTTTTTGTTATTAGGCTTAGTCGTCTGACGTGACGTTACTGGCGTTACGTTACTTAAATTTCCATTGTAATTCAATTGGGTAATTGAGTAGTTAGGTAATTAAGTAATTATGTAATTCAGTAATTAAAAAACAAATTTAATATTTTCTGCTTCTCCTTGCCTCAACCATTTTTCATTATTTTAAGCCAATGCCTTCCATTTTTACTAAAACAAAAACGTTTACGAAACGTTTACTGAACATTTACTAAAAAGAAAAATTTTATTTGTGAAACAGTGCAGACGATTTGATCATCAAAATAAATTAATTTTTGTTCAAATTGCTTATATCAATAAAATTTAAATGTTTCTTTAGGATTATATCATTAAATAATAATTTTTTAATAACTTTTAATTTAAGTGTCACGGTGGACTTTTTTCTGGAAATGCCCATATGTAAAATCTCAAACTTGGCACAAAAATTCTTTTCCAAATTAAAGGTTTTGAAAAATCACCTGTAATCTAAATATCCCTCAATTTTGAAAAAGGAGAATTAAAAAATGTTAACCCTCAAGCGTATTTGGTTTTTTGTAACGTAAGAGTTGTTCAAATATATTCAGAGATTTTCGTATCAGTTTGAAGAAAGAAGATTTTTTTTTAGGCTAAAATGTGTTTATTAACAAAACAACTATTACGAAATTTCAAAAATATGTGTGTGAGTATTAATTAGAATATGAAAATATTGAAAAACAAATAAAACTTAAAAAATTCATAAGGTTTTAGAAAAATTATTTAAAAAACTAAAAAATTAATTATCAAAACATAGTTTTTTTTGCACAATTTTCGCAAAGGATAAATCGATGAGAAGGGCAAACATAGGAAATGCACTTATCACATCTCGCACTATGAAGATTTGCATTTGATTTCGATGGGCACATACTACAGCGAGCTCTTTTCTTTGTTGGTGGCGCATGTGACAATGAAAATGTTGAAGATTGCGATGCTGCTTTCGATGTTGATGGAGCATCAACCGGTATGTTTCTTTCTTTCTGTATAACAGCAATTGCATTACTCGCTCGTGGCATATGTGTCCGACTTTGCATGTAAGGTGAACACAATGATTCACCGACTTCAATCAAAAATAATCTTCTCGTTACACTTTTTTTTGAGATTTTCCATTCAGGATTCATTTTTGTGAATATTATAAAAGCATTACTGGCAGATATATCCAGCATGTTACAAAAAAGAGCAACAGGCCATCTATTGACCTTTCTTTTACAGCGATATGTTCCAACAAGCTTGTCTAAAACGTCGACTCCACCTTTGGTACGATTGTAAAATTTAATTATATCTGTATCTGGTTTTTTTTCGGTATCTGTTGCATCGATGCGAACAGTTGAATGATAGGTAGAATAAAGTAAAACGAATTTATATTTTTTAGGCACATATGATAGCAGACATGCACGAAGATCGTGATCGTAAAGAACTTCTGTGTGATGCAGAGGTTTTTTTTTCATGTCGACCAATAGGGGTGGTATTTCATTGCGATTTTTTCTAACTGTCCCGACCATTGTAATTTGTCGCTTTTTTAGTTCAGCTGCTAGGCGACGTGATGTAAAAAAGTTATCACATGTTACATTCCTACCATTCAAACCTAAAAATATAATGACCACAAAATAAGAAAATAAAACAAAATATTTTAGAAATAGAAATTGAAAAGTAACTTCTGTCATATCAAGTACAACACGTTGGCCTTGGTTTACTTCAGGTGTGCAATTACGATCACGACCAATGTAAACTTGAATATTGTACGCATAGAACGTTTCAGCATCAGCAGCGACCCACAATTTAACTCCGTATTTTGCTGGCTTCGACGGAATATATTGTGTAAATGGGGTCCGGCCACGAAATAGTAACTGCTCATCAACAGTTATAAAGTCGCCAACAAAATAGCACATTTTCAACCGTTGCACCCATATTTCAAAAACATTGCGAATTGGTGCTAGTTTATCTCTTGCACTAATTCTATGATCTTTATTATCAAAGCGAAGACAACGATTTATTTCTTTGAAACGAACCAAGGACATAGTTGCAGAAAAAATGGGTCGGCCATGCTTACTGTCCCAAAGTTCTGTAAGATTTTCGCCATTTGATCTATAATCGCCAGCTAATAAAAGCAAACCATAAAAAGCACGCATCGTCGTTGTGTCAACAGGAATCCATTTATTCTTATAATGTCGAACACCATACAAGTTGGTCATATCGACAACCGTTTTTTCTATCGGTTGTAGAAAGAGTAAAAATGACGAAACAGAATCTGTACATTCTGATGCAGCGAATGTTGTAGGGCCTAACGCAGGTACGCAAACAATAAAAAGAAAAATCTTGAAAATATGTATCATATTTTACCTTGCCTGCTCGCAAACGACTGTGAAGAAGAAGTTCCACGAGGCAATGGAAGCGGATCCTTCGAATATTGCACTGTTTTATCTTTTGACAAAAACAATATATTTTGATCTAGTGCAGCCGCGTCTCTTGCCTCTTGTTGTAAGAACATTACATCGGAAGCCTCACTTTTATATTCATTTTCACTACAGGAATATTCTTCATTTGGAATATAATCATCTTCACTATCACTATCAAACAGATAACTTTCATCACTCTGATATTGATCAAACCACGAGGAACTCATTGTTTATATTATAAATTTATTATAAAAATCGAAAGAATAAACACGTCGATATGTGCTGAATAAGACCAATAACTGACAAAACCACGTGTTTTTCAAGCAAAAACAACGATATTTACAGTTACAGCACGCATTCTAAGCCTTGTGTCAATTTGATACATGAACGCCCAATTAGGGAAATTTTTTGCACAGCTCAACAGCGCCATCTAACGATATTTTTTTTAATACAAATTCAAAATTTACATATGATTTTTACATTGAGCCAAAAACTCAAGGGGATTTGAACAAAAATTAAGAAGTTACAAGACTTTGAATTCTAAAATTGTGTCAAATTGACACAAAATACGCTTGAAGGTTAAACCGTCCAATTCTATAGGGATTTGAGGATTTTTTAATCACCTGTTACCAAATTCTCATAAGAAAAATTACTTTTATCGGAGTCGATTCCTTTGCTCAAAAATTTGAAAAAAAAAATTTATAGTAATTGTTATTGGAACTGAATGATTTTGTCAGTCATGATATCAATTTTTTATGAGGAAATGGAACAGTTCAATTTCTAAAAGTTTTTAGATATTTTCTTTTGAATATAATTTCAATTGTTGAAATCGTTTTCGAGAGCAGTAATATTTTGGCCTTTAATGACAACTCAAACTAGGGTTCCCACAGGTCCAAATACTTGTACACAAGCTGGGGATCAATAATAGCGTAAGATAGCCAAAAAAAAAAAAAGAAACCAATTCTTAAGAATAAAACTTTTTTGTTCTCCCGTTTATGTTAAATGTCCAGTAAAAGTTGCGAAAAATAAACTCTTGTCATCTCTATAACGGTAATTTTTAAACGGGTATACTCACGAGTAGTCTTAAGAGAAGACGGATTTTTTAAGAAAAATTTCCATTTGGTATCTACTTTATACGCCTTTATATCTATTTATACGCCAACGCGTACTGCGTAAGGGGTATATTAACTTTGTCATTCCGTTTATAAGGTCAAGAAGGAGGTGTGGCAGGTATAGAAAAATATATATATTTTTGATCAGCCTCATCTCCTGAGTCGATTTCCGTGTTTGCGTCTGTCTGTCCGTCTGTCGACACGATTACAGCCGCAATTTTAAAGCTATCGGGATGAAATTCAAAATATAAGTTTATTTTTAAAAAAGGAAGATCAAGTTCGAAAATGGGTAAAATCGGATGAAAACCACGCCTACCTCCCATACAAAGTGACTTTATATTAAATTAAAATCTCTTAAAAATCTGCTCAAATTAAAGAAATGTCTTGAAATTTTGCACATAGGCACCCTTGCTAGTTTTTTATCAAAACACCCCCCTCCGTAAAGGTAAATACTCGGTACGGGCCTGCTGTGTTGTTAACATACCTGACCCAACTTGACATAAAATTCGGATTGCAAAACAGAAAGATATTACTTCTAGTCAACAGCTGTCCGCGCACTCAAGGGATCTAGAAGCTGAAGAAAACAATATAGGACGTCAGATTGCAGCCAATCTCATGATGCAACTTACAAGATGGTAGAGACAGCTGGCTATTTTTTCATAGATTGTCATTTGGCAGTATTTTTTTATTACTTTTTATTTATCTTTTTTACTTTTTTCGTTCTTTACATTGTACTATTTTTGACAACCTATAATCGCCAAAAGAACTGTCACTACTTCCTTGTTTCTTATATCATGGCCGATGTAGGAATATCTAGGCACTTATTCTGCCGTAACCATTACTATATTAGATGCAGTTGATATGATATTTGCAGTTGTGACATAGTTGTGAATAAGTGCTGAAATCTACCATGAGTGCTTGAAAAAATGACTACATCCATTTTACAAGCGCCATTTACAAGGTTCAACAACATTTTGGCCAGACTCGGCCAATATTTTTTTGCACCAAAATCTACGATAATTGGGCTGATTTTAGATATTTTGAGCGTATATTGATATAAAATTGGTTGCAATTTACTCTGTATTCATATTGCTCGTAAATTTATGAACGCATTTGCTATTTATATATTGTTGTTTATATAGTAAAATTAAGTCACTAAAATTGCTTTTATTTTTAAAAGCTTTTATTTGCTTTTTTGAAAACGGGGAAAAAAGTGGGGAAACTTAAACTAAAAAAAAAAAAGGGGGAATTATTTCATCGGGGGTAATTTATTTCATCGACACCTGGCAGCGCTGGGTGTTATGTCATATTGAAATAAAATCCCATTTTTGGGGTCTTATTTCATTTTTGTTTTGAGGCCTTATTTCACAGAGCCGTTTACAATACTGCTCGTTTGTGCCAGCTGACTGTATAAAATTGATTCTTCGCTGTTTTGCAAAAATTTCTGGTTGGCATATAACATATTAATATATATTTCTAACTTTTTATAAAAAAAACAATTTAAGTGAATGGTGTCTAATTCTTTTTTAAAATTTTGTATAAAATAGATATACCAATTTTCATACTTTGTATATGAATTTATTTGTTTGTTAATAAATTGGTTTTTCTCAGCTTTTCAAACCCCGGGTCTAGTCCCTGTGCTTGAGGTATCGTGAACACCTCTATTATTCAATATTTATTTCACTTTAAAATGTGTATTAAATAAAAAAAAATTATTGACGTTGTTGAAATATTCCAAAATGCAATTTAATTTTCTTACAACTGTCAGAATAACAATGTCAAATGACACTTTCCTATTTTGACGTTTTCACTCTCTTCTTTTTGACAGCTTACTTGAGAGTCAAAATTCATGCGCCTCCCTTTACTACTAACTTATCACAATTGGAGAATTTTAGTTCTGCGCTGTTTTAATTTTCAAGGTACACCGGCTAACCTCTTATCTAAGCTGGAGCAGAAAGAGCAGAAGAGCGCCAAAAATGATTTTGAGTTATATACTAAGGACCATTACATTTTTTTTATAGATTTATAAACAGCAAGGATAAAATAAGGCATTAACAGGAAGAGATATAGCTAGAGTCAGAAAGAGAGAGAGAGAGAGTGAGAGTATTTATGAGTGTGAAAAGTAGATTGGCACCCCTATTCTTCCCTCTCCCGCTACCACACCCCCTACAGAATAGTAAGCATGTATAATAAAATCATTAAAGTATCTAGAACGAAATGACTTTTTGAGCAAACATTTTTCAACAATGACAGTAGTTATTATAAATGATGTTTTTTTTTTTTATATAATTTAAAAGTAATGATAAAAAAGTGAAAAATTTGTTTACCTTGCTGGTGAGTTTCTAAAATTGTAACAGCAACAACAAAATGAGCAAACCATATAAACCAAAAAGTTGAGACCGCCACACCACGTTGTTGTTGGTGGTGTTGTGTTTGCTGCTGCTTCTGCTGCTGAACCTGATGTTGTTGTTGGTGTTGGTGCTGTTTCGATATCCGTTGCTGTTATGCTTGTTGTGTTGGCTGTTGTTGTTGCTGTTAACGTTGTTGACTTTTTTGCTGTGATGTTGAATTGTTTTTGCAATTTTTCTCTTGTGCTCTGTGGTGAATATTTCTTCTTGCGTCGTGGTGAAATTTGTGGTGTAGTAAATGTGATATGATGTTTCTTGTTCTTCTTCGCAGTCGTAGTTGTCGACGTCGTCGTCGTCGGCGGCGGCAAAGTCGTTAGCGCTGTCGTCTTCACTTGTGCTGTTGAACTTGGAGTCGTCGTTGTTGTCGTTGTTGTTGTTACTATGTTCGTCCTTGTTCCCAGCACCAGCCGTGGTGGTAATGGTGGCGTCAATCTTCTTGTTGTTGAAGTTGTTGCTGTTGGTTGTGTAGTTATTGTTGTTGTTGCTGTTACTGTTGGTAGCGGCGGTGGCGTCTCCGTCTCCTGCGCTGCTATCAACGAATCTGCATCAGAGCCCGCCACAGCAATGGCGGCGCTTGAACGCGTCTTAAAATAACTTTGCGAAAAACATGAACATTCGTCGGCTACATCAAAATTTCAACAAAAATGTTAAAAATTTGTGCGTTTTTTTTTTAATTTTTTTTTTAACTGGCAATTACACTGAAAAATTGTAAAATTAACACAACATTTGGAAAGCACTATTTTGTTGTTATTCTTCACAATCTTTAATTTTGGCAATTTTTGACATGCTGTTGTGTTTTAAACATATATATTTTATATATACATTTATATATATTTATGCATATATATATACTTTAATTTGGCTTTTGTACACCTTGCTCCAGCTTATTTTTTTTTCCATACACACTGACGACTGTAGACACGCACTGAACCACGAGCCAAACCACCCTTCCGTCAACATACGGCCGTGACAGGGAACAAAATTCTTCCCCAATGTTGGGATATTTTTTTTTTTATCTTTTCACAATAATTTTAATTTAAAATTTTATTAAAGTTTTTAATATTAATACATGCATTCACTTGACTTAAGCTGTTATGCTTTTGAGTTTAAGCACAAAAGCTTTTAAATTAAGCAATATTAAATAATTTTTTTTCTTTTCTTTTCTTTTAATAATTTTGACATTGATGTGCCGCTGTGTTGGAATATTTAATGCATTTATTTTGCGCTTTGTTTTCCTCTTTCTTTTCCTCTTCTTTCTTCTTTTTTGCGTCACATTACCACCGTCCAGCGGTGGTTTTGCTCTGAGAGCTTTCACTTTTTTAAATAAAATTTTTATTTTTAATTTTTTTATTTAGTATTTGTTAATAAAAATTGTTGTTGTTAATTTTTGTTTTTGCATTGAACTAAAAATTGGTATCATTCCGCTGCTATAGCAGTCACGGCAGGTTTTTAGCGTTTAACTCAAGCTCTTCAGCTCTTCAGCTCTATAGCTACAACATCGTATCTGGTTGAGTCCCAGCTACAGCTGCTGCACATTCATGTCTAGCGTTATAGTCAAACATCGGTACTACACCGTGAGACATGCGTTTTCTGCGTTTATCCAGCTAGTTTTTATTTGTTTTTTCACGCTTATCTCTTCACTCAACTAGAACATTTTGACATTTTTAAAATTTTTCTCATTATTGCTTTGTTTTACTTTTGTTTTGTTAGGCGTTCAAATTATTTTGTTGCAAGAAAATTGCTAACGTTACGCTTCTTCCCAGCTTAGCAGCACACAAAACAAACAGTTCAAACCGTCTCCACGTTTGACTGGCTGCTTGTCTGGCTTGCTGCCTAAATGGCCTGCTCACTCGTTGGTCTGGCTGGAGTGGCCGCTGCTACCAATACGATAGATAGAGAGCAGCGTGAGAGCTAGCAACTAGAGAGCAAAAATGCGCACTCACATGCTTTTCCTCCCATTTGTTGTGGAGCTGTCACAAACAAGGAATTCGACAGCATCAGTCACGTTGCCCTCTGGAAAAATCTTATCACTCTCTTTCAAATCCCTTCCATCCACCACCCACCACCCATAATACAACACACACAGTTGGTTAATCAAAACATCGTAGAAAGCTCTTTTTGTTGTAGGCTGTAAAAAAATACAGTTAAAAGAGCAAAAAGCTCCAAGTTTCGCTACTATTTTTTACTCTTAAACTTTTGCCTCTCATTGTGTTTGGCGAGGAAGTTATATTAATTTTATTGTTCTTAGTGTTGTTTATCTAGGTTCTAGGCTTGCCATTGTATTGTGTTGTTATGGGTATTTTTGATGACCCATCAGAAAAAGTTGTAGAAATAAGAAAATTTAATTCAAACAATATTGAATATCGTCACTAAAATATTTCTTTTATTTTTGGCATAAAAATGTAAACATGAGAACTCAGCTAACCAACTAAGTAAGGACTCTGTCTTGATATTGTTGATGCAATTCAAATAATTCATTATTCGGGCTTATTCATTATGAGCAAATATTTAATTTTTGTATGTGAGTATATAAGTAAAGTAGTTTATTACTTTTAATTATATAAGTAAAGATATTTTTAATCTTACCAAAACTCTTCTTTGCGTTCAAATATAAGGTCTGTTTTCTTACAACATTTAATTTAACCCTCATCCGCCCTTCAGATCCATACACAAAAGAGTCCCTTTGTGTCCATTTGACACAATACATTTTCAATCCCCACCACAAGTTGAATAATGAGTTTTATGACCAAAATTGATATGTATCGTTTATACATTTATTAAAAATTAAAGCTTTTCAAGAAATACAGGCTGATAAACTTAGGTTTTTTTCTAAAATGTTAAAAAATAAGGTGAAAAAATTGGATGAAAAAAAATATATAATTACTTATTACAAATAAGAATTAGAAAAATGAAAATATTATATAATTTTTGTTCACATTGTTCACAGAATATGAGTTGCTTTCGGCAAGCATTTATCTCATCGAGATGAATGAACGTTTGCCTTAGAAATGTTTGGACATAAATGACATCTGGCACGCTTCCTTAATTTTTTTTTTAACTTAACCATAGCTAAGGGGTTGCCTCCTTTAAATGCGAAAGCATTGCATTGATTCGGAAGACGGGAAATAGTTAGTTGGAGGGTGGAAAGATGGAGTAGTGACGCTCTAGATTTGCTTTAAACTTCCACAGGTCAAAACTGCCGGGAACACGCTCGCAGAAATATTATTTTACAATCTTACAGTGCGACTGAAAAACGAATTATCTCGGAAAAGCGAAGTTCTATTAAGCATCGATGCAATGGTAAAGGGTAAATGGCCTTGAAAAGCTGTCCGAGTAGATTTAGAAAATACACGAACTGGTGGCGTCAGGCCATACAACTACCTTGAACACTTCCGATGGTATAACCTATACACAAGGCTTAGGCAACCAACATTGCGTCGATGCCCTAGAGAACTGAGAGGAGAGAAGATGTTTTCATATCCTATCATATACATTTTACGATGTTAAATTCGGTACTGAAGTTCCAAATAAGATCTCGAAGCTCCTGTCCAAATGTGCGAATTTTACTCAATTTTCGGCATTATATATGAGGTACACCGAGCAATAGTTAAATCATCTAAGTCAGCTTGGGTAAAGATAATTGTATGAGTATTATAAACGTTTGCTTATTCACGAAAGAAATTTATTATTTAATGCATTGCTTTTTAAGCACATACTTCGATACCCTTCGATACACGAGAGAAGCGAAGCTTTTTCACAGTTTCATAGATTTGATAATTCAATGGTTTTTTTTTGTAATAAAATAATTTTTAAATTCAAATATTTAAAATAACATAAAGTAAATTAAAAGATACATGTTAATATGATATTCACAATAGTTAATTTTGTTACATTTTATTATTATTTTATTTATGCACTTGCGGGCAATTGTTAATTACTCCTTCGCACTATGGAAAATCAAAACAAATGCATGTACCAACAACAACACAAACGCTTTCACAACAACAAAAAGGCAAGAAAAAAATTTTTTTTTGCCCGCCATGGGAATCGATCTTGGAAACTTCAATTCACAGTACATTGCTATACCCACCGATCCAAACAGCCTTGTGACGAACGGCCATTGATGCAGATGCAGTATAGCACAATAATCTGTGGAAAGACATACAACAAAAATCTATTAATTGATTATTGTGTTGTGCTGCAGCATAGCTTCAGTTGTAATTAATATTGAATCAATGAGTTTGCGTAACAAAGGATTTTGGGTCGATGGGTAGTGTAGTGAACTCTTAATCGGTGGGTGTGGGTGTGGGTTCAATTCCCACGACGGGCGAAGGAATGATTTTCATATTTGATATTAAATGTTCTTGTTGTAATAAAAGCAAGATACAAAGAAGTCAAAAATTTCTAAGAAAAACGATATCGAAAAAAGAAAAATGTCGTGTTCACTCAAGCAAATCAAAGAACGAGTCATAAAAAGCTTCATTAAAATAAAAAATAAAAAATATATAAAAACAAAACTCGGAAAAAAGATATAACTCTTGAAACATAACTTTTTTTAAAATAATGTGCAAATTAGCCAATGCTTAGTTAATTTATCGCTCAAATAAAAATTTTCAAGTTAATTTGTAAAATTTTGGCGTTTTAATGAAGAACTTGGAAGACTGCAAGCTACCAAAGCCAGCTTATAAATTATACTAGGTTTTTTATTAATTTAACATAAGCTTATTTCTCGATGTTCTATACACCTAAGGATCAGATGGGATGAAGTAGCGCTATAAAATGGTAGGAAATGGTAGAAAATGGTAAGACGGTGAAAATGTAATTCATCCAACGAAGGTGGAATGATGAATCCTTGATTATTCAGCATGTTGAAGACGACTTGCTGGGCTCACTTCTAGGTGGATTTTGTGAAAGTCCCTGAGCTTACTCCTTTCAGCAAACTCTGACGGTTTTCAAGAAATGGTTATACAATCGCAGTTCTAACTTCAATTAGAAACTAGCGGCGACTAAAATTCTTTACCGAATTGTTCCAATTTGGGTTCATATTGTTAAAAAAACGTACTCATTCGGAGCCGATATGTTGATTTTATTGCAGGAAAATGCGACGGGCCATCTGTTTACCTTTCATTTGCACTGATATGGACCAACTATTTCGTCCACAATATCAAACGCCGCCTTTCGTGATGATATAGAATTTGGTAATTTCAACTTTCTTTTTTGTCGTCATTATCAATTTGTTTCATGGTGTGCATGGTACTGAGCAAATTGACAAAACGCAACTTTTTCGGAACACAAGACACAAATTCCGAGTGATATTGTGGATGCAGCTTCAAAGCGATTAAGGCGGAAGTTTCATCCGATTTTCAATGAAACAGTCAATTGACGAAACGTAAAAAAGTTATCATTTATGACATTTGCGCCATTGAAACCTTCCGTAAGTTGCAATACCACACGTTCAATTTGGTTCCTCTCACCGCTACACTTTCGATCACGTCCAATATAGGGATCCACGTTGCACACAATATAGCTTTTCGCATCGCAAAAAATTAAACCAAAGTTTTTTTTTGCCATATTTATGATGCTTTGACTGCATACATGGGTATCTTTCGCGAAATGATAATAATGTTCGTCAACCGTTACAAATTTGTCTAGAACATGCATCACTTCTAAGTGTTAAACCCACTTGTCGGAAAAAAAACCGAAAAGGATTAAATTTATGTATATCGAGTGGTCGATCTGTATCTTTGTTGTGGACTGTAAAAGCGCAAACATCGGTTTATTGCTTTGAAACGCTTCAAACACATGGTGCTACAAAATATTGATCGGTATCGCTTTTAAATAAATCGAGTGGTAATCTTTTGCTGTGTAGTAATGTCGTTGTCGTCGCCAATGTGTTCCATGCAATATTATGTCCTATTGTTCAAGAAGTGAAAGCTATTTTACGAGCTAGGTGAGTTGCATCGAATTAGTGCAGAAGAAGAGATAAAAACTGAGAGCCCGAACAGAATCAAAGCGTTTGTCAGTCCTCTCTCGGCGAAATCATCTCAGAAAACGTTAAGAATAGGAGCGGTTGTCGGATCAGCGTTGCTTTTCAGTGTATGAATGGTACATTGTGAAGAAAATTGTTTTATATTTTGTTTTAAACTTACCTGAATGCAGCCCAGACACACAAAACGAAACATCAGCTCATGATAAGAACTTAGTAATTAACAATGAACACAGCTAATCTTTAGCAAAAATATGGCAAAACTTACGCCACCCAAAAAGAGAGATTCGACAGCCGTCGGAGAAAGAAATAAAATATATTCTATACTGGCGTTTTTCCGTCGCGGAATTTTTTTTTAAAGGGATTTAATTTTTGGCGGCTGCATATATTTTTATGTATTTTGTTGCCCGAAGAAAACATGAAACCGTTACCGGTTCAACGGTTAGTTGAAATCATGTTTTAAATCACTGAAATTGTGATATAGCATGAAGGCAATTGTAGTCTTTCGATTGAATTTAACAATTCTTGAAGTCATTTTGTATGCAAAATAATTTTTTTGCTTAATCAAGCAAAATTAAGAATTGTTTTTGTTACACATTAGATTTTGAACTTTTTATGGTATAGATTATATTAAGAAATTATGTATCATGGCTTTAATGATTTTCCTCGGTCAGAGTTTAATTTATTTACATTTCAATTTCAATCATTTGACTTCAAAGACTTCAACAAAAACTTAAGTTATTTGCAGTCTTTTGAAAAGAATTAAGCACTGCAATCAATTTTGTTTTGCAGTCATGGTTGCAATTTTAATTTTAATGAAATCAGTAATGATTACTTTTTTTTATGAACTAAAATATGACTTAAGCCTGAAGTCATTGGCTATGATTTCACTCATTGCATTGCAAAATTATTGCAATCTCTTACAACTCTGGAAATTAATTAAATTCAAACCCATTCAAAAATGTATTCCCTTCTTCAGCTTCTTCATAAGTAAACATTTTAAAACAAACACGCGATACTGATCATTGCTTGGATACATTAAATAACTTTTATTGCTCTTCTCATGTTACAATTAATGCTGAAATCTTATCCAAGCAAACATCTCATCCAAAAACAAATTTATTGATATGTATACATCGTAATATTGCCAGACTGTGCATGAAATTTTTGCACCAACTGTCAGCTTGCAGGATAAAAGCTCATTGTTTTAAAACCAACAACAAAAATAAATACTTAAATGAAAGCAAAATAAATAAATATAAATAAAATAAGAGCAAATATAAAAAAAAACAACATAAAAACAAACAGCGCGTGCTGCTAATCAGCACATTAGCGCCAGTGTTGTCAGCACGCAGCAGTACCAGCAACAGCGGCTGAGCTGCACTGAGGTGTTGAGGTGAATCCTATCCTGTGCCGTGTCGCAACATTGTCAGCGATTAAAAGGAAGACAAAGTAGCACAAAATTAATTTAAATGAGGTGAACGCGTTAGACAGTGGAAGTGTGTGTATGTGTGTGTGTGGGTGGAGGCTCTTTAGGCATCTGCTGGATGGGTAGCAGAAATGAGTAGGAAATAAATTGTTGTTGTTGTTGTTGCTGTAATGCTGCAGCTTGAGAGTGAATGTTATACTGGTTTTTTGCGTATTTATTTATTTTTTTTTCAATATTTTTTTTTTTTTTTAATTCTTTAAATTGCATTGTATTGAAGAGTGTTTTTGTTGGTTTTTTTATTTAGCACGTTCTTGTGGAGCCGGTCTTGTGTGGTTGCTGCAGGTGATGAAAAAGCTATTTGCTGAGCTGATTTATGAGAACTGTAAGAGTTGCCAACGCAAAATGATTATAATTCAGATTAATGAGATTCGAGATTGTTTTTCTTTTTTGGAGAAGTTTGCACAAATGCACATTTGTATTATTTTTAATTTGAAGCACATTTCGACAACCTATTTAAGCTGTGTGTAAATTGAACTAAGCTTTAGAAAATGAGTTTTCTTTTCATTGGAAATTTCCAACACTGCAATAATAAAGAAGAAGAATAACAGCTAATAAAACTGTTCGAAATACAGTCTGCGAAATAATTATATGTGACACAAGAACGTGCAACGTTATAAGCGTCCAAGCTCGGTAACGGTAAAATGTAAGTATGCAGACAAATTGGTTGTTGTCTAATTATAGGTGTACGGAGAATTCGCTTGTCCTTTGCTCTCAAAATTTACCATTATCTACAAAGCTTGCAGTAAGCATTTATTTTTCTATAGGAAATAATTATATGTGCATCATTTACAAAGGTCTGCAAATAATGCGGTTGTGATAGTATTGGCTAGCTGAGGTTATTTCCGAAGTAATTTTTTGTGTAGAATCTGAAGCCGAGCTCAGACTTGGTTCATCATGTCAGGATTTTGAGATGTTTGAGGTTATAAACACGAAAAATGGCCACTTTTGAGGTTGGATTAAGCATGCACAACATTTCTTAAATTAGTTTCTTTATATTTTTTTATGAAGTATCATTCTTTTCCTTTAAAATGATCCCTGAAATGGTGACGTACGATGATTTATTCAAAAACTATGGTAATTTGTAATTTCCGCAATCAAAAACGTATGACAAAATCTAGGTTTGCCTAGGAAACTGCTTCACTGACTGTACATTTTACTAAGCTAACAATAACAAACAAAAATACAACACTGTCGAATGATTTAGTAAAAATTCCTGCAAACATTTTCTATCGCCTCAGAATCACCAGAGAATCGCTTGGAAGGTGAGACAATCGCCGGCGAGCTCATTTAAGAGTCATCTGGGTATCGCAGACTCTAAACAGCTGAGGCTATAAAAGCGATTCGCCTGGAAGATTCGTAAATTAAACGCCTGCAGGGTTCGTAAGCGATTTGCTGGGCAGAGTCGCAAATGAATCGCCAAAAGGGTTCTTAGCGATTAGCAAATAGAAGAGTCGCGAACGAATCGCCGAAAGAGGTTTTTTTAGCGATTCGCTGGGAAGGGCCTCAAACGAATCACCAAGAAAAGTCCTAAAAGGTTTCGAACGATTCGGCAAAACGGGTCCTCAGCGATATGTTGCGAAGCATAGTTGTTGATCTTAAAAAATTGTTTTGTTTTAAAAAGTTTAAAATTAAAAAATTGCAATGCGCGTTTGCTTCTGAACGATAAGAAAACATTTGACATTTTTTTCACAAGTTACACGATCCATCTTCCAACGATAGCCTGATTAAGCGAAGAAAGATTTTGAAAATTTTTCTTGATTCGCGCAATAATCGCTTTGATCGCTTGGCTTGGCTCAGTATAGAAAGTTGTTGACTTAAAAAGTTGATTTAAGCTACTGATGCATATTAGATAATCTTTAAATTAATACGCAAACAAAAAACTTTGTGAGCCATTTTTATCTGTGTTTACTTCAACATATTCACATAAAACTTATATCGATGGAAAGGTATTCTCGAGTAGATGTGCACAATATTATTTTTATTTGAATATGTTTTTATTCAAACTGAGCAAATTAATAAAGCAAATGTAAAAACCCTTTTTTCCTAATGGGACAATGGGAAACCAACAACAAAATACATATCGACACATCTGTCAACATCGTTGCTGTAGCATGTGTGAGCAAGAGTAGAATGCGGGAATCTAACATCTGTAAAGAGCTGTGTATCATTATTGTTGTTGTTGCTTTCTCTTAATATCTTTCTCAATAGAATGAACTTGCCACCGCGTATTTTGTTCAATACTTGGCAGTTTATTTCGAGATCACGCTGCGACACAGAACGCCGCTGACGCCCTGTGGTAATGGATTTTTTGCGTTCAGCAAAAAAACAAAAGAAAAAATCGTTGTTGATATGGTCGAATTTCTAGTTTTAATACCGGTATAAATTAAAGTACAGGGCAAAAATTACCGTTTCTATTTAAAAAATTAATTACTTTTTCATAAGTTAATATTTTAATTTCGCTATTTTTGTATCAGACATTTAAATTGAGAAATTTTATTATGGAACGGCACACCATTTAAGAGCGGACCAAAATTGTTTTATTATTTTTAGAAAACGGGCGGTCAGTAATTGCCACTCAACGTGCATACTGGCAGTTTTATGGCGTTCGCAATGTTCCAAAAGCTCCCACTATTCCGTAAAGTGCTATAGTGGCCACATTTGAGCAATATGGGAACGTTTCAGATGTGAGACTCGTGGGCAGGCTTCGTTGAACAAGATGGCTTCCTACTCTGAAAAAACGGCGGCTTGAGTTGGCCCCTACGATCACCTGATCCGATGACTCTAGACATTTTCTGTGGGCTTACATAAAAGGTCTACATAAACAAAACACAGACTTTGCGGGAGCTGAAGGGCAATATTCAAGCAGAAATTGGGCAAATCATACCCCTTGCACTCCAAAAAGTGATAGAAAATACCATATTAACTGCTTCATTTTGTACTACGAATAATCACACCAACAACAAGCAAGACAAGAGAAGCAATACATTTTTGCTTGGTATAAAGTAGTGCTTCTTGTGTCTTACCGATCGCATAATCGTTGCTGATCGTTTAATAACTCGATCCTAAAAATATGCAAAATATTTTGTGCACTTTTTTTAGAAACATAAAAAACAAATTTGTTCAAACATTTTGTAATTATTAATGACTTAGAGCTTCATTTAATGCTCTTTAATATGTCAGATATTTTTATCTAAAAATTTTTTATATATTATAAATTATTTTGATCCGTAAAGTATGCAATATGTTTCTTAAGTAAACGAAGTATGAACCTAAAATGTCTTTGTAATTTTCTTACAAAATATAATATCCTCCTACAAGTATGCAACATATTTAATGAGTTTAAAAAACCCCAACGCAGCGCTGTCACCCCACTAAAAAACGAAGAAAATTCATGTTGTTGACATTTAAATATAACACATTTTTTTTTCTTTTTTGCTTTATAATTTTTATCTTCAAGCTGTTGCCAAACAGAGCATGGCTCTATGGTGAGTATAGTTTTTTTCACCAGCTGTACCTGAAGCAACAACCAACACTTCACCATGACTCGAAACTGATTAAAAATTAGAACACGTAACGAAACGCAACGAAAACGAATACAAAAACGAACTCAATTCCAATGCCAACGAAGTGAAAAACATGAACACGAAAACGATAAAATAAGAAAAAAAAAACACAACAAAAAAAACACAAATGAAAGAAAAAAAAAACCGATGAACGATGATGACGACGATGATGGCAATGAGATGAATCAGAATCTGAGTGCGTAAGTAGAGCGGTGACTAGTGTAGAAATGGGTGGTGGTCTTGCTTAATAGGTATACAAAGGGTGGTTGTTGGTGACTATTCGGGCGAAGGTTGTCAAGAAGATAGCTTGTGGCATGCCGGTCTTGTAGGCTGGACGAAATAATTGACAACGGTGTGCATTTAAAATAAATGTGCTGCAAGCGCTATAAAATTTCGAGAGCAGGAGATCGATGAGGATACAACCATTTAGTAGTAAATTTTGTGGGTGGTTGGGCTTATATCGCTAGGTAGTAGTGAAAAAAGTCAACCTTTTTAGTCATCTTCGTAGGAGCTACAACGACTTTTCATGGCCCAGTGCAGAAGCACTGCTCGAAGCTGCTGCTGTTACTATCGCTTCACAACAACGTGGCAGGATGTTTACCACCCAGCTGCTCACTCATTGAAGACCAGTGTCAACAGAAAAGTCATAATGGATTCGCCATAGCACTCAAGGGATAGCGTGTTTTTATTTTTCTTTTTCTCGCTGCTTTCTTGTCGTTTCAGCAAACAGCTTTGGAGAAAAAGTTGAAGGGAATATGAGTTGAAAAATGAATGCTTAGCCGGGTTAATCACCGAGGGAGGAACTTGAATATTGGATAACGCTTAGCTGCTACTAATACCATCGTGGAATCGAAAAATAGTGCAGAAGCCATAGTCGGATTATGAGGATTTGTTGTGGGTCTGTTGGTTGTTGATGTGGTTGTTGGTATTGTTGCTGTTGAATATACCTTAATAGTTCCAGGATGCTCGAAATTTTTGAGGAGCTTTAAAATATTGATTATTTCGTCGAGTAATGGATAGTTCTATCAATGACCGTTAGATGTAAGGAAATATGTGAAAATATTTTTGAACTTTTGTGAAGTTTTTTGTGTGATTGCACGCGATATGATTGATAAGTTTTGAAAAATTCATTCTTTTAAGGCTAGAATTTTTAAGATTGATGGATGAAGAGCTGTGTAGTTTTAAAGAGGTTAAATATTTAAAAAATTTTAATTTCAAATTGAGACTATTTTTGAAATTTTTTTTTCGTTTTTTTTTTATCTATATCTATCTTTTATATTTTTATTATCTATTATCTATTTTTATCTATACTTTCTGTATCTATAATATTATATAAAATTGCGAATTTTTGCATTCAGGTCAACTCTTAAGGCACTGGGTCGATTTTTATGAAATAACTCTTAAAATGTCACATTTATGCTACTGCACAGCATAAAGGTATTTTTAACCGACTTCAAAAAGGAGGAGGTTCTCAAGTTCGTCGGTTTCTCTGTTTTTTATTTTTTTTTGTTGTTTTAAATGTATGTGCATCGATAACTCCTAAGCCATATGCCTGATTGGCATACTTTTTGGGTAACAGATAGATCGCCCAAAGTGGGCGGTAGTCGAGAACAGGGCGTGGCAATACAAGATCTCGCAATACTAGATACTGCTGTATCTCGAATAATATTGACACTAGGGTATTGCAATTTAGTGTAAGGGTAGGCACAAGTATTACAAATTACTGGCAAAATGGGCGTTATTCGACAAATGGGCGTGGCAATATTAGAAAAAGAGTATATCTCGCATAATATTGATACTATGGTACTGCAATTTGGTATAGGGGTAGGCACTATTAGTACAAATTAGGGTAAGAAAGTGGGCGGCATTCGACTAATGGGCGTTGCAATATGAGAAAAACAGTGTATCTCGAATAATATTGACACTAGGGCACTGAAATTTTTTATAGTACAGGGCTAGGCAGAACTATTAAAAAATACGGTCAATAAAGTAGGCGTTATTCGATAAATGAGCATGGCAATACTAGATAAATACTATCTCAATTAATATTGATGCTGGGATACTGGAATGAAGTACTGGGGTAGGCACAATTATTGGAAATAACACCCAAGAAAGTGGGCGCTTATTTAACAAAGGGGCGTGGCAATATTATAGAAACACAATATATCGAATAATATTGACACTAGGGTAATAAAATTCTTTACAAGAATGGGTATAATAATTTCAAAACACGTGACATCTAATTTATATTTAAGAGACAGTTATTTGAAATAACCAACAAACTTTCACAATTTAATAGAACACATTTTTTCAGAACAATTGTATTTATTTTGTTTATACAATTTTTTGGAAAATTTATCATATTATTATAAAATTTTTTTGATTTGTTTTATTATCATAAATATATGAATTTCTTCATGAATACAAATGCTTTGAAGTTGGCGCTTCTGATTGAAAGTCTGATTATACTAGCGCCGACCTTAAAAGCTTTTGTAATCCTAAAGAAATTAATGAATTTATGATAATAAGACAAATAAAAAAAAAAGAAAATAATAAGATTTCATATATAATTTTGTTTAAATAAATTATCAAATATGACCATGAAATTAAAAGGAAAAGTATTTTTAAAATAATTTTTTACTTTGTAGTAATTTTGCAGTCGGTTGTTTTTTTTTTTAAAAGTATTTTATTTCGAAATTTTATTAATAAGTATGCTTAATTAAAGGATTAAGTTTTTTAAGAAATCATCCCCAATGCCACGAATTGCTTGATATTTTTCTTTTCACGCATTTGTGTTACGAGAATTTCAATAAACTCCATATTGCTCTCGACTCTTCTCTTTTCTACTCAGCTTGCACAGCACAACATAAAAAACAGATCTTGGTACAATGAACCAGTTAGATGCAAGGGAGAGAGCGTAGTCTTAAAACTGTCAATGCTCATAGAAAATAAAAAAGCAGAATTTAAACAAGCTGAACAAATTTTGAACGATTTTGACAGTTATGGTTGACAAAAAGAGAGCACAAGCAACCCTGCAGCTACCTTGTTCATTGTAACATGAAACAGATAAGCCTCGCGCAAAGCGAAAAGAGAGATACATATAAATGCAGTACTGAGCTGCAAAAAAGAAATAAAACAAGAGAAAAAACATTTTTTTTTTTCTTGGCTTATAAGTCTTTTTTGCTTGGCTCAAGTTTAAACGGCGTTCAAAAGTTTTGTTTTTGCTTTTAATAGAAACTGTTAAAAAACTGAGAGGGAGCGGTTAAATACATTGTAGAGCGTTCGAAATATGTTCATTTGTAAACGCACGGAAAAAAAACCTGTAGCTTATGACCTGCAGTTGCCGCAAACGAATACTAAGTTGCCTCTAACGAAAAAATAAACGATAAATATGGAAAAAATTACGAAAAAGACAAATTTTTTAACTCATAATTTAAAATGATTTAAAATAAAATAAACTTTTTTACTTCCATCGTTGGGACTCGAACCCCGATTGCGCTCTGTGCTAAACCTGCGGCGACACCGTCTATTGTATTTTTCGGAATAATTTTTTATTATTTTTTCAGCCAAAAAAAAAAATTTTTTCAATTTAAAATATTCGCTTATGAGAAAAGTTTCCTACAAGCGAAATTTTAATTTACAACAAATAATTCCTTAATTTGCCGCAATTAAAAAATCGCACGCGTTTATGGAAAACAAAATTCATTTCCTGCAACTAAATAACCCGTTTCCCGCAACTGCTTTCGTTTCTCGTAACTGTTAAAACGATTGCAAAAAACATTTTCATGCACGATACACGAAGTTCGTTTGTGGTAAGCTGGCGATACACTTTTCATTTTTTTTTTGTTTGCTACACGCAAACAAATAGAAGTTGTAGGGCAAACCTTGTACTAAAAGAATTATAGTGAAAATTCCAAGCAACATTATTATAAAATAGTTAAAGCCTCTACGACTAATTTTAAGCGTACTTTTTAAAAACAATGTTTAAAAAGGGGTAAAAACTCCGTAAAAAGGGCGCAAGAGAGTTAATACAACCTTGTTCAAAGAGAAAGGTTCATTTATTGAAAAAAATGAAAGCACAAGTTTATTCATCCAAATCAATATTGTCGCCTCCAAAGTAGTCCCCGTCGGCTGCAACGCCAGTCATGGAAACCTTTCTGGAACACGGTTTTTGGTATGGCCTTCAGAGCGTGCACCGATTTTTCCATGACCTCTTCTTTCCTGGTGAAACGCGTTCCTCGAAGCGGTTTTTTGACTCGATCGAACAGAAAAAAATCACACGGACCCAGGTCAGGTGAGAGGCCGCCAAGCTGGATGGTTATCGTGTTGTTTTTCGCCAAAAAGACACGTATAAGATCAGCATTGTGCGATGGTGCATTATCGTGGTGCAAAATCCATGATTTGTTTTGTCACTACTGCAGTCTTTTTTGGCGAAGTGCTCTACGTAAATGTCTCATAACGCCCAAATAATACTGTTTATTGACCGTTTGAACATCTGACATATATTCATGGTAAGCTACACCATTGTAATCCATAAAAACGTGGTTTCTTCTGTCTCGGTTCTTCTGGCGACCACCATTCACCCGCCTGATGCCTGGCTTGCATGCCATACTCGTATACCCATGTCTCATCACCAGTAATGATGAATTCGATGAATGATTCGTCGTTTTCGACCACTTCCAGCATGTCTTTCGCGATAGCAACTCGGTCTCTTTTTTGCATGAAATTGAGTTCTTTCGGTACCAACTTCGCAGCGACACGCCTCAAGCCCAATTCATTCTTCAAAATGTTCTGAACGGATCCAATTGAAATGCCGACGTCCTCTGCTATCTCTCTAATCGTCAATTTGCGATTTTTGACCAACATTTCTTTGATTTTTTCAACGTTTTCATCGGTAGTCGAACACGATGGCCGCCCGGTACGAGGGTCGTCTTCTACTTCGACTAGGCCACTCACAAATCGGTTAAGCCATTTGTTTGCCTTCTGATACAGTAGAGCAGAGTCACCGTAACATTTCACTAACATTTTATGCGTATCGGCGCAGTTGAAACCATTTTTCACACAAAATTTGATACAAACACAATTGCTCAATTTTTTCTTCCATCGTAAAAATCGAAGACACGAAAAAAGTTGTTATAAACAAAACATTGTCACTTTACCAAATGTCAACGAGAGACGCTGATATTTGGCGGCCTTGTCATAGACACATGTGGCAACCTACTAAACAAATTTTCGAATTGAACAGTTAAGTTCGGTTCACAGTGTGAATGAACTTTTCTTTTTGAACAAGGTGGTATGTATGCAAATAATATTTTCTATACAATTTTACTATAGGTTTATGAAATCAACAACTATATTAAAGTCACATATTCAAAGGTTTCTTATTCGTTATCTTAGTAATTTCTTAAATTTAGAGTAAATTTAAGATACTTATTAAAAACTACTCAGTTGCTAACCACAATTTTTTGTTATGTATCTTTTAACAGAATTCGTTGACTTAAGTCTGGAATTTAAGAAAATATTGCAAATTGTTATACAGTGTTTTGGCTTTCTAAGCAATGTATCGCTATTACTTAAGCATTTGCCCTAATCTTGTTCTTGATCTTAAAAGTTTTTGCTTCTTGCTGAAAACATCTCAATAATTCGAAAATATTTTCGAAAATATTCGTTTTTGTCTTCACCAAAATAGCACTTGTTTTTCCTACTGGGTAAGTAATTGAAAATTTTGAACTGAGTAAGATTAAATTTAATACAACTATTAAAAATTTAAAAAAACCAATTAAAGAATAGCTAAGTGCTTGACTTCTGACCAAATATCTTCATAAGATTTAAACTAATTTTTTGTATTTCCTGATGTTGTGAAGCCATTAAAAACTTACGTGCTTCAAAGTATAACATTGCAAGCAAATGCTTGGTTAGCATGACAAAAGTTTTGTTGTTGTTGTTATTGCTGTTATTTATATTATTACTGCTATTGCCGTTGTTGTTGTTGTTGTTGCTGCTGTTATTGCTGATATTATTAGGACCGCTATGAAGCTAAACGTTATTTCTGTTGTTATTTATATTATTATCATTGTCGAGAAGAAGCAAAGCAGTAACAGCAACAACATCGCGAGACAGCATCCAATAATCAGCTCGCTCGCATCAATTAATCTTTTAATAGAAACCCAATGTTAAATGCTTAAAAGGACCAAGAAAGATTCTTTAGCAACAGCAGTGTAACTTTGCTGTTATGCTATTTCAAGTAAATTGCCGATGAGCAGAGCAGATGCAGGGAACAACATGTGGAAATTATCTGCGATAGTCAAGGAACTCACGTACAATTAGGCTCGGCCGCAGCAATGCGACTATTCATACCCAGCAGAAAAAAGTAATGTGTTCGATGTAGTAGTAGAACAACTTTTTGGCATCCGCCAGGTATTTCAATTCTGATCCAGGCCAGTACTATTTTTGCAGGCTATTTCTATGAAAATAGTGCTTATATTTTTATTTCTATCGGAAGCAAGCTAGAACAACTTTTTATCTAGCTGAATGGAAGCGAAACAAGAGGTACTTACCTAAGAACTTCTTAACTAGTTAAAGCAGAAGCGAGTCAAGAATTTGTCCGTTCTCGCTTCTTTTAGAGCCAGCGTATTACAACTTTCACATTAAAGAAAAAAAAAAAAAAAAAAACCGGAGTGCAGTCGTCCGGAATGCCGATAGAACTGTTAGCTATTTAGCATTAGGTCAGGGGTGCGCAAAATTATACATTTACATTTTTGTGAGTGTATTGTAAAGTTTTTGTTTTAAGAGCTTACACTGACCGAAAACCACGAGTTTGTTTAATCGTACGATTAAAGTATACCGCTAGAATGCTAGCTTGTCCATAGAGTGTAAATTATTATCTAGAGATTGCATCAACTCTGCTAAATCTCTGCTATGTGTTAACAGAGTTATTTCACCTAAAAACATGCACCAAAAAGCTCTGTTAACCTCTGTTAACACATGCCAGAGATTTAGCAGAGTTGATGCAATCTCTAGATAATAATTTATACTCTATGGCTTGTCGTGTTCTATATGGTTGCGGAAAACACTTTGTAGTAAAAGCGATGCTTGGTTGGTTTCTTTATTGCTTCAAAGCATGGTATAAAGATTTACAAGGTAGGAGTGACAGTTCTGTCATAGAGTATAAATTATTATCTAGAGATTGCATCAACTCTGCTAAATCTCTGGCATGTGTTAACAGAGGTTAACAGAGTTTTTTTTTCAAGTTTTTAAGTGAAATAACTCTGTTAACACATGCCAGAGATTTAGCAGAGTTGATGCAATCTCTAGATAATAATTTACCCTCTATGGTTCTGTTGGCGATTTGGAGTTGTCAAAAAACACATTGAAAAGAGAAAACGAAGAAGCAGCAAAATAGATGACAAGTTAAACTTTGTATTGATTTGACAACTCCCGATCGCCGCTCGTGAGAAAAAAAGGTAGTTGTCAAGGCTACCTTGTAAATTATTGTATCATGCTCCAAAGTGTTTTGTGGCTTGGCTCAGCAATAAGCGTTCACAATGTTCGCAACCTTAGGCAACGCAGAAAAGAGCGGCCGCAACTTAACATCATAAAGTTCGTACAACTACTGATCGTATCGAATGAACGAACAAACGCGCTAATACTATGTTGTTGTGTTGTCTAATGCCGTGGTTATGCTAGGAAAACATGTTTGGTGAGCTTTTTTGTTGTTGTGTGTGTTACTCATAAAATGATAAATAAGTTTTTCCCTCCACAAAAAAAAAAGCCCACTAAATATATTTGCCTAGCATAACCACGGCATAAGGCATCGCAGAAGCGAGAGGCCGCAACCTCAAAGCATGAAGTTCGCACAGCAACTGATCGCATTATTTTATTCAGTGTTATAAGTGCTCAACTCGACTTAAAAGCTCTTTTAATTGAAAGCTGTCGTATGCACGTGAAAGCTATCCGGCCATGGGTGGTCTTTTGCGTACTTCTGCATAAGATGTAAAATTAAATAAAATATTAATAAGCTTTTTTTCTGTACGACTTACGGTATCGAAGTTACAGCTGTTTGAATACATGCACTAATTGTATTGTGCATGTATTGAAGATATTTTCCAATATCATCCCTTTAGGAGCAAACTAACTTGTTTTTAAAAATAACTAATTAAAAACTAGTTTAAAATAAACCAGTATATGAACTACTTTGAATTATATTAAGGCGGCATCCACTTCAATACATGAAGTAATTGAAATACTACTTAAAAACCAGTGATTGATAAACTACTTTGAATTATATTAAGGCGGCAACTACTCTGATGTTGGCATGTTTTAATTGAAAATTTTTATTAGATTACAAGCTTATATATATTTAACCATGTTATTTCATCAAATATTATTAACTTTTGGCCATCAGTAATAGTTTTCAATTGGTTATTTTAAGGCAATTAAAAAGATAATGTTGTTGTGGTTGACAAAAAACTACTTTATCAACTACTTTTAAATTAGTTGATTTTCCTACAGGGATACAATAACCATCTTTAAAAAAAAAATAAAAAATAGCAGTATGCAGATTTACTACGTTTCAGAAGAACTATCAACCCAGAGAGTTTCAAAATTTTCAAAAGTACTGATGTCAGAAGCGTGGGCGTCAGAAACTAGAAAACTACGTTTCTAGTTTTGACGTAGAATTACGTCATTCTCTGAGGTTAGTAGGCTGATTGATTGCAATCAGAAATCGTTTTAATGCCACACTTTGATCCAAACTTAATCAATACAATGTTGATATAATGTTGATATAAGCACTTGTTGGACTGGTTTCTGCTCACTGGGAGAAAAGTTCATGTTTGAGCTCTCTAACTTATATAAATTTTACACAATTACATGAAATATAAAGCCAACCTTTGATGTTTCTGTTTGCTTTGTCCATGGGTTTTGTTTTGAGGTAACAAAATCTTTCGACCGCATTGGTTCTTGTATATGATATATGATATGGTTCAAATATTTATTAATACTTTACATGAAATTATGAAATCTTGTTATTAAAAATTTGAATGATAACATTACTATTATTTCGCACACAGCTGTATTTCCTTACTTATGATATTTCACTCACAAAGAAAAATCACTACTGAACAAAATCACCAAAAAATAAAGAAAGTATGGAGATATGCAATGAAAATTTTTTCTTCGAATTTTTCAATTGTTAAATTAAAAAAAAACTGTTTTTTTTTATTACAAATTAACTCTGGTAGAAGCAAGAAAGGAACTTAGTTTACTTTAACTTCACAAGAAGCGAGAGTAGAACGTATTGCACATTCCAAGGAAGTAGTTATGCAATAAGTTCTAAATCAAACTATATTTTTGTTTTCTGTTGGGTTGTAAGAACACGCACACATACATGTACGCAAACTTTTCTTCTGCTCTCCACCATCACCACCTGCTCATTTAATGTCACCGCCTGAAGGAAACCCAACACTTCACTGATGTTACACAAAATAAGAAAAAAAAAAAAAAAAATTACAAATAAAAAAATCACACGGAAACGTAAAAATAAAAGACCAACCAAGAGCAAAATACGATTATGGCACCGTTGCGTAGCCAGTATTATTCAGGATGCTTTGTGTGCGTGTGTTTGTGGGATTTTTTTTTTTTTTTTGTTTTTGTTTTCATCACTTCTGCCCTTATGGGAAGACAAGTAAACGAGTCTAGCGCTCATTTGCTGAGAAATGTCCACCGCTCAAAATAGATTTCATATAATTGTATTGGGTACCATCATGGCTGACATAAAATTTGTCGTCGCAGGCAGCGGAAGTACAATTAATTAATGGCGAAACTTAGCACAAAAGGGAATGTAAAGTAAGTTTTTTGCATTAAATACTTGCGAGTTAAATGATGTGAGCAGTAAAAAGGAAGTTAAGTAAAGTGTTTGTAGAAAAACTCATATCAGTGTAAAGAAAAAAAAAAAAATTAAAAAATTAAGAGGCCTAAGGAGTTTACTCCTTTAGAATCGATTTCATGTATAGCCCGCGGTATGAAAATTATATAGCAAGTGAAATCAAGCTTTAAATAAAAACTCAAGTTTAAGTGATGACTAAATCAAATTTTATACAAAGCCTTTGGGTAATTTAACAGAAATTTTCTCAATTTTAAAACTTCGACTTTGAAATTCAGACAATTTATTTTTGTACAAATTATTAAAATTGGCATAGCTTGCACAAATACTTTTGTCATTACACATTAGTTTTGCCACACAGTACACTTTTCTTTCATAAAAGCCAACTTGTATGTTTTAAGTATGGTTTTCTTCTCTCGGCAATTATTCCTCTCGCGCTTTTTTGAGTTGAGTACAAAAAAAAAAAAAAAATACAAATGCGTTTATTTCTATCGTTTTTTTTTTCTATGCACTCAACTAAGAAGAACACAAAAGACAAAAATTATAGGAGTGAATTTAACACCTCAAACGTGAAATATTTTTATTTTTGTTAATTAATTAATACTCAATAAAATCTTTTAAAATATGCTTACATTGCAGCCAAATCTGGAGGTTAAGTCCAAAAATGAGATTAAGTACTGTAACCGCTTACTATTCTCTAGGATTCCGCATATAAATTCAAACCTTGCAAGCTTAGAGGTTCCGTCGAAATCACCATCGAAATCTTCAAATTTTGTAATGCAACACTGCGCATATGTTTTTTTTTTTTCGAAAACACCAAAGAGAAATGCTCGATTAAAAAAAATTCGAAATCAGAAAATGTCACAAGTTGACTTCGGAAATTTAGACTTAACCGCCCAACAGACAGTGTAAGCAGTTTAAAGGTTTCGAAAACTTTTTCAGCCAAATCTCGAGTTTAAGCTGCAATGTATTCGTAGTATTTAAAGTGCTTCCAAATTGATGCTATTCCAAGTGATGCTCATAATCATGACATTAGAAAGAAGGTAGCATCGTGGCTGATAATGCTCTCTTTCCCAGTAACCACAATTGTCAAAATCAAGGCAAATAATTTTCTTTCATTTGGGCTCAAGTCAGACAATGTTAGTTTGATAGGAGTTTATTTATACTCCCTTCCACATTTTGATTGCTGGCCGGTCAGACGACAATGGCCTAGTTCAGATGATGATCATTTGATTTGCGTTCAATAAACTATTTATACTCTCTTTCACATTTTGATTCCTGGTCGGTTAGACGACAAAGATGTGATCGCCAATCAACGTTTGATAACTTAAAATTGCTTTCTACCATGAAACACCATTTTGAATGCTGATCGCGGTTCTGCAAAGCGTTCAAAAATAAACCAAATTTTGATCACTCTACAATGTGTGCACCCGTTCTCACTCTCATTGTTTTTTGACCGTTTTCCATTGGACATAACAACAAAAACCATGTGAATGTTGTTAAAACGACCACCATCTGACCTCAGCCTTGGCAAACCGAGTCCTCGCTCAGTGTTTGTTTTACGTTTTTTGATAGTTATGGTGGTGGGCTCTTGGCCATGCATCTACCTTTTCTTATTATAGCATGCTCGGCTCCCAGAACTTACGCCCGAAGAACTGACGTCCAAAAAAATAACGGCGAAACAGCCCGAAATTTTTGAAGCATTGAGTCTTGGAAAAAACGCCCGAATTTAAAATGGCAATTGAGCTCGAAAGAAGGAAATTAAAATATAAAAATATATATCGAAGAAAAATGGAAATTACACAGTTTCCAGCAGTCCGAAATTTCCAGCAGTCTTTTGGGCTTTATTTCCAAATATTTAGGGCATAATTTCGGTGACCCAAATTCAATGTAAGATTATCATTATATAAAAATATAAATTTATGCGCAAAAAATTCCCTCAGTCTATTTGTTTTTGATGTTATTTCATAAACAAGGAGTTCATGGACATTATGCTCACATAAGGTCCAAATGGTGAGTTTTTATGATAAAATGGGTGAGATGATATAAAGTCCACAAAATGTAAATGTTCCAAGCAAAATGTAAATGGAAATTATGTCTGCTTTAAACGGATGTCATGTCCATAGATCTTATGTACGTGGACGTTCTGTCATCCCATCGATAAAATGATTTGACATTTTACAGAACTTTGTTTTTAACCTTCTGTACAAGGGTAAACCATTTCATCATAAGGAGTTTGAATTTTTTAATTTTTTGGTAAAAAAAATCTATTTTTTTCAGGCCTAAATTCAAAGTTTCTTTTTCGGGCTACTCTTCTTCTTAAAATATTTGCGAAAAATACCCCAAATTTATTTGCATACATACCCCAGAAAAAGGCTTAATCGCCAGAAATTTCGGGCATTTTTCCCTAGGAAATAATGTCCGTTTATGTATAGAAAATTTCGGGCTATTTGCTATTTTTTTTCGGGAATCAGTTCTTCGGACGCAAGTTCTGTGAGCCACCGTGCTCTAACATACACTTTTATTTTTAAGTAAAATGGAAATTTTTAGTATTTTTTGTACTTCTTATGTTATTTTATAATTTTTTAGCTAATAGTATATCTTCGACAACTTTTCCTTTATCAAGGAATAAAAAACTTTTTAAAAAAATTGAGCTCGCTTAAAAAGTGAGCCTCTCAGAATGTGAGCGCGCTCACTTTTTCCAAAAAACGCGCTCAAAAAGTGAGCTGCTCAGAATGTGAGCGCGCTCAAAAAGTGAACGAAGTTATCAGCCCTGATTTTTTGGATGAAATCCGATGAAACAAGTCAAAACATAACTTTCGATACCAAATCAAGAAAAGATACAAGTTCTCGTCTTTAGTCAAAATAATACTCTTACCACTTTGTACTTCATCAAACCATTTATAGTTCATGGTATGCAGACAGAGTTTATTTAAACTTACCTGAAAATAAAAGAAAACAAATACAAATTAATTTTTATTTCATCTACACGTACTAAAATAAATGTTTTGAAATTCAGAGAAAATACATCAAAGTCTACGTTTTCCACAATATCCTTCTTAAAATAAACAATTTGTATAATATTCTCAAAATTGGAAACCTTTTTCAACGCCTCTAAATAATTTGGTAGGTAAAACAAAGAGCAAAAGTAAAACAGTGAGATTCACCTAGCAATTCAGTTTTTATGTAAGCATATCTAAGCATATCTAAGAAAAATAATAAAATAAACATTGTTTCGTTTTACCCATTTTAACTTTTTTGACATTTGAATGGCTTTATCAGAACTCTTACTGAGATAGATGCACACACACACACACACACACACACACGTACGCTACGTTCTAAGCTACAATGCTTGTTCTAAGCAACGCAGTCGGGAAGTTAACGTTAGATGAAGCAAATAGAAGACCATAAATAAATCAACACTTCATCGAAAGTTAAACGCCTTATACAATTTCAACATCCTGTAAAGCCAATTATAGCCTCCATTAGGTGAAATTCTTGCTCGTCACATCCCTGTAGGAAAATCAACTAATTTAAAAGTAGTTGATAAAGTAGTTTTTTGTCAACCACAACTAGTTGAAATTCTGACTTTTTTCCATAGAACGAACTAACTTATTTTGTATGGTGATGTCCGTTAAATAAATCAATTGACTGTCGTCTGCATATATTTTCAACTACTTGTTAAATTAGTTACATTTAAATTATTTTTTTAATTGCTTTAAAATAACCAATTGAAAACTATTACTGATGGCCAAAAGTTAATAATATTTGATGAAATAACATGGTTAAATATATATAAGCTTGTAATCTAATAAAAATTTTCAATTAAAACATGCCAACATCAGAGTAGTTGCCGCCTTAATATAATTCAAAGTAGTTTATCAATCACTGGTTTTTAAGTAGTATTTCAATTACTTCATATATTGAAGTGGATGCCGCGTTAATATAATTCAAAGTAGTTCATATACTGGTTTATTTTAAACTAGTTTTTTAATTAGTTGTTTTTAAAAACAAGTTAGTTTGTTCCTATAGGGTAGTTATTAATACATATATATATGTTATATATTGGTGTATTTACATTGAGGTTATAGAAGCGCTTGGCATATTTTTGAAGCCCACAACAAAAATAAACACACGCGCGTCGCCTCCGGACAAAAATCCTTTTAAGAATTTTAAAGAAAACTTCAACCCGACATTCAAGCCTTCATTTTATTCTCATATATAAGTGTGTGTTTGTTTGTTTGAGCATGCTAGTGTATGTGCTGGGGTTAAACTACAAATAAATAGATTTGAATGAAAAGTGAAAGCATACTTTTTGGCTGTTCGAAATTTAAAATATCTACATATTGCATGTATATTTATAGCAGAAAAGAAAACGAAATACATGCAAAGCAGTTAAAAAAGAGTGGAAATGGATATGATGGAAAATTGTAAAAGAAGGCAGTTAATGTCAGAGGCATATTTTGAGAGGTTGAGAAGTGAATATTTGAAGTGTGACTGAATGAAATATGAAGTTTGACAAGCTTTATAGAAAAGCTGAATAAATAACCATTATAAAAAAATTTCAGATATTGTGAAGGTTTTAAATAAATAAATATTGCATGTACAATATATACTCCAATTTCATGAACATAAACTAAAAATAGAATACAAACATTTTACTTTTAAATTTTATAAATAAAAAAATGCCTTAACTTTCTGTGGCATATTTTTAGGCAGCTCAAAATATTTTAAAAAAAATCTAGATTTTATAATAGAAACCATAAATTTTCTAAATATTCTTCAATAACTTTGCAAAAATTTATTAAGTCACTTTATAACACTACCTAAAACGGCCTGTGTAATTTAAGAACTAGCCAACAATTTCAAGAGAATTGTCAAAATGTGGGGAAACACTAGAAAGTAAGTAACTCAAAACACAAACATCATCTACAAACATCTACAAGCCATGCCAATGATACTTAAAACGCTTTTTATTACAACTTAAACAGAATTTGTGGCAACCATAAGCAGAGAAGTAAAGTATCATTAATACAAAGAAAAGGTAGAGAAAGCATAATAGAGAAAAATAAAAAATAAAAAAATAACAACAGCTACAAAAGCCATAAAAAAACAAGGGGGGGGGGGTGGGGGAAATGCTCGTTGTGTCCGTTCATCAATGCCAAGCACAGCAGTTTCTAAACGTCAATTAAAGAGTTGCATGAGAGAGATAGAGAAGGATGTGGAACCAAGTAAGTGTAAGAAACTTTTTATTGTACTCAAGGTGGGTTTCTTTTTAGTCTGACTTAGCCTACATTGGACAAATGCATTTTTTTTTTCAGGCAAAAAACTGGAACAGCATCCATGCTCTGACAACTACTTCAGTGCGAAAATTTTTCTGATGAAATATTTTCTCAGGTATGAGTTTTTTATCGACTGTCCTTAACACTTTTCAGCTCAGTTGGTGCCTCAGTATACGATATACGAGTACTGCTATTTAATGGCAAAATAAACAGGAACAAGTTGGAAGATTTTTTTTTGTTGAATTTTTTGAAATGTTGATAGGAAGTTTATGTAGAGATCCAAATTCTGAATTAAGTTTGTGTATTTTTACTCTGAATCTGGAGCTTGTTCGAAGTTAAGGAAAATTCAGAAAAATTTATTTTGTAGAACTCATAGGTATTTTGACAATATACGACTAGGAATACAAAATAGGCTTTTAGATAAAAATTAGATAAAAAGAATCATATTCAAAATTTTATAAGAACCCAAAAAATAAAGAATTTATTTTATTTGGAGATTTTCGGCGGCTTATTTCATAACTGATATGTATGTCATGTCAAAAAATCATTCTCGTTTTTACCATCTCTATCATAATGCTGAGAATGCAAGATTAGTTAGTAAGGTTTGTACATATTTCAAAATAAATAAATATTTTAGTCTTCAATAACAACTGCTGCCTTACAAACATAAAAAAAATTAAATAAAGCTCCGCTTTCAAAAATTAGATAAGCCCCCAATACACGAAATATCATCTCAATTATAAAATTTTTTGTTTTACAAGTACATAGCTATGGTTGGAGTCTTATTTCGTTTTGAATTTGGGTCCTTATTTCCTGGCAACTTTGTTCATAGAGCCTCCAAATATACATAATTACCACAAGTTTGATTCATTACGTTCAAGTTCCATCCTTTTTGTGCAAACAAATTGATTATTAGAGCGTTTTAAAGTTTCATTTCCGGTTACTTCCAGATATTTCCAGTTACGCCTATTGAATGGGTGTGTTCAAAATCAAGTTCACTCCTCTTAGTGTAAATAAAATGCTTATTATAGCAATTTCTGGTTTCATATTCTGTTAATTTCAGCTAATTTTGGTTAAGCCCATTCAGGTCCGCAGCTACCCAGGGACTAGGGGGCTTAGCCTCCCCCCACGCGTTTGCATTGTCCTATCATAAGGGGGTTAAAAAAAAGATTTTTTCGCAAGTCAACCGAGATCGTCCAAAAATTGGATGGTTACATCGAAATATGAAAACCAAAATTAAAATTTTATTTTTTGAATATTTAGCGCACAGTGGTCAAAATGAGTGATTTAGCTGGACAAAATTATATGGTAGTTTCTATTAAATTATTTTGACCCCCTAAATACGAAATCGTACGAAAAAAGTTTCGGACTCTTATGGTTTTCGAAATAAAATTCACGAAACTGAAAAACTTCTCTTAAAAAAAAAAGAAAATTATCCAGAAAAACTGTTTTCTGTTTTCATTAGAGAAAATAGTGTAGAAAGCCTTAAAGTTACAATATTCATATATCTCTTAATTTGCAACATACAATTATAAAACTTTGATAGCATACGCAAAATAGATCATAATTTATAAAAACGTGTTCAATTTTTGGTAAGATCAAAAATGTTTTGAAGTGAAATTTTTATAGCTGCGTATACAACAATACGGCGAGCTAGATGGGGGATAAAACCAATATAAGGAAATGTTTCTCATGAAAACAACAACGAAGTCATTCGCCGAACTAGTTGTATAAAAACAAAAAAAAAATCCTATTTATATTTTTGCTTCCACTGAGGATTGAACACAGTACGTTTCTATCCATAGCCGGCTGTTCTAACCACTCGGCCACGTAGACATATTTATTTGAGTAGTACATACTTATGTTACATAAACAATCAGTACTTCTCTTTCTTTTATGTTTGAATTGAGTCTTTCGTTCAATACTCTCAAAGTACTGTACGGTTTAAGAATTTGAATCTGAACGTAGCTTTTTTTCCTTAGAACATTAGCATTCCTTTAGGCATTTCTCAAATTGAGTTTGGATAAATTTAGATTGATTGCATTGATTGAATTTGTTTTATTCTTAGATCTGTGAATTTCCATATGAATATCGTATCTTTCATGCAATTCAAATGTAGTTTTTAACTAACATTTATATCGAAATAAAAAAATATTCGCATGCTGTGGTATTTTAATACACAAAACACTGGTTACAAGTTCTTCCATTACCAACTGAACTGTCAGATTACCTACGATATGTTGGTCGAAACTAAAATATAAGAAGGATATGTTACTTAAATATTGTACCGAAAATTAACACTTGTCAATGCATATGTAACCCACCCGGCATTAAAAATTTCGTATTTTTCCCTAATTGGCGATCAAAAATCGAAAGTTATTTCATACCAGTGTTATCGCGTCCGTAAAAATAAAAGTATGTCTGAAAGTGCCAAAAAAGTTATCCGAAAGTATCCACTTTACAGTAAAAAAGTATAAAATATACTTATCTTCGCATTTGTGTTGAAAAATTAATCGCTTTGGAATTGTAAACGAATAAGTTTTCGAAACATAATCGAAAATTCGTTTACGAAGTAACCGTTACGTCCTTTAAACGTATCTTTATCGAATCGTAATCGACATTGAATTCGCGAACTATTGGAGTTTCTTCTATTTTTATAAACATGTCTGCATCTTTTAGCATTAAATATCGTCGCAAATGCAACATAAAATACTATGCAAATCTTGTAATGAAAAACGCATCAACATTTTTAACTGCGTATGCACAGTTAAATATACCCAAACAAGTATGCGTGGTAGCTTAAGATCAGAGCTTCTGACCATGAAGCAAGGGTTAAGTGGTCCTAACTGCTGTTAAAATTTTGTGCTTTTTTTAAATTAAAAATATTTACAATCATACAGGCAGCTTTTGTTTTTTTTTTTTAAGAAAATTGAAAATAAATTATTTAAATAAAGCCCAAATTTTATAATTGATTGATGATTAATTTGGATAAGCAATAAATCGTTTTTGTCATCAATCCTATGGAATAAATTGGAAGATCTATATTATGCTTGCTTTCAGGCTTATTCGTATTTTGTTCGCTTTGATGCAAGGGAGGCAATGGTGCGATGGTAGCATGTTCAACTTGTAGTCGAATTGTTCGCGGTTCGATGCGAGTACGATGCGAGTACGGAAAGGGAAAAGTGCATTATTCCCGACACATGTTTTCCGACAAATTTTTTCTTTTTAATATTTATAAATAAAAATATAATTAACAAAAAAATTAAAGAGAAAGATCTATCGTCCGTGCTATGAGGATCGAGCCCGGGATAATTTAAGTCTTCAAATTAAAATGAAAAAAAATCTTCTTGATAACCAACTGTGTTACGAAAGTAAAAAAAAAACTGTGATCTAATTATGTACGCAAATATTGAACTTTCCAGTAACTATCCATAAACGAAAGGGACAATTGATATTTTCCATGATATCACTATGTTGAATATATTAGTTGACTTTATGAAATAAGACAGTTCTTAAAGTAGTACTGGTATGAAGGCAGACTGCTATTTAACCCTTTGGTTGCACTGAGAAGAGTATGTTAATAAAATAAATTGGCAATCTTCCCAGCAATTCAAGTTTTAGGTAAAAGTTTCAATTCTACCATGCGTGGCGGCCACACACATAATTTTTTTTTTGTAGGTAGTAGAGTGTTAAAAAAAGAATCACTTGTTATTATGTTTCGCATGGGAAGACATTAATTTTTTTATTGAAAACCTATTTCTTGATAATCATTTTTCCATTCTTAATTTGTTTTGTATACGTCAAATTAACGTGGATAGTACAGATAATTTAAATAACGCTATGGGCAACTTTTATCAAAAAATTCGTTATAATAACTAAAAAAGATTTTATTCTGCGTTTTTAGGCATTCCTTATTAATTAAAATTTCATTGTAATGAGTTACAATACTTGTTTATTTTCATACCTGTATAAACATTAATACTTGTATTAATTACACAAGCTTACAAATGATAAAAGCAAAATTATTGCCTTCTATTCTTGACCAATGTAAAAGCGGACAATACGTAAGTAAGCCAGGAAAATTTTTAATTTTTTTTTAAATTTTTTTTTTTATGGGGCGGAATTGGGTAATTTTAAAAATATCAACAAATTTTTTTTAAATAATTTCGATGATATATTTGGCTTTAAAAAGACAAAATTTTAATAAATACGCTTTCCCGAATATCGACAAAATGTTTTTAATGATTTTACGATCAATTTAATTGATATAATTTTTGTTGAATGATCACAAAATAATTTTAGAAAAAAATGTAGTTCAAAACCTACTTTTAAATTTTTACTTTTTTTTTTTAATTTTACGGTTTTCGTTATATACGGCCTTGGCGTTCACTATGAACGCGGCTTTATGTCTCAAAAAAAAGTACTGAAATAAAGCTTATTTATACCTTAATATTACAAGAATTTTTTGTGTATCTAAATAATTTTGTTCAGCTAATTTCCAATTTTTTGCGGTATCCAGATATTCTAGAAAAAATGTTTTTTTTTAGAGCAATTTTTCAAAGTTTAGTGATTTTTATCTCGAAAACCATAAGAGTCCGAAACTTTTTTGTGCGGATTGGTGCTTAGGGGTAAAAATAATTTAATTGAAATTACCAAATTATTTTGCTAAATCCCTTATTTAGACCACTGTGCGCTGGTATCACTGTCTTAAAAATTAAAAAATTTTTTTAATTGTGGTTTCATATTTCGATATAACCATCCAACTTTTGGACGATCTCGGTTGATTTGCGTAAAAATACTTTTTTTTTTAACACCCTACCCCCTCATGCGTTTTTCTAATACTCGTATATGAAATGGATACAAGAAAAAAAAACAGGAAACAATTACATTAAAAAATTTAAAAAAAAAATTCTATTGAAAAAATTAGGAAAAGGAACAAACAACACAATAAAGAAAACTATTTGTACCTACATATACGCGGTCAAAAATTATTGATTCTTTTTTAAGAACGTTTAATAATTTAATAAAATAATTGCACTTAGTGCATTGAATCTTAAAAGAACTGTTTCAAGGTCAAAAAATCAGTCACTTGTGCTCGAATGCTAGAAACGATAAATTATTCAATCTATCAGTCAACATGCTAATATGTTGAAGCCGCATGGTTCGTGTTAAGGCCTAAAATGGTGAGCAGAACTTGAATCAAATTTTTTTGTAAGGGGAAAATTTACCACCATTTTTCTAAATGTTCCATTTATTTAAGACTCAATCTAACACTATTGAAAATTTGCAAGTGACAACACTGCTACTGACTATGCTGCCGAATGGTATATTTTTTAAAATTAGTCATTAAATTTAGTACATTTTTTTTATCCTCCACGCAAAACAGAGTAGCTATGGCGTTGCGCCCATTATTTGTTGCAATCAAAGTTTCATCTTCTAATTGTATATAATATCCTTTTTACAGTGTTTTACAAGTTAATTTCTAGTTAATTTCAGGTTACTTTTAGCTATTTCTGGCTACGCTCATTAAATGGGCATGTTACAAGTCAACTTCTAACTTCTTCGTAAACATAAAATTCTTATTATAGCATTTTTAAGTTTCATTTCCTATTACTTTCTGCTACTCCTGGTTAGTTATATCTATTAATTGAGCGTGTCACATAAATTTTTAAAAACAATTTTTGTCATAAATCTATTAAGGCGGTTTTCTCATTCAAAACCCGTTTTTTTGACCCTTTTTAAAAAAATTCTTATTTGAAAACGCAAAGAATAATTGAAAACTTTTTTTATTTATTGTATTACAAAAGGTTCAAAGTAAATAAAAAATTTTTTTTGCCTCGATACGTGGGCTGTTCAAAAAGTAATGAGACTTCAAAGTTGGTGGTGAAAAAAAAGGTGTCGTCACGGCGGCCACGATTCCGGGTCTCCGTAGCGTCTGAAATGAAAAAAAAAAAAACGGGGTTATAATCAGTATAGATGTAATTCTCGGGTGAACCTCAAGCTTAATTTTGTGATTTTTTTTTGACAAAATGGCGGCCATTAAAAAAAATATTTCAATTTCGGGTTTTTTTTTGTAGTTTAGTGTAAAAAAAAATAGTAAAAAATTTTTTAAAATTATGGTCGAGGTTCACCCGAGAATGGTGACAATTCTGCGTCGATTCCATTTTGTTTCATGAAAATCGGTTCAGTTGAACTGGAGATATCATGGCCGCCAGTTCGAAAAACGTGGGTTCGAGATAAACGCGTTTAAAGTTTGAAGTAATTTTTTTGGGGGAAAAAAAAAAAATCAAAAATGTTTAAATGCAGTTTTAAAGAGCTGACAATTTTTACTTACAAATATTAGTCGGCGATGCCAGCTCCATACAGGCCACCTTCCTCTTTTTCGTAGAAACTGCTTTCTGCTGCCCTCTCTGCTCTGCGAGCCGTTCTGCCAGCTTTTGATGATGCCGCAGCTCGAGTCTCTGATCGGTTCAATCTGTCTTCATTGCGAGATAGTGCGTATTCGTATGCGTTTTTGCCAATCGCAATACCCATCAAACCCATAATTTTAAGTATGGGTATAAAACCGTCGTTGAAGAGGCACGTTGCAATGAAATTGGCCACTTCGATGGTGCGTGCGCCTGAGTTGATGTGTTTGGGCGAAAGTGACCAAAGAACAGAATTGTAGGACTCATTGGAATTCTGAGTTTCAGATCCAAGGCATCTTTCAAGCAAATTATCTGCCGACAGCGCTTCGTAAGCTGGTTTTATTACCTCCATCACCTTCTTGTCCATCAGACCTTGCTTCACAAAAAAGGCTGTGTCTTCTAAAGTATTTCGAATTTCTAAAAATCCTTTTAGGGGCATATTCACAACTACCCAAGCTATAAATAAATGCAAAAGTTGAAAAAAAAAGTTGCTCAATGAGAAGACCCCCTTAACTCACAAACGAAATTTCATCTTCTTAGTTTAAATAAAACGCTTATTATAGCGTTTTCGGTTGCATTTACGGTTACTTTCGCCTGCATCTGATTGCGCCCACTTTCTGTCACCATTTCTTTCACTTAATTGATGTTAAATTCAATTGAAGACGTTGATGGACGATCAGAGCTTGGCTAATCTTTCACGACGTCTTGACCGATTTTGATTACACTGCACCACTCATATATCAGTGATTCCATCTTAAATTGGACACTTTTCGAAACTCATATATTTGTAAAAATTTGATACTTTGCATGTCGATAGTACTTAAAATCTAGAAATATTTGCATATATTTCTATTGTTTTTTTTTTTTTTTGCAAATGTTTTTTTGTGATATGGTCATGTAGTAAAACAACTATATCTTTGAAACCATTAGTGCTACAAAAAAATGTTGGGGTCATATTTTAGAGTTCTTAATAAAATACTTATACCAATACTTTAATAAAATATTTTATTTTTTTTTGTGCACTAAAAATTTAATTCACATTTTTCAAGGTCAGTATCACTGCTATTTTTGGCATTTTGTAAACATTGTCGTATTAAGGCATTCATTCTTAATGCATTCCCAAAATTTTACTTTGGAGAATGAATGCTTACTTATTTTAAACGAATTTTTCAAAAACCACCCACACAATTTTTACATACAAAATACTTTTATTATTAATTAAAAATGGGCTTTTTAGTATTATTTGTACTTTTTTTGGTATTTTATAATTTTTCAGCTAGCCTCTGGCAGCTTTTCCTTTATCAAGGAATAAAAATATATAAAAAGAAATAAAAGTGATGAAAAAAATAAAATAAAAAAAAACTTAAGCATACGATACAACGGAAAAGCTGTTGGAGGTATATTACTGGCTTAGAAGTTATAAAATATGATAAGAAGTAAAAAAAAATGTTTTTAGAACGCATTTTTCCAAGTGTATTTGCTATAATAGCGTAAGCACACGCGACATGTTAGCTAATAATAAAACTTTTTAACAATAAGTTGTCTAAGCTTACAGTGAAGAATCACACAGTAGCAAGAAAATGAGTACATCTAATTGATAGAAAGCTTTACGTACGCTTTGTGCGACCAAAGTTTTGCACACAAATGCTAAAGCTTACAATATAATCATTCGGTTTAGACATTTGATTCATTGCAATAATAGTAGAAAAATTGGTGTGGTTTGTTGCCGCTAAGAAAAGTGTACGAAGAAAGCTTTGCTGTAACTGTGGAGGTAATGATTTAAGATAATAAATTAATGAACACCCTGTTACAGCTAATTTTTGTTAACAGCTGTTAAATGTTTAGTTAACAGAATATTAATATTTTAAAAATAATTAATATTCAAATGCTAGTAAGACCAAGCGACGGAAAATCGTCGAAGTATTACAAAAATTGAATATAATAAAAAAGTTCGTTTTGTTATTTAAATCTAATTTAATTTATAATTTAATTTTTCTTTAATAGTACTCGTTTCCAATATATATTTATATTATTTATTCAGGATTTTTACACGAATTTTTAGCATATTTTTTTAAAGACAATATTTGAGAAGTAGTGAATCCATTGGATTGCATTAGCAGTTCAAGAACTAGCCGCAATGCTAACTGTGTTTAAACTGGAACAAAATAAACGAACAGGACAAAAAAAAAAAGTGGTTTAAACATTTACTAATAAGGAAAGGTCCCCAGGTGTCACTCGTCGTTTTGAATGATTTTCGGATATGTGATAGAGGACAAACATTTTGAAGTTGAGGTATTTCTTTATACGTGCTCAACCGATGGTTTAAGATTTCAAAATTAAAAAAAAATTTAAAAAAAAATATATTTAAAATAAAATAAAATTATTTACGTGACCATGCAGACAAAATACTTAAATATGAGAATCAGTCAGTTTTTGATAACTCAGGTAATTTAAACTATGTGTTTCCTGCATACTAAAATAAGTGGTCAAGTTTTCACCAATGGCCCGATTTCGATGGTAGATTTTTATATCGTTTCTCATAAAATATTTAGTTTAATAAAAATTAAAACATTTCATTTAGAATTTTCGAATTTTTTTGCAAACATTGGTCCATTTGGTCGATTTTTCCACCAAATCGTAGCCGGAAAATGGAAGATTGGAAAATTTTTAAACACTGAAATTTTCTTAATTTGATCAATAAAAGCGAAACGTGAAATTTTATTACAAAACTTCAACGCGTTCTTGTAACACACCAAAATTGGTTAAAAAAAAAAAATAGAAAGCCACGAACTTGAGAACCTCCTCCTTTTTGAAGTCGGTTAGAAATATTCCACTGCATCTGCCAATGAAGTCCACAATTCCTAGTTCATCTCTACATTCACGAAAAGCTTTTATTTCATTAAGATAAAAAAAACAGGCAACATTTTTTAAATTGGTCTAATCAGATTGAATTAAGCTAAAGACAAAGGTCACAAAAAGCATTCTCTTCCTACTTAAATTGTTACTCTATGACATAAGCTTGCCTAAGCTTACTATATTAGATTGACAGCTTTACGTATTTCAATGAAATTATTGCGATTTTTCTATGCTTACATATTTCTTTAATAGAAACTTCAATAAGGAGCTGATCCTGCAAAGGCATTCTATTAAACAATTGTATTGAATTTGTAGTAAGAACCCACGCGCAATAGCTAAACGCATTAAAATTCGATGAAGTTGTTGAAAACATTCAACTCATGAAAGCAGCGTAGAAAAGAAATCGTATATAACAAGGATAATGCGAAGAAATAGGATAAGGCAAGAAGGAAACCGCGTAGCCGAAATACAAGCAAGTACATATAATGATAATCAGACAGTGCAAAGTAATTTTAAAGCAAAATAGTTGATAAATAAATACAGAGGAAAATTACAAAAAAAAAAAAAAAAAAATATGTATGGGCAGACAAACAAACAGACACATTAGCTTTAAAAGCGAATATTACAACAAAACAAATAAAAGTGTATACAGAAAAATTATATCCGCTTATAACAAACCAGCATAGGAACACATGCATTTTTTGCTCTTTTGCTCAACCTTGTTTTAGCTATAAAACAAAATTAAGTTATCCTTTATTAAGAGCCAGCTAACATATTTTCGGAATTTACTGTCAACAAGTGCGATAAACGGAAGGAAGTTGGCTATAATTAAAGTGTCAATCGTGCTGACTAGTAGTGGACTTAACCAGAAGAGCAGAAGCAGGTGGAAGAAGAGAGGTGTTAATTAGTCTTCAAGCGCTGTGACTATTGAAAGCTTTACGCTTTACGCCACCCCAATCAATTCAAGTCCATTAAGGACAATAACATAATTACCGATTATTACTTAATTAGTGGTAAGTTATAAGTGTGACAAGATGGAAAAGGAAAATGAGGCAAATGAGAAAAATGCAGTTGTGTTGCAATAAAACGTGTATTGAGAAGTAAACTAGTATTTTGCATTTAAAGTAGAAATGAAGAAATACGTAATCAAACACAATAAAGTTAATTAATCAATAACAGTCAGCTTCTTGCTTAAAATTGCTTTTCATTTTAAAATATCCCTCAATGTTGCAATCAAATGCGTCATTCAATCTTTGGATTTTGCATTACGTGCTGCTGCATAACATAGCATAGCATATTTAACCTAGCCTGAAACTTAATTGACTGGGCAGCTGTAGGCAGTACAATATGGTTGACAAATAATTGATATTGACATGAACAGCTAAGTGAGAAAAACTTTCGTCAGGCTACGCTTTGGTAAACTAACCGAAGGCAGAATTTAATTAAGAGGAAGCAAATAGCTTTAGTTCTGGGGACGATGTCAGAAATTTTTAAAAATCGTTGCAAAATTGTTACATAACCCTTTAAAAGTAGTTTACTATGCAGCACATAAATTATTTCATACCTCCCCCTCCCTCTTCCTCCACCCCCCTTAATGTGTTTAGGTAAAGGACGAAATAATTTATGTGCTCAAAATAATGAGCTTCGTAAAATCACATAAAATCTAAATATAATTTTTTCGAAGCACATTTCTCAGTTGAAAAAATATTTTTAAAATTTTTAAAGCACATCGGTAAGAGAATCAAAATTAGTAAGATAATCAAAATTTTATTATAAAAATGAAAAATTAAAATTTTTGACCTCGAAATATTTAAAATTTCTTTTTTATTATGTCAAAAAATTTAAAAAATTCACGGAAAAAACTACATATTTTTTTAAATTTTTCGTTAGAAACAAATTTAAAATTTAAATACACGACTGAGCAAGTTAACAAATTTCCAATAACAATTACTGTTTAGTTATTTTAACAAAAACTGTTTTGGCTGAGAAATCGGTTTTTAAACAAATCATATTTAGATTTACGATGAACTTACCGCTGCAACTCTCAAACTCGTGTATAATATTTTGGTATTTTGCAAAGACCAGTTAAAAAAAAAATGAAAGAAAATCACGATTTAATAATGGTTTCGAAAAGATACCTAAAACTTTACTTTTTGCGAAGAATACAACTCTTCGGAAAAAATTTTGTATAAAAATATATATGAAAGTGAGTTTTATGGTGAATTGAGTAATTTTTTCATAAGAAAATTTTACAAATTTAACAATATCACGAAAAGTTTGAAATTTGATTTAAATTTTCATTTGTTAAATTTTAAAAATTTTATCTTTAATTTTTTAAATCTTAAAAATTCTGCTATTGAATATATTTTATAACGTCGAAATCGTTTTCGAAAAAGCCATATATTGCTTTTATACGATTTTGCGAAACTGAATCAAAAAATTTGAATTTTTCCTTGAGAATCTTAATTTTGATTTAAAAAAAACTGAAAAAAAACGTTACAGGGTTTTCGTTAATTTTTTTTTTTATAAGTAGAAAAAATTAAAATAATGATTAAAAAAATAAATACATTTAAAACAATAATATCTTTTATTTTTTAACTACTTTTTGGTGAAAATTTAAATTGTTGTATAAATAAATGTCTTTTTTGTGATTTTCGTCTATTTGTGTTAATTTTTTCAATCATAATTTCCAAAAGATATTTACAAGTTTTAATTTTGAACCAATTCCTTAAAAAATTAGTAATAAAAATTAATTCGACTGAAAAAATTCAATAAACCTCAGGTAATCCGTCTTTTGGTTATTTGAAAAAAAATCTCATTCAGGAATACTATTAAAGTTAAATATTTTGTTTGGAAAAAGTTACTTATTTACTGATACTGGAACAAATTTTTTATCAGAACCCCTCGATACATGAGAAATTTGGCTACGGTAGGTCGTTGAAGAACCACCTTTTGTTTCTCAAACTCCAGCTTCTAATTTCAACTACCAAATTAATACTTTATATTTAATACTTATTTAATACTTTATACTTTATGCTCTATACTTTATGCTTTATGCTTTATACTTTATACTTTATACTTTATACTTTATACTTTATACTTTATACTTTATACTTTATACTTTATACTTTATACTTTATACTTTATACTTTATACTTTATACTTTATACTTTATACTTTATACTTTATACTTTATACTTTATACTTTATACTTTATACTTTATACTTTATACTTTATACTTTATACTTTATACTTTATACTTTATACTTTATACTTTATACTTTATACTTTATACTTTATACTTTATACTTTATACTTTATACTTTATACTTTATACTTTATACTTTATACTTTATACTTTATACTTTATACTTTATACTTTATACTTTATACTTTATACTTTATACTTTATACTTTATACTTTATACTTTATACTTTATACTTTATACTTTATACTTTATACTTTATACTTTATACTTTATACTTTATACTTTATACTTTATACTTTATACTTTATACTTTATACTTTATACTTTATACTTTATACTTTATACTTTATACTTTATACTTTATACTTTATACTTTATACTTTATACTTTATACTTTATACTTTATACTTTATACTTTATACTTTATACTTTATACTTTATACTTTATACTTTATACTTTATACTTTATACTTTATACTTTATACTTTATACTTTATACTTTATACTTTATACTTTATACTTTATACTTTATACTTTATACTTTATACTTTATACTTTATACTTTATACTTTATACTTTATACTTTATACTTTATACTTTATACTTTATACTTTATACTTTATACTTTATACTTTATACTTTATACTTTATACTTTATACTTTATACTTTATACTTTATACTTTATACTTTATACTTTATACTTTATACTTTATACTTTATACTTTATACTTTATACTTTATACTTTATACTTTATACTTTATACTTTATACTTTATACTTTATACTTTATACTTTATACTTTATACTTTATACTTTATACTTTATACTTTATACTTTATACTTTATACTTTATACTTTATACTTTATACTTTATACTTTATACTTTATACTTTATACTTTATACTTTATACTTTATACTTTATACTTTATACTTTATACTTTATACTTTATACTTTATACTTTATACTTTATACTTTATACTTTATACTTTATACTTTATACTTTATACTTTATACTTTATACTTTATACTTTATACTTTATACTTTATACTTTATACTTTATACTTTATACTTTATACTTTATACTTTATACTTTATACTTTATACTTTATACTTTATACTTTATACTTTATACTTTATACTTTATACTTTATACTTTATACTTTATACTTTATACTTTATACTTTATACTTTATACTTTATACTTTATACTTTATACTTTATACTTTATACTTTATACTTTATACTTTATACTTTATACTTTATACTTTATACTTTATACTTTATACTTTATACTTTATACTTTATACTTTATACTTTATACTTTATACTTTATACTTTATACTTTATACTTTATACTTTATACTTTATACTTTATACTTTATACTTTATACTTTATACTTTATACTTTATACTTTATACTTTATACTTTATACTTTATACTTTATACTTTATACTTTATACTTTATACTTTATACTTTATACTTTATACTTTATACTTTATACTTTATACTTTATACTTTATACTTTATACTTTATACTTTATACTTTATACTTTATACTTTATACTTTATACTTTATACTTTATACTTTATACTTTATACTTTATACTTTATACTTTATACTTTATACTTTATACTTTATACTTTATACTTTATACTTTATACTTTATACTTTATACTTTATACTTTATACTTTATACTTTATACTTTATACTTTATACTTTATACTTTATACTTTATACTTTATACTTTATACTTTATACTTTATACTTTATACTTTATACTTTATACTTTATACTTTATACTTTATACTTTATACTTTATACTTTATACTTTATACTTTTTACTTTATACTTTATACTTTATACTTTATACTTTATACTTTATACTTTATACTTTATACTTTATATTTTTTTTTTTGCAAATATATTATTTTAATGTTATATATAAGGTTATATTATATTATTAATGTTGTATATAATGTTATAAGTAATTCAAATTTGTAATTAAATATTTTAAAGCGTTATTATATTGTTTTAAATTTTAAGTGGTTGCGTGTCTTTCTTTTTTTCTACTTAGCCCAAAAATTATCTCTTAAAAACCACTTTAAATTATGTGCCATAAATATGCTCAGTTTATTTTTCCCCGTTTTAAATGTCCATTAAAGCCTTTTTTCAACTCATGCGCTCTTCCGTTTTTGCACTCAAATACACAGCTCCATTTAAAATTTTATATAAACAGCAAATAAAAGTATGTCTAACTTCCGCTGGAGCTTGAATTTAAATGCGAACTTTTTGGCTTTTATGCGAGAGACTTGACAGTGTCTCCAAACGCAAGCCTGTTGAACTCTGTTACATGAATTGTAGGTAAACCACCTCGGTGGTGTATGGCTTGGCCTGTTAAATTACTCTTAAATTATTTGTGCAAATAAGTTTAGCCCTTGCGTTCATTGCCCCAATGTCCAAGGTTTAAACAACCTCAATCCAATGCTTGCGACTTACGACAACTTGACATATATTCTCTGGGGACAGTTTTGTGCGTTTTTGGTCTTCTTCAGTTGTGCTTGTTGTTTTTTTTTTTTGGGAGGGGTTGGGGGTAAGGGGGTATTTATTTGATCCACACTTCCAAAAATTGATGCTTATACTTGATGATGATATTAAAGGTTTATTTGTTGTTGTGGGAAAAACAAGAAGATGTATTTTCTTTACATTAAAACTCTGTTTTTATTGCATATACGTGCGTCTCTCTGTATATGTCGCACAGTGAGTGTTCATTGCCATAAATACTCAAAAAGTAAATATTTCTTAAATTTCTTCAGTAATAAACAAAAATTGGATCTAAGTTCTTGCCAAATTTTGTTTTGTCTAATTTTTCTTACTTAAGTTGTGTCTTGTTTGATGTTAAGTTCTTCAAATACATAATAAAAGAAATAGAAATAAAAATATTTATATAATGCTACATTTTCGTTCGTAAATGTTGGGGGGTGTTTAATAGAAAAACCTTTTCCTGTATGTGAAAAACCCTAACTTACGCTGTAAAATTTATGATAAGTTGTGTGTAAAAATTGCTGAAAAATTTCATTATGATAGATAAACACAGACAATTTTCGATTCGTTTAAGGGTCTCTTTACTCGAGCAAATCTAGAAACGCTACAGCAATACGTGATATATCATTAGAAAATTCGTATCATTGAGGTGTAGGTAAGCCGAAAATATTAGATTTTCGATAAGTGGTAGCGCTTAGCAAATATAAGCGGTTTAAGTCAAAAAAATGCCAAAAGGACTTAAGACACGAACTCGCTCTTATGCAAATGAGAAGTGTGATTTTCACAGCGAAATAGGGAAGTACTCCCGATTTTCGGGGTGTTATCACTAGTATCGTATAGTCTCGACATTAAAAACGGAAACGCTTCAGGAGGAATAGAAATTACAAAGGAACAAAGGAAGCAACATACGCAAAGCAATTTAAAAGAGGAGCTAGTAACTAGTGTGGATTTTTCGACGCTTCTTCTCTGAAGCGAAAATAGTTTCAAAAGTTCTGGAGATAAATGGGGATCTAATAATAAGATTCAGAAATGCTTTGAAGGCTTTGAATAGTATTACATTTTATGTCCAAGCCTGTTACTCCGATTTACCACACCCTGAATTTAATTATTTTTTCTCATAACATTTAACTTTTGTAAAATTTTTTCACTGCTTTTCCAAAAAGTGTTTTATTTTGTTTAGAAGTAATGAAAGCAGTTGAATAGCAGTTCAGAATTTAAGTATAAAACTTTCTATAAAAAATTTCTTTCATACAAAATGAAAAATTCAAATTAATAAAGAAAACTGCCCACGAAAAAGTTGTTAGTAGTATAATTGTAATATAGTTGAACTTTTATAAATTACACTCAATTTTTGCGAGAGTAGACCACTGTATTGCTCTCGGTTTTCCAGGTTGATAAAAAAAGGATCCAATCGCTTTTCATTCGTGACAGCAAGTGTAAATTCACTTACAACGCGAACAAAATGTTCGGTTTGTGATAACGAAAGTTTTGCAATAATAATGTACGCATGTTATTATATGGTTAAGATACTAATATTTATTTTGCTGGGCCGTTTGTCCTGAAATGTAGATCATTATAGTTGATAATTATAGTTGAAAATCCATAATTTGGCTATCCAAGCAAAATTTCAGGCAAAGAGGTTCTGTAATTTCGAATTTATACCAATTGAGTCACTATTAAATTTATTATGTCACGTTTTGCGACTCGGAAAATAACGTTGTGTTTTAAAATGAAAAAATATTAAAAAATTTCAGGTTTCGTTAGCAATTTAGTTTTATTTATTTCGAAGAAAATTTTTTTGCGCTCTCGAGAACTTGTTTGTCAATAAACTGAAGAATTTTAATTGAAACAATATACCGATTACTGATAATGCTAGACAAATTTGTCAGTTTAACTAACTCGTATAATCTCGCTCTCACTACACTTATTTTGAATGAATTAAAAAAAAAAACAAACTGTAATAAAATTCTTAGTGTTAAAAATGTTTTTTAAAAATCGGACATAAAATGCCGAAGTTATGAATAATAATATTTTTAGATTTTATCAGGGTTATCTAGGTTATCTAGGTGGCGGCCGTGGCGTAGTGGGTAGAGTGTGTGACTCTTACGCCAGAGAACCCGTTTTTTATCTAGGTTAATACCTAGAATATTATCAAAACAACCTCAGGAAGCTTGAATGTGGACGCTTCGAAAACATATATGAAAATTAAAAATTTTATTTTTGCTTAGCAGCATCTAACGTGCAGTGCAAAAATGCAAAGTGCAAGAATTTGAGAATGAAAATAAATGAACGTTTTGCATATCTGCACACCGAATTTTAGCAAAACTTTCAATAATTTTTATCAAAATTCTAGTATTTTTCCCTTGTTATTTATGGTCACAATTTGTGTGAAGTCCCCCACTGTGACTGTTTGTTTGGTTCCTTGACTATTTCATGTGCTTATTGTGCTCAAAGCAATGGACAGACAACATTCGGGTACTGAAAATATTGACATTCTGTTTTAGGTAGGATGTCAATATAAATATAGTACATTCTCTAGAGAACTTGAAAAGAACACATTTTTTGAAAAGTAATAAAAAAAAATGTCAGTTATTTGAGACAATTAATTAAATAATATTAATGCTACTTTATTTGAGTGCAATTTTATTGTTACTAACTTGATCTGATGGAAGGTATATCAAATGAATTTTTGTTTTGTACACCGCTAATAATATGATATCAATTTTATATTTCTTTCTTGCTATTATTTTTATGAACTTCTTTAATATTGAGAAGAATAGAGATGTTGATAAAATTTGTCTGTACCTAAGTTTAAAGTCTTTAAACTATTTTGATGTTATCACAAATTGTATTTTGTCCATTACTTAATTTCTGACAGCATCAGATCCATAGTTAGGATTTTCCATTGAAGGAGAGGGGGTAAATTTGATAAAAAAATCTGTTAGTACCAGTAAAAAATTATAGAGAAAGGTAAGGGAGTTTTCCCAATGGAGAGTTGCGTGATTTTTATAGTTTGATTTCTTGAACTTCGTCATTTTTATATTAAAATTATTTTCAGTATCTCGGAAAGTTTGAAATTTGTCAAAGTTTTGAAAAATATCTTTAAAATTATTAAAATTTTTTTTTTTTAATACAATCTGAATCCACAAAATCGTTTTCAAAAAAGTCACATATTGCCTTTAGGCTTTTTATGTCTTTATGCAACCCGATCTTTAGCTTCGCATAGGACCAAAATCAAAAGCTGGGGACCAATAAAAATGTAGGATAGCCTGATCTCGATAGGTATTGGTGAAGTGATTCGAACAAATAATACGCTCATTTCACATTGAAGTGTAATATCAGTTGCACTGACCATCTTTGACTTGACTCAAATTTTGTTCTTAGATTGGTTTATTGTTTAGAAAACCAAATCCAAAGTTTAAGATTTAAAGAATTTTTTTCGCGTACCCACAGTAATGCGAATGCCAAAATAGATTATATTTTGAGATAACGTACCACAGTCAATTTAAATCCGATTTTCAGAAACAAAGTATCATTGGAAAGGTTATTTCCTATATTTTAGGGAATATATATAAATCTTTTAAAAAAATTGCAGTAAAATTATCCATTCTTAATTCAAAAAACTTCATACTATGCTAGCAATAGGTGCTTAAATTTTTTTTTTTTTTATTATTTTCATTTTTTTTTTTTTTGTTTTGCTCTTATATTGTCGACAAAAAGAAAGAGAAATCGATAGCTAGTTGAATTTGTATTGAAAATTTTTTACCAATACATATTCAATGCTATAAATTCTGAACCCTCAAAATCACACCTTCGTTTTACATGGAACGTAAAATCGGATTTAAGTGACTGTGATTTAAAGTGAGTTTGCTACGTACGTTGTCTCAAAGTAGACCCTATGACTTAGTTTTATAATTGCTATAATTTATTGCTAATTATAATTGCTAATTTATAATTGCTAAAATTGGTAAAGCCGTAGTTGCGGATGTTGGGCCCTTAGATGATTCATGTGACTGTTTAGATAATGAACCTTTTTAACAAAATAGTTTTTACTTTGAGCCAATTTCTTCTTTTGAAATTTTTTAAATAATAATGTCTCTCAATAACTCACATTCTTGTTTTGATGATGTTATTTCAAATAACTTTCTAAAAAGGATCGTTTATAATGTTGCTGATGTCCTCTGTAATGTTTACAATAGAAGCATGGAGCTTGGAATTTTTTCCGAATAATCTTAAAAAAGCAGCCGTGATACCGTTGTTTAAAAAAGGATTTAAAACTGTTTTAAGCAACTACATACCAATATCATTACTAACAGTATTTGCAAAAGTTTTGAAAAAGCTGTTAAAAAGAGAATGCTTAAATTTCTGTCTTAAGGTAATTTTTTTAGTAATTGTCAGTATGGCTTCAGATAGGGTTTATCCACCGAAGATGCACTACTAAATTTTTGCAATAATATTTACAGCGGGTTGAATGAAAATAAAGTCAGTGCAGCACTTTTTGTAGACATTCAAAAAGCTTTCGATACTATAAATCACAAAATATTACTTAATAAATTGTATAAATGTGGTTTCAGAGGCACAATTTATAATTGGCTTCAGTCTTATTTAGATAATAGGATACAAAAAGTTAAAATAAATGGCAGTTTTAGTAACTTTATAGAAATAGATATTGGTGTCCCTCAGGGCTCTGTACTGGGACCCATATTGTTTCTTATTTACATAAATTCTATTTTTTGCCTATGCAAGTGATTCCATGCAAAATCTAACATGTGAATTAAATAATGACTTTACATAAGACTACACATAAGTTGGTTCTAAGTGACAAAACCAAATTAATGGCTCTTAACAAAAGTGGTTTTTATAAAGGGTGATTTTTTTGAGGTTATGATTTTCATGCATTAGTATTTGACAGATCACGTGGGATTTCAGACATGGTGTCAAAGAGAAAGATGCTCAGTATGCTTTGACATTTCATCATGAATAGACTTACTAACGAGCAACGCTTGCAAATCATTGAATTTTATTACCAAAATCAGTGTTCGGTTCGAAATGTGTTTCGCGCTTTACGACCGATTTATGGTCTACATAATCGACCAAGTGAGCAAACAATTAATGCGATTGTGACCAAGTTTCGCACTCAGTTTACTTTATTGGACATTAAACCAACCACACGAATGCGTACAGTGCGTACAGAAGAGCATATTGCGTCTGTTTCTGAGAGTGTTGCTGAAGACCGTGAAATGTCGATTCGTCGCCGTTCGCAGCAATTGGGTTTGTGTTATTCGACCACATGGAAGGTTTTACGCAAAGATCTTGGTGTAAAACCGTATAAAATACAGCTCGTGCAAGAACTGAAGCCGAACGATCTGCCACAACGTCGAATTTTCAGTGAATGGGCCCTAGAAAAGTTGGCAGAAAATCCGCTTTTTTATCGACAAATTTTGTTCAGCGATGAGGCTCATTTCTGGTTGAATGGCTACGTAAATAAGCAAAATTGCCGCATTTGGAGTGAAGAGCAACCAGAAGCCGTTCAAGAACTGGCCATGCATCCCGAAAAATGCACTGTTTGGTGTGGTTTGTACGCTGGTGGAATCATTGGACCGTATTTTTTCAAAGATGCTGTTGGACGCAACGTTACGGTGAATGGCGATCGCTATCGTTCGATGCTAACAAACTTTTTGTTGCCAAAAATGGAAGAACTGAACTTGGTTGACATGTGGTTTCAACAAGATGGCGCTACATGCCACACAGCTCGCGATTCTATGGCCATTTTGAGGGAAAACTTCGGAGAACAATTAATCTCAAGAAATGGACCGGTAAGTTGGCCACCAAGATCATGCGATTTGACGCCTTTATACTATTTTTTGTGGGGCTACGTCAAGTCTAAAGTCTACAGAAATAAGCCAGCAACTATTCCAGCTTTGGAAGACAACATTTCCGAAGAAATTCGGGCTATTCCGGCCGAAATGCTCGAAAAAGTTGCCCAAAATTGGACTTTCCGAATGGACCACCTAAGACGCAGCCGCGGTCAACATTTAAATGAAATTATCTTCAAAAAGTAAATGTCATGGACCAATCTAACGTTTCAAATAAAGAACCGATGAGATTTTGCAAATTTTATGCGTTTTTTAAAAAAAAAAAGTTATCAAGCTCTTAAAAAATCACCCTTTATAAGCTCGTGCAGTTTAGTTTTTCACTGTGCTAGCTGCAAAAAGTTCTCATTTGGGAAGAATGTTTGCCGTTATAATTTCTCGATGCAAACTTAGAATAATTCTAATCAATGCTCCACTAAATGTTTTTTATTGAATGTGTTAAATCATTTAAATATCTTGGATTATGGTTGGACTGGAAATGGTCATGGTTAGATCATACTGTGGCTCTGAAAAGATATCTCTGGGGGTGCAACTAGAAAGATTTACCTCTTGAAATCATACTGCTCGACAAAATTACTAAATTGCATCTATCATGAGATATTCCATTCTAAATCGCAATATGGGATTCCTTGTTGGGGAGGTACCCATTTAAATAAGATGCATCCATTATTGGTTGCTCAAAAACATGCCATTCGTTTAATTTTCCATAAAAGGAGAATTGATAGTAGCTTCCCGTTATTTAAAAACTTAAATGTGTTGCCAATTTATATTACTATAAGGTACTTAAAGTTTTTTTCAAAAAATCTGGTTACTTAATTAATAGAAACTATACAAGCCATAATTTAAGGGTTAATCGCCAACTTTTTGTGAAAATTCCGGCCCACAAATCAACTCTCTTCTTCTACTCCTATTCATGTGCTGCTCCTAGAATTTTTAATAAACTACCAGATAATACTCGTTGTATTCGAAATAATATTTTATTCCTTAGAGAGGTATTATATATCTTCTTATTAGTTAAGTTCCATTGTTTCTTAATATTTGCTGTTTTAGTTGCAAAATTTCATTTTCTAATGTTTATATATATATAAGTATATTTAAATTGCCGTTCACCAGTTTTCGTTATAAAAATCTTAATGTTGCTCATTCATGACCCCACCTCAATACAAAAGTGCATTTCGAAACTTGTTCATTTTGAACATCTGAATGCAGAAATTTGTATATCAGTTTTGTTTTATGTATTTAATCTTAAGTGTATAATAAAATTAATAATAATAATAATAAATAATAATAATTAAAAAACCAATCCAAGAACAAAATTTGAGTCAAATTATAGATAGTCAGTGCAACTGATATTTCACTTCAATGTGAACTGGGCCTTCACCGATACCTATTGAGATCAGGCTATCCTACATCTTTATTGGTCCCCAGCTTTTGATTTTGGTCATGTGCGAAGCCAAAGTTCGATTTGCGTAAAGCCATCATATATAGCCATATAGCCATCATATAGCCATCCCATAAAGTCTAAAGGGAATCTGTGACTTTTTTGAAAACGATTTTGTGGATTCAAATTGTATTAACTAAAAAAATTTTACGAAAACGAAGTTCAAGAAAATGCACCGAAAAAATCACGCAACTCTTCATGAGAATCACTTCGAAGAATTTTTTTCATAAACATTTTTGCAGCTAAGGTATCGTTTTCAAAAAAAGGCATATTTAAATTTTAGGTCAGTTAACAAATTCTATTCGAAAACTAGGCCTTGCACATGACTTATATTTTACACACAGTTTTGAGAGCTATAAAAATAAGAACACCTACAATCAAAAATGACAAAAGAGATTTCTAAGATTCTTATTCTTCTTTCTCAAAAGAAAAAAATTGAGAAATAAATTTATTATAACCTAAATTTTTTACACAAACATTATTAATTATTATGTTGTATACGTACTAAAAAAAATTTTTAATTTCGAATATTTAAAATTTTTATTGTGCATGTTTTTAAGGAAAGTCCAGTTATCCACAGAAACTGCTGTATAAAGTGTTTTGAAAATATTTCTTCGACATCTTCTTCGTCAGTAGTCACACTTAGATTTTAGGTAAATTTTACAGAGCCCATAATTTTGAAAGTTGACTTTGCACAGAACTAAATTTTGGTACACAAGTTGAGGAGTTAAAAGGTCTAACATATCAATGAGGTTTGTTTGAATGTATAAAATTTTTAGTTGTCCGGCTCACGTGAAAAATCGTATTTCGTGGTATATGTGCCTTCTGGAACTTTTCAAGACAAGATTTTTTCAATCCCTTTTTTCCTATAAGCTTAATGACTACATAAGAAAATGTCAACCTAATATTCCAAAATTTATTACAAATTTTTTTATTTATTTATTTTGTATTTATTTATTCCAAAATTTCTGTCACGGAATAATTTTCTATATACTTGTTTTTGATATATATCAGAGACTTTTCAGCATTCAAAGTCATAGTCGAAAATGGTACTTTAATTTATGAATTTCTAATACAATGATTGTAACATTTATAAGCAAAGTGAATCTTTACTTTGGCCAAACAATTTTGTTGTCAAATCCTTATCTTAATATTTCCTTAAAAGAAAAATATAAAGCTGTGATTTGTATTAGTCTTATTTTTATTAATTTTTGCATACATTCTGTACCCTATGAGGGAGGCTTTGCACCCCGAAATCACCCCATGACTACGTTCCTGAACAGTATTCCGAAAAGAACACAAAATGGCAACATTGAAACATTTATATCAACAGCAACACTGGCAACATCAAAGAAAAAACTTTTATTGTGAATTTTTTAAATGCGAACAATTCATTAAATTTCAAATTGGTTGTCAATGTTTTGTAATTAAATATATAACGGTTTTTACACACACACCCAATGTATCAATTGTGTGCTTACTTTTAGTTGTTATAGTTGGGTGTGTGTGTAAATGTGAGTGTGTATTAATATACGCCTGCATGCACATGTTGCCATGTAATCATTGAGCACATTAGCGCTCAAAATTAATTAGTGCAGAAATTGAGCATTCTTTACACACACACTCGTACACAGGAACACAAGGACATACACACTTTTTTTACATAAAAATGCTCACTGCTCTTCTACTCCATATGCATGCAATTTTTTTTTTGTTAAACTGTTTTTATAGTAACGTGTTTAATGAGTACATTGCACAGTGGTTGAAAGATGGGAAAACAATTATTTCATGAAAAAAAAGCTCATGAGCTTTTTTCGCGATTTTTTTCTTTATGTTAATTTTTATTAATTTTATTAATTTATTATTAATTTATTTATGCTAAGCCTTGAGGCTGTACAGCATTTTAAAAATTCAACAGGCTATTATAGGTACACATAATTACAAATCATAATAGCATTATAAACATTCATTTATAGAATTATTTTAATATAACAATTAATATTAACTTAGTTTACATAGTATTAAAATAAAAAAAAAAAAAGCAATTGCCAAGCTAGAATGTTTAAGGTTTTATGTGTATTCGGGATGGCATCTTGGTAGTTAATAAATCGATTGATTAGAGCCGTGCTCACATATGAAAGGCTAGACGGGCGCGGTCAAGCTCCCTCATATGCCAGCCAAAACGGACAAGGTCTTGCTCTGGATAATCAAATTCTATTCTGTTGTGTGTAGATTTTTGTAAACAATGATTAGAGTGAATCTCACACATGCGAGGCGTGACTGACGGGGCCTAGCTGCTGCACATGCCAGACGAGACGGACGTGGTATTGCTCTGAATAACCATGTTAAATTTGATTCAGCTTGGTAGTAATATATTGCCAAAAATCGCCTGAAAAAAAATGAAATCCTTTGGTAGAGGATGATTCACATCAGCTGCGGTACTGGAGATAATCTAGAATATTATGTTTAATTGAGTACATGCATTCATTTAAGAAAATTACATCTGAAACAAAATTAAAGTCACCACAAGCGCTTCTCAGTGGTTCATTTTGCAAGTAATTTGTTCTATAAAAGTTCATGTAAAGTAACTCAAAAGATCTTCTAGGGCGGAGAAGAATATTAAAGTAAATTTTACTCAATAAATATGTACTATCTACATATCCATGTTCACATTAAACATAACTCTACGATTTTTTAAAGTTGGAAGATTCAAGAGCTGTAACCGATACTCATAGGGTGGTAGATGAAAATTAGTTCTGCGATAAAAATTAGTTAAGCAGAACAGAAGAAATTTTTTCTGAACCGATTCAATGTCGTCAATGTAACAACCGTATCTTGGGCACCATATAATTGAAGCATATTCTAAGATAGGCAACACCAGAGAATTGAAATAAGTTTTTGTTATAAAGGGATCGTTAAACTCTTTTGCCCATCGTTTAATAAATCCTAGGGTACTATTTGCTCTATTTATTATTTTATAAATATGAATATGAAAGCGCAGCTTAGGCTCTATGGTAACTCCAAGATCAACGAAACTTTCTAGAGATTCTAATATGTAATCACAAATTTTGTAGGTATGCCTAAGCAATGGCTTAAGCGAGAAGGTCATGTGCTAACATTTTTTCATTTTGAGATTCATGTGATTTATTTCACACCAGTTATGAAGATTATTGATGTCAGTTTGTAAGAATACAGTGTCATATTCATTTTTAAAAGAAAGAAATAGTTTGACGTCATCAGCATACATCAAGATATTAGAATGCATTATTACAGATGGCAAATCATTTATGTAAAGTAGAAAGAGAAGGGGGCCGAGTTGACTAAATCACCCAAAAATTATTTAAAAATCACCCCATAAGAAAAAACCAAAATTTCATCCAAGAAAACGAAAACAGCCCAAAAATTTTTGGAAAAATGACCCAAAAACAAAAACCAAAATTGAAATAAAAAAATTAAAAATCGCCCAATTTTCTGCATTGTGTTTCCACACAAGAATTGTGTTCCCTTTTACGAAATGAGCACTTTCAAGGTCCATTTCTTATTTATTTTTGAAGTCCATTTTAATTCAATCAGTTTAATTTTAAAATGTAATTCATTTCAATTTTTAATAATCTCATGCTTAAAAATTTATAAAAACATTTCGTACAAGGGATAAATTACTCCAATATGTATTACAAGAAGTAACAAGAAAAAAAAGAAGAACAGCTGCTTTTACTTTAAATACCGTTATCCGTAAGGACTGATGAACATTTTTTGTTAAATATTCAAAACAAAAGATCACCCAAAAAAACGAAAAATGACTCAAAAACAAAAACCCCAAAAGCAAAAACCGAAATTTTACCCACAAAAATGCAAATTCGCCCAATTTTTTTTTTGGGTTTTTTCATATAAAAATTCACCGAAATTTGTTTTTTTAAAAAATAGGGTAATTTTTAATTTTTTTTTAGTTTTTGGCTATTTTTCTTTGGACGATTTTGCGGAGAGCCTTATGAGCATGATTGCAAAATATTGGCGCTATGAAGTATCGTTCAAAAGAAAAATTGTCCAAAAAAAGAAAAAGTAAAAATAACTCTACATTTCTTTCATACAAATATGAAAAATATTTTCATATAAAAAATCACCCAAAATGAACTGGGCGATTTTTCATTTTTGTTGGTTGTAATTTTGTTTTTTTTGTTTTTGGTATATTTTTCATATGAAATTTGCGTTTTTTTTTATCTGGGTTATTTTTTTTTCGTTTTTGTGTTTGGGTCATTTTTTCAAATATTTTTGCGCCTCTTTTCGTGGGTAATTTTTCATTAATTTTTGTGGCATGTTCCAATTCGGAGATTTTTAATTTTTTTTTTTTTTTTGGTGATTTGTCTTTTGGGCGATTTTTCGTAGCGGCCAAAATATTAAGAAAAAATATTCCCAGGACTTTTGGGCATACGCCTTAAAATTTGATTAGTTCAAAACGCTATGCAAACGAAAAATGTAAAAAATTGATATGTACAGACCTATTCTTGGAAATTTACAATAGTAAACCAGTACTTATCATATATCTATGTGTTTGTTGTAATTTTTTTGATTTTAAAACAAAATTTGAAGCTCAAAAATAATAAATTTTGATAAAAATTGTCAGCTGCTTTTCATATATTGATATTCATATATAATTCGATTGACAAATTTAGTTTTTTTGGCTCTAAATTTTGTTTTAACATCAAAAACTTACAACAAACACATAGAAATATGAAAAATACAGCTTTACTATTTATTGTAAATTTGCAGGAATAGGTCTGTTAGAGTTATTGCAGACAAACGAGAAAAAATATTGTATTTTTTCTTGAAGTAAGTGTTTTAAATACTTGGCTAAGGTTTTTCAATATTTGACACTATTTCAATATGAACATGACTTATTTAGAGAGGCTCAACTCACTAGTTAACAGTTGAAGTTTTATGACAGTAATATAGTATATATTATAATACAAAATATAAATATATATATTATAATACAAAATATAAATATAGAGTAAAAATATTGGAAAAACTTTATTGTAATGATTGCAAAAATGTTTTTCCACAACTGCTCCTTTGAGTACAACGGAATATCAGTGGTTTAGTGGATTCAAAATGGATCATACAAGCCTAGATCCGCCACTGCTCTAAATCATTAATATAAACCATTTAGGTGCAATGTCTTATCAAAGTAAAATTTTTAGAAAATAAGTGATTTGTAAAGTTTTTTATGGGAGGTGGGCGTGGCGGACAGCATATTTTTTCTATTTAATTTTTATACATTCAATATTTTTGACGGAAATTTTTAATATAGGTCCAGTTCCAGAAAAAAAGGGAAAAAATGTAATTTTAAATTTTTGTGTTTTGTGGCAGGTAAATGTGGTTATGGGTGGGTTATATATCTAATATAGCCAATCTAATCTAATATAGCAAATTCCATCTTATATACGAAATGTAATTGGTCTACAATGAATGCTTTTATTTATTGCCAACTTTTGTATGGGACTTAACCACTGTGCATCGTCTTAATTACTTGGCAACAGCCTTTATTGTAAACGAACTCACACACGCGCCCGCGCTCATTGTATACCTGAGCATCATGATTACACACACTTATTCCTACAAGCTAAGAAAAAGCATTTAATGCCAATTTCCGGCTCTTAAATTTAGCACCTTGCAGCGGATTTTCTAAAAACAACCCAGCAGACAATTTTATAGCTAATGTCCATAGCAATGGTTGTTCATTTTTACTGATTTATTTTTTAAACTTTTTTACGTTTTTTTTTTTTGTAAAGTATGCAATGTAGATTTCTTCAGATGATGTACTCTTAAAGTATCCACAGAAGTAAGCTGTAGAAAAATCTTTAAATTGACGTGCAGTGAAATCTAACAAGGAGTATTTTCATACATTATTTCAACCCTCTGATATTGCTTTTAAGGAAATTTTAAGGATTTTTTTAACTCCCAGATCCCAGAAGTAGAAATATTTTCATGTACCAATGACGCAACTGCCAGCTGACCAAATCGAATTGGAATCAGCTGTTCACAGATTAATTTAATTGTTGCCATAAAGTCCAACATAACACAAAAAAAAAAAAAAAAACACACAGGTGCGTGTTGGGCACACGAGTGAAGCAAAGTTTTTTCGCAATTTCATAGATCTGATAATTTTTATAATAAAATAACTTTTAAATTAAAAAAATTAAAATAATATAAAGTGAAACATAAAATAAAACTAGTAAAGAAGGAGCTTCGGCAGGGTACCGAAGCTAAACTACCCCCCCGCTGCCATATTGGAGTATATTCCAAGTCTTTAGCCACGACATACACGATGAAATTCAGTTTTATATATTAACGAAAGTTTTCCTATTTTGATGACTTCACTTTGCATGGGAGGTAGGCGTGGTTTTGATTCGATTTTGCCAAATATCATAGAGATGGTTCATATTATATATATCAAAGCTTATGCGCAAAATTTTGAAACATTTCTTTAATTTTTGCAGATTTTTAAGAGATTTTACGTTCAAAATAAAGCCACTTTGTATGGGAAGTGGGCGTTGTTTTTATCCGATTTTGCCATATAACATACAGATGGTTTATATTAAATATCAAAGCTTTTGCGCAAAATTTTAAAACATTTCTTTAATTTTTGCAGATTTTTAAGAGATTTTACGTTAAAAATAAAGCCACTTTGTATGGGAGGTAGGCGTGGTTTTCATCCGATTTTTCCAAATTTCATAGCCAGCCATAATTTTTGTGGATTTTAAAGACATTTTACGGTTAATATAAAGTCACTTTGTATGGGAGGTAGGCGTGGTTTTCATCCGATTTGGCCCATTTTCGAACTTGATCTTCCTTTTTTAAAAATAAACTCATATTTTGAATTTCATTTCGATAGCTTTAAAATTGCGGCTATAATCATGTCGACAGACGGACAGACAGACGGACACACGAAAATCGACTCAGGAGGTGATGCTGATCAAAAATACATATATATTTCTATACCTGCCACGCCTACTTCTTGGCGTTACAAACGCAATAACAAAGTGAATATACCCCTTACGCGGTACGAATTGGGGTATAAAAAATAGATATACGTTAATATTCACAGCAGCAAATTTTAATACATTTCATTATTATTTTGCTATTGTTATAGTTATTTCAACGTATTTGTGGGCTATTCTTAATTTTTACTTCACGCTATGCAACAAAAAAAAAAAACATATACCAACAACAACACAAACGTAATTACATCAACAAATAGTATCAAAAAAATATTTCTTGGCCCACAGTGGGTATCGAACTTGTATCCCATCGATTCATAGTTTAACACTCTTCCCACCAGTCCAAATAGCTTTGTTACGCTGAGTCTTCGATTCAATATTAAGTATAACTGAAGCTTTATTGCAGCAGATCACAATAATCTATTAATTGTTAGAAGATGATGACCAGTGTTGGCACTTCAAAAGTTTAAATAGTGGTAGATTGAATCTAAAATGAGTGGTAGATTTAAAAAAAATTTTGGTAGATTTTTTCTTACATAAAAAAAATTATAAAAAGAAAACCATTGTCATTTTTTAATGCTTAATTAGTATAATTGCAAATAATTGTCACAGCCACTCTTTATATTTCAAATGGAATAAGATATTAATTGTAATAAAATATCTAATATTGAAATTTGTACGAAGTAGTTTTTATGTAAAAATCGTTAAATAAAGTCTGAAATAAAAAAAGGGGTAGCTTCGGGAAAAATGCAAATAGTGAGTGGTAAACGTGGTAGAAACCAAAAACGTAAAAAAGTGGTAGATTTACCACAATTGTAGTAAAGTGACAACACTGATGATGACAACAACAAAAATTTACAAAAATGTTGCTTCTACTTCTATCTTTTAATAGATTATTGTGCTCTGCTGCATCATAGCTTCAGTCAAACTTTATATTTAATCAATGACTCTGCATAACAAAGATGTTTGGATCAGTCTGTAGTGTATATAACTAAGAAGCGATGGGGTACAGGTTCGATTTGCCCAGGCGGGCAAAGAAATATTTTTAATGCTTAATATAACATTTTCTTGTTGTATTGGAAGCTAGCAAAAAAAGATTCTCAATTCACCGATTCTCAAGAAAAACGGTGTTGAAAAAGAAATGATTCGTTTTTGAGGTTTCACTCAAGCAAATCACAGAACGAGGCGTAAAAAGCTTCGCATTAAAAAAAATAAATAAATTCGTCGGTCTCGAAAAATTAAAAAATTTTCTTTAAAAATAAATAAATTAAATCGCATTAAAAAAAAAAAAAAATAAATAAACTCGTCGGTCTTTAAGAAATAATTTACGATTCTGTACAAAAAGTTTGAAATAAATTAGATTTTAATTTTTGTTACTTACGCACTTCTATTAATCGTATAAACTGGCACATATCAATACTAGATACACACTCGTAAAGAAATTAACACTTTTTGAAAATTTTCTGTAACAATTTTTTTGGAATATCAACGAGTTCCTTAAGACAGCTTGAATTAGTTAGAAACTAGTCGAAATTTCGACAAAATTGTCAATTCTGTTCCGCTGGGTTAATTTTATTCATTCGTTACATTTTATATAAAAATTTTATTATAAATTTATAAAATTGTATAAATTTATTTAAATATTTCTCATGTAAAAATATATTTCCTTTGGTATTTATTTTAATTATATAAAATAAAATATTACCAATAATATGAAATTTGTTACTAGCATCAGAGCATACCTTGAAATAATTCAACCCTTTAAGTCCGGCGAATTGCAATACACGCACACAGTATTTTGTTTTTGCTTTACGTTATGAGCTTTGGCTTGCCCGTACAACAAAAAGTAAGAAACCACAATTCGGTTGTAGTAGACTTAGTAAATTCGTCGAATTACAACACACATTGGAATATTGAAGTTGCTGTAATTATTTGCAATGATGCCTTTTATCATCATCTTTTATCATCATTTTTAGAGTTTTATTTTTCTAATATTTTTTGAACTAATTAAAACAGGGCCTCGTCACGACCTTATTTTAGAACTGAAGAAAAATTCAGTGAAAAATATTTTAAAATCGGTCAACCCATTGCTGTGATCTGAGCATTTAACTCATTCCAGCGTGTTAGGGTAAAATTTCACCCCTTCGTAAGTATTTTTACTTTTAGCGTTCAAGACTAAATGGTCGGAGCTTTTTGATTGAAATTTTGTGGAGTGAGAGATAATGAATTCAATTCTTCCTTGAACCATATTGTGAACTTTTCGCATTAAGTTGCTCTTACCCATGGTAACAATTCATCAAATTTTTTTTTTTGAGTATTCTCCAATATTTTAAAATTCTAAAAGAATAGAAAATGTTTGAATTTCCAGTAGTTTTCTCCGGAACATGTAGTTTGTTAAACAATCTATATTCTGTGAAATGTTGGTATCAGTCGGAGTATTCATCTGTGTTTTATAAACGATTTACTTGAAGGGGGTGAAATTTCACCCTTACCAAAACTACAGGCACTTGCGAAAATTCTGTTATTTTTTTCTGGTTCAAATAAATATAGTTTTTTTGTAAATAAAGCTTTTTTAAACATTTTATAACAGCTTTTACATAAGAGTGCTGTTTTTTATTGTTGGAGCTTCGCTATTATGGATTTTTTCGGGTAATTTTTGGATTTAATTACTTGGGTAGTGATTGACTGCTTGACGGACTCTATAAAATATCGAGTCTGTATTAAGGAGTATTTTTGATAAGTTATCATTCGAGTTATGAAATGGTGCCTTTGATATATAGTTATTTTTCCTCCTTGAAATTGATTGTCTGGACTCTGATAACGCACTACACAGTTTGAAATTTTGACGCCCTTCGGTCAAAAATATGGCAAAGGATTAACTATGTTTGTGTGATAATTTCTTTATAGTTCCGCTTTGGTTACATCGTCAAGGAAAGCAAATAAATAACTTTTCACAGCCTATGTTCCCAGACTCTTAGTACGATAACCTAAGCTGATGTAGATTATGCATAGTGTGGGTTAATTGTATTAAAGAGCATAAGCCAGAACTAGGTAATTATTTTCATAGGGATGGTTGTCCTTGGTGACTATTTTTTGTGATGTTAACAGTGTTGTGGAGTAAGAAAGCAACTAAATAACGTTTCAGAGACTATGTCTCCAAACGCTTAATACGAATGAAAAGTCTTGCAATTTGTATTTTTATACGAAAGCATAAGCCAGAACTAGTTAATATCTTCACAGGATTCTTTAAGAATTGTCTGTTCAAAAGGCTGCTGGGGCGGTTGGAGTCTGTGACAATTTGATGTATAATACATGGCATAAATACGAAAAGATCTATGCTGTTGTAAAGTAGTATGTTGGATCGAGTCTATAGCAAGTAAATGAATTACTGCAGTAAATGAGTATCCCTCTTACTGCAGTTGAGTCATTTGCTACTTCTCTTAAAGCTACAGAGAGTACTAATCATCAACATACTAAGTGTCCAAAAAATTGTTCCATGTATTTTCACAATGCAGGTGGTCTGCGCACAAAAACCTGCCAACTCTTTAATGCATCTTGTTCTCACGACTTCGATATCATTGCAATCGTCGAATCTTGGTTAACTCCACATTTCCTTTCAAGTGAGCTGTTCGACAAGCACTATGTGGTATACCGTAAAGATAGAGTACTGGGTCCAAATGTTTCCAGAGGAGGCGGTGTTCTTATAGCGTTGTCGTCATTTTTATCAAGCAGGGTAATTCAACTACCAAAACATGCGGACAATATTGAGCAAATATGTGTTGCTGTCTCGTTCGGCAACAGCTTACCCTTCAGCGTAAATGAAATTGTTATTATTTTAAGCTATATTCCGCCTGCTAGTAGCCTAAATCTATTCAACGATCACATTTTTAATATTAGTCATATTTTAAAATCCTTAAGTTTAAACCAAACACCTTGCGTGCTTGGAGATTTCAATCTGGGGAATATTGAATGGAAATGCTGCCTGGAGGATAAAATGTTAATACCTTTTCACGTGACGAGTATAATTGAATCCACCCTGTGTGACTCAATGTACTCTCTGAACCTCTTTCAAATTAACAAAATAAAAAACGATTTAAATAGAATTCTTGACCTAATATTTATAACAAATGATTTCAAATACGAATTGTTGAAATGCGAAATGCCACTTACGAGTGATTCAGTCCATCATAAAGCACTTGCTCTAAATTTTTACCTTTATGTACTGGATGATCAGCTACTTGACAACCCAACTTATTTATATAATTTTAAAAAAGCAAATTATGTTGCTCTTAATAATTTCTTCGATTCGGTAAATTGGAACTTGGTATTAGGATCAAGAGATATCCTTGATATGTACGGCGCCTTCAAGAGAGTTATCAATGAAGGTCTTTATTTATATGTACCGACCACTAGCCGCAAATGCAATTACAAGCTCCCTTGGTATAATCATAGATTGATTCAGCTCAAGAACTTGCGTAACAAAGCTCATCTTAAGTACAAAAAAAGCAACTTGGCTACGGACAAAGCAATATTTGTTCTGCGCAGGCGTGAGTTTGAATTTCTCTCAAACTTTTTATATAAGCAATATATTTTTTCTGTCGAAAACAATATAAAATCAAACCCCAAATCCTTCTGGTTATTTTTCAATTCCAAACGAAAATCATCTGGATTTCCAAAATCAATGGAATTCAAAGAAGTTCGGGCAATAAATTCGCAAGGTTCTAGCGAAATGTTTGCAACAGATAAATATTAATTCTGATAACTTTAACAAATTACTTCATCTTTTTAATATTGGCACAATGAAAATAGAAGAAAAAGAGGTCTTTCAATCTTTAATGAACTTGGACTGTAAAAAAGCGCTGGTTTTGATCTGCTCCCTGGGATATTTTTAAAAAGCTGTGCACCAACATTGCACGTTGCATTGACAATTTTATTTAACAAATCTTTGTCGACAGGCATATTCTTAACGGAATGGAAAACCGCCTACATCACCCCGATATTCAAATCCGGGCAAAAACACTTGGTTGAGAACTATCGACCAATCGTTAAGCTCTCAATTATTCCGAAAGTGTTTGATCAAATTGTCAATAAAATTTTATTTTTTGAAGTAAAAACTATATATTCACCCAACAACACGAATTCTTTGTTGGTAGATCCACTACAACTAACCTCACTATATTTTCAAATGCATGTCTAAATGCAATCGAAAGCGGCCAACAAGTAGATACTCTGTACACAGATTTTTCTAAGGCATTTGATAGCCTTGTACACAAAATATTGCTCACAAAATTGGAAAAAATTGGAATTCACTCGCAGTTTTTAATATGGATTGAATCATATCTTGTTAACAGAGTTCTTCTGGTCAAGATAGGTGACCACGTCTCTAAGCCAATAGTTGCTAATTCGGGAGTACCGCAAGGGAGCCACCTTGGGCCCCTTCTGTTTATACTTTTCATCAACGATATATTGCAGGACTTATAGTTCTGTAATTGCCTTCTGTATGCAGATGACCTGAAGCTTTTCCATAAAATAAGTAGCTTAAACGATTGTGTTAACTTTCAAGAGGATATCAATTCCTTGCTTCATTGGTGTAACACAAACCAGCTCTCGCTTAATTTTTCTAAATGCAAAGTTTTGACCTTTTCTCGCAAAAATCTTACAATTGAGTATGACTACTTTTACAACGATAGCAGTAGCTTTGTAAAGGTTAATCAATTTAAAGATCTAGGAGTATACTTTGATGCCAAGTTCTTGTTTGATACTCATATCGATTATGTTGTGTCTAAAGCCAACTCTCAGCTGGGGTTTCTGAAAAGAAACACTAGGGAATTTCTAGATCCATTTACCTGCAAAACAGTCTTTATTAGTATGGTAAGGTCACTTGTGGAATACGCGAGCATTGTATGGGATCCATTCTACGAAGTTTCAAAGAACCGAATCGAAAACGTTCAAAAACGTTTTTCAAGATTTGCTTTACGTAGATTATACTCTTGGGAGAACATGCCGCCATATTGGGTACGCTGTAGGTTATTAAATTTTCAAAGTCTAACAACTAGAAGAGTTCAGTTTGACATACTCTTTATTAAAGATATTATAGATGGTAAAATAAACTCTCCAGAGTTATTAATGCTGATTCCATTCAATATTCCAGCTCGCACACTTAGGGATTCTAAGCTATTTTATACTAAATATCATAGAACCAATTATGGCCTTAACGAACCTATCTCAAGGTGCCTTTCCAATTGTAATTTTGTATCGAGCCAGTTAGATTTTAGTAATGAGCGTGAACTGTTTAAGAAACGGCTTTTTGACATCAGTCAATGATACGAATTGTAATTGTTGTTAATTAGTAATATCTATTCTTGTGCATGTTCAGCTCACTATGCAATAATTATTTTACCTAGTTTTAAGCTAATTATGTAATCTGTAAGGGTAATAACCCGGTAGATGGTAATTAAATAAATTAAAATTATAAAATTAAAATTATAAAATTAAAATTAAATCGCTAAGGAACATTAATGTAGATATCACTCAAGCATTAAGCTTAGGGCTAATGCAATGATTTGCCACACATTTTTGTTTAACAACACACTTTAGTGTTGCCACACAGTGGTAAGAAAACTAAATGATAAGAAATGTAAATAAAAATAAGAAAAATAAATGTTTGGACAATAATAATAAAATAAGCCCTGTTTGCTTTCAATGTCCGGCACACCTGATGCCGGATGGGTCAAATTTCACCCCATTATTGTCTCAGGTGTTTGGACATGTAGACACCTTAAATTTGTTTTATTCCTATTCTAGGTAACCTCGCTAACATATATGAATTTAAACAAAATCGGCCAGCGGGAACTATGTGCAGGCAGCAATGGGTAAAATATTCTTGAAATGAGTTGCAATATGGGAGCTTCAGTTAAATAATATAAATAATGAATATAATATTTGATTTAATAGAGTTTTTATATTGTATGGTACACTATAATATACAAATAGTTTTCTTGAATTAATACTAAAAAAGAACATAACTATAATTTGCGATAAGTTAGTTTTTCAATTAACAACCTAGTGTAAGTTAAGTAATTGATTTATAATCATGAATGTGCTTACTTTGAATTAAATAAATACTAAAATCTTATCCATCAAAGTAAAAGAAACTTTAAATGATTACATTTAGCATTACACAGAAAAACATTCTTCTATATTGCGTTGATTACAAGAAATCAAATCTAGAATATAAATACCAACAACAACAACAACTGAACTTATGCTTGTTTTAATTTCTAAAGGTGCACTCTCTCAAATTAATTGCGAAACCCAGTAAAAAGACTGTTGTTGTTTTGTATGTTTTGTTGTATTTTATTATTGTTCTGCTAATTTTTTCTTGTTTTTTTTTTTTAATTTAATATGTTTTATACCAGCACGTTCTTGGTAACGACTCATCATATTAACCACGGAAACGGAAACGCTTGTGCGTGCGTGTTTATATAGGTGTGTATGTGTGCGAGAAAGGATGTAAGCAATCACTTTTTGCTGCCAAAAGCTTTGCAATCCAAAAACAAAATAATAACAACAAACATTAAATTGTTTATAAATATATCCGTATAATGATGGTTGTCGTGGTGGTTGTACTTGTTGTTATTATTTTATGTCGTTTTTGTTGTTTTAAAATCATTTAAGTTGCCATGTCAACAGAAGAACAGAAGGCGTCGCACACCAGCTGCTGCTGGCAGAGTATATTTCTTGTGTTTGTTCTTTTCTTTATCTTGTTCTTGTTCTTCATGTTCTTCGAAATTTGTTAGCATCGAAAAGTTCGCTTGGGACTAAGGAACCTGCTATCGCTCACACATTTTTGGCAAAGTATAAAATTTAATTTTTTTTTTTGTGAAAAATACTTTGTCTTGTAGTTATGTCTTGTTTTGTTATGTAGTTATGTCTTCGTGTGCAGGAACTATTTAAAAAATTTGTGTCATATGAGAATATATACATATATTTGAAAAATGTTTGCAGCACGTGCCAAATGAAAAATGGAAATTTCCTTAAAGCATTAAGTGGCGTAGGTGTATAAGACTAATGAAGCAAATCTGAGAAATAACAGTTCTTATTTCGTAAATTATCGATTTTCGGTTACGGCTTTGATGTGAAACTGTCTTAGTTTAGTGCTGATGCAGCCTTGTCAAAAGACCGCTAAGAAAAATGGTGCTAGAGTGTTAAAATAATCTACAAAACTTTTTCACATAAAGTTTTTCTATATGTCTGTTAGACTGGGTCGATTTGCAAACATATGTTGCCTGGGCGATTTTCGGATCGGGCATGAAAAGCTATTAAAAAAAAATGAGTTTGATAGGGGTGCACTTTACCCTATCACATCTTCAATTTTCTGAATTTTTCTTTAGGAATTTTTTTCAAAAATTTTTTTTTTATAAACGTGCACAGGTAGAGCAAAGCTGATGCCAGAAATTAAATCCTCGTACCCGATTCAACCTAAAACCTGTCTCACATTTATACGTTTTTATACAAAAATTTATCGTAAAAAATTCCTAAAGAAAAAAAAATCACAAAATTCAAGGTATAATATTTTTTAGAGTTAATCCGACTTTAATTGAAACCTTCGGATTGAAATTTTCCCAAAAATATTCTTTTTATTCAAATATTATATGGTGTGAATTTGAGCCAAATCGGTTTATACACATAATTTTTTTTAAATCGACCACGGCGCCACCTAGGGAGATCTAAAAAAAGCAAAAAAAATTTTGGAGGACCACACGAACACATGTTGTGAATATAAGGTGGATAGCTTCAGTTGATCAGCCGTGATGGCCAAAAATACATACGCACCAATGCACAGTGCTCCGTTCCTTGGACAAAAATCAATAAGTTTATGAAAAGCAACCCAACATGTTTGATATAATTTTAAAGAAAATTATTCAAGTAAGGGAAAACAATAACATTTTTAATAATTAAATCATTTTTGTGGGTCTGCAACACTTCAAAATCGAAAATTTTTTTGCTTAAATGATTATATGCACAGCTTGCGTTCGTAAGAAGTTACAAAAAAAAAATTTCCAAAAAATAAATTTTTAGCTATATCATTTCAAAAGGTAGAAGACAGTAAAAAATATGCTTTGTGCTTGATTGGAAAAAAATAAAAAAAAAATATATAATTTTAATGGTTTTTTTCCGCTTTTTTAATATATCGACTTTTTAAAAATGCTCTATCAGGCCATTTCATCTCCGCATCAGAATTAAATTATGCCTAAAATTGAGGAATAATTTTTGAATAAGTGAATTTTCAGCATTTTTTTATCTTATTACTTTTTTGTACAATTCTATAACTATACTTTTTTTGTATTTTGGCCGAGTTTCGTTAAGATGGGTTAACTTTTGTATGTACCTCCCATACAAAATCATTTAAAAAATTAGTATAGGCCAAGGGGAAGTGCCCTTAGAATCTTACCGATTTCAACCGCCCTTAGTACGCATCTATAACTTTATCTTTTTAGTATTTTGGCGGAGTTTCGTTAAGATCGGTAAATTTTCATATGTACCTGCCATACAAAATTATGTGGAAAAATAATATAGGTCCAAGAGAGGTACCCCTAGGATGCAACCGATTGGAACCATTTTCAGTACACATCTATACGTCTGTTTGTGTTACTTTTTGACCAAGTTTTGTTAAATTCGGCCAAGCTTTGTTTGTACCTCCCATACAAAATCACGTAAAAAAATAATATAGGTCCATGGGAGGTACCCCGAGGGACTGACCAATTTTAACAATTTTTGAAATTTTTCTTAATTAGTTTAGTTATATACTGAAGAAGTATACAAAATTTCATTTTCATAAAAGCACTCCTTCTATTTTTGTCCTTTGCTTGTATGGGGTCGACGCACTGTGCAACGTTTATACATTGAATTTTGTGAATTTTTTTGTTGATAAATTTTTTACTATACATTTTTGCATTAAAACGTATAAATGTGATACTGGTATTAGGTTGAATCGGTTACGAGGAATTTTATTTCTGACATCAGGTTTTTTCTAGATGTGCTCGTTTATAAAAAAAAATTTTTTCGAGAAAAGTTGAAGTTAATTTGATAGACTTAAAGAAAAAATTCAGAAAAATGAAGATGTGATAGGGTAAAATGCACCATTATCGGCCTTTTTTTTAATAATTTTCATGCCCGATCCGAAAATCACTCAGGCAATATCAATTTTTTTTTTTACTTCCATACAAAACGACCCAGCCTAATGTCTGTGAACACAACTACTATGTTATAGCCATATATTGAGAAGTTTCTTACACTTTATGCTAGTAAATTGCTTAATTTAGTGTAAATTTAAAGCCCATATTTAAAATTTCTCAGAAGTAAACTTTTAGAACGCCGATGTACGTATAATTTTTTTGTATCCCTACCAGAATCCATTGATAAAATTTTGTTATTTTAAAAAAGGGGAAAATTGTTGTACAGTGTAATAAGGGAACCTTTGATAAACATAGAAAAATAGTCTCTGATATGAAATAAAAAATAATATATATATATATATATATTATAAATATATATATATATATTTTTATACTTATATATATAAGTTATAAAAAGAGAGAAAATTATCTTATCGTATCTTACTCCTCTCAACTTCCCAAGTTGTATAAAAAAATTTAATCCTGTGCGAATTCTAGTTTCCGAATTGCGTACTTCATACAATCCTCTAAAATCAAAATATGACTTTTGTGATAAAATTATTCAGTTGAAAACACGATTATTTTTAAAAACATTGTATTTAGTTATTTCTATGAGTACCGTGATAATTTTTGTAATCATGGCATTAATCTTTCATGAGATAAATTAACAATAAAATTTTTAAAATTTGCCATTTTTAAAATTATTTCTTATTGTGTCAAAAAATGTAAAAATGTCACATATTAAAATATTAAACAAAAATTTGTTTTTTAAAAGTTTTCTCTTTTGAAAATGTTTTAAGCTTTGAATACATGACAGAAGAATTTATCAACATTCTGCTAAAACTGATTGTTTTGTTCAAAGTTCATTCAGCTGAGAAATGTTTTTTTTTTGTTTTAGTCATATTTTGATTTTAGAAGAGTTTACCTCTATAACTCCGAAACTTGTATTCAAAATATTACTTTGGCGCGAAGCTCAGCGAAGTTTGCGAATATCGGTTGTGTAAAATCAGTTAAAATTTAAGTATGATGTTTTTAAAAAACGTTAAATTTTACATCCAAATATAGAGTAATTTTTATAGAGAATTAGATGATTTTATCAGTACATTTTCTTGAACTTTTAAAATTATTATTATTATTTTATTGTTTTGAATAAAATTTGAATTCACAAAACCATTTTAGAAAAAGTCATAATAGGCTTCGCACAGATCCTAAATCTTGTACACAAGCAAAGTAGCTACTAGAGGTGTAAGTTCGGAAAAAACAGAAAATCTAATGATATCTCTTTGTGGGTTGACCTTTTTATGTGCAATACTACTTTTTGATTCTTTTTTCTTGATTCTTAAATGTGAGAATATGTCCAAAAGTTTCTTTTCTTGTATTTTTTATCAGGTTATTACATATTTTTAGAAAGAAATATAGTGAAGTGGCGTGATGTGTAACACGTTTTTATTAACCTAATAAAAGTGTTAAGAAATTGAATTTTTGATTGATTTTAAGGCCTATTAAGGCCTTGCAGAAGAACCAATTTGAAGTGAGTGTTTTCATGGTTGTTGAATTTTCTGAGAAATGGATAAAATAGATCAATTACTTTATATATGGTTATTTTGGTCTTTTTCAAATCTGTGGAGTGATGTGTAACACAAAACAAAATGTTGGCTGTCAAAAGAATCGCAGTAGTTTTGTACGAGAAATTGCAGTGTTACACATCACCCAATGGTACACATTACCCCACCCCACCCTAATTTTTGTACAGCATTGTATTTTTGTTTATTTTATACTTCTATTGTTGTATTAGTGAAATTTTCTGATAAAACTTTTTACTTTATGTTTAAATTTAAGCATTCATATTTTTTAAAAGATAATTAAATATTCTCAATATTCTCAAAATTATTTCTATAAAATATTTAATGTACCCTGGTGGCCTCTCTTGACGTTCAAGAATAGTATTAAAAGTCCACGATTTTGCTTGAAAAAATTGCTTTTCCCTGGTTTTTAATATTTTACTGGTATTAATGGATTTTTTTTATCTTAATAAAATTAACGAAGTATCACAGTATTGCAGCTGTGTTACTGAAGTGACTTGTGACAACCGAATGCTAAGATCAAGTTTTAGTTTTTATCAACATTTTTTTGTTTTTGAGTATTTTATGTAGAACTATGAAAGATGAATATTTCATTATCAGAAAGGTTGTTTCAATAAACAATTTTTAAAAAAATTCATTGAATATAATTTCAAGCCTTTTACTCTGACAACAAAGAAGCTATTAATGTAATAATTTCTTTACACATTCGTCCATTACACACGTAAATATTTAGATAACTTGTATAAAGAAATTTTATGAATTTAAACGAAATACTGTGTATCTTATGCATAGTTTGCGTGTACAGTTTAACAGCTGATTTTCTTTGTTATCTTTGCTTAGCAAAATTTTTAATTTAATTTAATCTACTGTACTCTCAAGTTTGCGATATAAAATGAGGTGGTAAAAGATTTTTATGCTATTGCATGTTACTCATACGCCACGCTATGCATTAAGGAATCTAGTTACTTTTGTAATAAAAATGAATTTATATAAGTTTTATATGTATATACAAATTTATATATAACACATTTATTACAAAGAGTAGGCGTGAATTTTCAACTTCGACATTATATCGTCGAATTACCGAAAGCGGGAAATTAATCAAGCGCACTCAACCCCTTTGCCTAATGATGCTCATTAATTAAGCACCATGTTGCGTAGGCACCTGAAACAATAAAGAACAGTGACAATAATTCTAAAAATAGCCGCAATTAAAACAACGCAAGCAACAACTATAGCCAAAACTCATCTCTTTGTATCAACACACAATTGTGTGCCTTAATTAATTTATATTGCGTTGGAACTGTGACCAACTTAATTGTTTTCTTTTGAATGTTTTGTGCTGTGTTGAATGTTTGTGTGGGTTAGTTTATACATGTGCGTATGTGTGCTAAAGTGTATTTCTGTTACCTGGGTAATTAAAGCAAATTCACCTTTAATGTGGTTTCTGGCATGTTGAGTTCAATTGAAGTGTGTGTGTGTGTGCGTGAAAGTTTTAATCAAAGCTTAATAGATCTTTAAGCTTAGATTAAATTAAAACTTCTCCTTACATATCCGTTAAAGTTCATGAAGACATAACTATAAAGTATATTTTAACAATAAACAAAATCTAAAGCTTCAATTTAAGTTGGGCCTAACTCAACAAGCTCAATACTAAAATGATAAAGTTCAAAATTCATCCTTTCAACGCCCACTTAAAATCCTTGCAGTGGCATAAAAAAAGGTTTACCTACACAACTATTGTTTGGGTACACAAACCATGTTCCTGAAGCATAAAATTTTAACGAAAGGCACCAAACTTAGGCACAGTGCTCGCTGCATATTAATTTGACTGAATACTTGTTGTCTTACTAAGTTTTTAACTGAGGCTTTGGTTGTTACAACATTGTTTAAGCATATCAAAGGCAGTCGGATTTTTGGTTACTTTTATGTGTGTGTGTTTACTTTTTTTTTTTTTTTTTTTTTGGTTATGCTGATTTGTGCCGTTTCTCGAATGCTGCGATGAGTTAACGTTACAGCAGCACATAAATTTTAGAATTTTCGCATTTTTATTTTGACAACCAAGCCCAGATTCATGGAATGTGTGACAAAAAAGCACTCTAGTCTCAAGTTGAAAATTTCTACTTTTTGCCTGAAGCAAATTTTTATTTTTTGTTTGGAACATATACAAAAAAAAAAAAAAATTTGTAAGCTCCTGCTGCGCTTTAACAATATTTTTCTTTCAAGTTTTTGTGTGTCGTTTTTGTACTTTTTGTGTTTTACAATCCTCACTAGTAGCAGTGAATAATTATGACTTCATTTCAGTTATTTTAATGAATTTTTTTTTAACTCTCATTCTAGTGCAAATGTTAATTTTATTTATATCTCTTCTTAAGAGCGTTATATGCATTTTTATGCTTTAAGACATCAATTTTATTTCCACTTACTTGAAAAACGCTTTATTGTGATAGTTTTAGTTTTCATTATAAAAGAACTTACCTGAAAAGAGATGGAGAAAAAAGATAAATAATAATTTTTGCATTTAATATTTTATATGAGAATCATACATATAAAAGCAAGTTTGTTTTTACATAGAAAAATATAATTATATATGAGTATATTTTGCTTAGGATCAATTAAGTTACATAACACTGAAACTAAATAGAATAATGAAGGCAAATCAGAAGCTAAATTAAATAATATACTGATATATTTTAAAAGTTAATCTATATATATATATAAAATTGTAAAAAAAAGTCTGTACATGAAATATATTATTGAAATTCCTTTTGCGATGGACATTTTGAATGACGCTGAGTCCGAAAATCGCATTTTTAAAATTTTTGTCTGTCTGTCTGTCTGTCTGTTAAAGCATTACGCGAAAACCACTGGATGGGTTTAAATGAAACTTGACATCTAGGTTTCTTATATCCACGGTCAACATATAGGCTACGTTTTTCTACATAAAAAGGTTGGACCCGGTAGGGGGCGCTGTGATCGGGATCCAGGCATACTTTTTTCAGCTTATCTCTGAAACCGTTCATCCGATTTCAATGAAAATTGGTATATAGAGGTTTTCGTATACGGTGAGTTTTCATGACTTATCTACTTGTTCTATCTTGAACACCAGAGGGCGCTGTAGTAGAAATATTTTAAACAACGTCAAAAAACTTCTAAGTCGCTTCTACGATTTGCATGAAAGTTGGTATATAGAGGTTTTCGGAAACGGTGAGTTTTTATGACTTATAAACTAGGTTCTATCTTGAACACAAGAGGGCGCTGTGGTACAAATATTTTAAAAAAGTCGAAAAACTCCAAAACCGTTCATCCGATTTGCATGAAATTTTGTATGTAGAGGTTCTCGGACACACTGAGTTTTTTTGACTTATCTACTCTTTTCTCTCTCAAACACCAGAGGGCGCTGTAGTACAAATATTTTTAAAAACCTCGAAAAACTCCTAAGTCGTGCATCCGAATTGCATGAAAATTGGAGAATAGGGGTTTTCTGATACGGTGAGGGTTGTGGACTTATCTTTTTTTGTGCCATCTTGAAAACCAGAGGGCGCCTTAGAGCAAATTTTAGAAAATCGTGAAAAACTCCAAAACTGCTCATCCAATTTGGATGTAAATAGCGATTTCCGAGTACGGCAAGGGTTTTGGTGCTATTCTTTCTCGAAACTAGAGGGCACTTTTGTCCCATTTGTACGTGTGTATGTTATTAAACTGTTCCTTAACGGCTGAACTGATTTTGATAAAATTTTTTGTGTGTGTTTGAGTGGATCCCTGGATGGTTCAGATTCACAATTGGATCCAAGGTAACGCTGTCAAGATGTTTTTTTTTTAGATTTTTGGCAGTCAAAAAATCAATTTTCGACCAAAAAAAACGACTTATTTCTTAATGCAAAATGAAAAATAAGCAAAGAAAAAAGAAAACCTTGACAGCGTTACCTCATACATTTAATTGTAAATGACTGTATCAAATTTCAAACTCGAGAGTGTTCGCCAATTTTGAAAACACGTCCTGTGAGAAAATTGCTTCAAAATTTTGTGCACTGTTCGAGTTTTGTTTGTTTTGTTCGAGGTGCACTTACTTAAAAAATCCTATCTCCGTTAATTTTACTCGAATGGACTTCGAATTTGAACAGAATATTCTTAAGATATTCTGCATTCAAAAATAAAAGCAAATGGTCAACAAAAAAGGTAAAAAACCTTAACCCCCCTTAACATACTTAACTTAGCATCTGATATACTAAAGGAAATTGTCGCTTTTTTCTCAACTACACCCGAAAGATTGTATATATATATGTACATATAAATACATATTTGCCATGCGATTGCGTTTTTTTTTTCATAGTTTTTAGGACGTTTCAGCAAAGTTAGGCTGTGAAACGATATTTGGTGTTACTCAGGCAATGAGGTATTCAAAAGAAAATTTTTTAAGATTATTATTTTTTTACGAACCCCTCCCTGCCCCCTATCCCCCTATCCCCCACCCCCAGAACCAAAAGCCATTTACGCCTCTGGTCATAACGTAGTTTTAATTATTATTAATAAAAGAATAAATATAAAATTATATTTAGAGACAAAATAAGTTAGAAAGATTCTTAACCCTGGTGTAGTAACCATATTTTTTATACGTAAATACTAATTATTAGTCGAATCGACTAATATGCATTTAAAATTGATTTTTTGCGGTTTTTAGATATCATTCGTAAACAGAAGTTTTAGATATATGTTTTAAGTAAAAATAAAACAAAAGTTTTGCCATTTTGTTAATATTTTCAATTTAAAAGATCATTTTTGAAAAATACTGAAAGTGAAACTGTGCCGCAATATAAACAATGTTAGTCGAATCAGCTAACATTAGTATTCAGAGTTAAGACTCATAACAAAATTTCTATAGCACATCAAAAACCAACTTTTCAAAATTATCTCTGGTAATAAATAATTTTTTGTTCTTTTCGGAAAAGGTTTCATGGTCACATTATTTGCAGTAAACTCCATTTGTAAAGCATTTTATTATAGTGACTTTTATATGCATTCAGTTTTGCATTCTTTTCTTGTTAATATTTTGTTGAAAGAGAATTTAATAAAATCAAAAATATTTTCTTAAAAAAATAAATTCACCAATATCATCTTGTTGATGATTTATGTTTAAAGATGAATGACGACCTAAGAAAAATAACGCAGTGGGCTGAATATAATAAACTTATGCTCAACCCACTTAAATCATATGTTTTGCCGATTTCTAAGTCTAGTTGCTCATTCTCTAATATATCTGTTATCTTTCTCAATGGTGTAGAACTGAATTTTGTTGATAAAGTTAAGAATCTTGGTTACCACATAAACTCCTCACTATCTTGCGAAAGCCATATCAATTCTGTTGTTTGTAAGGTTTACTATCTCCTACGGAACTTGAGGTGGACTGCTTCTTTTGTTCCTATTGAAACAAGAAGAAAGTTAGTCCAGCAGCTCATAATGCCAATCGTATCATATTCCGATGTTGTGTACAGTAAACTTGATTCTAGGTCGAAACTTAAATTACAATACGCTTTTAACAACGCTGTTAGGTATGTTTACGGCCTTCGAAGATTTGACCACATCAGCCACATGGGCAATCAATTACTTGGTTGCACTATTGGTAACTATTTGGATGCTAGAAACTGCATCTTTTTGCATAACTTGATACATACGAGTACTAGGACACCTAAGTATCTTTTTGACAAGCTCCGTTATTGTAGATCTAATAGAAATTTTAACCTCCTAATCCCTGTTTATAACTATATGAACTCTAGTAGATTATTCTTTGTAAACGCCATCAGATTATGGAATATGTTGCCTGCAAGGATTAAAAGTATCCCTAATAAACACACCTTTAAGCATGAAGTTTTTCAATTCTTTTATTAATAATGTCAATATATTTACTGTCTATCACTTTGCCTACATCTTTTATTTTTCTCTTATCATATTTTTATTTTTAATTTTTTGATAAATAATGAGTCTTGTTACTTTGAATTTTTTCATAATAATTTATATAAATAGTTGCTTATTCAATTTATTTTTCTAAAAACTTCATTTTTGTTTTTATATTTAAATTATATACTCAGTTGTTTATAACTTGTTTGCAATATATTAATACTTTTTGCATTTAAAAGACTGTGTCTTGCATGTAAACATTACAATAAATAAATAAATAAATATACAAAAAAAAATAAATAAAAATAAATAAATAAAAAATATTTGTTTTTTTTAATTCAATTGCGATTCTACTGATAAGGTTGCTCATCTGAGGAAGATAGCTACTTTGGCTTAATGTGAGTCGTCTACTTATGCATACGAACGAAAGAACTAGTTGCGAATTATATTGGAATATCTGTAGTGAAAGTAAGTAACTAATATAAAACCTTATATATATGTTTAAGGCACTGTAGCGTAGATATGAGAAAGCAGTTAACTTATGCATAAAACACATTGATGGTGTGCTTTCCCATCCGCATAGCCAAATTATTAAATGAATAAAGCTTTTTACATGCTCTATAACTATGAAAAAAGAGCAATTTTTGTCGCCTGTCAAAATAGAAATAATTCTATACCGACGTCATCAACAAGAGCGACAATGTGGTTGAGACATATTCACCAAACTCACCTCCATAAGAAATACATGTAAAATAAATTTGACAGATGGCGTAACGTCGTTGCCGTCGTTAATGTGTTCCATGCATAACTTTGTGTAGCTGACCAAAAGAGACAATCAAGCACTACAACAATGCTATCACTAGGCAATCAGTTATTTACTTTCACTGCAGATATTCCAATATAATTCGCAACTAGTTATTTCGTTCATGTGCATAAGTAGTCGACTCACATTAAGCCTAAGTAGCTATTAGGTAAGCAACCTAATCAGAGAAATCGCAATTGAAAAAAAAATATTGGTGAATTTATATTTTAAAGAAAATATTTTTTTTTATAAAAATCGCTTTCAACAAAAATATTAACAAAAAATTAATACAAATATGAACGATCTATAAGCTTTCATTTTTTTTTTCGTTTTTTTAAATAAATTGAGTGAATTTTAACATCACCCTTTAGCTTGAGTATTTAACTATTTCCGATAAAAATTCATAGAATGAGATTAATTTTTTTGCGTAATTCTTTGCTGTGTTGCACGTTTTAATTTAACAATACAATTAAAATTCTCGTTAAAATAACACATGCAACTTTCTATGATAAAAAATTTTTTTCGCCAATTGCAGCGGAAACTATTCGCTGCTTATCGATGCTTGGTTGCAGAAATATCTAGCTTGTTTCAGTGCTGTTTATCATTACACCCACTCTAACAAAAACTAACCACATACAAGAGAATAAATTTACGCTAAAATGAACAAACATCAATTTGCTGGATTATTTATTGCAGCATTTTAGGAGCCATTTGGCATAAAAGGCCACCGCTCATGGCTTATTCAAAACATCTGTCAGCAGCACACAAAATTTACAGCAAAACACAACAAGAACGAACGCACGCATCTTGTTTGCTTTTTTTTCATAAATTCCGTTGACATTTATTGGCAACGCCATCATATAAATTGTGCTGTCATGAATTATTATTGCAAAGACCGATGTTATTGTTGTCGGAGGGGGGTTTTTCAACCTGCTCTTCACTGTATTGCAGTTGATGCAGTGCCTTTTGAAGGATTGATTGTTTGGGTTGAGTTGAATGGTTTTTTGAGAGTTGCTATTAGCATAAACAGAGTCGTAGAGTGGCTGTGCTTTTACAGCTACTAATACAATGACACTGACATTAATCAGTTTTGGTAGCATAGAAGGCCATCTACATTGAGTGCGTCATCAATTTGCATAAAATTCAATAGGAGCAAGAGCAGCAGCTGATGCTTTTTGGGCATTTTAATGCTGTGGTTTTTTTTTTTTTTTGTGATTATCGTTAGGCAGAATTTTGTGCTCGAACCAATGATGTGGTTATTATTCAGGCATTAAATTGGTTTATTGTCTAGAATCGACAGTTTTAATTATGCTCTAAAAGAATGTCATTTTCCCATGGTACATTTGCACTTTCTATCATGAAGTGCTTATGGTATAATCCAAATATATGGTATGTGTAAATTTCTAGAACCTTTTACTTTTAATAACGGAATTAAAAAGTATAAAAATAAAAAGGATTTCGGCCGAACAACCTGTGAAATTTATCCATAGTGGCATTGAAATTAACGCAATGCACACAACACACAATATAGAATATGTAATGATAGACATGTGCACACAATTTTGATTGATTTTAATGCTTACTTTACTCTTGACATTGTTACGGAAGACATGCATTTTAGGGCTCTAGAACTTTATCGATTCATAAGAAAAAATGAATCGCACATTAAAGTCTTAGAAAAGACTTTGAACGAGCTTCTTATGATCAATTATGTTGTGCGTGTTATGAAATGTTTGTACACAACTATTTGAAAATAGGACCTACAACTTTTATACCAACTCCCAACGATTGCCCAGGTTCTCAATATGCTTTACATGAGATTATTAACTCTCTGAGGATTCCCATTGCCAGCAATTGAAAAAATTATTGTGTTATATGTGATTTGAATCAGAATCACCCGAGATTTTTTGGTATACGCACCATGCGCTTTACTCATTTCACCACTATGTAATTAATACTGCATATTACGAGTAGTGATGAGTGTGACTTTTCAATTTCAAGATGAGTAATGAAACAACTCAGAATTATTAACAGTTTTTGCAAAAAATCGCTAAAAATAATTTTTAAGTACGAACAAGGTACACAACCATCTTCTTCTTTATCTAACTTCCTTAAGGTGGAACATGACATTCGAGGCAGAGAAAACAGACTTTTTTTTTTAAAATTCATAACTAAGTCAAAAACAAACATTTTTCCAAAATTTTTTATTATTATTTGTAGAGAATTGAACAAATTACAAGAAAAAAAATTCAAAAAAATATATTTTTTACTCCAACATGGTTTTATAGAGCTCCAAACTGGCGGCAGAAAAAAAAAAACGGGGCCTCGTGGTTGCAGCGCTGGGAGTTGCAAAAATTGTCCGATCTGGAAAAAAATGACTTTTTTAAATCTTAACAAAATTGCTTATTGTATGACACAAGCTTTTTTTTAAATTTTTTTTTCAATTGTTAGTGATTTCCAAATTTGAAAGTTTGTTTTTTCGAAAAAAATATTGACTTTAAAAATTCATACAAAATCGAAAAAAAGCTCGTGACATACGATAGCGAATCAAGTTTAAAAAAATAAAATTTTGTCAAAAAATGAACCCGCTAGTGCCGCAACCAGTACCAAAAACATGGTTTCGAGATAAACGCGTTCAAAGTTTGTGAACAAAGAAAAAAAAGGTTACCTTCAATCTGCCATGCCTGCTTCGTACTGTATGCCTTCGTTATCTTGTGTTGTGCTGTTTCTTATAGTTTTTTGCAATCGTTTAGCAATTCGGGCTTCACCCTTCACCCTTCAAGTAGGTACGAAATAACAACCACCAAAAGACAGGTAGCAAGTAAAACAAGTATATACCAGCTGCCGTTCGTAGGTAGCGCAAAAATTAAAAATGCGCTCTCACTAATCCAGCTGTAACTTTTGAACCCGTAGGAGTTTTTCTTAAGAATATTTACTAAAATACAAAATTAAAAATTAAAAAAAAGATCGATTTCAAAAAACTGCCAATGTCATGTAACCTCTTAAACAATACACTCTGACGGCCTTGTTAGACATAAAAGGAGCCTTTAACAACATACATACAAGAACCATTCAGGATTCTCTGACCAATTTAGACGTTCAAATACCTGCGAGATACTTATAGCACTGTGAGTGCTTATACGTAAACAATGTCATCATATTTTTTCAACTAATAAAGATAAGAGGGAATAACAAAAATTTATGACAAGGAAATATACGACCCAGAAAAACGGTTCGTAAACAAGATGATTAACAACGTTTCCTCATAAACTTATGCAATCTAAGATCTACTTAAATTGAGCATCTAGTAAGACATAAAAAAACTGCATAAAATTGAGATTATTTATAGTGGGCTATAAAGTATGGCCACAACAGTGCACTAAAAAAAAAAAAAAAAATGACGTTCACTTTTCTTCAAATCTTTAACGACTCCTAGAACAAGATGTTAAGTATGCACTAAACTCTACTAAATACCAAGCTCAGTTTATGGTGCAAGAACAACACTATACTCTCTGTTTATATAGTATAGGTTGCAACACGTAGTTGCCTGTGTTTTCTTTTTTTTTTTTTGGTATTCAATTTAATTACTTAACGTAATTAATTTAAATAAAAACATGCAATACAGCTTTTTGCAATGCACTCAACTCTAAGAGATATCTGTATTACATCTATACAAATAAAAGAAAACACACACACACACACACACACACGTACACCAACATTTTCATATACAAATATGTATATAGGGTACATAATTGACATTGCTATAGATGAATGCACACGTCAGTGCTGGATTCTGATATTTGTAGCTGAGCTTTGTATTTGTGCAGCAGCATTTAATGTGATTGCGCGTGCATTTAATGCGCTCTGGTTATTTGCATGCATTGCATTTTAATGTTGTGTGTCTGGGTGTGTACATACCGCTTAAAGTGAGCGTGATAAATTTCTTCATGGATGCTAATGTAGCGAAATGTTTTAAATTCTATTGATTTTCTCTTGCATGTAAAATAAGTGTTCCTCTGCAAACAAAGTTTAAAGGACTTTAATGAGATAATACAGTTTGATAATGACCAAAACAAAAAAAAACTTTAAAATTAAACTTTTAAATAATATTGCATTATATTGTATATGCTCAAAGAGACAATATTGTAACATATCTAAATGACTTTATATATAATTTATTATGCTTATAGCGATTTTCAGAACAATTCTTGTGAATTAAAGTGAATAAATCTAATATGATGGGATGGCTTATATGCCTGATAATGTCTCTTTAACTGCATCTAATGTAAGTTCTGATACTGAAGTACAGTCAAACCTGTTTTTGTGCGGTAGATAGGGACCGCAAAAAAAAAACGCACAAAAAAAATTCTTCGGAGACTTCATAAACAGCTATAACATAAAACTTTAAGTAATCTAATAAAGAAAATTTTTTTTATGCGGTTTTTTTGTACCGCATAAAAAAAATCTCACCTAGGAAACATTCTAACTGCATCTAATGTAAGTTCTGATACTGAAGTACAGTCAAACCTGTTTTTGTGCGGTAGATAGGGACCGCAAAAAAAAAACGCACAAAAAAAATTCTTCGGAGACTTCATAAACAGCTATAACATAAAACTTTAAGTAATCTAATAAAGAAAATTTTTTTTATGCGGTTTTTTTGTACCGCATAAAAAAAATCTCACCTAGGAAACATTCTATGAAAAAGCGAAAAAGTGGTCTCGAAGCCAAATAAATAAATAAATTACACACGGAAACGTTAAAAATATAGTTTTAATTCTTCATTTTAAATGTGAAAAATACGAAAATTATTCCATTAAAAAAATGCATATGCGTGCGTTTTTTTTTTGGACTTTTCAAAAACTTCAGAATTGCGTTTTGCTCTTACGCTTTTCTCTTTATTGCTCTTTTTAATGATAATTTCAGCTAGTGGAGAGTTTTTTTTTTGCATAGAAAAGATCGCATACAAGAAAAAATATCATAACACAACTCGCACAAAAAAAAAAATTCGCACAAAACAAATCGCATAAAAATAAAAACTGCATAAATAAAATCGCACAAAAAAAAAATTCGCACAAAAAAAGACCGCACAAAAACAGGTTTGACTGTATATGTAATAGATAGCTTTGCTGATATAAACTTGCATCAGATTAATGGCTGTTATAATTTATTAAACAGACTATTGGATTTGGTATTTCTTAGTGTTAAAGCAAATTTTTAAATATTTTTAAATCTGCTTTTTCTATTTCTACATCTGAGATACATCATATTCCGCTTAGTTTTATTATTGAGTTTTGAAAGTTTTTAGCCTGTTAACGCAGCAATTATGGCTCACTTAGTTATAACTTTAAATTATGTGATTTTAATCTTATAAATAATTTGAACTCTAGTGTTGACTGGAGTAGTGAATTCAATGAGTTGGATGTCGCTAATTGTTTTAAATTGTTTAAATCTAAAGTGTCTAATATTTGTATCAGTAATATGCCGTATATTCATAAAATGTATTATAAGATTCCATGGTACACAATTGGTTGAAAATAGAAAAAAAATTTGAGAAACAAATTTTATAAGTTATATGTTACAACTAAGAGAATTAAGAGGGAATTTAATTTTCTTGATAGATTATTGTACAAACTATGCGTCAGTAAATTCGAATCTAAGATAAAATGTAATCCTGAAGAGTTTTGGCAGTATATTAATTCAAGAAAAGGTTCCTCTAATTTTCCATCTTCCATGTTTCTTAATGATAATATATCTAATAATGCACTAGAAACCGCAAATCTTTTTGCAAATTTTTTCAAATCTAATTTTGATCTGGCCTCCGATTTTCTATATTATGATGATTGCACACATCATGATTCTGGCTTTGATTCACTTATCATTACTGAATATGATGTAATTAATGGAATTAAATCACTAAACATGAACACTAAAAGTGATTTTGATGGTCTGTCTACCAAGTTGTTAAAAAATTGTGTCGTATCTTTAGCCACTCCTCTCAAATTGATTTTTAATAAATCACTAAAATCTGGTATCTTCATTGATGACTGGAAAGTATCTTTTGTCACTTCAGTATTTAAAACCGGTAACAAAAATAACATAGCTAATTATAGACCAATTACTAAGTTAACCATGGTGAGTAAAATCTTCGAAAAGATAGTTAAAGAAAAAATATTCTTTGCTGTAAAAAGTTATATTTCACCTTATCAGCATGGTTTTGTGAGTGGGCGCTCTACTGTTACTAATTTGGCTTTGTTTACTGAGTATTGCAATTCATATTTTAAGGAGGGTTTTCAGGTAGATGGTCAAAGAGTTCGTTTACCTTGGCACCGCCATTAACACTAACAACGAAATCAGCCTGGAGATAAAGCGAAGAACAATAATTGCTAATAGGTGCTACTACGGGCTCAGTAAGCAACTAAGTTCCAGAGCCCTCTCTCGATCGACAAAACTAACACTCTACAAGACGCTCGTTCTACCTGTGCTGCTTTATGGCGCTGAGGCATGGGTAGTTTCGAAAACTAACGCAGCCGCTCTGGGGGTGTTTGAGAGAAAAGTTCTTCGCAAAATCTTCGGTCCTGTTCGAGTCGGCGATGACTATCGCATCCGAATGAACCACGAGCTGTATGAGCTCTACGGAGACATTGACGTAGTTCGGCGTATAACTGTGCAGCGACTACGCTGGCTGGGTCATGTCCATCGTATGGACGACGAAGCTCCAGCGAAAAAGGTGCTCGAGGCGAGGGTCGCTGGTCAACGGACGACGAGGGAGACCATGCCTCCGATGGATGGACCAGGCTGAGGAAGCCCTAACCATACTTGGTGTATCCGATTGGAGAAGGCGCGCGCAAAGCAGAGGCGCCTGGCGAGAGCTGATGAGGTCGGTCGAAATCCGGACACGGGTTGTCACGGCCATCTAAGTAAGTAAGTAAGTTTTCAGGTAGATGTTATCTACACTGATTTCTCTAAAGCCTTTGACAAAGTGTCACATTTAATTTTAATTAATAAACTAGCAATTTTTGGCTTTCATTCAGCAATGCTGAAATGGTTTGGCTCCTATTTTTCGAATAGAGTAAACTATGTTACAATCGATAATATCAGTTCAAATTCATTTGTGGACACTTCTGGTCTTCCACAAGGTAGTATTCTTGGTCCATTATTATTTTTATTGTTCATTAATGACTTACCGTCTTCTGTAAAATAATCTATTTAATTGTGTTCTCTTCGCTGATGACTTGAAAATGTGTTCTGAAGTTAAAGGTTTGTCGGATGGGCCAAAACTACAATCTGATTTAAATTTAATTTACAATTGGTGTGTAAGAAATTGTTTACACTTAAATATTGATAAATGTGCTGTAGTTTCATAATCCAAATCTATTTATCCTGTTTCCACCTTCTATTTTCTAAATAATCTGCCACTAAATCGTGCTACTATTATTAAAGAACTCGGCATAATTTTTGATTCTAAATTTACTTTTGTTAATCACTTAAACTATATTGTTGCTAAAGCCTATCAAATGCCTATCAAGTTTTACGGATCCATATGCGCTTAAGTCTCTTTTTGTTTCGTTGGTCCGTTCGAAATTAGAATATGCATAATTTTTATGGAGTCCGTATTATATCTCTCATGTTTCGCGTCTTGAGCGTGTGCAAAAATCTTTTTTAAGGTACGCTTTGCGTTTTATAACTTTTGAATTGCCAATACCCTCCTATGATGTCAGCTGTGGTCTATTACATTTGAAGCCTTTTTATAAAAGAAGAATATTATTATCACTGCTATTCATTTATGATGTTGTATCTGGTACTGTTGATTGTCCTAATCTGTTAAGCTTAATTAACTTTTATGTACCAATGAGATCTCTAAGATATTCTGATATATTTTATTTACATACTTGCAGAACTAATTATGCCTTTAATTCGCCTGTAAATAGGGCTTTAAATGAACTTAACAATATGTCAAAAAAATTTAATATTGATTTTTCTTCGTCAAAAGCATCTTTTTAATGTATGTTAACTAATTTTCTTTAAGTCATATTTAAAGTAATTAAATCATCTCTTGTGAAAATTAATCGTTAAAATATATCACAGTCAGAAGGAATTGTATTCATTGACTTAAAATAAATAAATAAATATATAAATTATGTAAAGTTATGTAATGTTGAATTTTTCAATAACTTCAATAATTATTTTGTAATAATTCCTATATTCTGCCTAAAAGGGATCTTATTGGATCCAATTTTTTTCAATTTATTTTCGGCAAACCTTACTCTTTGCACCCTTTGCTCATTTTCAGCCTAACTAATTCCACACAAAACCATTAGTTTTAATGTTTTCACACCACCTCATATTTTCCTTTACCACTTCACACCCCCAAATAATTCGATCCAAAAATTTTTGAAAAATTTGGTAGCATTAAATATTTCACACTCATATATTTGAAATCCATTTGACCCATTTGTCTAGATATTTCTGGAATTTCTTGACGGGTTTTTGTAAACATACATGTACGAATGTTCGTATATTCGTTGCATTGAAATGATCTGTTGGTAGTAAAAAAAAAATATATAAGTCAAAGGCCAATTTTCTTTGTAGCCCAGTTTTGACTATATATCGTAGTTACAAATGTGAAGTTGCGAATCTAAAAAACTCAATTTTTCATTTAACATTGCATCCTATTGCTTAAGCGAAGCTATATGCTGTGCCAAATTTGTAAGTTTGTACTCCACACAGAACCGCGAATATACACACTTTTTTTATTTTCTCCTACTAAAAGTATTGAATGTGACATATTCGTTACTTTGCATTGGAATTTTTTGTAAGAAAAGTAGTTTTGGCATAGGCACACTATCGAATGTGTCTAATTTGTTTGTAAGCTTAAATTATTTTCAGCGCATTTGTATGGGTAGTGTTTAAGGTAAATTTAAAAAATTAAATTTAAGGTAAATTTAAAAAACTTGTTACCGTTTATTTTTTAGATTGATTTAAACAAATGGTTTTTCGTAGGGCTTAAGTGCGATGATGAAAGCGATCATCTTGTAGAAGTTGATTTCCCTGAGGCAAATGATGGAATATAATTCATCAGAAAAAGCAGACGATGACTCGGATTAAGTAACAACTTCGGGAGACAAGATCATTTTTGTTACTTTATACACTAGTGTTACTTATTACATATATTCGTTGAACCGTTAGACACCAGTATGAGCACATAAACATATCGATACAGGGTGTCCCAGACTTAGCGTATGACTAAGTGGGGATTGGTTCAGGGCGGGGCATGATAAAAATACAAGAGTAAATTAAATTTTCTGGAAAAAGAACCAAATTTTATAGTAATTTATATGACGTTTATTTTTTCCTTCACCAATTCCCTATAAGCCCGTATATATTGTTTTTGTGTCAGAGCAACTATTTTTTTTTTTTTGTATAAAAGTAATTATCTAATCTTACCACTTTTTCCATTGCACTGGCCTCAGAATGCAAGCTGTTAAAAAGTGGAAAAGTTATTGTTACAAGATCGGAAAATCGTTTTTATACCAAGAATAGTTCTTCTGAGCTTAAAATAATCGCCCTCCTGAGGAATCTATCCCCTTCTGGTCATGCGCTAAGTCTGGGAGACTCTGTATAAACGTGAGACTAGGGGTCAAATAAACCAAAACTGCGTACTTAGTTTTCCTGTAAAATTTTTTTAATTTTTTGGCATCAGTAAAGCCAGTATGATACTTCATTTTTTATGTCCAATTTTAAAATCTGAAAACAAGGAGCGCGTGGGCAGGACAGACATATTTTGTAAGAAAAGAATAAACGTTGTTACTTTTTTATTTCTGGTGTTTTTAAGAGCAGCTGCATTTAATAAATTGATATTAGCTACACCACTTCCCACTTCCAATTCAGCATCCAATTTTCGTAAATAGTTTTGTTTCGAGCTTAAATATTATGCGTGCGAATTAAAAATGCGAGAATTCGCTCTTGCGTGTCGATTCACACTGACCATGGTATAATTTACAAGGTAGGAATGACAGTTCTGTTGGCGATTTGGAATTGTCAAAAACACATTAAAAAAGAGAAATCGAAGAAGCATCAAAACAAATGAAAAGTTAAACTTTGTATTGATTTGACAACTCCCGATCGCCGCTCGTGAGAAAAAAGGTAGTTGTCAAGGCTACCTTGTAAGTTATTGTATCATGACACTGACTCTTCTTTTTATTTTTCTAAACTGGTTTTGTTACAAAGCATAGGTGTGAGTGAGATAGTATGATAAGTATGAGTAGAATATGATACTAGGATTGCCATATCATATTTTAAACATACTACAATTTAGAGTTGCCATAACAAAATATTTACTAATGATCATACGATTAGACTGGGTGTTCGATACGATATATTACTGCATACATAACTGAATTGTAAGCTAAAGGTCACGATGATGTACCTCATTAAAGCAATCAAGCTTTAACTGTCCTCTAGACTGATCATCCTAACTCTTTAAGTGATAATCAAATGATTGTTCAAAGTCCACAAAAAAAAAAGTGAGGTAAATCCTCTAAATTGGAAAATAAAATTGAATATATCACGTCAGAAGAAAAATATCTCGAAAATCTATCCTTGTAAGATCTTATTCCAAGAGCGTATCATACTTTCTACAAACAACTTCCAACTTCAGAAAGCACTCGAGATATACTATAAGATCCTGACGACGACGATAATGAGGATTTAAGTCATTTTTTTAAATCTGATATATTTTTTTTGTGTGTTTATTGATAAATATTAACGACTAAATAAAATAAAATAATATAAAAAACAAAAATAATATCGAAGTATCGAAGGTAGTATCGAAGGTAGTATATTCGTTACTTTACAATTGAAAAAAAAAAATTTAAATTTACTCGATTTCAAAGTAATGAATATGATTTATCATCAAGGAATATTGACTTAAATGTTAAAACCATATACAACTCACATAAGGTAATGGAAAATTACGTAATTATATTAACAAGAACAATAACGATGGCCGCACCGAATTGCTGTTGAGTAAAAAATGTGTTTTTTGCTCTCCTGAAAAGTATTGATTTTTATATTAGCAACTTCACATTTGTGACGACGATATAATTTTTAAACTTGATATTCGAAAAAAACAAATTTTAATTTCTAATTGATTTTACCCTAAAATCAATTCATCTTGTTTTAATTCTACTTTGTATCTATTTCCATCAGTCATTCTTGATACTCTATTTCCTGCCTTTTTGATTTTACCACAACCCAACTAGCACACAAGGCTCTATGCCGATTGTACGAAGCTTTATGGAAGTTTATTATGAATACTACATTACTTCGAAAAATATTCGTTTTGACTTCTGCACAGACAAAAGGAATAACTTTTTTTTATAGAAGCTTGTTACACTTATATTAAACTTCATAGTCCCTTCCATTAGACTGTTGAGGACTTAGTATTTGTAATTCTATTAAGCTTTGCTATGGAACTTGCATAAGGTTGTTTCGAAATAATTGATGAAAGTTTTACCGAAGCTTCAATATTGAAAATAAATAATCATCATAGAATGATTGCAAAAATTAGATGTTGCTAGATCTTGGACGTAATCTATTTTTTATTTTTTATCTGTAAATTAGGTATTTGAAATTGAAACTATTCTAATAAAATTAATGTTTATTTATATATGAAAAAGTTCTATATATGCCTTAAATGGATCCGAATCCGCAACCTACCACGCGCTTGTTTAGATCTGTATTTTTTTCAAAGCGTTGAAATTTTGAATGTTTTTATGCTTATATAATTATAGCTTTTATAAAACCTCTCAGAAAATATAGATTACAACATCCATTATGAACAAAGTGTGAGGCTACAGTTTCTTTTCGGTACATACGAGAGGCTAGCTTCAGTTGATGCTTGAATGGAAGGTTATAGCTTCTTTAAAGTACATAATGTGAATCTACAGCTTCTATTCGGTACATACACTGTTTTCCTAGACCCTACTTTTCAAAATGACCATCTCCTGGCCGGTTTTATACAAATGTAGACACCATAGTAAATGTAAGGAGAGTTACATCCCTTTTTTACTCAACTCAAAATTAATTGATTTCAGCTCATCGAAACATGCCTTTTTGTCAATTCTATTATTCTTTGCTTTCTTACGCTCGTTTCTATGTGTTTACAGGTATAGAATTGGCCAGAATTGGTACGTGTCTTTGATATTTAAGTGCAAGATACTTTGGAAAATTAGTATATATCATCCAGAAGGTAAATTTTGCCAGAAAAATGACACAACATACCGTAGAGAGGACCAAGCCATAACTTTATTGGTGCTCAAATCCGCTGGATTGTTGCACACGTTTTTGGTCTGGTTACAGCGTCGACACTGGACCACTATCAAAGTGAAAGAAAAACACTCAAACAGCTGTTATTTAGTTTTAAGAATAGGATTTTATTTCACAAATATGAGATAAGGCGCTTACGCGCAAGAAATACAAAGGAAATCAAGTTTTTTTTTTTAAAAGGTATAAGATGAGCTTAATCGCGAGAAACACAGTTGTCAACACGAAGGTTGTTAATCGAATCTAAATAAAGAAAAATGTATACGTAAATTTAAGTTAAAGTCGGGTCGCTTAAGGCGACTTCGACGGTACCGCAAGCGGTTATCAAAATGAACAAAAACGGTGTAAAACTGGTGATTGATATGACGTGCCTGCCTGACGCGTGTGTATGATGGTTTAAAACAACAGAAACGATAGAAAAGTGTTCAGCTGCGTCGACCTGGTGTCGACAATTGGGATAAAAATTTGGTGATCGAATCATCTGAAGAAATGGCCTAGTCAATTGGCTGCCTAGGTCAATTAATTGAACTCTATGGAACCACTTTTTGTGGGGATACTCATCTATGACTTATAAATTTTTTCTATATAAATCAATTACAGTTGGCTAATTAGAAGCCAATTTTTCATGCTTGCTATAAATGTAGACATCCGACCGTCAACGAAAATTAACAATCCCGAGCACATGTAGGTTAACCTTATCGTTGTGGATGTTTTAGTTGAGAACCCATTTCAACACAACTCATGTCATACTTGAGTCACAATTATTTTTCAAATATTTTTCGACCCTTATCCAAAACTATCTTGTTCAAAGAGTTTGTCTTGTTCAAAGATAGTTTTCACCGTCCTCCATTTCAACCCTTTCTCATATACACCATAACTCATTTAACCCCAACCGATGTAACTAAAAAATATTCACCTTAAATAAATTAATTCAACTATTTAACGTTTTTCCAATTCACCCTGTTATGGTTTCGGCCAACGTCCTCTCCCAAAAACTATTGCTGCGATGACCATTCCACTTCTGATTCATAACAACCATAACTAATTTTGCCTCAAACCCATTAAAATTCTGCCCCTTCCCCCCCCCCCCCCCCCTTTCCACCAATTCTCCTCATTATAATTTCAGTCGACTTCATTTACCAAAAATGTTGCTCCGATTTGCTTGAGCCATTTCACTTTTTATTCATATCATCCACAACTCATTTTACCTCTTACCCATTTTACCTTAACTCATTTTACCTCTTCAACAATTTCACCTTACCTATTTGATGGCCTACTCATTTTACCCATCAGCCATTTCGGCCAAATTAAGTTGATGGAACTTACCCAAAACTAGTAAGGATGGAGCTTCGGCAGGGTACCGAATCTAAAATACCCCCCGCGGCCATATTGAAGGCTATTCGAAGTCTTTAGCCACGACATAAACGATGATATTCAGTTTTATGTATTAACGAAAGTTTTCCTATTTTGATGACGTCACTTTGCATGGGAGATTGGCGTGGTTTTGGTCTGATTTTGCCAAATATCATTGGGATGGTTCATATTATATATCAAAGCTAATGTGCAAAATTTCAAGACATTTAATTTATTTTTGTTGATTTTTAAGAGATTCTACGTTTAAAATAAAGCCAATTTGTATGGGAGGTAGGCGTGGTTTCCATCCGCTTTTTCAAATTTCATAGCCAGGATTAGGACTGAAGAGCAAAGCTTAAATGCCAAATTTCAAGGCATTTCTTTAATTTTTGTGGACTTTAAAGGCATTTTACGGTTATGTAAAGTCACTTTGTATGTGAGGTAGGCGTGGTTTTCATCCAACTTGGCCCATTCTCGTACTTGATCTTCCTTTTTTAAAAATTAACTTATATTTTAAATTTCATCGCTAATATGCGCTTCGATTAGCATTTCATACCTCGTCTATTTTACCCCTTATTCATTTCACGTTGCCTTATTTTTTGACCTAAAAAATTTTACCAAACCTATTTCACACTTTATACTTATTTCGCCACTTTATCATATCGGTAAGCGTACTTTCAAACAAGTTATGCAACAATTATCTTACCCCTAACTCATTTTCTCCCAGAATTATTCAACCCGAATCTAACCTATTTCATACCTCACAACTTTCACCCATCAACCATTAATAACCACGTTTTCCAAGTAAACTACCCGAAATATATGCATCTGCCTTGATGACCATTTAACCCATTCATCAATAAATCCTTACATTTTTCAAACATATACTTATTGCATACCTCTGCAACTTGCTAAAAATTATTTGCTACGGTGACCATTTCATCACTTAATTATTTTAATTTGAAGCCCGTTCTACCTCAATACAATTAGATCCAGAATACATGACACCGAAAAATAGAATAATAAAGATAAAGGTGATATCTTTATCTGGTGTTATTAAAGGGGCTTTATCATAAACTTTCAGCCTTGACTATTTTCTTGGAATTTAATACAAAATCATTACAGCACTGAACCCTTTTTACGCCATAACCATCTTAACCCTAGTTTGCTACACCTTATATATTTTTTCCTAACCTGCTTCACCCAGTCTGCACTGTTCTTTTGCCATTTTAATATGTACTGTTTCAGTTAATTTAAAAAAGGATTTGCTACGATGACTATGTTAAGCCCATTTTCACCCCTCTAATCAATATTATTCTAAAACTATTAGAACCAAAATCTTAATCCTTTTTCTCAGTTAATTTGACCCCTTATTCTTTTCGCTTCACTTCACTTGACGCAAATTTTCGAGAATTCTCAAAAAGTGGATATGGGGCAATACCATTTTACCCCTTATCCCATTCCGCTCACACTATTTCCCCCGCAACTTACCCAAACAAGTCTGCATCGCTGCCTGGAAAACTGATGCGTGGCGACAATGGCGAGCGTCCGGAGCGTTTCAACATATCATGTAGACCAGGTGGTGCATGTATTGGACTTAAAATGGTTATTTTACGATTTGGTGGTGCAAGAAATCCACCTGAAAGCGTCAATTGGGTGCGCATGCCTGATGAGGCTGACGATGTTTTCATTTCGATGGTTTCCGCTGATTTCGATATCAATATCGATGACGATTGATGTAGACCCAACTTTGAGCTTGATATCGGCGGCAGGCCATCTATACCAGTGACCATATCTGACGGCTCCTCTATTTGGGTCGAAGCACTACGTATACATTTGTCAGGACGCATGCTGCCCGATGTGTTAGTATTTGCAGCACCCGACACGGCCGCTTCAGAGTGCGCTGATGTGGAACGCACAAATTGACGGACATGTTTCTGATGGGCGGTAAGAAAGCCAGCGCTAGTACTTGACGGATGATGGCCTGCTGCCTCGGGTTGCTGTAGGAAACTTTGGAATTTCGTTTTCGATGATGACGACGTAGTCGAGGAAGTTTTCTGCATGTAGCTGCGTTGTTCACTGGTAACAATGGAGGTGCTCGATTGGGCCTTCAGTTGCTGGCTCAACTGCGCAGTGCTGAGTGATGAAGAGCCAGACGCAGCACCACCACCCATTGAAGAGCCCAGACTAGCAATCAATGGATGTTCGCTCATAATTGAACTCGATTGCAGACTTTGGCTGCGAGTGCTCGATGTTATTGTTCTCTGTGAACTCGAGTGAGTTTGCATGATTTGTTGTTGCTGTTGTGTTGAGATAGTGCCCGCAGCAGCCTGCATGGCGGATGAAGCCGTACCTGTGCCAGAAGTGATGGTGAATGAACGACTTGCGGTTTTTGTACCCATCTGACTTATAATGCTCTGATGAGCCTGTGCAAAGCTAGCAGCATCCGCTAAATTGCTCGTCGTCACCTCATCACCAGTTGGTGTCTCAAACTCTAGCACTGAGCGATCCTCTTCAGCGTCCACCTCGCTGGGCGTAGTTATGATGTACTGGGGTGGAGAGGACGAGCTGTTACCCTCACGAGACATGGTGGTGGCTACAATGCGGACTCAATGTCAAAAATTAAAATATATCCAAAAGAAACAAGATTAAGCAATGATCAAAGGCTGCTATGCAGCATGTAGAGTGCTTCTTGTTGTATTGTTGTCTATGTTGATTACTTCGATTGTCTAGCCTGGATGCTCTACAAAACCTTTAATACACCATAACGCCAAAAGTTGTGTTTTGATACTTCTGTCTAAAAGCACACTATATGAAAAGTGAAGAAAAAAAGAAAAATGAGGATTTTTTTTTGTATGATAATTTTGAATACACCCAAAAAATTTCCTAGCCTCTTTGTTGGTGCTGTTGCAATCATCAATATTTGTTAAGAATTTGTTTTTGTTTTTCGTTATTTCCCATAGAATGCGAGCAAATCGATATCAAAAAAAAAAAATTAAGAAGAACAATGATTGACGTCTGCTGACATAAGAACTTTATCCACACATTTGCATATAGCTACAATACACATGAAAAACGAATACGCAAACAATACTATTCTTATGAGCACACATATTGATATACATTTTAGTTCTGTCTCGATTTGTTGTACTTTTTTTAATATGTGTGTTTATAGATATACCTAAATACTTGGAATTGAATATTCCAAGTATGCCAAAATATTCCTTATGAACGCTTAAAGTTTAAGATGAAGCTTTGAAAGTCAAAGGGCTTTTGGAAAGCTTAATGTTTATTTATTTAAAAAAAGAATTGTTTTAATCGCACTTTTAAAGTTAATTCTTAGTAATCTAATGAAATTTGCTGCTACAGGTCCGGCGCAGATTCAGGAAGACATTTGGGAGTTGAAACCCCCTTTCCCCGAAATTCTCGGAGAACCATCATTAAAATGTGATATACTTGTGTTTATTTTAAATCATAAACTCTGGTAAATTAAGTCTAATTTTCAAATTTGATAACTTATTTTAAAGAAAATTGAAATAAAAAAGGAAGTGCGTACCAGTTTTTAGAAAATTTGATCTTAAAAAAAATTTAATTGGTATTTTTTTGAAAAAACAATTTTTCAATAAAGAGGTCACTACAAAGAGGCACGTTTAAATATCAATATTTTTCTCCTGCATATTTCAAAATTTACTTTTAACATGTAAAGGTACAATCGAGGCCCATGCACATTTTGAATTATTTAAACAAAAAATTTTTTCCAAACTGTTAAGGAATATATAAGAAATTATACTTTGGTAAAAATCTTCTTGAATACTTCTTAAAAACGCCTCCTTAAATAAAGCTTTATATAAGGAATTATTTATACTTGAGTAAAAATCTTCTTGAATATTTCCCAAAAATATTTCTGCAAAGATTGCTTTATATCAGGAATTATACTTGAGTAAAAATCTTCTTGAACACTTCTTAAAATGTATCCTTAAATAAAGCTTTATATAAGAAATAAAACATGAGTAAACACCTTCTTATTAACTTTCTAGAAATATCTCCTTGAATAAAGCTTTGTGTAACGAACTATACTTGAATAAAAATTTTCTTGAATATTTCTTAAAATGTATCTTTGAATAAAGCTTTATATAAGAAATTATTCTATAGTAAAAATCTTCTTGAATACTTCCTAAAAATGTATCCTTGGTTGTGCTACTGCTGCAGTTAAAATTTTCGATGATATCAGAATTTCTTATGGTCAGAATTTTTTAACTCTGCTGTGCCTTGTTGACTTTTCCAAAGCCTTCGATTTCGTTTATCATTCACTACTTTGTAATAAGCTAAGTTACTACTTTAAGTTTGGGTCTAGCTCTGTTAATCTTATATCAAACTATTTGAAAGATAGAGTTCAAAGGGTTGATGTAGGAAACGTATATTCGTCTCTTAGAGCAGTTGAAAATGGAGTTCCTCAAGGGTCTATTCTGGGTCCACAACTCTTCTCTGCATTTATTAACAATATTTTATGTTTCTAAATATGCTTCCGTTCATGCCGACGACGTCCAACTATATCTCTCTCGACCTACCGGACTCTTAGAAGACTTGACCTATCGACTGAACTATGACTTGACCTCTTTGAGTAAGTGGACTACCACAAATTTGCTCCTCATTAATCCCTTAAAATCTAAAGTTATGCCCATTGCTAGGAATGACTCATGCTTGAATGATATCAGGGAGGGCCCTTGTTTATTGGAGCTCAGCAACTTGAATTTGTGCTTAAAGCGAAAAACCTAGGATTTATAATCAACTCTAAACCGACTTGTACTGACCACATAAACATCACATATCGAAATTTACTGGACTTTACGTTACTTACGCGCTGCTTCAAACTTCACTCCTCTTGAAACTCTAACTAATAATGCCTCACACTATTTTCTTTGACGTCGTATATAGTCAGCTTGCAATCGCAGTATAAACTTCTTGTGGCATTCAATAATGCGGCTAGGTAAGTGTATGGGGTCGATCACTTTGATCACATTTCACTAAGAAGTAAAACTACTTGAAAGCTTGCAACACTATATTCTTACACAACATTATACATACCCTAGGCCCAGATTATCTATTTGTTAAGCTACAGTTCTTCCAGGCGGAACGGTAGACTAATCTTATTGTTCCTAGGCTATCTTTCTTAATAGTAGCAGATTTTTGTTCATCAGCACCATTAGACTTTGGAATACACAACCCAACTCTCTAAAACAAATATCTTCTCGAATCAGCTTCAAATATGCCATTTTCAATTATCACAAAATTTTAAATCAATCAATGGCTTTATTAAGGAATACAACTTAAGTAAAATTTTCTTGAATACTTTCAACAATGTACCTTTGAATAAAGCTTTATTAAAGAAATTTTTTTTGAGTAAAAATCTTCTTGAATACTTCATAAAAATGTTTCTTTAAATAAAGCATTATATGAGGAATTATACTTGATTAAAAACTTTTTGGAATATTTTCGAAAAATCTTTCTCTAAATTTAGCTTATATAAAAAATTATACTTGAGTATACATCTTCTTGTATACATTTTAAAAAATCTCCTTGAACAAAGCTTCACATAAGAAATAATACTTCAGTAAAATCTTCTTGATTATTTCCTAAAAATAAATCCTTGAATAAAGCTTTATATCAGGAATTATACTTGACTTGAAATCTTCTCCAATTCTTTTTAAAAATATTTTCGTAAATATAGCTTTATATAAGGAATTACACTTGAGTAAAAAATTTCTGAATAATTCCTTAAAATGTATCCTTGAATGAAGCTTCATATAGGGAATTATACTTGAGTAAACATTTTATTGAATACACTATCCAACTCTCTAAAAGAAATATCTTCTCAAATCCGCTTCAAATATGCCATTTTCAATTATTACAAAATTTTAAATCAATCAATAGCTTTATTAAGGAATACAACTTAAGTAAAATCTTCTTGAATACAGTCAAAAATGTACCTTTGAATAAAGCTTTATAAAATAAATTATTTTTGAGTAAAAATCTTCTTGAATACTTCATAAAAATGTTTCCTTGAATAAAGCTTTATATAAGGAATTCTTGATTAAAAACTTTTTGGAATATTTTCGAAAAATCTTTCTCTAAATTTAGTTTATATAAAAAATTATACTTGAGTATACATATTCTTGTATACTTTCTTAAAAAATCTCCTTGAACAAAGCTTCATATAAGTAATAATACTAGTGTAAAAATCTTCTTGAATATTTCCTAAAAATAAATCGTTGAATAAAGCTTTATATAAGGAATTATACTTAAGTAAAAACTTCTTCAATTCTTTATAAAAATATTTCCTGGAATAAAGTCTTATATAAGGAAAAACACTTGAATAAAAACTTTTTGAGTACTTATAATGAATTCTTGAATGAAGCTTTGAAGGGAATTATACTTGTTTCTTGTTTGAATTATTATAATGTTTCCTTAATTATAGCTACATGTAAGGTATTGCACTTGAGTAAAAATCTCTTAAGTACTTCTAAGAATGCATCCTTCAATAAAGCTTTGTATAAGCAATCTTACTTGAGTAAAAAATACTTTCTAAAAATTTTATAAAGCTTTATATAAGGAATTTTACTTGAGTAAAAAATCCTCTTGAATACATTCTAAAAATTTCTCCTCGAACAAAGCTTGAATAATTGCTTATATACAGTACCTTTTCAAGTTGAGTTAAAATAATTTCAAAATCTTTGGTAATGGTTATCTGGGAAAATCGCGAAAAAAATCGCGAAAAAAAAATTAAAATTTATTATATTAAGAAAAGAAATGACTCATGAAATTAATTTTTTGTATTATTTTAAGAATCTTCACACAAGAATTATTGAAACATCAGCAAATTGCGAAGTTTAAGGTCTAAATATATGACCTTTCGCAGCCCAAGAGAAGCTCGCTGCAACCGAGCATAGAACTTAAAGACGACTGTAACATTTTAAATACAGAGCTAATTAAAGAAAATGTTGTTTTTAGAGCGAGTACTTTTGGTATATATTTTTTTTTTTTTTTTACTTTGAATGCGGCAAAAAGTAATTCACTCAACCATGTATGGTTCCTTTGTTCAATTAAAAAAACAAGAACAAAAAATAAAAATTATAAAAACCACTTGAGAGTGTGTAGAGAAAATATTACAGTAGATGGATGACTTTTGAGTATATTGAATAAAGTCAAAAAAGGGGAGGCAACACAGGCAAGAGCTGATGCCAGGTTGAGCCAATTTTAAAAAAGCTAATTTTTAACAGCACATTATTAGTAGCAGTGAGGCACACATTAAGGTGAATCTGCGGCTGAAATAGCAGCTGAATAAAGAGCTAAGTTTTTATAAGTAGAAGAACAATATTAGACTTGGCATAAATTATAGCGCATTTTTTTACATAAAGCATAAATCTATATATCCCACAAACTTGAGTTGCATATAAATTTCATTATTTTGCTCCCGCAGCAAGAATATATAGTTGCAAGATGATGCACGTGTGGCTTACAGAAAATAGAAAGAATCCCCCTATGATATTTTTCGCAAATTCACAGCCATTAACACAGATTTCCTGCTCTGGTATGGTTTTTAGTAAACAACGCCGGCTGGTAAAATCAATTTTTCTTTGAATTGCAGATGAGGTAGAATGAGCTTTCGAAGGAACTCAGAAATAAATCGTGCAGCTACGTGGGTTCCACCACAAACTTACTGCAACTCAGCGCCACTTAGGCAGCCCGAAGTTTACGAGCTTTTATGCAAAATGCGCATTTATACAGGCTTCAAACAAAATTGCATTTCTTTGCTTGGAAGTTGAGACTTGGTTCAGTAGAGTAGCAGTCAGAAGAAATGCCGTCATGTATTTTACTTGAGTATGGAATTGAAATGAATGGCTTTCATGGAAATTCAAATTAAGTTGGTATATTTGCAGGATTTTCTTTTTTTTTTTTAATGTTTTATATATTTTTGTAGAGGTCAAAATAGCTGCATCAATGAAAAATTGCATTCGTTTGGCCAGCAGCTGGGATTGATTGAGTTTTGATTGAGCCGAAAAGAGGCAAGAATGTGCATTTATACAGGCTGCAGACTTGAGATTTAAAAAACAGGAAAAACAAATCGATAGCCACTGTTGTTCCTGCTTCAGATTCGATTATAGTGTTTTTTGGTCTTGGAAATTTTATTGATTGAAATAGTTGCAAATTTTTATTTGGCACAAACATTTTAATTAAAGCAAAAAGTCATTCAGAAAAATGAACGTGAAAGAACACGACTTTATTTTTTTTAATTAAGTCGAATCAAAAAATTTTCATTTGATCAAAAACGAATATATTTGCCACATATATTCATGCCCCAAACATATTAAAAAATTATGTTGAACCAGCTGGTGGCTAACACATTGCTTATGCAAAAAAGAAAAAAAGAAAATCAACAGAATGAATGAAAAAAAATCATTTCTATAGCTTTTCATTGATAAATGGAATGCTTGGAGCTGCCAAATGTTCATGCTGTAATAGCAATAATCGATAAAAATCAAAAATTACATTTACACATTCACACCTACAGTAGCAAACGCAATAGCAGCTGTAAAAGGTGTGTCAAAGAAATTAAAGTGTAATAAAACAAAAAAAAAAAAAAAAAACCTGGGTGTAGCATAGTTCAAGAATCGAATTTTGCACGCAAGCGTCAGTCAAAAGCTGTCAATAAATGCCAACCTTTGGTTGTCTGAACTTTATGAACTGATGGAAAACAGCAGGACATTCAAAGGTAGCGTCACCCTGTAGGAAAATCAACTAATTTAAAAGTAGTTGATAAAGTAGTTTTTTGTCAACCACAACTAGTTGAAATTCTGACCTTTTTCCATAGAACGAACTAACTTATTTTGTATGGTGATGTCCGCTAAATAAGTCAATTGACTGTCGTCTGCATATATTTTCAACTACTTGTTAAATTAGTTACATTTAAATTATTTTTTTAATTGCTTTAAAATAACCAATTGAAAACTATTACTGATGGCCAAAAGTTAATAATATTTGATGAAATAACATGGTTAAATATATATAAGCTTGTAATCTAATAAAAATTTTCAATTAAAACATGCCAACATCAGAGTAGGTGCCGCCTTAATATAATTCAAAGTAGTTTATCAATCACTGGTTTTTAAGTAGTATTTCAATTACTTCATATATTGAAGTGGATGCCGCCTAAATATAATTCAAAGTAGTTCATATACTGGTTTATTTTAAACTAGTTTTTTAATTAGTTGTTTTTAAAAACAAGTTAGTTTGTTCCTATAGGGCAGTAACAACTAAAACTGACAGCAGTTATAGTAACAACAACAACAACAACAACAACAAAAACCAAAAACAATGACATATGAACATACATTTGTTATGTATGTAAATCACGACAGCAACAGGAGCAGCAATAGCAACAAAAAAATAAAATGTTTCGAAAACACGCTTAACACCCATACATTTAAATATCTATATATGGACAGAAATCGAAAGGATTGAATTCAAGTCACCTGTTTTATCTACTGTAGCCACTTGTCACCCATCAACACCCACCCACACGACGCATTCGCATCATTTTATCCGAGAGATCGATCTAATTTTATGGCGTAAATTTATTTTTAGTTTCCATAACTGTAACTTCCCTATAGGAACAAACTAACTTGTTTTTAAAAACAACTAATTAAAAAACTAGTTTAAAATAAACCAGTATATGAACTATTTTGAATTATATTAAGGCGGCATCCACTTCAATATATGAAGTAATTGAAATACTACTTAAAAACCAGTGATTGATAAACTACTTTGAATTATATTAAGGCGGCAACTACTCTGATGTTGGCATGTTTTAATTGAAAATTTTTATTAGATTACAAGCTTATATATATTTAACCATGTTATTTCATCAAATATTATTAACTTTTGGCCATCAGTGGTTATTTTAAAGCAATTAAAAAATAATTTAAATGTAACTAATTTAACAAGTAGTTGAAAATATATGCAGACGACAGTCAATTGACTTATTTAGCGGACATCACCATACAAAATAAGTTAGTTCGTTCTATGGAAAAAGGTCAGAATTTCAACTAGTTGTGGTTGACAAAAAACTACTTTATCAACTACTTTTAAATTAGTTGATTTTCCTACAGGGTTTGTGCATGGGTGTGTGTGTTTAAATATTCAGTTTAGATTTTTATCTGTTCTTTTTCTAACACTGACAGGTGAAAAGTAGCAGTTAACTGTCACTTACTGGCCATACGTATTAACCCATTACCACCCTCTGTTCCCATATGAGAACACCTGTTTAAAGAGAGACAACTATAAGTAATAGCGTTACGTTTCTCATTGTAAATACACATATGACTGCTGCAGGCTACGTGTGATTTATAAACAAAGACTCGTGGTATCAAGAGTGTTATTTTTTAGTGTTTTGTAATCTCGATATCGATTCGGTTGTGTTTGGTTAACAAGTTTGACGATTTTTAATTATACCAAGTGATTTAAAGTTAGTAGTGTAGACAAGAGTGTTATATTTGAAATTAGCAAAAAGTGAAAAATTTGACTACAAGGTAAGGTTTTATTAGACTGTCCCTAGTTGGGGACAGGGGGCTGATCAATATTTTATATTTTTTATATATAATATTTCTTTTTTATTATTTACCAGGTTCTTGAACGTCTGCAGTATGACACATTGGAATATTTTTAAAAGCCACAATGACTTTTTGCAACTTGAGGAGGCCGTTAATTACATAATGGAGAAAGATGACGTTGATGCTAACTATGATATGTTAGTCGTACCTCCAAACCTTGCTGTTGTAATTGACGAGAATGAAGGAAATTAAGATGATTTGATAGATGAAACTATGCCGAATGATGTGCCGGGAACTATTGAAGTTGTTGCAAGACCACAGAATGAGAGTTATTGTTATAACTCGAATTGGGATGATAGTGACGATGAGCCACTGTCTAGATATATAAACCACAAAAAAGTCTATCAAAGTGATTTTGGAGTTCCTAAATGGAGATATATTTTTCAAACATATAGCACAACTTAAAGTTCCAGTGGTGCAGTTAGGAGTAGAGTGGATGATTTTGGAAAAGTTATGAATGTGCATACACCTGTGGTTTTGTTTGAAAAAATAATTGATAATGATATTCTTGATTTGATAATCGAAAACAGTGTCTTATACGCCAATCAAAACAACAGACATAACTTCAATCTTGACCGGGAAAGGTTAAAACGTTTTCTGGGAATTTCATTGCCCAACCATCTACCTACAGAGCGAGCATATTGGAGTTTGGATGAAGACCTTGGGGTCCCTTTGGTCGCAAGTACAATGAAACGAAATAGATTTTTAGAAATAAAGAAAAAAAGTTGCACTTCGCCGATAACAGCAAAATCATAAGTTCGACTGATAAAATGTTCAAAATGAGACCTCTTTGCAATCTAATTGAAAGAAATTCATGTCAATGGGGTGTTCTCCACGAAAACTTGTCAGTAGACGAATCCATGATAAAATATTTTTTGACGCCATTCTGCGAAGCAGTTTATTATGGGAAAGCCAGTGCGGTTCGGTTATAAGAACTGGGCAGCAACAAGTTCAGATGCATACTGCTACGGTTTTGAAGTTTATTGTGGTAAAACTACAGAAGTAACCACTGACCCCTTAGGCGAACGAGCTGTTAAATCTCTGCTTGCAAAAATGCTTATAGTTCCAAAGGAACACATCGTATATTTTGACAACTTCTTTACAAACTACCATTTGTTATGTGAATTGAAACGTTTGGAATATAGAGCCACTGGCACTATACGAGATAACAGAATAAAAAAATGTCCACTTATATCCGTCAAAGAAATGAAGAAAAAGAGTTTAAGAGCAGAATATGATTATGGGTTTGACAAAAATAATGAAATCGCAATAGTACGTTAGAAAGATAACAGTGTTGTTACGATGGCAACAAATTTTGATCATAAAAATCCACTAGAAAAAGTGAAACGATGGTGTAAGGATCAAAGGGAAAAAGTGAACTTCCACATACCAACACTCTTCATCAATTACAACCAGAGTATGGGAGGTGTAGATCAAATGGATCAATCCATTAGCCTCTATAGAGTGTTCATAAGAGGAAAAAAGTGATGGTGGCCTATATTTACGTATTTATTAGATTTGGCAGTTAGTAACGCGTGGCGGTTGCATGTTATAAGATGTATAATTATCGTTCAGACGAAGCATTACTCGGGCGTATTTACAACCTACAACATCATGACATCGCAATTCCTCGTCCGTAGTAGTTAGTGACGATCGGAAAAACAATGGCCATAACCCGGAACGCATATCAAATCAATTATAATGTGTTGTTTGTCACGCAAAGTGTCGCTGGAGAAGTGAATTATGGACAAAAACACTTTGTGTTGAACGCAGCTGCTTTGGGAAATATCATAATTAATCTGCCCATTGTCCCCATGTAGGGACACCTCTTTTTCTCAAACGTGAGCAATGAGTTTTAAGTTTTTTTATGGAATCCCTTTTATTTAGTCGGTTATGAATTAATAAAAATCAATCAAAGCAATTTTTGACCGACAGTTATCTTTTGGGCGTTAATGGGTTAAATACATTACTGTGCATACCCTTGCAGTTTTAGTTCGTTTTAGAATTTCTACATTTCAGCTCCGTACTCTTCGAAGTTTAAACAGGAACAAACAGTAATTTTTACTTGAATTTTTTTTTACTTTGTGAAGTTGGAGGCTTTTTTCTTCTGAATCTTTTTTCTTCTGTGTAAAGAAAGTTTCGGATTTTATTACTTCCTGCTTTAAAACTATTTTGATATTAAACAGATTTTACATTTGAGTCAGAAACGAAATTTTTAATATTACTGCTTCTTGTTTAAAACACCTGTTTTCAAACGTTTAAAGCACGTGAAGTGCTTTTCGACTTGCTCTAATTTTTTGTGTTATTTTTTGAGATAACACAAAAACACACAGCAGCTGTTTTAACTCTATTAATAAAATTCTTATCTTTTCTTTATGAATTAAAATTTTTGGCTTTTCTCTGGCCAACCACTGCAACGAATTCACTTAAGCTGGCTACAGTTCTGCAACAGAAGCTGAAAGCAACATACAACAACAAAAACAAAAACAACAATAACAACAGCATCACTGAAATTAATTGGTATTGAAATTGAAAAAAAAAAACCCAGGAGAACGTTACTACTGAGTAGCTACAGAAAATGGTTTCGGGCATTTTTCGCTATTAATTTTAGCATGTTTAGCATGTTGAGCTCTATTGCTCTTGTTGCTGTCGTTGTTGTAGTTGCTTGTCTTGTGGTTGTTGCTATTGTTGTGCAGAGCAAGCATGCTCATGTAGCTGCTCGATTGGCCCGCGTGACTCTTAACCCATTTTTGTTCAGCGTTGCGTATACGCAACGGTTTACTTTTCTTAACCTGGAGGTAATACAGTGATAGATTTTCATGATCTCCAAAAAGAATATAAAATTTTAAGAATTTATCTAATCGACCTTTGTTTTCGCTCAAGGCTGAACAATTACGTTTACTTACATTTCCAAGCTTGGGAAATTTGGGAATTTTGGATTTTTTTTTATCTCTAATTTTAAATATAATTCTTATACGATCGTCTTAGGGTTCATATTTAAATTTTATGAAGTTTGGCTGACATACGTCCCAGTGAACCAAAACTACCGTTTTTGAATTCATTTATGAACTTTTTGGGTAAAAACGTTCATTTTCGGCACTCATAAATGAACCCTTTTTATATCATTCGTCGGACTAAAATGCCTCTCAAAAACCAACTTTATTTTGTTCGCAAATGAGTTAAAAAAAGAACCATAAAAGTAATTTTTCGGCACTCGGAATTTAACCCTTTTTGAATCAATCGCCGGACGATAATGCCTCTCAGAAACAAACTGTTTTTTCTTCGGAAATGAGTTCAAAAATGAACCATACAAAAGTTATTTTTCGGCACTCGAAACCGGAACGAAATTGAACCCTTTTTGTATCAATCGTTGGACTGAATTGCCTCTCAAAAACAAACCTTTTTTTGTTCAATAATGAGTTAAAAAAAGAACCTTTTTGAATTATAAATTTTATTATTGCATAATACTATTTATAATTACATATCGATATTTAGTTAAAGAAGAAATGATTATTACTAAAATTAGAGATCATATTAATCATTGGGTTAATAGGATTAATATACCTGGGCTGAAATTCACGCATTGTGTTTTTCATGATATTGATGTTTCAAAGGGGAAAAGGCGTGATTGTTTTCCAATTTGACAAACTTCCAAATTATATATGATATATCAAAATAGTAAAGTTATAAGAATTTATTTGATTACATTTTTGCATGGAATGTTGTCGTGGTTTTCATTCTATTTGGGCTTGATTTTAATTTTTGATAGAAATGTTGAATTTTTATACGTGTAGCAGTACATCCATCCAAGTTCATATGACGTTTGTACGAAGGTTAACATTTTCATTGTAAGTGCCTTTATTTACCTGATTTTAGAATATAAAAAGTAACATTTATGATTCATTTCCAAACTCATTTATGAACAAAAAATGGGTTATTTACAAGGAAGTCTTACCTACTGAAATGATACAAAAATGATTCATTTTCGACTCAAAATAAGTTTTTAATGAATTTCGCAAAATATGCACAATTTTTCTTTATGGGAAAAGCTTTCACGAATTTAATCTTTTATAACAAGCACTTTTAAGCGACAAAATAAAAAAGAAAAAAATTAAAAAAAAAAAATTGGAACCAAAAACGTTCGCAAAACTCTCACCTTACTCAAAACCTTCGTTTATGGTTCAGTGGGGTGGCTCCCGCGGGTTGATACAACGCTGGTCCTTAACGAAATACGTTTTTGTATATTTTTTGTTGTTTTGTGGAAATTCTTGAGATCAATATTGGTGCAAAATGCTCAACTGTGCTTGTAGAATATCGTTTAATATCGATCAATTTGAATATTAAATATCTCGAGGTGGCAACTCAATTTTTACATTTTGTTTTTTCAAATTTTTTATTTTTTTTTTTTCGAAGTTAGACCAAACTAAACATTTTTGGTAAGTTTCATTATTCTAGCTCAACGGGAACATGGGTCAGTCCATAATGGGTTAATGCAAATATTTTTCATTCGTAGTTTTGTCTTTGCGCTAAGCCAAAAAAATAAAACACCTGCACAAAACAGCAACACAAACCACACTCGTTCACTGTTCAGCACATTTTCCAACGCATTAGAGTAATGAACAGTGGCGGATCTAGAATTTGCCAGAGGGGGGTGGGTACTAAGATAGCAAAAAAAAAAAATCAAAATGAAAAAAATTACATGCATTGGTGATTCCATGTAAAATCAGACGCTTTTTGAAACTCACATATTTCTAAAAATTTGGTACTTTGCATGTCTATAGTACTTAAAAAAAATGTCCCTATAACTTTTATATTTTTTTTTTTTGCTAGTTATACATAGTGGAAAATTAAAAAAAAAATCAAAATTTGTCATTCGGGCATGTAAATGGTGACCCAATAAGAACTTCCTACTTTGTTTTCTAAATAAAATACATAAAAATCAATGTATTGATGCAAGTCTTTTTTTTGGAATGATAGTTCGATTCCTACAACTGAATGTTAAAATATTATTTCGTTCAAATGATGCCCACGACTAGATCTTAAATGTTCCATTCTGTGGGTCCAATTATCGACAAATCTTTCGAGTATATCGGCCGGTATTCCTTGAATAACACGAGTTATGTTTGATGTACCAAGAATGATTTTTCTTCATGGTACGCTAGACAGCGAGTTAAATACTTGCAATTTATGCCCACAAAGATTTAAAAATTATGAAATGCTAAATGAAAATGAAGGAAATGCTTCAAAACGCACATTCAAAGAAAATGGCGCCTAAATTTAAATGGGATGCTTTTTACACTTTCATGTTTACTGTTATTTTTCTTATTTTCTATCTCTTTTGGTTTGTGCTCGTTCTCATGACTATCCTAGCTAGTTCATATGTAAAAGCTAAAAATGTCAACTCTTAAATGTTTTTTCTCTCTTTTTTTTTTTAAACTTACTAATGTTCCAACAATATGTTTTTGCTGCTGTAAAAAAACTGTGTTTAAAAAATGCTTTTGTGTGTACATGTGGCTATTTTTGACTTTGCCAACTTACTACCACTTGAGTTGTTGTTGACACCATTAAAATAATGAGAAGTCGTTTTTTATATCTCAACAAAACGAGAAGACAAAAAAAAAAAAACGAAGTGCATATTTCACTTTCAATTTTAAAACACAGAAGCTTGGTAGAAAATGGTAGAAATCACACCGAGACAGAAGCATTAGATACCAAATTTGTACTAATGTTGGTGAGAACTTTCAAACATTTATGTATCAAAAAATATTTGGTTTATGTTTTTATCTTATTTTTTTTTTGTGTGTGAACTAAAAAGAGTTAATTGTAAAACACTAAAATAGAAAAATAAAAATTAAAATATTTTTAAATAATTTCATTCCTTTAGTAATTTTTTAACATAGGCCGACTGCCTATGGATCTTAAAATAAGTGATTTTCGCGATATAATTTATAAAACCTATCTAAATTTTTCCAACTTTGTTTTTTAAGTGAAACTTCTTTAGGGCACTTGAGCTCTTTTTGGTAGGGGTACAAGTTATGAATTCGCAATAAGTAAGCAATGTTAACGTCAGCAATGTTATATTGCCACCACTGTTAATTTCATCTCTGTTAAAGTTAGCACTGTTAAGGCGCACTGTTAATGCCTGCATTTTTGATTCAACTACCAGGAAAGCAGAAAACATAGCAATTAATATTTTTGTGTTTTTTGTATGGGGACCACCAGAAGAGTGGTAGATAGGGGATAGGTACGCTCCGAAGAAATGTTGAAGGCCAAAAAATAGTAGGACCAGCTCATACATTTGAATCCGTTTAGAGGCAATTCAGGAGAGTTATGAACTTTAATCAACAGTTTTTGTGTTTTATGAATGGGGACCCCCAGAAGTGTGGCAGATAGGGATTAAGTGTGCTGTGAAGAAATATTCAAGGGTAAAAAAAAAAAATCCAACCAGTTCGTGTATTTGACACCCCTCTGGGTGTCTATTCGGGAGAGATAAGGACTATAATCGACCGTTTTTGGGTTTTTTGTATTGGGACCCTCAGAAGGGTGGCAGATAGGCTCAGGTGTGCTTAGAAGAAATGTTGAAAGGGGAAAAAATTACAGAATCAGCTCATATATTTGATCCCTCTAGGTGTCAATTCGGGAGAGATATGAGCTATATTCTAAAATTTTTATATTTTTTGTATTGGGATTCCCAGAATTAATCTGGGAATTGATGATAAGAAGTTCGGTCTGTTCTAGGGCTGATATGGCCATTTCGTTTCGTTTTTATGATTTCCAGAAGCATGGCAGATGGGGATTAGGTGGGTATACGAGAAATGACGAAGGGTAAAAATTAATAAAATAAGCTCATAGATTTGACCTCTCTTAGGGTCAAATTGGGGTGATATGTTGTTCCAGTTCTCGGTCATTTGTGTTCAAACATTGTATAACAAGCACAACAAAATTGATCACAAGAAGATCGGTCAAAGTCCTTTCAAGGACTTGTTGTTGTTTCAAGTTGAAATGGTCATTTCGATTTTTTTTTTTTATATACCTTTTTCTCAATTCTTCCTTCAAGTTTCTAATAAATTTCATTTATTCAATATGAATTTTTAAATAGATATTCAACGTTTATTACATGAAAGGTGAGATAATGAAGTAAGTGAAGGTTGAACAGAAGAAATATGGGCTAGCAGGTAATTTTGATGCTAGCATGTTTGGTGGATGAAGACCTGTAGAGAGCATCACGACCTTTTTTTTCTAGATTATTAATGCAGTGTAAATTATTTCTTTTCGTTTCAACTTTGACTTCTTCCTAGCATCCCAAATTTTTTATTTTTTTTTTTATTTATTTTTATTTTCTTCTCCAACATTTGATCTCCTCTGTATCTGTAGAACTGCATTCATCTTAAATAATGCACTCGTTATTCATATCTCATGCACCACAACTTCCAATTTCGCTGAGCATGTCCAAACTTTTTTAATGAAAACATTCAGCTTGTAGGGTGTTTGCTACAAAACTTCACCTCACATTATGAAGGTTCAAGTAGGCTGCAGAAACCACGAATCTACGCGAGTTAAATAAAATCAGTGAAAACGTTTAGTGAAACGAAATTGCACTCGACATTTCTTTAAGAATTAGAGGGCGTGGCGTTATGGTTTAAGTACGTGGCACATATGTCAAAGAAGCACGGAAAAAATGGGTGCAAATCCGATCTGACAACATATTTGTACGTGAAATTATGTCTTGCAGTTGTTATGGGGGTGATTTTTTTCACAAATTTTTTTCAACCACATGTAGCGTTTTTGTTTACACTTTGGGCTATACCTACAGCCTTTAATATTAATCGCACAAATATAAAATATATGCCAATCTATCAGATATGTGGCGAATGATATGATTATTTTACTTTGGGTTTTGTTACTTCTTAAATAATGTCACAAAATAGTAAAATCTAATAAAAAAAAAATTAGCTGCTTATACCGTTGTTATGGTTGTTTGTTTGGTTCGTACCAAAATCACGAATGCAAGATCGTGTCGTTTGTTGAAGCAAATCGTTTTACGAACATCTCTCAATAACTGCTTATGTTGTTGTTGTTATGAATGTATATGTAAAGTTAATATAAATAATAACATACCAGTAGCTTTCATTTTTTTTTCGTTTGTTATTGTTTTTGTTAATCTTCAGCAAGATTTATGCATCAAAAAACAGATACATGTAGCTGCACAGTCAAAAATATTGGACTTGTTTTAAGTAAAATCATTTTAGTCATGCAAATTATAATACTCTTTTTATTAGAATTCAAATTTTTCAAAAGATTAGAAATTTTCTAAATAAAACATGATTTAAGGAAAATTCGAATACGCTTGGTTCTTATGTAGTTAATAATTTATGTTTACAGGTGATTGAATAGAGCCATTGTTAAAGCTATAATCTTTTAATATGATCGTACAGCAAGAAAAAAGCTTATGTTAAATTGAAAAAAAACCTAGTATAATTTATAAGATGGCTTTGGCAGTTTTCTGCCACTTGAGTACTTTTTCAAAACGCCTAAGTTTTACATATTGACTTGCCAATTTTTATTTGGGTGATAAATTAACCAAGTAATTGGTAATTTTTTATAAACTACTTTTAAAAAAAAACTTAATTTCAAAAATACAACTTTTTTCGGGATTTGGTTTTTTATTTTCCTTTTTTTTGAAGCTGCCGCCCGCCCTCTCGTTCTGTGATTTGCTTGACTGAAATTGGCAACAACATAAATTTTTCTTTTACCAACAAACCGTTTTTTTTTTAGAAATTAATGACTTCTCAGTTTTTCGTGCTGCTTGACGTCTATTATAACAAGAACATTATATTAAATTAAATATCAAATACAAAAATTTTACCTTCGCATGCCGTTGAGATTCGAACCCACAACCAACCGATGCCACTGTGTATAAAGTCACTACAATGAGCCAAACTCCTTTGCTATGCGGAGTGATTTATTCAATATTAATTACAACTGAAGCTATGCTGCACCAAACACAATAATCTATTAAAAGATTTTTGTTGTATGGCTATCACCAGAATACTGCGACATGCTGCATCTGTTAATACAGCAAGGCTGCTTGGATCAGTGGGTAGAGCGATGGACAGGCACCAAAAGTTCCAGGTTTTTTTTTCTTTTCTTTTTTTTGATGATATGTAATAAAATTTACTGGTGGGAATATTAACGTGTGTTTTTTTAATTTAATTTATGTTATTTTTGAATTTAAAAGTGGTTTTATTACAAAAAAAAAACCATTAAATTATCAAATCTATCCTTCTATCGTATGTCTAATGAGGCAGCTGTGTTTTTTTTTTACAGAAAACTGTTTTTTAATTTTGTATTTTTGATTTTCGGGCTTAGGTGAATCAAATTTTTTTTTTTTTTTTTTTTTTTTTTTTTTTGGCAAGGTATCGAAATATGTGCTTTCAAAGCAATGTATTAAACAATAAATTGCTTAGGTGAATAAGCATAAGTTTATAATTCCCATACAATCGTCTTTACCCAAGCCGATTTAGGTGATTTACCTATTGCTTTAATTCTCGGTGTAGTTGCTTCGAATCCCACTGGTTTAGTTATTTTTTTGTTTTGTTGAAAACATTCTATATACAAGTTTATTACAATTAAGTCCCGTGAGGTAGTAAAATTTTATTTTATAATTTGACGTCGATTAAAGTGTAATGCGGTTAAAGGACCATCATATGTAACAAAAAGGATTTACTAGTATTTAGTCCAACATTTTTAACTTCAACAAGTTGTATTACTACTACGAGAGCTTACATATGCAGAGACTGAGTAAGTTTGGAATAAGAGAAATAAGCAAACATTTTTGTTTTGGGCAAATTCAAATTATAACTTATGGTAAGACTCCCTGCACATTTTTGAACAGACATTATTGCTTTTTTGCTTCATGACCCTTAAATTTAAATCTGTTGAAAAAGTTTTGTTTAGACGAGTAATTTACTCTAGATTTGTTACCTGTCCTACATTTGTTGGCCGCCATTAAATACTACCAACGTAACTGTGTGCTTGACAGTACGTATTAATACGACTTAAAAAAAAAAATTGTAAAGATTAGCAATTTTTCCCCCTATATTTAACCAGACTACCGCCGCCTTAAGGTAATCCGCAAATCTGGATTGAATGTCAATTTTATTCACTGAATTTTCTTGAAGAACATTTTAAAACATGTTGTTTTTGCAATTGTCAACATTGTGCTTTGTAAAGCGAAAATGTTTTTGCATGAGCCATAAAAAAAAAAAAACTGGCAATATTGACTACATTCATTCTAGGGTCTAAAATACACAACTCTGTGTCTAACAAGAGAAAATCGATTTTCAACAGGTTTTTACCCTGGTATTAACCCTGGCATTAGTTGTTGTGTTTTGTATAGTTTGTGTTGTTGTTGTTGGATTTTGTCGTATTACTGCTGCTGTCAGCTTGTTTGGCCTGTCTGCCTGGCAGTCTGTCTAGTAATGACATAAAGCTTTTCAAGCTTCAAGTAATTTTCTGAGAATCTTTTATGAGCTATTCGGTTAAGTCGAAAAACTACCCTACTTCGTTAAATTTGACGACATGTTTATTTTGTTTGTTCCGCTTTGTTTTTTTTTCATTTGCTTTTTATTATATTCTGCTTACTATACCATTTTATGTGGCATTATTTAATAAATTTTCTTCTTTGTGATGTTTGTTCAACTCAAATTGAGCAACAATAATTTATGATGTAAACAACGTACCAAAATTGGCAACATCAAAGTCAAACAATATATTTATTTATCGTTTCAAAAAAAATGTATAAGTAATGCAGTATAGACTGAAAGCAGTTTTGTTTCTTTTTGTTTACTTATTGTGTATTATTGATTGAATTAAGTTTTTTTTAGGTGGACGATGTCAAAAAACTTCAAGTTTAACCAGAAGGAACTTGTAAGCATTGTTTGAAAAACTTCTAAAGTACCGCAATCAACTCATGTTACAATAACGCTGTCTTAATACTGTGTAAGGGTCAACAACATGGTGCGGTTAGAATAAATAAAATACACAAAGAATTCTTTTCTTCAAAATAAGGTTCACTTTTTGCAATTTCAATGGTGTAAATAAGGAGAAAAACCAAAAAAAAAAAAAAAAAAAAAAATAAAATAAATAAAGGCAACACGTTGTACAAAAATTTATAAAGCACCGTCTTGTAAACATTATTGTACTTCCACGAAAAGCAAAAAGTAAGACTATTGAACTCCGATAATAGCCGAATTCTGAAATATGAAGAGCAATTATGGAGAAAACTTGAGGATTTGATGTTTATATAAATAACATGTTATTTTCTGTTTCCCTTACGAAAAAGAGGCTTCTACATATAAGCAATTACAGAATATGTTTTTAATCATTTTGTACCGTCATTACATTTTATTGCACAGCTGCATGTTTTTAATTTATTTAAAAATTTGCTCTCTCTTTAAAGAAATCCGGGGGTATTTTTAAAAAAGGATACTTATTGAATTTTTTTAAGCTGTTTTTTAACAATACGTTCAAAAAGTCCATAGGATGACACATAGATGGCGTTACTTGAAATTTTTCCATATGATTTTTATTTAGTACCAACTTTCAAACGATACGTGTAAAAATTTGACAACAATCTGATTAGTGATTCGTGAGTTATAGCATTTTGTGTGCAAATATTAATATTGAAAAGAAAAAATGGAAAAAAGTGAATTTCGAGTTTTGGTAAGGCATTACTTTTTGATGAAAAAAAAATACAGTGGAAACCAAACAATGGCTTGATAAATATTATCCGGACTCTGTTCCATCGAGACAAATGGTAGAAAAGTGGATTGCTGAATTTAAACGTGGTCATACCAGCACAAATGATGCAGAGCGCAGTGGACGCCCAAATGAGACTGTTATTTCACAAAACATCAAAAAAATCCACAAATTGATTATGAACGATCGCAAATTGAAGGTGCACGAGCTAGCTGACATCGTAAAGATATCAGATGGTAGTGTTTTTACTATTTTACACGAGCATTTGGGTATGCGAAAGCTCTGTGCAAAGTGGGTGCCGCGTGAACTCACAGTCGACCAAAAAAAAAAAAACAACGAATTGATGCTTCAGAGGTGTGCTTGGCGCTGTTCAACCGCAATAAATAAAATTCTATAGTCGATATGTGACAATGGATGGATTATGGCTTCACTAGTACACACCAATATCTGAAAGACAGTCAACTGAGTGGACAGCAGTCGATGAACCGAATCCAAAGCGAGCAAAAACCCAACAGTTGGCTTGTAAGGTGAAGGCATCTGTATTTTGGGATGCGAAAGGAATAATTTCCATCGACTATCTCCAAAAAGTAACCACTGTCAACAACGACTATTACGGTGCACTTTTGGATCGATTGAAGGCTGAAATCGCCAAGAAACGGCCACATTTGCAAAAGAAAAATGTGTTGTTTCACCAAGACAATGCACCGTATCACAAGTCAATGAAAACGATACCAAAATTGAATAAATTGAGTTTCGAATTGCTTACCCACCCACCGTATTCTCCAGATTTAGCCCCCAGCGACTTTCTCGTGTTTTCAGAACTCAAGAGAATGCTTGCTGGAAAGAAATTCAAGGCCAATGATGAAGTTATCGCTGAAACTGAGGGCTATTTTGATGAGAAAGAGAAATCGTACTATAAAAGTGGTATCGAAAAGTTGGAAAATTGCTATACTCGTTGTATCGCTCTCGGATTCAACTATGTTGATATGTTGAATAATATATAAGAGTTTTATCAAAATTTGGTTTTTTTATTACTTATCCTACGGACTTATTAAATGACCTGTTGCAGCACTTAAATATAACTATTCAAGAAAAACAATGCAAAATTTATGTAAAATTCTAAAAAATTTTTATTAATTTTCAAAAATTTTTTTTTTAAGTATTTCTACTTGAGTCTTTCTATATTTTAAGCAATTTTTCAAGGGGTGGCAACCTGCAAACCAAAATTTCAAAAATTCGATTTAAGATATATTTCGCAGTACAATTCTTCCTTTTATCAGCGTATACAGCAATACATTGATTTTATGACGAGTTATGATCAAAAATGCTATGTAGTGGCAACCTACAACTCTCTTCCCTATATATAATAAACTCTGCGCTGAGCTTATCAGCTATTCTTAAAAAAATCTATCTATTTATATCACTGTAAAAAAGTTTCGTCAAGTTTAACTCTTCCTTTTATTTTGGAAGTTCTTGGTTAAACCCAAAGTAATTTTGGGTCATCTTTCGTATCCTTATTATTTTGAATAACAAAGTCGAGCAAATAATTTTATGCAAAAATTTAAATAGCAACATTAAAAAACAGCTAACGGCTGAATTATCCTGCATAGGTTGTTAATTTAATGCTGTCAAAAAGTGTTGAAAACTTACCTTTACTAAACTTATATTACAAAAAAAAAAAAGAAGAAGGACAACATCAAATGTCTGTTTAACAAAGCAACAGTACCAAAGGCTTTAAGTACTGGTTTGGAAACCAAAACAACAACAATTACCAACAATGAAGGTTCTAACAAAAAAGGCAAGCAAAACATAACATCTACAAAAATAATGGGGGAAAATAAAAACACAGCAGAAAACAAGAGACTTAAAGATAAAACAAGCATAAAGGCCAACGTATAAAATATGTTCATGCAAAGGTATGACAAGCATAAGAAAAAAAAAAAATTGCCTCACATACTTTCAGGCTAAATGACTTGGCTGACTAACTATGCTTGAAACTTGATAACTTTATTGCGTAAAATGATCAAAAAGAAAGAAAAAAAAAAGAACACTGATGAAAATAAGCAACATAGAAAAGAGCAAACAAGTTTATAGAAAAAAAAAATATGGAAAAACTAACAAACAGCAAAACAACTACCTACTATATCAGCAAAAAATAAAAAAAAAAAAATAACTCGAAGCTGTAGTAAACAAAAATTTTTCTTATAATCTAAATTTCAGCTTTTTTCTTGCAGCACGTTCATCAGAAGTACCATTTTTTTTTTTAATTTTCTTACTGTATTTGTACTTTTCTGCACGTAATGCTGCTGGGCGTGTATGTGTTGGTTTTTCAAGAAAACCTTCTTGTATATTTTAGTTTATAAGATATGCACAAATATTTGCTTCAGTTTTAAGTGATAAAATAATAACAACAGTGCAGATATAGATGGTGTAGATATACTTGGAGTAAAAAATTTAACTTTTATGTGTCATATATAAAAAAAAGACTTATTTTTAAATAGTGCTTAAATTCAACAGTCACCATACCAAATTTTTTCACAAATTTTTGCAAACCAACATTGCTGAAACAATAAAATTCCAGAAAAATATCAGCATATTAGTGGTATTTATATCATTTCAAGGTGTTAGAAGAAAATTCCATGAAATGTTATTAAATAACAAAAACGCTTTACCATAACAAACACAAACTCACTCCTGCCATTACATAAGATTGCAAAGCAGCCATAAAAGAATTTCTAACGTGTGGACAAACGAACCATTGGTCATGGTCAGGTAAAACAGACACTTCACTCTGTTGCTATATCGTATTCATATCTGCATTATTTTTGGCTTGCTTATTTTACTGACACTCAACTTTGCCACATTTTGCCACCAAAGTATTTGGTAATTTTATTCTACTCAGTTTTCCATAGCTATACTTGTGAGTGGGTGTTAGTGTTGCATACCGAAAACCAAAAATGTCAGTAGAAGAAATAAATAAATGTTAGATTAGATAGAAGTGACAAGAACAAAATGCATTTTGACAAAAAAAAAAAAAAAAAAAAAGGAAAACGATAAATAAACAAACTTGTACCAGTTCTTTCCGTTTCCGCATTTGAAATTTTGTCACATTCCAGCTAAAATGGATGACATTGTTGGTTGATAGTGTGTTGTATTAGAAGAAGTGGGTGCGTTTTGGTATCTAACTAGATACTATTGGGGGTTGGAATTAGTTTTAAAGGTTTTCTAAGAGATGGCGTAACTATCAATAGATCGCATCGGGCACACCTGTGACTATATTCATTTCAAAGCACATTGTCTAAGCTTCATTTTTCAGTATGTGTCATTCCACTGAAGTGTAAACAACATATATTTTTTTCTCTGTGAACATATCGACTTTCGTTCCAACAAAACGCAATTTGCGGGAAGGTTTACTTTTGTGCTTCCATTTGAAGAAAAAAGCAGTTGAAGCACAACGCACGCTTACTGAGGCTTACGGGGACTATGCTCCATCGATTTCTACTTGTGAGTACTGGTTCCGTCGGTTTAAAAGTGGTGATTTTGATACGGAAGACAAAGAGCGTCCGGGCCAGCCGAAAAAGTTTGAAGATGAGGAATTGGAGGCTTTGCTCGATGAAGACCCGTGTCAAACCCTTCAAAAATTGTCAGAATCATTGGGAGTCGACTTATCAACGGTCGGCAAACGCCTGAAGGCCATGGGAATGATTCAAAAGCAAGGAAATTGGGTGCCGTACGAGTTGAAGCCGAGAGACGTTGAACGGCGATTTTGCATGTGCGAACAACTGCTTCAACGGCATAAAAGGAAGAGTTTTTTGCATCGTATTGTCACTGGCGTTGAAAAGTGGATCCATTACGATAATCCTAAGCGAAAAAAATCGTTGGGACCACCCGGCCATGCATCAACATCGACGGCCAAGCCGAATATTCATGGCGCCAAGCCTATGGTGTGTATTTGGTGGGATCAGAAGGGTGTCGTGTACTATGAGCTGCTAAAACCTAACGAAACCATCACTGGGGAACGCTACCAACAACAATTGATGCAATTGAGCCGAGCATTAAAGGTTAAACGGCCGGAATATGGCAAAAGACCCGACAAAGTGGTTTTTAACATGACAACGCACGGCCACATGTTGCAAGAACCGTCAAGGAAACGTTGGAGGCGCTGAATTGGGATGTGCTACCCCACCCGCCTTATAGCCCAGACATAGCCCCTTCCGACTACCACCTATTCAGATCGATGACGCATGGCTTGGCTGAGCAGCGCTTCACTTCTTACGAGGATATCAAAAAATGGGTCGATTCGTGGATTGCCTCAAAAGACGAGTCGTTCTTCCGGCGCGGAATCCATATGCTGCCAGAAAGATGGGAAAATGTTGTAGCTAACGATGGACAATACTTTGAATAATATACATTGTACCGTTGTTTCTAAATAAATGCTCAAAAACCGAAAAAAAACCTTTAAAATTAATTCCAACCCCCAATATGATAGATACAAACAACTAAAGTGCGCGTTTGCTGTTTTTGTATGTTAAACATTAATTTCCATTTAAGCCTGCTTTAGAAACATACGAGTACAATTAAGCTGAAAGGTTTCGCAAATAGATTCTTAAGTGTTATTTATGTAAAATTTGCAAAATTAAATTTTGGCAGAATAGTCTAATTTTAGTTTATAGTTCTTCAAAGGTACAGGTTTAGCGCCCTGTAATTTTTAAAAATTTTGCCATGCGTAACTATCACCTTCACAATGCATTATATATCACGTTTGACGATGGAAACACGAGTTTGCTGAGTTTCTAAGCCAGAAACAGATGAAAATGAAAATTTCGATAAAAGTTAAAAATGGGCAATCTCACTGTAATGCCTGTAACTTTTTTAATAGTCCATGGATTTTGTTTATTTTAGGCTTAAGAGTTTAAAAAAAAAAAAAAAAAAATAAAAATGTCGTGGTTAGTTCCCAAATTCTGTACTTTTCAGGTGATTAAATTAATTTTCTACCACAGATTTCCACGACGAAAAAAAAAAAAAAAAATAATTTTGTAAATATTAATTCATATCTCCATGAGATATGAATTATGCAGATGAGGTCAATATGTATAAAAAAAGTTATTGCGAATTTAATTGTCTTTCAAAAAAACGTCCTAATTTATTGCGAATAATAACTGATCACCTTTTTCGAATAAAGCAAAAAACTTTTTTAGTCGATATCTCAGAAATCATTCCATAGATAAATTTTTTTATTTTTTATTTTAGATCTCGGGACCGGCATAATTTACTTTTAGCTTAAATTCATTTTTTTAACTTTTTTTTTGTAGATCATATGTATTAAGCCCTTCTAATGCCAAATCTGGAAAATGGCCGCTCTCAATTGGTTTAGAAGTTATAGTGCTCGACAGTTGGGAAAATGGCCAAAAAAAAACTTGTGTTTTTTTTTTAATTATCCTACGAGACCTAGCATTATTGGCATCAAAAGAATGGTTATGCTATTACCTATTCAATAAAGTATTAAACATAAAATTCCATGCATTACTTTCGAAGATATAACATTTTGTGTGTCCCACCTATTTTACATCATAACTAACATGCATTTCAAATTCAAATAAAAAACTGCAAATCAGTGCAACTGCTACGAATACCACGAATTTCAATTCCGCTAATCTGAATTGAAAAATTTTATTAGGAAATTGTAAATTTGGTAAGTATCGCAATTAAAACATTTTCAAACAGGTCGGGTGTTAATTTAATAAAAATTTTTGAAATGTTCGAATGTAAGACCAGTGGTCCAGTGTCGTTAGACGTCGTGAGGCACCTTCAGGATTGGTGTGTTATACCAAAAGATAACACCTTGAAATGCCCAAATGGCCACATACTACAATTAAAGCCGACTGAAAATTGTGACGGCTGGATTTGGAGATGTCACCAAACATACAAGGACAGCAACAAAAAAATAGTGCGGTGTAAAATCGTGGTCTCCATCCGAAGAGACACTGTTTTCAGTAAATCCCACCTGTCCCTCTTCCAAATTGTAGACTATTGCTACTTATGGCTGCAAAATGTCTCCCAACAATTCGCATGAGAACAAATAAGGATCTCAATCGTGAAGTCATCATCGACCACGGGTTTGTCGAACACGGAAAAATTGGAGGTGTTGGCCATGTGGTGGAAATCGACGAGTCCAAGTTTGGGCACCGCAAGTACAATAGAGGACATTTGGTAGAGGGGCAGTGGGTGTTCGAAGGAGTGGAGCGACAGAGCGGCAAGTGTTTTTTTGGTGCCAGTAGAGGAGCGGAGCCCGCTAGTCCTGCTCCAAATAATAAAGGACTGAATACTACCCGGGACAACCATTATGTCCGATTGCTGGAAGGTAAGTTCTACCAACATAAAGTTTTTGAATATGTAATATATTCTTAAATCCTTTTAAGGCATACGATTGTTTGCAAAGCGAAGGGTTTGTACATATGACGGTCAACCATTCCATAAATTTTGTCGACCCTGTAACTGGCGCCCACACAAACAGTGTGGAATCGATGTGGCGGCATGCGAAAGCGTCCCTATCCACACATTATCGCAAAAAGACTCATTTCGAGGGATATATGGCAAAATTTATGTTCCTGACGAAATGCCGTGCTAATAACATATTAGTCGAATTTTTCAAAATCGCTGGCAAATTATATGATCCAGTGTTTGCTCGTATGAACAATGCACAAGAGGATCCAGAGAGCAGCGATGACAGCGATATTTGAATAAAAACATAATAATTTAAGTTTAGTTTTTAATTAATATTAAGACTTCCAGGTTTAAATATCAAAACATGATTTGATGAAAAATCATGCGGCGTTTTTCTTTTACGATTCACCTTTTGACACAATAACAAAGAGATGAAAAAATATTCACTAAATAAAGTTTTCATACAAAATTTTTGTATGAAATCCGGCGATTTTCTTTAACACTTCATGCATGGATTTTAATGGTCAATACCTCGTTAAATAGGTAATAGCATAACCTTTCTTTTGATATCCATACGGCTTATTTTTATTGGAAAACTAAAAAAAAATCACAAATTTTTAAACCTATTTTCCCAACTTATAAACTACTTGAGAGCGGGCCGAAATTTTTTCACCATTAGTGTTTTTAGCTCAAAATACACATTATAAAAAAAAAATTAAAAAAAAGGCGACTTTAGCTAAAAGTAAATTATTCCTCGGGACCATACTGTATACAAATTTTATAACGAAGTCTTGTTCAGAGAGATTTTTCTGAATTTTGTAAACTAGTGTTATTATTACAATTATATTTTTGGTGATTTTACAAAACTCGTTATCGGAAACTAGGCTTCGTACGTGAATAACAGGTCATTCAATAAATCCGTAGAATAAGTAAGAAAAAAACAAAATCTTGTCGTTTATTGGCGATTTCAGCCTTCAATCGATCCAAAAGTGCACAGTAATAGTCGCTGTGGATTGTAGTACCTTTTTGGAGATAGTCGATGAATATTATTCCTTTCGCATCCCAACATACAGACGCCATCACCTTACAAGCCGACTGCTGGGCCTTGCTCGCTTTGCTGACTGTTTTTTGGGTTCTGGTGTGTAATAGTGAAGCCTTGTTCTATCCATTGTTACATATCGACGATAGAATTCGATTTTATTGCGCTTTAACAGCGCCAAACACTACTCTGAAGCATCAATTCGTTGTTGTTTTTGGACGACTGTGAGCTCACGCGGCACCCACGCGAAAGCACAGAGCTTTCGTATACCAAAATGTTTGTGTAATATGGTAAAAACACTGCCATCTGATATCTTTAAAATGTCAGCTAGCTCGTGCACCTTCAATTTGCGATCGTTTAAAACCAATTTGTGGATTTTTTTGATGTTTTGCGGAATAACAGTCTGTTTTGGGCGTCCACTGCGCTCTGCATCATTTGTGCTGGTACGACCACGTTTAAATTCAGCAATCCACTTTTCTACCATTTGCCTCGATAGAGCAGAGTCCGGATAATGTTTATCAAGCCATTGTTTGGTTTCCACTGCATTTTTTTTTTCCATCAAAAAGCAATGCTTTATCAAAACTCGAAATTCACTTTTTTCCATTTTTTTTTTTTCAGTAACAATAGTTGCACTCAAAATGCTCAAAACCTCACTAATCAATTGTCAGATTGTTGTCAAATTTTTATATGTATCGTTTGAAGGTTGGCACTAAATAAAAATCATATCGAAAAAATCTAGTAACTCCATCTATGTGTCATCCTATGGACTTTTTGAACGTACTGTTAATATTTTATAAACAATAAAGGGAGTGAAGATTTTTTTCTTAATAACTTCTCAGCTTGTCTCAGCAATTTTTATTATAAGATCTGAAGAAATTTTAATGATTCGCTGAGTCGTAGATTTAAATTTTAAATTATTAAAAAAAAAATATTAAGTCGTTTAAACTTTGACATTTTTAAATTTATTTTCAAATAGTACTATATTATTAAAGAAAATTTTAGCAGTTGAAAAAACTAAATTAATATCTTTTTTATGATAGCTTGATATTTTGATTAAACTAGTAATGATGGAGCTTCAGCAGGGTACCTAAACTAAAATACCCCCCCCCCCCTCCCCCGTGGCCATATTGAAGTATATTCGAAGTCTTTTGCCACGACATACACGATGACATTCAGTTTTATATATTAAGAAAATTTTCCTATTTTGATGACGTCACTTTGTATGAGCTTTTTCCAACCATCATCGAGATGGTTCATATTATATATCAAAGCTAATGTGCAAAATTTCAAGACATTTCTTTAATTTTTGTGGACTTTGAAGAGATTTTACGTTTAAAATAGAGCCCCTTTGTATGGGAAGTGGGTGTGGTTTTCATGCGATTTTGACATATATCATACAGATGGTTTATATTTAATATCAAAGCTTATATGCAAAATTTTAAAACATTGCTTTAATTTTTGCAGATTTTGAAGATATTTTACGCTTAAAATAAAGCTAATTTGTATGGGGGGCTGGCGTGGTTTTCATTTGATTTTGCCAAGTATCATAGTATCAAAGTTTATGTACAAAATTTAAAGACACTTCTTTAATTTGAGCAGATTTTTAATAGATTTTACTTTTGAAATAAAGCCACTTTGAATGATAGGTAGGCCTGGTTTTCATCCGATTTAGCCCATTTTCGAACTTGATCTTCCTTTTTTAAAAATAGACTTATATTTTGAATTTCATCGCGATGGCTTTAAAATTACGGCTGTAATCGTGTCAACAGACGGACAGACAGACGGACACACGAAAAATCGACCCTTACGCAGTTCGCGTTGGGGTATAAAAATCGTCCAATTTCCTGTAGAAATCACAGAGATCTTCTACGAAAAAAAAACAAGTTTGGATTTTTAGTGATTGTATGAAGCCAGTGATACAAAATCAAGACCTCTCAAATTGGATAATTAAGAGGCCCAAACAACAATATCACCTAAATAAGCCTTGAGTAAAGTTTTATATAAGCAATTTATTTAAGAAGTAGAATTAAAACATTCTTGAATAATCCCTGAAATGAGTTTTATGTAGATGTATGCAAGGAGAAAATACGTATGAAATTAATTCCTTTGTTATTCAAGAACTTATATAAGGTTTTATATAAAGTTTTTATTAAAGGCTTATTCAGGTACTCGGAAACTGTCAAAAACGCTGAATTTTCTGAAGTTCTTTTCATTTCAGCTTAAACAAAAATTTTATACATTTTAAAAGTTATTCTATATTTGAACTTGGAACCTTTGTATCGGCATTAGCACACACTATCTACTCGTTTTATCAAGAATTCAAAGAATTTTAACAACGTTGAAACTGAATTACAATTATTTTAATTTGACAGCAATAAATTGCTTCGTTAGCCCTGCGGTCTAAGAAAGCAGATTATAAGACAAGACGTCCGTGGTTCGACTCCGGGCTCAGACAAGCATTTCTTTTTTTTCAATTTCGCTTGTTTATATAAAAAGCTTGTGATGACAAGCTTTTTTTATGATGGCTATTTACTTAAGTAAAAAAACTTATTGGATTCTTCCTAAAAATGTATGCATAACTAAAGCTTTGTATAAAGAATTATACAAGAAAATAATTCAAGGCTATTACAAGGCTCTCTTAAGCATAGCTTGAATTACTTTTATAAAAGGCTTTTTGAAGTTCACCTGAAATAACTTCAAATATTTAAGTGAGAAAGAAGTATATACCATAATTTTTGGTTTATTGCATAGAGTATGAATAGATTTTCTGGAGTAAACAATTTTTCAAAATTTAAAAAATTTCATTCACGCGAATATTTTCTGGAAGGATTCGGGTCCTTGGTATCCACAAGCTTGCAAATAACATAATATTCTATAATTAAATAATTATATTTGTTGAAGATATATTTGAATTTGTATTTTTTTTTTTTTTTATATCGGAGTCTTTTTGAGCATAGTTGAAAATGGCAATTTAATATACAAGCTTTTTAAATTTGACTCAAATATAATGATTGTAACCATCATGAGCAAAGTAAAACTTTTCTTGGTAGCAAAGTAAAACTTGGTTTAAACAATCTTCATTGCTCAATACTTTCTGGGGGGAAAGGGGTGGGCGGGGCGGTTGAAGCCCCCAAAAAAAATCGCCCTATGATTGTATGCCACCAGTTGTAGGGTAAAAGAGAAGAAATAAAGATATATAATTTACAACATGCACTGTGCAAGTAAACGAGAATATTTTAAAATAAATATATATTAATTAAAATTGATAAATTGAATGCATCTTAAGCCAGATTAAGTTGCAAATTAAAAATTCAGGAAAATACATGTGTTTATGTGACTTATTTTTACTATCGCATTCGCTGTTGTCTCATTATTTAATCCATCACTTAAGCACTTAACACAAATTGACATTTTAATTGCGCAGTGGATGCCAAATATGGTGCAATATAGTATTTAAATTGAATTGAGTTAAATGAGAGTGCGTGACTGACACTGAACGGTAGAAATAGATAGAGCAGCAATTATTGTCAGTAGAAGCAGGACTGAGTGAATGTATTTAAAGTGGCGTCAATTGATGCAAATGCTGCTGGGCTCTTGCAAATGAGATGCACGCATAATATTAATTGATGGTGTGCATTTTACATTTACATTTTTTATTCATAAAAAAGAATTAATTTTGTTAAAAAACAAAAGTATTCCAATTTTTCTAGAAAACAACAAAATTTTTTTAGAGAACATTACGTTATCGGGACTTAAGCTTTGTCGCAAGCCTTTAAGCCGCTGCCCAAACATGCCGCAAAGCCCATCATATGTGGTATAGTGCTCTGTTCATAGACGCCATTGAATAAATGTGACCAAGGTCCAGAGGCATAGACTGCCACATCTTCACCAGCATGTGTTTCCAAAGTTAGTGGCAACATTGCGGGAAACATATCGTCATAGTTTTTCTTTTGTACTGAAAGCGGATCAAGGCGACCCTTTTCTTTGACCCAAAATTTATCAAAACTTGGTCCATTGGCATAGCTGAGGGTGAGATAAGGTAGATCATCGTCTGCTTTTACATCGCCCGTGCCAAAAATGTCATTATTGCGTGGCTAGAAAAATGTTAATGAAAGATTTAGAAAAATTTAGAAAAAATAAAAATGGGTGCCTCTACTAACCGCATTGCCCGACATGGCCATTGTGTGCGAATGATCGGAGCTGACCACAATTAATGTATCCTTGAGATCTGTCATTTCACGTGCCCGCTGCACCGCTTTGCTAAACTCGGCTGTTTCGTCTAGAGCTAAGCGTGCCTTAGTTTGATGATGCGCCATATCAATCATTCCGCCCTCAACGAACAGAAAGAATCCCTTCTCATTATTCGACGACAACACTTCGATTGCCTTTGCAGTCATCTCAGCTAAAGTGGGCTGTTGCGTTTGCTTCTCCGCCAATGCCCTGAGATTGTAGAGCATATGATCATCATGAAATAGGCCCATTAGACGTTTGGTGGTGCCTACATTGAGTGCATTTAGCTCTGCTTTGGTCTCCACATAAGCATGACCCACATCCTTCTTCCAATAATTATCAATATAATTACGTCCATCAATACGCTTGCCGCCCTTGTAATGCTTAGCATCGATGAACTGTGCCTTGCCGCCACCCATAATGACCTTGAGACGCTGGCCTACATCGCCCTCCATCAGCTGGGCGGCTATATCAGCAACACCCGATTTTGCACCGCAAATTTTCATCACCTCGCTATCGTTTTCCCAATCACGGTTGCTTATGTGGGCGTAAACAGACGCTGGTGAGGCATGCGTGACGCGCGTTGTTGTCACAAAACCGGCTTCTTTACCACTGTCCATGGCCCATTTTGCAATTGAGTGCACATGATAGCTGGTATTAAGCATTGTCTTGCAATCATCGCGCAGCACGTGACCGTTCACGCCTAAAGTTGTGGAACGGCCCTTGACACCGCCTAAATAGGCAGTACCAGTGCTAGCCGAGTCTGGTACTATGTAGTCGAGCGAATAGGTTTTGGCTAAACCGGTGCTGGGGAAGTGCTCAAAGTACAGTGACTTTTCCTGACCACCGAGATAGGCACGTGTAGCAGCCAGCGTTGCCAACGACATGCCGTCACCAATGAAGAGAATCACATTTTTGGCAACTCCTCGTTGCGGATCATCGGCTGTGTCTTGCTGGTGTGCTACATGCGACTGTCCAGTCTCAAGCCAGTAGCTTGACTTCGTTTCATCGTGGTCACTTGGATGGTGATGCTTTCCAGATTGACTGTGCAAAGCCGGATGCATGTGGGCATCGCGGCAATCTTCGTCGTTGTCACTGCAGTGAGTGGGATGTGCTATAATTAGCATTCCAGCGTTAAGCACCAGTAGAAGTAAAGCCTGCAGTAGCTTCATGGTTATCTTTGCCATCTTATCTGACTACTAATATTAGCCAAAAATTTGTTGTTAGCGGCTTATATAGCTTATTTATCAGCTTGAAGCGTATTGGAGTTGGAATTAATTGTACGAACTGATTTTATTATTAAATTTCAAACTGATTCAAGTTTAATTGGCTTATTTTCTAAATAAAACAAGTTTTTAGGAGCCCTCGCTACACCCTTCATCATAAGCTGTTGATGCACATGAAAACGAGAACTGTACCAAAAACGTGTTAATTTTTTTTTTACGACTGGTCATAGTTGTTAAATTTATTTTTGAATATTTTTGTTTAATAGCCGTTGCTTGTAGGTTTAACCCAATAAAATTAAGTGGGTCGTTTTTGAATAGAGATTTGTTGATATTTTAGAAATTCTTTGAACTGCACTGAAATTTTCTGAAATTTCTTTAGTTTTATCGTTAGCACTAATTGTATCAAGCAGGCGCAAATTAAAAGGAAGAGGGTAGGGTGGCCAAAATCTGAAATTTACCCTCGAAGATATTTTAAGAAATGTTATTTTCAATTTTGATTAACGATTTTGTGTAAAAAAGTGCGTACAACTGTAATATATACTCACTTGTTAAAAAAGGCAGGTACTGGATTTTCTCAAAATAGGCAAATTTAAAAATTGGCTATGTGTAGAATAAATAACTGTGTAAAATCGAGTTTTTTACAAGTAAAGCTTTGTCAGAGATTTATGAAAATTATTGTGTAGAACTCCTTCATTGACTATTTTCTTCTGTTTCGACTTAGTCTGCTTTGGCAACTGTCAGTTTATTTTTTCTGATTGAGCTGATATTGAAAGTACACTGCTGATAGAGGCAGGCAAATATAATGACTTGTAGTGAAAAATCAATCCTTACTTTAAAAAAAAAAAAAAAAATAAAAAAAAATTTTAAAGTTTTTACTTTCTGATAACAAAACTGGCTTGATATTGCAGTTTAATACGACAAAATCATTTACGAATTACACAAATTTTTCTATATTTTTAAAATCTATGAATTTGAAGATACACTAGTGTATTTTTTACAAGTCCATACCAAGAAATAAAAGCAAAACAAGTACATGTATAAAACAACATATTTGAGCCGTGTATACAGTGAACTCGGGATGGCGTGAACAAAGGATAACGTGAACACCCCGCTCGTGTGAACGGCCTCTTTTTTATATTGGCTACTTTGTAGCATAAAAGTTTGAAAAGCTGTGCATCGCGAACATCCGAATTCGAAAATTAATAAAAACATGATAAAATTGATGCAAATTCGTCAAAAGCAACCAAAGGTTCAAAAATGTGAATCTCGATTGTATAAAAAATTTGGGTTTTGTGAACAGCCAGTGCAAAAATAAGTTCACGTTCATCATTAAACAAATCATTATCTTGTCTTTCCAAAAGTATCTTTACAGCGGATATCACCTCACTATTGTCCTCAAATTACTTTCCCTAAGCTGTAGCTTAAGTCTAGCGAAGAGTTATTAGTCACTAGGCGCCGAATCTGGATAAAAGTGTGTGTGTTCGAAGTCTGCTACCTAAATGACAGCCTTCGCACATAACGTTTTGTATGTGGGAGTATTGTCTCGATAGAATAGGTAAAATCGCAGTCATTCCCACTTTTCTCATTCTGCTTTCTTTTAATGGCGGCACGAAATCCTTTTATTTGATCTGCATAGCAAAGCCTATAGAACTGGTTCTTTCTCCATGTACTGTATGCTAACATTACAATTCTATCTGCTGCCAAGGAGTTATAAAAAAAAAAATCGCCATAACCTTACCCGCCTAGCTTGTATCTTTGCATTTCTTCGAGGTAGCACAGTGGGGCACGATAGCCTGATTTTGTAACTCGTTCAATTTCTCAAGATATTTTAGTGGAAAATATTGACCGCTGCAACAATTCCTTACCAATTCAAAATCTCAAAAAAGAAAAAAATTATTAGAAAACGGAAAATTGGCCTTGAAAAATGTTTTCTAGAGCTTAAAATCCCTATGAAAGGCGAGGTTGATATCTAATGCCCACTTTTACAAAAATTGTACAGGTCTGCTACAGACGCGAACCGCAAAAAATGTAATTGAAATTTCACGTATATGGCCTCCTTATATTTGTTAATATGTGAACATAAAAATTAAACTTCCTTTTTAACTATTTTTAAGACAACACATTCGAAAGAAACTTAAATTATGTGAAAGCTCTGGTTCAAAACAATTGCTCAATATAATTTGTATTCAAATATTTTAATATTTAATATAAAGATAGCTAAAAATTAGAAACTAAAAACAGTTTTTTCCTCATATAAGGGGAAAAACAACAAAATACAAGGCCACACAGCTCTGTTGGAGAGCATTGTTGTAGGAGAATAGAATGCGAGAGTTAAAATTAAGAGTTAAAATAATATAGAAGAAATCATGCATACCAAGGTAAATGAAGAGGTAACGTGTGCGCCACTTTTTCTGCTCTTCTTGCGTTACTATTCTGTTGAATTACGGATTCTTGTGAAATTCGATGTATTTTTTTGATTTGATGCATCGAAATGTACATCGATATTTCAAAAAATATCGATGCATTACCGAGTAATATAAGAATTCTTCAATAACTGCGTTATGTAGTATTTAAAAAAATATCGATGCATTACCGAGTAGTAGTATTTTCACATAATTAGGAGCTACGTTATTGTTTCTAGCAGAAAAACTAACTTACATTAAACTTATTTTGATAAATCATTTTAAAGGCAATAAATCACCTTTCTATATCTATATCAACAAACCCCACCAACTTAACTCTTACCGAGCTGTGATCGTGTGAAGATGAAATTAATCGGTTGAAATTATCAAATTTCAACTTTAAGAGCAAATTTCTCAGAATTTTGCGCAATAAATGAAATTTTTTTTGACCAATTTTGTAATTTAATCAATTTGCTTTTAAATGACATAAAAAACATAAACATATCTTTAAAAATAAAAAAGTTGGCTGTACTAAAAAATTATACTTATTAGAAAATAATGATTTATAATGACATTACAATTAGTTATGCAGGAGATAATATCAAAATCCTTCATTTTCATCTACAGCAAATTTGGATTATGTTGCTTAATTTCAATCATGTATATTATTCAAAGTTAAATCCGATTTAATATTTCTTATCTAGTTATATCTAACCGTTATTTGTGATAGACATATAACTGATGTGTTAAGGGGGGACATGACATTGGCAGTTTTTTTAAATCGACTTTTTTTTTAATAATTTTGTATTTTAGTAAATATTCTTAAGGTTCTAAGAAAAAAAAGTTTCATTGGAAAATTCCTACGGGTTCAAAAGTTACAGCCGGATTAGTGCGAGCGCATTTTTAATTTTTGCGCTACCTACGTACGGCAGCTGGTATATACTTGTTTTACTTGCTACCTGACTTTTGGTGGTTGTTATTTCGTACCTACTTGAAGGGTGGGTTTTTTTTTGTGTTTTTGAATTTCTTTATATTTCTTTATATTTATAACTCATATAGTGGAATTTTTATTTTATATGGTCAGTTATTTGGCACCTTTTGCAGCGTGAAGTCATGGTTTTTTTGTGAAAAATATTGAAAAATGAAGCGTCGTTCTTTAGATCGAAAAGGCAAAAGAGGTTTTTTACACAAAATCATTACCCCAAGAAAACCTATTTCAACAGAAGAAATGGAATCTGAGGTGGAGTTCACTAGTACATCTGCTAAAAAACTTCATAATACTACAATATGCTGAAATATTTTTAGGCATTGCTGATTGCCTTGTTTCTCGAAAATGTGGTGGAAATGTAAAATTTGAATAGAAATCTTTGAATTGCTAAACAAGTGCTTGGGTGGATTCACGCAAAAGTTCAATGAAAGTTTGAATGCAAAAATTTGGCTCATTGCACCTAAGTGTATGCCAGGCAGCAACAGAATTGTTAATATTGCAAGCTGCATGGCAGTGTCTACTTACAATGACGGCGCTTATAGTTATTTGCAAAGCAAATGTTACAACTACTTGGTATCACCATAGGAGCTACAGCATTGAATTTTTCCAAAGGAAATGATGCAAATCATTTGAAATGCGCCAGATTGAAGGCATATTGCTAAACGATTGCAAAAAACTATAAGAAACAGCACAACACAAGATAACGAAGGCATACAGTACGAAGCAGGCATGGCAGATTGAAGGTAACCTTTTTTTTCTTTGTTCACAAACTTTGAACGCGTTTATCTCGAAACCATGTCTTTCGTACTGGTTGCGGCACTAGCGGGTTCTTTTTTTGACGATATTTGTTTTTTTTTTTTGTATTTTTTAAACTTGACTCGCTGTCGTATGACACGCGCTTTTTTTTCAAATTTCTTTTTTCGATTTTTTAAAGTCAATATTTTTTTCGAATAATCACACTTTCAAATTTGGAACATCACCAAAAATTGAAAAAAAATTTAAAAAAAAGCTCGTGTCATACGATAACCAATTTTGTTAAGATTTAAAAAAGTCATTTTTTTCCAGATCGGACCATTTTTGCAACTCCCAGCGCTGCAACCACGAGGCCCCGTTTTTTTCTCTGCCGCCAGTTTGGAGCTCTATAAAACCATGTTGGAGTGAAAAATATATTTTTTTTTTAATTGTTTTTCTTGTAATTTGTTCAATTCTCTACAATAATAAAAAAAAAATTTTGGAAAAATGTTTGCTTTTGACTGAGTTATGAATTTTTAAAAAAAGGTCTGTTTTCTCTACCGCGAATGTCATGTAACCCCTTAAGCAAGTTTTTGTTTCACACACAAATCACAAAATCAAAAACTAATTCCTGTATCTGTGCACTATCTTCCATTCTGTCTTCACGACAGTACCAGTTAACATTGAAATTTAGAGAATTTTGTTAAGTTTATCATAAAATTTCTAAATTTGTTTTAAAATAATATAAAAGCTTTTTGGTTAGCAAAGGGTTAAATAATAATATAATATAGAATAATTTGTATACTCGGTTATCATGTTAACTAAGCAACTGCAAATGACTTTTTTAAATGTATTAACAGCGAAAAAGAAAAAAAAAATTAAATATAAAAAATTAAGTCATTAAAAAATATATGTGGTATTTTACGATTAAAGTACACGGTCAAAAATTTTCTAGTTAATCCATTATTGTTTATATCGAAATAAAGTTTCGATATGTGCTTGTACTTTGTACTGGGTAAAGTTTCACACTTTAATGAAGTAAACACTATAATATGGTTTTGTCTGTAAATAACAGTGAAGCAAATTGAGGCAATTCGTTATACATTCTACTTCTAATTTTAAAAAGAAATAGTTGATATAACAACAACTACTATGCACAAAATATTTTTGTATGGCACATACGATAATTTCGCCCACAAGAAAATATGCATTGTAACATGCGATAAAAGATACAGTCAATTTTTGGCGTAACTATAGGGATTTCAGCTACACTATTTTACCAAGTGATGCTTTGTGGTATATAGGACAAGTTTGAATCAAAAAATCAATTTCGAAGAAATGGAACATACGAAAAATTTCGCTCAAAGAGGTCAATATGACGACACCTAAAACGTATTACAATTTAATCGACGTCAAATATTAAAAATACGTTTTATTCCCTCACAGGTCTAAACTACAAAAATTGTAATTAGTATTGTAATTGTAATTGTAAAAATATTTTCAACAGAAAAAAAATATAACAAAACCTGCGGGATTCGAATTCACTACGTTCAGGTCACTTAAAAGTAGAAATCTTATAAATACAATACATTACAACCAAATGCTGCAACCTGAGAGAATTTTTATGGTATGTATTCAATTTTGTTTCACGTTTTATTAAAATACTTTAATATTTGGAAATGTTTGAATGCTAATAAAAAGGCTATTAAAAAATACATGTTTCCAATGATTGGACTAAAAATAAGTTCAAAATTTTTGACTGTGTATCTATTTGTTTAATGTCTGATAAGCAGTAAAAATGTAAAATTAATAAAAATCAATATTGATTAAAAGCAAGTTTTAAGAGAATGACAGTTTAATAAGATTTTCTAATAAAAGCCAAATTTTCAGAGACAGAGCAGTTAGTTAAGATTGCTTGGCAAGACGTTCATTCGACAGTGAGTTTCAAGAGATTGCAAAAATGGACTTGAATTTGCATTATATGCTGCCTTTGTTAGTTTTCGTTCTGTACGGATCTCCGGCACTTACGCATCACCATCAATATTCAACTCTACCCTCTACGGACGCTGACCGTCTGCAAAATCCTAATAATGCTAAAGAAAACGAGAACGACTACTGGTATGCCAATGCAAAAGAGCATCTCAATAAAAAACTCAAACAACAGGCGCAACTAAATTGCAAACGTGCCAAGAATGTGATACTTTTTCTTGGTGATGGAATGTCCATGCAAACTGTAACCGCCACACGAGTCTTTTTGGGCGATACTGCGCATCAGTTAGCTTTTGATAAATTTCCTTATATCGGACTCTCGAAAACTTACTGTGTTGACAAACAGGTGCCCGATGCGGGCAGCAGTGCCACGGCTTTTCTCTCTGGTGTCAAGGCCAACTATGGCACAATTGGCGTTAATGCCCAGGTGCAACGATCAGATTGCGCACTGGGACAGCACAATGAACATCATACTGAAAGTATAGCCAAGTGGGCTCAAGATGCAGGTAAGTGGGCGGGTCTAGTGACAACGGCACGTGTGACGCATTCCACACCGGCGGGCGTCTATGCGCACACATCCGATCGTGACTGGGAGCATGATGGAAAAATCATAAAGTCTGGTTGTAATCCAAAAGAAGTAATTGACCTGGCACGTCAACTTGTGGAGTGGCCGGTAGGCAAGGCATTGCGTGTTATCTTGGGCGGTGGGCGACGCAGTTTTCTCAATGAAACAACGCATGATGAGGAGGGTGAGCATGGCCATCGCAGCGATGGCAGAAATTTGATTGAGGAGTGGTTGTCAGATAAACACCAAATTGATGCACATGCGGCGTATGTGTCAAATAAGCAAGAGTTGCACCAGGCTCAACATGACAAAGTCGATTATTTATTAGGCTTATTTAGCTCATCGCACTGTCCCTATCATAGTGAACTTGAACATGATGAGCTTCATAAAACGGTGCCATCGTTGAGTGAGATGACTGAAGCTGCCATTAAGCTGCTGAGTCGCAATGATGAGGGATATTTTTTGTTTGTTGAAGGCGCCAAGATTGATATGGCTCATCATGACAACAAAGCCAGAAAATCATTGGAGGAAACTGCAGAATTTTCGCGTGCTGTTGAGCTGGCACGCACTTTAACATCCGATGAGGACACACTGATTGTGGTGACTGCAGATCATGCTCAGACCATGACCATCAATGGATATCCGGTAAGTTTAAGATTCGCATTTTTATAAATTAAATTTAAATGAAGTTTGTCTGTATTTATATAAAATTTCAAAACTTTTGATGAAGTCCTTTATGATATACAGGGGGTCCTTAAGATTATAATTTTAAAAAGAGAAATTTTCAAAAATAAGACAAAAAATATACTCCACATTTCATCAGTGTTTAAGTACACTGATGGAACTAAAAATGTTTCAAATCAATTCTGAAAATGTGCATTTTGGTCGATACAGGGTCCTAAAATGAAGACATTTTTCATAAATTCATAATTAAAAATGTTTATATCTGCAAAGCAGCAATTATTTATTAATTAACTAACTTACACCCGATGCGCTTCGCGCTAATCCCCTGAAAAGTGGGCATAAAGTGAGGTCACGCCTTTATCCAATTACTTCCAACTATTGTTGTGTGTCTGTTTGTTTGATGGTACTTTAATAATTGTCCATACAGTCATGGTACTTTAAAATAAAATTATGGTACTTTAATACAGCCATTGTTTGTATATGCAGTGACTGCCGCTTGGATCAATAGATCCTACATATCAAGCGTGGTTCCACTATCAAAGCATCTACAATTTTAATGTTTTCTAAGAATGTGGCTGTAACTATAGAGTGACTACCCAACAAACAAACTGATTTACTAATGTTATCGTTTACGAATCGTCTTCTCGTACATTTCATTCATTAGTAATTATTAGTAGCGATTCATTTATAATATCGCGAGCGGAAGAAATTCCTCCTTCGTTAATAAATCGTCAAAACCGAAAAAAGCAATTCGATAACGAATCATATAAATCATAAAAAAAAAAAAAAAAAAAAAAAAAAATAATTTCAAACTGACCACGTCAAGAATTGAAACCACGTCATGGGTTCGGATATGGGTTCGAACCCCAACATGGTCAAAAAAAAAAAAATTGTTCCCCAAAAAATGTTTGTTTTGTTTTTTTTTTTTTATTTATGTATTTTTTAAAGATTTGGCTTTTCAAAAGTTCGAAATTATTTTTCTTTTATCATTTTTTGACCAACTTTTTTCGGCTTCGTTATACATTTGTCAAAACCGAAAAAAGCTATTCGTAAACGAGTTGCCAAAACTATGAAAAATCAATTCGTTAACGAGTCGCCAAAACAACAAAAAGCAATTTGTTAACGAGAACTTATTCATATGAAAATCTTGAACAAATTATAAGTGGAAATTATTTATATAAAGAATAAGCACGAAATAACATAACAGAGGAAAAAAAATTCACAAAATTTTTTCATATACAAATTTATGAAAATTTATATTTAAGTTTTTTTTTTTTCTAAAATTAAAAAAAAAACATTACGTTTAAAAACAAATATTCGCTTAAATGAAGCATTAACAATAGAAAGTTAATAAAAAACACCTTTCTTAAAAAAATTTGTATATTGAAAAGTCGGGAAAAATTGTTTTTTTGTTTCAAAACATCTTACATGGAGTTTAGCAAAGTCATGATTTCAATCGGTGCTTTCTTTAAGCATCAAGTCAACCTCTGATGAAGTCGGTATGAATTTATTCGAAAACTTTAAAAAAAACGATTCGCAAGCGATTCGTTAATGAATCACCCATCGCCACAATGTTTATTGGGTACTTCCATTTTTTGTGAACTATATATTTAAACAAAATTACCGAATTTTAGACATATACGATCAAAATCATCAGATATGTATGTATATTAGATATACATTAGGGTGTCCCAAAAGATTTTTTTTTTTTAATTCCATAGTTGCTTAGCCTTTGTTTGAAAGCTTATGGGGTAAAGTATTTTTGAGATTTTTTTCAGATTTTTTTGGAGAGGTTTAGAGGCCATGCTAATCGGGTTTTTCCTAAAAATCAGGATTTTCGGAAATTTTTCGAATTTCAACAAAAAGTTTGTCAAGCACAGACATTTTCTAAGTCCTCGGTAGAGGGACAGTACCAAATATTGGGTTGGGGAAAAATTGTTCGGCGTTTTTTTAGTAAAAATAAACAAAATTTTATTATTACACAAAAAAGATTTTTATTAATCCAAATATTCACCATTTTTTCAACTACCTTCTGCCATTTTTGGGTTAAGACCATGATTCCGAAAAACTGACTTAGGTGGTCTTCGCAGTCATCTTTTGAGGTTAATTTTTCCCCAGCAAGGGAGTGTTGAAGAGATCGGAACAAATGATACTCTGACGGTACAATGTCAGGACTGTACGGTGGATGCATCAAAACTTCTCAGTTATATTCAAGTTTTTGTCTTGCGTTGTCGTGATGAAACACAACACCTTTTCTGTTGATTAATTGCTGGCAGTAAAGATTCAAATCAATCGTTTGTCCAGCCCATAATGGAACCCTTATAGTCCCACCAAACGCACAGCATCACCTTCCTTGTCTTTAATCCCGGCTTTGACACCGTTCTTGGAGCCTCACCTCATTTCGACAAAGACCGTTTTCGAACAATATTATCGTAGGTGATCCACTTTTCATCACTTGTTATCATACTTTTCAAAAATGTCTCTATGTATTTTCGTTTTAGTAGCGAATCGCAGATAGAAATTCGGTCCATTACATTTTTTGCACTAAGTTCATGAGGCACCCAAACATCAAGCTTTTTTATAAAACGGCTTTTTTATAAAACGGCTTCAAATGGCTTAAAACTATTTTGTGGTCAATCTTCAGTTTATTAGCGATGTCGTGGCTGCTCTCATGATGATTTTCTTGAACCTTGACCATTATCTTATCGGTTTTTTCGGTGATGGGTCGACCAGAGCGAGGAGCATCTTTGACTTCAAAATTTCCAGAACGAAATCGAGCAAACCATTTCCTGGCAGTTGATTGGGATAGAGTACCTTCACCATTAACGTCACAAATATTTTCACATGCCTGTGACGCATTTTTCCCTTTGTCGTAGTAAAATTGTAAAATATAATGTATTTTTTCTGAAATTTCACTCATCTTTGCTTTGCAATTGTTTTTAACACGATGCACCAATATCAGTAAAATGATCACAAATAATCAGCTGATTTGCCTTCTCTTAAGAGAAAAAAAAAGCTGATGCAGCTTCCCGTTTCAATGTTATGACACTTTGAAATTAAGCGATCTCGAAAACGCCGAATACTTTTTCACCAACCCAATAGTGAGAAACTCCATTCTGAATTTCAATGTTCTGTGATTATTACTTCCAAAGCTATTCGATAGATATTTACTGAAATAAAGAATTAAAACTAAATTGACTCGCCCCCTTGTCTAATCCCAACATAAGAATATATGTTCAAAATTTGATTGAAGTCGGACAAGCAGTGTATAAGGGACTCGAATAAAATTAAAGTTCCACGTTCCCAACGTATAACTATAACGTAAATTTTGATTTTTCATATAATTTGTATTACTCCCAAATAAAGTTCTTGTGCATCTTAGTTGCCACGAGTGCGTTTTCGCAGCCTGCTACCCCCAGATGAACGGAAAAGCGGAAATATTTTTTGAAAATTTTAGACCCATTTTTGGGAACATAAAACCTAGCCTTAATAAGGGGTTCGACGTGAAAAAAATTCTTTTTTTTTTGTCTTGATCAGAAATGGGTTAAAGAGCCTGCTTCAGAATGACTAAAAGAAGGGGTTGACCAAAACTATTGAGAAAAAATATTTATTTTTCTTATCTCTTTTTCTTATATATCTTTGATTTTATGATATTTTACCTTTATGTGTTAAATCAAATTACAGATTAACAATATCAAGTATCAAGGGTCAAAAATTAAATCAAAATCATTGGGAAAAATTTCAAAATTGGGGTTGCAACCATTCTGTTGGGGTATAGTAGATTAAGGTGGGTCAAAAAAAAAAAAAAACACTTTTCCGACACTCATATTCTGGGAGCTGGATTCAAGTAGATCTTAAATCCAAAAGGATATCGATATCGGTGGAACCGTTTGCCAACGGTTTTGATTTAAAGTAATCACTTTTTCGTCAAAAATCAATGGTTTTTTCGCCGTAAGTTTTTATCAATCTGAAATAACTACTCAAAAGTGGAGTGCAACTGAAAGGTATCTAGAACCTCAAAGTTGTGAATAGAAAGATTGTTAGATTCGAGCATTTTTTTAGTACAATAGTGTTCAGAGTTTGGTCAAAATTTTGGGTATTTTTCACAAAAAGCACTATAAATCCGCTATTTTCACGTAAATTTTAGAAAATTTAGTATTGTTTTAAAAGATGTGATGTAATATTGCGAAATAAAAAAAAAAAATTCAAAATAGTGGAATTTATTTTTTAATTAATTTTCATTGACAAGTATTTTTGAAAGAGTATTTTTCACAAAAATCGCTATAAATCCGCGATATTTTGAGTAAATTTTAGAAAATTTAGCATTTTTTAAATGGATTGACTCTGAAGAGGCTTCATTCTTACGCACCAAGTAGAGAAGTTATATTGTGTTATTTCTGATTGATAAAAACTTACGGCAAAAACCGTTGATTTTTGGCGAAAAAGTGATTTTTTTTTTTTTTTAAATCAAAACCGCTGGTAGACGGTTCCACCGATTTTGACATACTTTCGGATTTAAGATCATCTTGAATATAGAATTCAGAATATGATTGTCGAAAAAATTTTTTTTTGGCCCCGAACAAAACGATTCACCTTACTGTAGATGCTTTATAATACAGTAAATGGTGTTCCTTTCAACTGAGATGTAAGATAGTTCATGCAAAGTCACATTTACAGTATTCTTGTTTATAAATTATTTATCCGTTTAAAGTTCGATATTATTAAATTTAATAGATATTCCCAATATTTGTCAATAGCATAAATAGCTTGTTATATTAATATTGCGTTGTTAAAAAACACAACACTTATTTTGTATTATGACCTAAACCACATTTTAAACTACTGTATTTTGTTAAAATTTTTCTTAAAGAAATTTTGAAAATGTTGTAATTTAAACTATGTATTTATGTATGTGCCAAAATTTATCTTAAATTCATGTGTTTTTGAAAAATCGTTTAATTAAAACCAAAAATTGTTTGCTATATCTTTTTCAATTTCTATCACAGAAACGTAGCGACGACATTCTTGGCTTAGGCTCTGACAAGGGCCTCGATGGTCTACCCTATACAATATTATCCTATGCCAATGGGCCTGGCTATGATAATACTTATGCAGCCAAAAAAGGACGCAAAGATTGGAGTAAAGAAAATTTCAAAGATTCTAAGCTAAAATATATGGCTACAGTGCCACTAGAGATGGGAACACACGGAGGTGATGATGTTGGAATATTTGCTTCCGGACCCTTTGCGCACTACTTTAGTGGAAATTACGAGCAATCGTATATACCGCTACTCATGGCGAAAGCAGCAGCTATTGGACCATACGCAAAGCAGGACAAGAAGAAAGCATGAATATTTTTCGTACTTTCGAAACTAAAGCCAATTTATTGTTATTGATTTCGAGCCTAAGATATTTAATATTATTATTTACAAATTAAGCCTAAATGCAGGCAATAAACTTCATTGTGCTTAAAAATCTACAAAGAATTTTATTAAATAAATTAAATTAATTTTTGTGAAAGCATGCTATCATACATAAATTGGGTTTTCTGATATAAAAATTCCATTCAAAAAAACGTGCAGAAAATTTTATTTTTGCTACAAGCAATACAAAAACATGTCAGCAAAAGCGGGTGACAAACAGCATGAAAAAAATATAAAAAGGGCAAAAGCAACAATAAATATATAAATGTAATAATAATAAAATCAAAAAAGTTATCAAACTAACCCCTAAAGCAACATTAGCTGGTTAGAAACACGAACTCTAAAGTTGTGTTGTAATGATAATAATAAAATAGAAAAAATATATATAAAAAAGACAAAAAAAACAAAATAACAATGACAACAAACAAAAAAGAAACCAAAAAAAAAAAAAAAAAACAATCGACTACAATATGACAAGCACAGTCATTATCCTCTGAAAGTGATATTTTGCAAAAAAAGTACCTAAAACAACAGCAAAGAGAGAAACATTAAAAGTAGCACTCTACAAATTGTTGTTAGCTGGGTAGAATTTTATTTATGAGATTCGCTTGATTGAGTTGAACAGTTTTCTTTAGATGGGTTGGTTTGTCTGTGTTTACTTGGCAGCTTGTTGGGATGTGGGACTTAGCTGTTTAATCCTATGCTTGCTTTTGTCTTTTTTGTTTATGTTTTAATTAAAAAAAAAAATTTGTTTGACTTTTACGGGTTCAAGCGGAATGCTTTAAGTTTGGATCTTTTTGCTTTTAAAACAAAGGATTTCAAGCATTAAATTGTCTGTATAAATAATTGTGGAAGATATAATTTCAAAGAAATGATGGCTCATTGTTTTAAATATTTATATCTTTATCTTTTGGTTATATAGAAATTTTGTTTTATTTAGTAAACTTTTATTTATGCAGGTATTGATTTTAAAAGTTTTGTACTGTATTTACGGCATAGGCCTTAAAACTTTTTGCCTCCACCTTTTCCCCAATTTTTATTTTTTCATTTTCTGAACCTCTGCTTTTATGTTTTTTCCCCCTTGTTTTCATTTCCAAGTTGCTAGTCATGACTGTCTATTACATAGCTATACAACCTTCATTTTAATCATTTATCCATCGATTTGTGCAAAACAAAAAAAAAAATTAATTCTTCGTCATGCTTGAACTTTGCTACAAATATTTTGTTTGCCAAACTTTCGTGATATCTATGAATATTAAATATCACGATATATTTAATACACATACTTATAGGTTTCTATTAAATTATACGCTAAGTTATGTAATCTGTGGGGGGAGGGGGGGGGGGGCGGTGTAAGTTCGGTAGGTAAAATAGAAAAATAAAAAAAAAGTAAACATGAAATAAAATAAATGCAATATTAATATTTAGCTTATTTCAAATTGCACAGAAGCTCTGTAGAAAAACACTCTACTTTACTTAGAAACAAAATAAAATTTCTATATGATATAAGCTCAATTATGAAAGTGCATAATGAAAAACACAAAAACCAGATAAGCGCTGCTCTATTATTTGAAAAGAAATCATTGCAAAGTAAGAAAATTGGCGTGAAAAATGAAAGAAATTTTTTTTTTCTCATTCACGCCCTAATGCGATATAAAATAAGCACACAATTTTTACGCTATGCTTGATTGATTTATTAATTAAATGCATATTTGAAGTTAAGAAAAAATAATGTTTATCATAATATTTGTTAGACTTATGGCGAAAACATGATAAGCCAAATCATTGAAAAATTTCAGTTTTAACTTAAGTACTACTTTAACAATCAATATCAACACAAACTGAAAATTTTGCGACTATTTCCCGAATATAGTCATAATAGAGTCCTTATAGTCATAATAGTTCAATCCTGTCTTTCAAAACTTTTAAATCTGATATTTAAATTTTTGAAGTAAAAACTTTTTATTTCAGAGAGCATAACGTAACATAGCTAAAGATATTACGACTTGATATTGTATATCGCTACCTTAATATAGAAAGGCTCTAACTCAATTGTTTTTACATTATAAAAGAAGAAAAACTTGATAAAAAACAAAGTTCTTCAAATTCAGCAGTAAAAAAAATGGTAACATCATTATATCACTTATAGTTTTTACTGAGAAAATCCGTTTACAAAAAATTCGAAACTACGGAACTTTATTTTTTTAAAGCTTTTTCCTTTTTATGTTGAGTTAGGACCTTTTGAGATAGGGCTTTTCTGTATTAAGGTAGCGATATGCACAATAAACCGTTTCTCAACTCATTCTCTCTCATTCATAAACAAAACAAAAGTCACAAAGTAAACAAAGTCGCAAAGCACAAAAAATTGCATGATAAAAAAAGACGCAAGGCGAAAAATGTAGCAACCCAGCAAACCATAGTTGACAACTTTGACGAAATTCCGACTAATTCGTAACTATTTCGAGCTGTCTTAAAGAAATCGTTACAATTTCGTTATCGGAACAGTTTCACTTTTTAAACGAATTTATACAGAATTTCGTTATGAGACTGTTTGTACGACATATTGAAATACAGAGTAAACTTTCGAACTGTCTGAAATCTGTTCGAAATCGTAACATTTTCGTAACATTTCGTTAAGACTCGTTACGTAATCGTTACGATATTTCGTTACGAAGTCGTGTCAACAGCTTCATAAGATATTCTTTAAGATTTCGTAACAAAATCGGATTCCGAATTTGGAAAAATTGCGAAATGTTTGTTACGATTTCGTTAAGAATATTTCGAAATCTTTCCGATTTCTAAATCAGATTTCGTTGCGAATTCGTAATAATAACAAAAACAATAATAACACATGAACTCCTGTGCACAAGCTTAGTAGTCTGAACACATTGGACGTTACAGCATTATTACGATACGTGGTTAAAATAGTGCATTAATGTATGAGCAAATTTACATAAATGCTTGGCAAAAATTTTTTGGTTTTTGGTCTGATTTTAACGAAATTTTTTTCAAAATGTCCAATCTATCAAATAAAATATAAAATTTGAAAATATTCCTTGGAAGCTATCGCCACGCACCCATTCATTACAATTTTTACAACTTTCTCATAATCTTCAGATGTTGAAGCTACAATTCTGCTTATTCCATTGAAGTAACCAGTTCAACACAACATTTCATCTAAAGTTTGTGAAAAGTTTTTTCAAATCGACAAAAATTATTTATGTTAACTCCCGAGCAACGGCGGGTATTCAGCTAGTAAGTGTATAAAAACAAAATGACTGGTAGAAAATTTTGAAAAATCGGAGAGAAGACAATTTTCAAATTTTGAAACCATAAAATCCAAAAGAAATAAGACAACACGAACAAAAACAACAGATAGATATATTTTTAAAAAAAGAATAGTCCAATGTTAAAAAGGTTCGAGAAAGTTCTGTCACGCAAATTATAATTTTTTAAAAAACCTAAATGCTTATATTGATATTTTTTAATGGAAAACATGCGTGTTATCTTAATTATAAATAATATCATGATACAAAAAATTAAGTGATACACAACATTTGACAAACACATTTAGTCCAAAGTCAATTACAATAGGAATGTACATTGTTAAGCACGAAACTTGATTCGTATTTTTCGGAAGTGCGTTTTCGAACTTTAAGTGAAATTTCTAATACATAAAAAATTTAGCATTACACTCAAAGTTTGCAAAAATTTGTTATACTTAAGGTCAACGGTTCTGAATATATCACAAAATATTTAATGTTTCTGCAAAACAAAAACCGAATAAATGCAAACCACGCCAACGGTAAGGACAGCACTCCTAAATATAATATGTAACAACTATCTTATTAATTATTCTGCCAATAAAACCGCTTCTAGCATCTTGGGCATAATTTATTTACTTATCGCAAACTTAACGCTACCACCATTAGGCATATTTAAATCAACACGCACAGATACTAGCTACACACTAATTTAATTAAACCTCTTCAGGTCGGTCGTCGGTTGTCTTTTGAGAAATCAGAACTTTAACTAATAAGCCAATTTATTTATTTTACATACTTTGTAAACAACATTTAATTAAAGTGCACTAAAATTGCTGAATGCGAGAAATTTTCTAAAAACAACAGCAAAAACAAAATAATAACGTAATATAAACGCACACACAGAGAGGACAAAAAGAAATGTCGAACTTAACGAAGCAGATCCTGAAGGCAAAAACCAGATACCATACTATAATGATGGCCAGGATGTCCCATTTTAAATGTCATAAGAAAACTACATACATAGATATAGATATGCATATAGTTATGTACGTGTTTATGTTTGTTTTTGATTCACTATAATAAACAACATAACTGCAACATAGTTTTGATGCTTTTCTTTTGCCGGTTACCATCGCAAAAAGGTCAACTCAGATACTTACCAAAATGTTAGGGTTTTGAGAAAATAAATAGAAGACTTATAGAACCGTTTTCATACTTCATGGTGACTTAATAAAAAAAATAAAAAAAAAAATTTTACAATATAAGCTTTTATTTAGAACCAAAACTTGAACAAAAAAGAAAAAATAAATTTCATTGACATTTGTCATATATGTATATAGTAGGTAAATTCTAGATTCAGAAGAACCTCTCCCTTGGTTACTCATCATCATAGTAAAAGCGTACGTAAATAGGTAAGTTCTAGGGACGCATATAAATTTAGAAATTTTAAAAATGGAAAATATACAAGTTTACTACACAATATCAGTGGAATTGAATCTTTTAGTAGGCTTATCTGCATATAAACCGCGATCCATTACTTACTTCACAATATCAGTGCCTTAAGCTTTCAAAATTTAAATGTATTTTACATTTTGAAAGTTTCTAAATTTACATACATCCCTAGAACTTACCTATTTACGTACGCTTTTATTATGATGATGGGTAACCAAGGGAGAGGTTCTTCTGAATCTAGAATATACCTACTATATACTTACTTACTTACTTCGATGGCCGTGACAACCCGTGTCCGGATTTCGACCGACCTCATCAGCTCTCGCCAGGCGCCTCTGCTTTGCGCGCGCCTTCTCCAATCGGATACACCAAGCGCGGTTAGGGCTTCCTCAGCCTGGTCCATCCATCGGAGGCATGGTCTCCCTCGTCGTCGTTGACCAGCGACCCTCGCCTCGAGCACCTTTTTCGCTGGAGCTTCGTCGTCCATACGATGGACATGACCCAGCCAGCGCAGTCGCTGCACAGTTATACGCCGAACTACGTCAATGTCTCCGTAGAGCTCATACAGCTCGTGGTTCATTCGGATGCGATAGTCATCGCCGACTCGAACAGGACCGAAGATTTTGCGAAGAACTTTTCTCTCGAACACCCCCAGAGCGGCTGCGTCAGTTTGCGAAACTACCCATGCCTCAGCGCCATAAAGCAGCACAGGTAGAACGAGCGTCTTGTAGAGTGTTAGTTTTGTCGATCGAGAGAGGGCTCTGGAACTTAGTTGCTTACTGAGCCCGTAGTAGCACCTATTAGCAATTATTGTTCTTCGCTTTATCTCCAGGCTGATTTCGTTGTTAGTATTAATGGCGGTGCCAAGGTATACAAACTCCTTGACTACTTCAAAGTTATAGCTGCCGGATGAAACGTGGGAGTCTAAACGCCGCGCTCCCTTGTTTGTAGACAGCATATACTTTGTTTTACCCTCATTTATCGTCAAACCCACTTTGGCTGATTCCTTTTCGATAGCGGCGAAAGCAGCGGTAACATCTCTCTTGGTTCTGCCAACAATATCAATATGATCAGCGTACGCAAGGAGCTGGACACCTTTATAGAAAATGGTGCCATTACGATGCACACCGGCCTTTCGTACGATCCCCTCCATGATGATGTTGAAGAGATCGCAAGACAGTGGATCGCCTTGCCTGAAACCTCTTTCGGTATTGAAGGTTTCGGAGAGGTCATTTCCTACCTTGACGGAGCTGCGTGTGTTGCTCAACGTCATTCTGCAAAGTCTAATCAACTTTGCAGGTATACCGAACTCAGACATTGTTGCGTATAGGCAGTCCCTTCTCGGGCTATCGAACGCAGCTTTAAAATCGACAAAGAGATGGTGTGTGTCAATTTGATTTTCGTGGGTTTTCTCCAGGATTTGTCGTAGCGTGAAAATCTGGTCTATGGTGGACTTACCAGGTCGAAAGCCACACTGATAAGGTCCAATCAGTGTTTTTGTAATCGGCTTTAATCTTTCACACAGTACGCTTGAGAGAACCTTATATGCGATGGAAATAAGACTGATACCTCTATAACTAGCGCAGATTGTAGGGTCTCCTTTCTTAAGTATAGGGCACAGTACACTGAGGATCCAATCGTCGGGCATGCTTTCTGCTAGCCATATTTTGCTGATGAGCTGATGCATGCGCCTTATCAATTCATCGCCGCCGGTTTTAAACAATTCAGCTGACAGGCCGTCAGCACCCGCTGCTTTATTGTTTTTGAGTCGTTGGATAGCAACTCGAACCTCTTCATGGCTAGGTGGTGATACTTCCACTCCGTCATCGTCGATTGGTGGCACTGCACTGCGCTCTCGATGGGCGGCATTGGTGGAATCGTCGCCAGTAAGTAAATTGGAGAAGTGCTGTCTCCACAATCTAAGCACACACTGTGTATCCGTATTCAGATCTCCATTTTCGTCTCTGCAAGTGGATGCTCCGGGCTTGAAACCTTGGGTTAGACGCTTAACCTGTTGATAGAATTTTCGTGCATCCTTCTTGCCCTGGTATACCTCTAGTTCCTCACGCTCACGCTTTTCTTGCTCTCTTTTCTTGCGTCTGAAAAGGCGCCTCTCTTCCTTCCTCTTTTCGCGGTAGTTTTCTCGCACGGCTCGCGTTGCAGCTGACTGCAGCGTTGTTCTGTATGCGGCGTTTTTTACTGCAGTCGCGATGCGACACTCCTGATCGCACCATTGGTTCCGAGGTTGCGGGCGCCGGAAACCAATGACTTCTTCAGGGACAGCGCGCATGGAGTGGGATATATGCGCCCAAAGTCCACCGGCGTCGTCGAGTCCAGAGGTTGGTTGGTTGAGCTTAACCGAGAGTTGAGCGGAGTAGGCTTCGGCAGTCCGTTGTAATTGCAGCTTAGCGACATCTAGCTTTCGTTGCATTCCTGTGCGTATGTTCTTCGCATTGCATAATCGCATGCGGATCTTGGCTGCAACAAGATAATGGTCGGAGTCAATGTTGACCCCCCGAAATGTACGCACATCTAGAACACTAGAGGCATGCCTTCCGTCGATTACAATATGATCAATTTGGTTTCGCGTTTTTTGATCAGGGGACAGCCAGGTGGCCTTGTGGATGTCGAGGTGCTTAAATCTGGTGCTACTAACTACCCTGTTTCGTGCCGCGGCGAAGTCGATCAGTCTTAGACCGTTGTTTGTGGAGGTCTCGTGAAGACTGAACTGACTGACAGTGGGGCCAAAGATGCCTTCCCTTCCGACTTTCGCATTAAAATCGCCGAGGACTATTTTCACGTCATGAACCGGAAGGTGGTCATATACGTCCTCAAGACTAGCGTAGAAAGCGTCCTTGACGGCTTCGTCCTTTTCCTCCGTCGGGGCGTGCGCGCAAATAAGGCTTATGTAGAAAAATTTTGCCTTGATGCGGATCGTGGCCAATCTTTCGTTCACAGGTGTGAACCGGGAAACAAGGTGGCGTAGTTTCCGGCTAACAACGAATCCACATCCGAATTCGCGCTTCTCCGCATGGCAGCTGTAGTAGATATCGCAGTGTGCTTGTTTAGAGCAGCCTTGCCCTTTCCATCGCATTTCCTGGATGGCGGTGATGTCAGCCTTTATCGTTTTGAGGGCTTCCGCCAGTTGGATAATGGCACCTTCCCTATAAAGGGTTCGGACATTCCAGGTGCATATCCGTAAATCATTGTCCGTTTTTCGTTTGCGGTGGTCGTCAACGTAATTGGGGTTCTTATCCGAGGCTGGTTTAGTTTTCATTGGGCAGTAGTAATGTGGCGGGACCCAAACCCTGCGCACATTCCATGTTTAAGGTCCATGGATCGACCCGCCGCTCAAATTAGCCGTCAAACTGACGGATGCCAGTTTGCCGTTGCCCAGGGAACACCACTTGGAGGTTTGAGTCGACTTGAGACGATTTCGACATGGATAATGCTGGCCTCGCCAGGTTGAGGCGGTCAGACACGTTGCCATGTGAAGGTTCGCCCCCTGTTCCCTACCTACTATATACATATATAACAAATGTCAATGAAATTTATTTTTTCTTTTTAGTTCACGTTTTGGTTTTAAATAAAAGCTTATTTTTTAAAAAATTTTTTTTTATATATATTTTTTTAAATATATATATATATATATATATATATATATATATATATATATTATAATATATATTATATATATTATAATTAAATATAATAACCATGTTATTTCATCAAATATTATTAACTTTAGGCAATCAGTCATAGTTTTCAATTGGTTATTTTAAAGTTGTTAAAACAATAGTTTAAATATAACTAATTTAATAAGTAGTTGGAAATATATGCAGACGAAAGTCAATTGACTTTATCAACTAATTTAAAAGTAGTTGATAAAGTAGTTTTTTGTCAACCACAATTAGTTGAAATTCTGACTTTTTTCCATGGAACGAACTAACTTATTTTGTATGGTGATGTCCGCTAAATAAGTCAATTGACTGTCGTCTGCATATATTTTCAACTACTTGTTAAATTAGTTACATTTAAATTATTTTTTTAATTGCTTTTAAATAACCAATTGAAAACTATTACTTATGGCCTAAAGTTAATAATATTTGATGAAATAACATGGTTAAATATATATAAACTTGTAATCTAATAAAAATTTGCAATTACAACATGTCAACATCAGAGTAGTTGCCGCCTTAATATAATTAAAAGTAGTTCATATACTGGTTTATTTTAAATTAATTTTTTAATTAGTTGTTTTTAAAAACAAGTTAGTTTGTTCCTATAGGGTCACTTTGAGTAGAATGCAAATGTGTGAGAAAATGAAACAGTAATGAAATGAAGTAAATGAAATGAAACGTGAAACAGTAAGATTTAATTATAATTTCTATATTATCTAAGGCTGGAGGTATGATTTTCAAGGCAAGTTATACTGTGTTGATTCCAATTTGCAGCTAGTCTACATCGAAGCTAGACTGACTACTATTCTGTAATGATTTGTATTTCTAGAAAATTTGACACATTATAATTTATTCAACAACACAGTTGTTCAAACAAAACTTTGACAGACGGCAATGTGCACATTAAAGATGCATTCAAAATGCTAATAAGTTTGTCTGGAATGTTAGTGCAGAGAATTTTCTTGGAAATTCAAAATAAATAAACCACAATGTACTTAATTTATTTATAGTCAACTTTTTTAGAAATCTCTTTTAGAAGTTTCATTTTAAAGTGCTGAAAACATTTGTAAAAACACTTCTAAAAAATAAACACTTAATTATTTCTAAGAACTCTGCAGCTCATCTATCCATAAAATGGTATATAGAATACTTACTAACAAATGCCATGTAATTGTGTTTTTGTGATATATGTTTATTAATGAATTTACTTTAAACCGTACACTCAAAAAATTGTGGTAGGTGAATTTGACTCAAAACTTTTGTAAATTTCAACAAAACGATTATTCAAATTGAATAAATTTCATTCAAGTTTTATTCATGTCGAAGATAGATTTGTATAGTAACAAAATATCTGTATATTAACTAAACTCTGGTAGGTGAACTTAACGAAAATTGTTTGTTACTAAAAAAACGAAAATTTAATTGAATTTGAATAAATATCATTAAAATTTTATTCTCATTGCAAAAAAATTTGTGAAAATAACAAAAATTCTTCAAATACCAATAATTTAAAAAAAAAAACTAGTTAGAAATGGAGCTTCAGCAGGGTAACGAAGCTTAATTATTTGCTAAACGATATTTGCTGAATTTCATTTAATATTTTCTGAATATCAATTGATCTTTTCTGAATTTTAATTGGAATTTCTGTTTCTAAATTTCAATGGATCTTTTCTGAATATCAATTGATATTTTCTAAATTTCGAAAAAAATTCTGTATTTCAGATGCTATTTTCTGAATTTAAAATAGAATTTCTGAAATTCAGTTCATCTTTTTTGAATTTCAAATGGAGTTCTAGATTTAATTTAATATTTTCTGAATTTCGAATGAAATTTCTGAATTTCAAATAGAAATTTTTGCATATCAAATAATATTTTCTGAATAACAATTGAAAATGGTGTAGATTGTAGACTGCCAAGAATAGTGTAGAAGGATATCTATTAAAATTAAAGTGACACGCCTCTTTGTCTAATCCGGCTTACTTTTAAATTTTGTTGAGGTTGGGCAAACGATGTTTCTAGACTACGGACTGTACATTATTAAAAAAAAAAAAAAATATTTGCAAAATTTGGTTGAAGTTGGACAAACTGTGTGGAAGGAAATCTATTAAGATTAAAGTGTCGCTTTCGCTATTTAAGCCGCCTCGATTTCTAGGCTTAAAACTGCTCATTATACCAAAGAAAATATATGTTCAAAATTTGGTTAAAGTAGAACAAACGGTATATCAGCAGGTGGGTTACATACAGCATGACGATATTTAGCTTTATATATTAAATGGACGGTCGAAGTAGCGGTGGCAACATTCATATATATAGTGCCCGCCACTTGGACTCATAGCACCTATGCACAAAGTTTTACTTTGAAAACATATGCAAATCAAAAAGTATAATTATTTCTGAAAAGTGGGCGTAGCTATAGTGCGTCCACGCCTATTTGTGACCAGTGCCCTATTTGACCAACTTACAAATAAGTGAATTGTAAGTAAAATTCTCACAAAATTGCAAAAGATTCGTTAAGTTTAGTGTACAAGAGAAATGGCCAAATTTTCCAGGCCTTCCGCTCTCCTTGCTTTAAAGAGGCCTCCTATAAGCACTCCTTTAGAATGGCTTAAAGAAGAGGTTTTATAATTTTTTATATTTATTTGTTTATTTCTTTTTATGTATACCTACCTATTTATTCTGTGATTTTATTTTATTTTACATATTTTTGTCAGATAAGAATATTTCTAAGTGATGACGTTGATTATTATTCAGCATTTTTAAACTAATATATTTTTAACTTATAACGAAAAAGTAATCCTGAATTATAAGCAGAAGTAGTTTTTGTAGGAAAAAAAAGAAATTGTTGTACTGCCCTGGGTAGCGAAATATTAGGCCTCATAGAAGCGCTCGCAGAAGCAGCGAGGAAGTCATGTGTCTTACCGCCAAAAGTAGCATTATATGCCTATTGGGAAGATCTTAGTCTAATACAACCAAAATCGTCTGAAATATAGCATTCTTGTATTAATTTATGATCGGTAAAATGGGGGTGTGGCAACATTTCCGTTTGGATTTTTAGGGTTTTCTTAATGTACGCAGAATAGGATGACTGAGAGGAACACAACCAAAAAATATCGAAGCAAATCTAATTCTCCGTTGATCTTGAATTCTGATTTATCGAAATCCTGACATGATGGCATGATTTAAATGCCCAAATACGTAATCAGAACCTTTGATTAAATCAAAAATTTGAATCAGTTTCTTTTATCAATTCCAGTCAATGCAAACCTTTTCACTCATTTTCAGAATTTTTACAGTTACACTCTTTGTAGTAAAAGCTTCATCTTAATTCCAGACTTTAAGATAACATCGAATGCTTGAAATACAATTAAGTAAAAAAATAGTTAAACTGAAATTCCCTTGTGAGCTTATTTAAAATTTTCAGCTGCTTAATTAATTACGTATTCCACTAACTTGCAAAAAAAAAGCTTTTTTTATTTCGTAATTGTTTTCATTCTTTCCATGCACGTGGGCAATTTTAATGAGAACACGACCGTATTCCATCATTAGTTAAGTAAACAACAAGCAGACCAACTCATGCAGAATTTCTGACTAACTTAGCAAATTTTTAGTGGATAGCTCTTTTTGGTATTTTCTTAATTTTACAATGAAATTCTTTAAATAAAGCTGCACACTAACAGAAGAAAAAAACATTAGACACGTGGTTATACGGATGAACAAAAAAAAAAAAAACACAAAAAAATATTAAAAAAAAACACATTTCAATCTACACGAACCAATTAAGGACTGTGCTGATCGCCTTAAACCATAGCTGAAAGACTAAATGAATAGCTCTAAGTTGCAGTTTTGTGAGCACTAAAATGCTTTCCTTAGCACTAAATTTCAATTATATTATTTGCCTTAATATTTTTTAATCCTTTTTTTTTTAAATCTACATTTTAACATTTTAATTAGCAGCTTAACTTTTGTGTGCTTAAATCGCTGTATACGCTGAGCGTTCCAAAGTAAAGAACTTCTATGAGAGAGGCATAAGTAGCTTTAAGCTTATACAAATTAATTGTTGACGTTAGCTTAACCGCGCTTTAAATATACTCAAAATTATGTATTCTTAGTGAATGACAATTATTATCCTTGTAAAGAAAAATATCTCAAATCAATCAAAATATATTTTAAATTGCGTGCATTAGTTTTAAGATTAGTATGAAACATCACAACATAAAATTAAATTAAACAAATATTGACAATATTAAAGGCCAATATAGTAGTTTTGTTTATTTTGATTCAGATCTTACCGGATGCGAATGAAAATTTTACCAAAATAGCGAAAAAATGTAGACACTAAGGGCCAGTTTCTCAGTACGAGTTTAAGGTCTAGTCAAATTAAACCGAGCTTAACTCAGGTTAGGCAAAAAAGGAACACATCACAAGATAGTTTTAGTGAATTTAATTTCTACGAATCCAAAAATATCTAGTTAAACCTAGTTTAAACGCCCAATTTTGGTGAGTTAAGCTCGGTTAAATTTGACTAAAGTTTAAACTCGTACTGAAAAACTGGACCTAAATGTATAAAAATTAACAGTACATAACTATGCAAATTTTTTATGCGTTATAACCATGCTAGTCGATACGACCAACACGCTTTAAAGTCTTTGTTTTAGTACAGTAGAAACTCGGTTCTCCTAATATCGATTATCCGAATATTCGATTATCCGTACTTATTCTTTGCGTCTTTAATTACTGATTTAGAATTGATTTCACGGCGCAACGAGACATATTACAACGAGCTTATTCCAGCCTCCAACGTGTAGGTACTCCCGCTCTCATTTACTTACGCGAAAGTGTTTGTTATTGTATAATTTTATTTGATAGCGTTCCACTGATAGCTTGTTTTCATTTTTGTTTACGTTTTGCGTTAGAAATCGATTATACAGATTTTCGATTACATGGAACTTCCCTGGTTTTATTTGACTCTGATAATCGAGATTCTACTGTATTTATGTATATGAAATATATGCATCCAAGTTCTTTGCAAGTTATGCGGTCCTGTTCGAGTCGGTGATGACTATCGCATCCCAATGAACCACAAGCTGTATGAGCTCTACGAAGACATTGACGTAGTTCGGCGTATAACTGTGCAGCGACGACATCGTATGGACGACGAAGCTCCAGCGAAAAAGGTGCTAGAGGCGAGGGTCGTTGGTCAACGAAGACGAGGGAGACCATGCCTGCAATGGATGGACCAGTCCGAGGAAGCCCTAACCGCACTTGGTGTATCTGATTGGAAAAGGCGCGCGCAAAGCAGAGGCGCCTGGCGAGAGCTGATGAGGTCAGCCAAAAACCCGAACACGGGTTGTTATAGCCACCTAAGTAAGTAAGATATATATGCATATTTTCAAATTTTTAGTGCATATTATTATATTTTAAATGCATATATATGTGCATGTTTTTTGATTTTTTAGTGCATTAAAGTCCGCATCCTGTCCTCTCGCTAGAGGGCACTATAACATAAACTTTTCAAAAGTGAAGCAAGATATCGAAGCATTTTATAGCGAAAACTATTCAAAGCTTTTTGGTGAGAGAACAAAGTATTTTCAAGCAAAATATTTCCAACAACAGATATGAAGTTTTAATTGGACAGAACGAATATGCGATGAAAAAAAATTAGAGGTTTCCATTTAAAAAATCAAAGTTTACCTTGATTTGTCTCACCCTGAATATTTGTTGAGAAAAATGGCAATATTTGTTTTTGTATGCTACAATAATAAAAATATGCAATGAAATCATTCCGATATAGCGAGAAATTTTATCTGTAATACTTTTCTTTCTGCACTTTCTTAATATTTTGAGGGTGTATGAAGACTTTTGTACCTGACTGTACGTGTGCATACGTGTGCATTACTGATTATGCTCTCTCTCTCTCTCTCTCTCTCTCTCTCTCTCTCTCTCTCTCTCTCTCAATCTCTCAGTCTCAAGTCTCTGCTTAGTAATATTTTGGTGGTCGACTCTCAGTCATGCATCTACCTTCTCCTTATTATATCATGCTACATTATTTTATTCTATCATGTATAGATCAATAAAAACACAATGGCCACATTCAGCGGAGTCAACATTTGGCAACAGTTGTAATTTTTGCTGAGCCGTACGATTATTTGAGTGTTCATTAAAACTAATCAGGTAGCTGACGCCATTTCTTCGAGCGAAAAAATTATATGCTACATGAATACAACTGTTAAGTGCTTTAACATTTAAGTGCTTTAACCTTTAACTGGTACACCAAAAATGTAGTTGCGAGTTTATGTTTTTTTTTCAAAGAACGCCTTAAACAACAGCACGACTGATCAATGCGAAAGCATGCACACACCTGAAAGCTTGAAATGTACTGAGCGTTTGAGAATAAATGGTGAAATAATGAGAGATATATAATCTTTTATATTTTTAGCATGGTCCCACAGATGAAGTGTACCAGTTAAGGGTTAAACTTTTACTCTAAACTTTGACAATTTTTCTGACGCTTAGAGTAACAACACATTCAGAGAAAAACATCCCTCACTAAGCTATCGCTCCTATAATAATTCACCAGCTGAATCCGCTGAAGGCAGTCAATATCAACTGGTACAAAAGAACTGCCAGAATAGAGATAACGGACTTACTCGCATAACCATAAAAAAAATTTGCTGTCAATAATAAGCTTCAAGATTTTTATTATATCTCTGCTTCGGATATCAGAGAAGAGCTTTTGATTGAGAATATAAGCCGTCTATATGTTTGAATACCTATCAACAAAATATGTCCGGTACTTTCCTATGAAATGTTCGATAGTTTGTAGCAAAAAGATAACATATTTGTTATAAATAATAAACTACCTCAAAGAAAATTACATGCATTCGAATAAAATTTTTTCAATTTGTACCGCAAAATTGATATTTTGTTGTAAGCTGCAATGTGAATGTAACAAATTCAACAACATATATATTCACAATAATCGTAACATTCATATTAAAATTTCACAGATGTGCTTCACAACAATAGCAGATATTCGCCTTAGGAAATAAAGTTATGAATTCTGGCAACTTGTTATAGTTTTTGTTTGTATTTCATAAGTGAATTTTATCTATGTTTTACTTCTGGCTTTTTTTCAGTCAAAAGCAACAACATCAACTGGGGAAAACATCAAAAGCATGTTGTTTATGTTATTGTCATTGGTTTTGCTGCTGGCATTCAAAGTAATAAAAAACAAATAAGAAATGTAAATGTAGTTTACACACGTAAAGTAGATTTCGACTGCCGCAAGACAAAACAAATCAGAAAATTCTGTTTAATTAATAATTTATGCAGTGCTTTTATGCTGTTTATTGTTGCGTTTTAATATTCTTGTTTTTTATATTTTTTTATGTTTTTTTTCACTTATAAATATTTAAAGTTAAAATAAGTCGATGAAGGTGGTGCAGGGATAAACGTTGAGAGTGGTTTAAGCTGCCGCTTGATGTAATAATAAACACTTAAGTTCCTAAGGTGGGTAATTTTTTTTAGTGTGAATCCTGCAAATGATGAATAATTTAGATTCACTTTGCTGTCACCATACGTCATGTGATGATAAAAAATTCAAAGTGCTTGTGTGAAAGACGCTTTTAGGATAAAAATATGACAACTTTTGTAAACATGCTCTTTTTGGGTTACAAATGTGCGTGTTGAAAACAAATATAACACCTCTGCCCATGAGTTCAGCGAGGGTAGAAGAGTTAGAGTTAAGAGTTGAAAGGATATATAAAGAAATATTAAAAATAAATAAATATAAACACAAATATAAAAGTAAAAATAATAATAAAATAAAAATAATAACAAAAATCAAAATAAAAATAAAAAAAAAGATAAAAATAAATATAAAAATAAAAACAATAATAAAAAAAAATAAAATAAAAATAAAAATTAATATAACAATAATAAAAAAAAAAAAATTAAAATAAAATTATATATATAAAATTAAAAATAAAAATATTAATAAAAATACAAATAAAAATAAAATTAAAATTAATAATAAAAATAAAAATAAAATTAAAAATTAAAATAAAAATAATAAAAATAAAAATTAATACATAAAAAAATTATTATTTTTATAAAAATAAAAAATAAAAATAAAATAAAACTAACTAACTTAAAATGAAAATAAAACTTAGAAAAAAATAAGAGAAAACAAAATGGGATCAATATAGAAATAAGAATAGTAATAAGATTAGTTTTAGAAATTAAAAAAAAAATATCCAACAATACTATTAAAAATTAAATAAGAAATAAAATTAAAAAATTATTAAGGTAAATATAAAAAATAAAGCTACAAGTTGGAATAAGAAATTTCCAGATAATTGCAAATTTTAATATATATTCAAGATATAAACTACAAGCACAAATCAATTTTGAAAAAATTTAGCTTAGTTTAAAATGTTAGTTTTAAATATTGTTTTCGTGTGTTTTAAGGACAAATGAATGAAACCGTGAATGAAAAATGAAACCGTTTTCTGCATTCTGGGAGTTTTTTCGTAAAAATACCTAAATTCAAACCGAAAAAAACGAATTGGAAAAAACCGTATGTTGTCATAACTGGAATTCAAAAATTTTTCGATGTAAAATCAGATATATATATTTTAGAATTATTACAGTTACTCCAAGTGAGAAATATAATCGAAATTCTAGGAAAGGACTCTTTAACCCTTAAATGCACGACTTATTTGATTGGCAGAAAAAAATATGTGTTATGTAACTTTGAATTCTGAACCACTTTTGCTCTGCGACATTTCTTTACAGGTGCTTTTTACTCCCAGTGCATACAAATTAACAGGTGATACACATATTTTACAACTTTTTTTTTTTTTTTTGATAATTTTTTGCAAAAAATTTAATTACTTTATATATTCATTGGGTATTTAATGCACTATTGAAAACATAAATAAATTTAACGATCACGATAATGCCAAATTTTAAAAAAAGAAACAACGTCCCGAAAATTTCTAATTTATTAATAATTAATAATTAATTAATATTTATGGAGGTGTTATCGCTTGACCAACTAAAACACTTGTCAAACGAATTAAAAGCACGTATTAAAACGAATTAAAAGCAAATGGTGGCGCTTAGAACATGGAACAAAAACATGCAACAAAATCAACAAAACTTAAATTGATAAGATGGGGAAAAATAGTAGAAGTGCTTGGTTCCGCACGGTACCTCCAGGAATTTAAGGACTAATGGTGTTTTCGTTTCTACAAAAAATGTTGCCCTACCACAGTGCAACATTTTTCAAGTGTTACACTCAACCCTGAAAATGTGCAGGTTTTTGCATACTAAGAAAAGAACACAAAACACTGCCCTGCTTACTCAATCACCTGATTTATTTGTGGGCGCCAAAAATAAAACAATCGTTGAAATAATAAAAAAGATAAATAATGGAACCAGAAAGGCCAAGCTGCAGAAAAATATTTATTGGTTGTTTTAAACCTGAAGTTGTTTTCTGCAAATTAACAGTTGTTATCTGCAAATTAAAAACAAGAAGAATAATAGGAACTTATTTTTATAATGTTTAACATACAGATATTACCTCTCTGTCCGTATATGCATGGATAACATCCACCACAAAATCTTTCACATGAGTTCGTTCTTCTCTGTTTGTGAAAAGTACAGAATATTCCTCACCTTCCGAAGATGATGATGAAGACTCCAACAAGTCATTTAAACAATTTTGAGCCAAAAAAATACAATTATTATATGCCATTGTTTAATATGATAGCAAAAATATTTATAACAATATAAAATGTCAAAAGTGTCAAGTAATGAATGAATATATTTATCCTTGTCTAACACACGCAGTTCATAATATTTTAGTTTAACGCAATCAGCTGATTTTTAGGGCAACACTCTCCCCTGATAAAGTTTCGCAGGGCAACAAATGTGCCTTTTTTGCCCTATATAAATGTAACATTTTAAGAAACGAACACAGAGTTTTTTCACCCGCTTGCACTTTTTTTACAATCGAACACGAAAAAAGAAGAGGGCAATGAAAGGGCAACATTTTTTGGTAAAACGAAAACTCCATAAGTATATTTGAAAAAAGTCAAGTTTAAACAATCACAACTTTTTTCTGAATTTTGATTTTTTAAATTTTCTTTAGCGAAAAATAGCTCAAGACTAGGCTTAAACCATTTATACTATTATTTCTTAAAATTTTTCACCTTTGGACTTTTGAGGATTTTTTTTCGTAAAAAGAACTCAAACTCGATATATTCAAATAGGTACACTTCTAGCAAAAAAATTCATAACGATCAGGTTATTCAACATAATTACACAGTTTCTTGCATCTGCTTAGATATAGCTTCGGAAAATATTTCCACAAGATTGAAATCTCGATTCAATCTTGAAGATTGAAAAATGAATTTTTCGATTTTTTTTTTTCAATGCAGCAAGAACAAAAAGGAGTTTTTTTCGAAGAGTAAAAGATCACAACTCTGGTAGCTTTCTTCCAATTTTCATGTTTGATAGCTTATATAAAGAATAATTAAATAGAAAATCAGCTGCGAACCAGCTTTTTGAAAATGGACACATATACAAAAGTTATTTGCGTCTTTTAAAAAAATTATCAATTTTTTCCCATATCGCCAAGTACTAACATGTTTCGATGCAAGTAGCCACGGGTTCCCATGGTCCTAGATACACGAAATTTTTTTACATTTATTGCAACATCATATTAAACTAGTAAGGAATGGAGCTTCGGCAGGGTACCGAAGCTAAAATACCCCCCCGCGGCCATATTGAGGTATATTCAAAGTCTTTAGCCGTCTATAAAATGTTTATATATTATCTATATATATAGCAAAAATATTTGTGTTATACGCTTAGCTGTATTTCACCCTTAGCTGCCACAAAGAGTAATTTGTAGACTGCTAAAGAATATATGCGAAAAATCTGATTGGTATGTGTCAATTACAAAAATTAAAGTGACACGACTCGTTCAATACGAGCGAATTTTCTAAACTACTGACTGCTCATTATTCCAAAGAATATGGAAAATATGGAAGAAATTGGACAAAGGCTATAGAAGGCGTTTGATTTATACTTAAACGTCCCTGTTTAATTTCAACCAATTTTTAGATTACTCACTGCTCATTATTCCAAAGAATATATTTGCAAAATTTGTTTGAAATTAGAAAAACGGTGTAGAAGGAGTTCGATTAGAATTAAAAGTGACACGCCCCTTGTCCAATCCCACCCACTCATGTAAGCTTATAAATTCTAATTATACTAAAAAATATATGTGCAAAATTTGGTTGAAATCAGAGAAACGGTGTAGATGGAAATAGATTAAAAATAAAATGCCACACCTCCTGCATAATACCGCCAACTTTTATAAACTAAAGACTGATCCTTATGCCAAACATTATGTGTGCAAAATTTGGTTTAAGTCAGACAAACGGTGTAAAGGGAGTTCAATTAGAGTTAAATTGACACGCCCCTTGTCCAATCCCACCCACTTTTGTAGACTTAAAACCTTTTATTATGCTCAAGAATATATGTAACAAAATTGGTTGAAATCGGACAAACGGAGTAGATAGAGCTAGTTTAAAAATAATGTGCCACGCCCACTGTCTAGTACTGCCCACGTTTATAAACTTACTCGTAAGATTGCTCAAATTACCAAGGATAATATGCGCAAAATTTTGTTGATATCTAACACACGGTGTTGAAAAAGTTCGATTAAAAGTAAGATGCCACGCCCAATTTTCAAGTCTAAGGACTATTACACCATATCTGTCATATAACACCATATGTTTATATGGAATATATGTAAAAAATTATAAAATTATATATATAAAATAAATATATAAAATTTGGTATGTGTTGGATAAACGATGTGGGTGGAGTTTACAATAAGAAAATTTTTCTATTTTGATTACGTCACTTTGTATGGGAGGTAGGCGTGGTTTTCATCCGATTTTGTCAAATATCATAGTAATGGCCAACATTAAATATCAAAGCCTATGTGGAAAATTTCAAGACCTTTCTTTAACTTGAGCAGCTTTTTAAGAGATTTTACGTTTACTATAAAGCCACTTTGTATGGGTGGTAGGCGTGGTTTTCGTCAGATTTTTCCAAATTTCATTGCTATGACTTATATTGACGATCAAACCTTACACGCAAATTGGATTTTGAAGAGATCTTACGTTTAAAATAAAGCCACTTTGTATGGGAAGTGGGCGTGGTTTTCATATATATATATGGCTTATATTAAATATAAAAGTTTATGTGCAAAATTTTAAGACATTTCTTTAATTTTTGTGGTTTTTTAAGAGATTCTACATTTAAATTAAATCACTTTGTATGGGAGGTAGGTTTTCAACCGTGGTTTTCAACCGATTTGGCCCATTTTCTAACTTGATCTTCCATTTTTAAAAATAAACTTATGTTTTGAATTTCTGCAATCGTTTCTGCTGCAATCGTGTCGACGGAAATCGACTCAGGATGCGATGCTGATCAAAAATATATATATTTTTCTATACCTGCCACGCCTCCTTCTTAACGTTACAAACGGAATAACAAAGTTAATATACCCCTTACGCAGTACGCGTTGGGGTATAAAAATGTAAAGGGTATGCCTTAAAAAAACAACTTCAACTTTTATGCCACACCCTAACCTACATATATAAGAAAACTTTCCCCCATTTCTCCTCCCACCTGGCCAATATACTAACTACACCCATGGTCACCATATTGAATGGCTATTGTTCATTGAACACATTAACACACTTCAATATACATATTTATAGAAACATACAAAAATGTGTAAAACATGAACCAATCTGGCAGAGCTAAAATTAAAAAAAAAAATGTATCTTTTTATGCAAATGACTGAATCATAAAAACAACATGTTTTACTATGGAAATAAATTAAACACAAATTTAATTTAAAGCAATGCTCCGATTAACACCTGTGTTGAATGGAGCAGAAAGATTACAGAAGAAAAAAAAAAACTGTTATTATAAACAAAAGTATTGTCTCTGTTATTGGGATATTTTCTGTTATTTAAAATTAATTTATGACTTCACACTAATATATCATGTGAAGAAAGCACACAATCATAAAAATTATTTTTAAAAACACATTTTTTAGTAGCTTGTGGGCAAGTTTTTTAATGTTTACTATAAAGAATAATGGCTTTATTTTTAATAATGACTATAAAGTTTTTATACTTCTGTTATTCTTAGTAAAAATAACAGAAACCGAGAATTTTTTTATTACGTTTCTTTTTTAATTAGAGCTATATAAGAGAATATTTTAAAGGGTGTTATACTGTTAGTTCATGATATTAAAGATTATTTTTGCTTACGTATCTGTATGAGGCAAAACACATTACTAATCATTTTCTTTCTTGTTTTAAGAGTTTTTCCCTCTCCTTGTCAAGCTGGTAGAGTGATCTATTGACGGCATATTTAAATAGGCAAAATATTTCAAGGCTTTATTAACCGAGAACTCAGTGCTTAACCAAGAACACACACTTAATTGCAGACCACATTGAATTTAGTGCGTAAATTGTGAACATTGGATTCCTATGTGTTATTAAGTGTGACACTTGAAGGATAGACAGTTAGACGTAAAGTGTAGTACTATATTAATTAACCAACTGTAACACAAATGAGTGCCAACATGCACTGAAGAAGAAAATTGGAAGGTAAAAAGAAAAAAGCAAAACACAATCTATGAAACTTGCAATACTAAACTATGGTTTTTATGGTATGGTTTTTAAAGTAGCTACTCAATTTGATGTGTAAAAACATTTGGCATTTATTGCTTGAAAAATACCACAAATTTAGTGCTTCAAATACACAAACACCGACGTAAATTCACTTAACCCTTTCAGAACCGTCATACACAATTGTGCTATCTGACTTTAAATAATTCTTTAGAGGCCAATTTTCAATTTTGAACTTTATTACCTAAGTAATCGGTTTTATTGATCTTTTTTACATACCTATTAAGAAAAAGTAATCGAAAAAAGTTATTAAAGACAGTTATTTATCGTTTTTGTTTGCTATCTCCAACAACTGCAAATGCCTCGTGGTAAGTAGTTAAAAAAAAAAAAAAAAAAACATTGTAAACTACATAAAAAAAAGTGTTATTCTGCTAGAATGTAATGTTAATTTTACTCACAAAATGTGTTTTTTTTTAAGTGCTTAATTTTTCTAATTATACTGTTAAAAAAAACAGATAGCACAATTGTGCGCTGTGGCTACTACTTCATCTTTTCGTGTAAGCGCACAATTGTGATATCTAATCATTTTTAGGTAAAACATTAAATTTACAAAATGAAGACGACTTTGAAAATGTTTTCGAAATGCTGCAGCACTCTGAGGATGATTTTTCCTCTGATGACGAACTCCTAAACGTGTCATCTACTCACAGAAACAGAGCATTCAATGCTCTACAAAGTGATGAAAGTTCATCCGAAGAAGAACCTCTACCAGGTATTAATATACCATATTTCAATAAATAAATGTGAGTACGTTATTAAATATATATTTATAATTTCAAAGAATCTATGCCACAAAATTGTGTTGATCTGGAGCCAGGCAAGGAAGCGATATGGCGGCAAAAAGAATTATCAGTGCATCAAGTTCCAGTTATGCAGGGATGTCAGAATTTAGTAAATCTTGGAACACCGTACGAATATTTTTCGAAATATTTTGTGGAAAGTCATTACGATAATGCAGTTTTTTTTACTAAAATGTTCGCACTCCAAAAATTTGGCGCAGAGCTTGATTTATCCACAGCCGAAATAAAAAATTTTTATGGATGCTCTATTATCATGGGTTGCCTCCGTTATCCGCAAATACACATGTACTGGGCCGAAGGTTATAGAAATCAAGTAATTGCTGAATCAATTTCGAGACACAACTTCATGAAATTAAGAAATATTATTCATTTTGTTGATACAAATGTTTCCAATTCAACGAATAAGCTATGGCGTATCCAGCCTGTAATTGATTTAGTAAGAAATCGCTGCAATCAACTAGCCACTGATATTACATCATATTCCATTGACGAGCAGATGGTGCCTTTTACCGGTAGATGTCCAGCGCGCCAAGTAATAAGGTCAAAGCCACGTCCAGTTGGATTAAAAAATCTCGTTTGCTCTACTTCTGATGGATTAATTGTTGACTTTGAAATATTTCAAGGTGCGGGAACTTTTCCAGACAGTGGATTAGGGCATGGGCCGTCGATTGTTTTAAGACTTATCAAGAGCTTACCAGCTGGCAGTCATTTATTTTTCGATAGATTTTTTACCACCATACCTCTCTTAGAAAAACTAGAAGAGCTCGGACTCAAAGCAACGGGCACAATAATGGCCAACCGATTGGGAAAAAGAGTTCATTTTCCACTAGATAAGACAATGAATCGAGGAGATATGTGCCAATTTGTAAAGGACGACAAAGTTGCAGTGGTGAAGTGGTGTGATACAAAATGTGTAACAGTTGCGTCAACTGCTTGTGGACAGCATCCCGTCAGTGAGGTTGAGCGTTGGGTCAGAACCTTAAAGCGCCGTATGCCGGTCTCTGTGCCAGCTGTAATCAAATTGTACAATTCTGAAATGGGTGGCGTCGATACAAATGACCAAATGATGGAGTATTACCGCATCCAAATGAAAACTAGAAAATGGCCCGTTAAGGTCTTCTTCCATTTTCTCGATCTTGCGGTGTATAACAGCTGGTTCGAGTATAGAAGAGATGCAAGGTTAATTGGTGTTCAAAAGAATCAAATAAAAACATTTCTTGCCTTTAAACTGGAACTGGGAGAGGTGCTAGCAAAACAAAAAAACTCTCCGCCTCAAATTGTACCACCTTTTCAGCTACCCGACTGATTTCATGGATCAAAGTACCGCCCACACAATGCCCCTGATGACATTCGGTACGATCGTTTTGATCATTGGCCGCAATTCGTTGATGGAAATGTGAAAAGATGTCGAAATGAAAACTGTGAAAGCCGAACTCGTGCAATATGTCAAAAATGTAAAGTAAGCTTATGTATCGCTAAAGACAAGGACTGCTTCAAACAATATCATACAAAATAAGAGGCGTCACCAAGTAATTTTTTTATGAACCTGAATTGATCTCATCTTTGTTAATTATCTTGAATAAAAGTTTTTTTTTTCATTCTTTTAAATTTTTTCCTGATATTTCATTTACAAAAAAATTACATAGCACAGTTGTGTATCTTGGATGTTGAGAAGCCAAATAACTCGTAAACGGCCAAGTTACACAATTGTGATAGGTCCTTTTTTTCAAAATCCTGTACACCAAAAATTTTTAAAAATAGTTCTTAGGTATTCCCCAAAAAATGGTTCAAATAACTTTATTTTTGCAATAGTTATAGTGAAATATCAACTCGGTTCTGAAAGGGTTAATGTTAAATCTTATTGAATATAGTTGCAAAGTAGTCGAAAAACTTTAGCTGATCAAGCTCAAGCAAGCAAAACTTGTACACTTAAATGAGTTGTACTTTATTTTCACTTTGAAACCACACAAAAAATTTCAACAATTTTCAACTACTTTTTTTGTTACTTTTTTTTCAACATTCTATACTAGCTATTAAGGTTGCCATCAATAGACTTAATTGTCTCTTCTTCACAGCCACAAAATTTTACCACACTTAACTGTTCTAAACTTAGGCAAAAACTTTTACATAATGTGCAAAATCATAAAAAGTAAAAACATCAATTAAGCACACAAAAGTATGCAATGTATTTTCACTGCGTGAGTTCAGGAAAGAATGCTTTTGTGAAAAGTAAAACAAGGAAAACTAACTCCTTCATTTTGTATCACTAACAATGAGCAAGACACAAGGATGCAATAGATATTTGTATGGAAGATAGAATTGCTTCACGTGCCATGACTATCTTTGGAGTGATTTTTCGTGATACAAAATGAAGGAGTAAAACTTCAAAATAAATATACATACTACAAAATTCGTTATAATATCAAGAAATGCAAAGTTTGCTGCTTTAATTAAGGCGAAAATAAAATCGTAAAACTTTTGCATACTAAGCAAAGCAAACAGTTGAGTTATGCTTGAAAGAGTTAAGATTTGGAAATAGAATAAAATTTAATAATAATATTATGGCTTTTTGTATTATTTATAAGTTTGAGTAACTCAAGGTGCTGTTAATAATGCTTTTAAGACAAAGTGATAAAAGCTTTTTGAAATTTTCGTTCTCTCTCCTGCTCGGATGTCTAAGCAACGAAAAACTTTTTACTTCATTTTTTGAAAATAATTTTTACAAAGAATGAAGTTGAAAACTGAACTTCAGAAACAGAGAAAAAAAAACAAAATGTGTTTGCTACATACTTTACTGACATTGAAAACTTTGTAGTTGTAGGTTCTGAATAACATTTCGAAGAAATAATAATACAAAGAATAACTTCAGCCTTCAGCTTGAGTATGTTCTTGAGTAACGATTCAAGGAATTTTATGTATTTCTAATTCTCCTACGATTCCCAATATCTTGAAAGCTCAATTTAAGTTATAACAGTCTTTAAATAAGAAACAAAGGTAAATGTTATCAGAACTAATTATAAATGCTACTGTAATGATCATATTGTTACAAGAGTATAATATATAAATATGAATAAATAAGCGTAAGATACTAACAATACATATAAATAAAACTAAGAAAACCGACGAACTTGAGAACCTCCTCCTTTTTGAAGTCGGCTAAAAATTAGTATAACACACATAACGTGCAGACTGCGAATTAATACGGTCCCCCATCTTTCTACTTAACGCATCAAAACTTACGAGTACTTTATTTTCCAATAGCGAGACACGAAGTTGACGATAACAACGAATGATTGTTAACAATTAGAATGCAATTAACATTGAGTGGCAGTTTGAAGCGTATGATTCCCATGATGTTAATGCGTATATAAGCATTTATGTTATACAAAAAATAGAAGAGATGTATTACAAGAGCTTAAGAGCTTTAAGCATCATCTAACTGTTTTAGGGATCACTGATTTGGAATCTGATTTCAGAATTTTAATACTCACGACGGCGGATATGATTGCCACATAGATTTTGTGTATTTTCACGAATTCTTGTAATTTCGAAATTCTCACAACGAAACTAAAATCGAATCTCATATCACTGTATTAAAATTCAAGATACACGGACTATTTTGCCACCTAATATTTTGTATTTTTACGAATTCTTGTACACCGAGAAAAAAAAAAAGCAATAGTTAAACCATCTAAGTCGGCTTGGGAAGAAAGAATTGTATGGGAATTAAAATTTATGCTTATTCACCCAAACAATTTTTTGTTTAATACATTGCTTTGAAAGCACATACTTCGACACCCTGCCAAAAAAAGAAATACTTGATATACCTTAGCCCAAAATCCAAAAATACAAAATAAGAAAAAAAAATAGTTTTGAGTTATTTGCAGCAAAAACAAAAAAAAAAAAAAAAAAAAAGTGCATCGTTAGACAAACGAGAGAAGCAAAGCTTTTTCGCAGTTTTTTTAATAAAAAACTTTTAAATTGAAAAATTTAAAATAACAAAGTTTTATATATTTATATTTATGTGTTGACGTTTTAGCGACCCTTTTAAGTTAACAAGATTTGTTTTTTAATTAGCTTCAGGTCATCCAAATATAAAATGAGATTATTTTATAAGTAGGTTTTTTTTGTTTTTTTTATGCAAATTTTATTCGATATTTTGAATTGCCATGCAATTCATCATCAGCAAAACTGAAGGAACAAAAACACAATAAAAGTATTTAAGTTACACAGGTTTTAAAATAAATTTACAATATACAAAACAACTGCAAAGGAACAATTCTTACACTAGAAATTAGTTATTCTAAAAGACTCACTCTTATATCACACACTCCAAGCAACATACGCATTAATTAGAAGACAGACACAGAGAACTGTGCTCACAGCTACAGACACATAATTAGTCATAAGGGGAAAAATTTGCAATAGCAAAGCTCTTCGAATTTAGTTTAAAATACTCCGTGTCAAGTAGAATACGTTAATTTCTAGTGTAAGAATTGTTCCTTTGCATTTGTTTTATATATTGTAAATTTATGTTTAAATCTGTTTAACTAAAATATTTTTATTGTATTTTTGCTGATGATGAATTGCATGGCAATTTGAAATATCAAATAAAATTTACTTAAAAAAAAATACATATAAAATAATCTTGTCTTATACTTGGATGACCTGAAGCCAGTTAAAAAACAAATCTTATTTATATTTATTTTATTACAATCAGTGTTCTTTCAACGCCCTCGTGGGCAATTGTTAATCTTCGCATAGGAACAAAAGCATGTACCAACAACAATACAAACGCGTTCACATCAACAAAAAGAAAAGAAAAAATGTTTGGATGCCTAGTCCATTGCTCTACTCACCTATCCAAATACCTATGTTACAAAGAGACATTGATTTAATATTAGATATGACTACAGCTATGCCAACAGATGCTATGACAGAGCATATTTCCAGTTGTTATTAATAATGAATCAATGACTCTGCGTAATGAAGGAGTTTGGCTCGATGCGTAGTGTAGTGAAGTCTTAATCGGTGAGTGTGTGTTCAAAATCCACTGCCGGCGAAGGAATGATTACGCAAGAAACAAAGAAGCCAAGAATTTCTAAGAAAAACGGTGTTGAAAAAAGAAAAGATGTAGTTTCAATTTCAGTCAAGCAATCACAGAACGAGACGTAAAAAGCTTCCGCTTCACAAAAAAAAAAAAAAAAAAAATGAAAAAACCAAGGCCAGGAAACTTTTTGAACTTGACTTTTTTTTTAAATATTGTATAAATTACCAAATATTTGGTTTATTGCTGTGGCCGTGGCACAGTGGGTAGTGTGTTGTGCCCATACGCCAGAGAACTCTGGTTCGAATCCCACCTGGCACAGAAAGTTTTTTCAGTTAGATTAATTTTTCTGTTCGGCCGTCACCTCTCTGCAGACAATGGCAAAACTCAGAGAGTAAAAACTGCCATGAAAAGCTTCTTGAGAACATAAGTCGGCATAAAATATGTAGGTCCATGTCTCGATCATTTGTGTTCAAACATTGTGAAGCTCGGTCAAAGTCCTTTCATGGGCTGGCCATTTCGTTTTGGTGTATTTGTCGCCCAAATAAAAATTCGCAAGTTAACATGTAAGACTTAGGAGTTTTAATGAATAACTTGGGAGGCTGAAAACTGCCGAAGCTAGCATATAAATTATACTAGGTTTTTTGTTAATTTAACGGTTTCTCGGTGTAATTTTGAAAGTCTGACAACGGATTCGAATTCAGTGACCCATTTTTACCTAACTTTCACCCCCGCACTAAATTCATAAAAAGGCAAAAAAAATTAGGTGGCAACCCCATTCGCCATACGTAATTTTAAAATTCTGATATCAGATTCGGAATTAGAGACCCCCTAAAACTGTTAGATGATCTTAAGAACTCGTACAAAAACATATTATAAGGTGGCAATGCTATGGTAAAAAGAAGAGTGTATACAGAGAAGAAGTTTCACTTTTTTAACTGTTTACACGCTATACTGTTTCTTTTTTTAATGCCTTTATAAAAGCCAAAATAAATAATATCTTTGAATAAAATAAACCACTAAATTCAGTGCAGCGAAACTTTCCAGATGGCAGGTGGGCGTGGCAGCAAATAATTTTTTTATTGTTCCTTATATTTAAGCGGTTTGGCGAAGTGGTCTTTATGTTTGTTCTATAAAACAAAAATATAGCGTTTTTAATTATTTATTATATATGCTAGGTAGGTGTAGTTTTTTCTTTTTTGTCTGTGATTTATTAAAATTAACTTCAGCAGTCACTGCAAGCGAATAAATGTAAGCGACAGGTCGTGTAGTGCAGGTTAAATCTGCGCAAGAGAATAACTATTTATTTGTACTCTGTTCTCTTTCTATACACTTTTGCACTGAACTGAGCTTGCGAGCTAAGCGTTGGTTCAGTTTTTTCTCTGAGTACTTAATAAACTACACGAATATTCAGGTATGGTATTTTAATGAAGGTATGTTCGCAATATGTTGTAAATAAGATATATTTTGTTAGAGTTTGCCAAAAACACACCACATCGCGAAAACCTCTAATATTTTCGTTATTATTTTTTTTGTATATTAAATTCTCTTTGTGATTATACATTTATAACGAAGTGCATCTGTCCGTACTACCGATCATTGTGTTCATTTAATCGATTAATGCGTTCATTATAACACTTGAGAGCCTCTTAATATCTTATCTAGCGTATCTTCAGTTCAGCTAGTTAAATTTTATTATGCAAAAAAAAAAAAAAACAAAAAAATAATTATATAATTATAAAAAGTTTATAAAACACTTTCAATGACAGCTTTCTCAAGAGCAACAGAACGAAGCTCAAACATAGCTAAGTTCGAAAAAAAGTTAATTAAAGTTGGCAAAAACTTTGAAGCATTCAAAATAGTCACTAACACAAGTAATCAAACAAAATGGTTTAACTTTAATCTAATTTAATTAAAGCTTTTAATATTGCGGAAAAGTTAATGCTTCTAATTTTGTAGTTCATGAAAGCTTGCTGACTTAAAAATTAATCTAGTAACAATTTAAATAAGCTTAAAGTAGCGCAGAAAATTGCAAAACTTTATCATCAAAATGGTTTAATATTTGAAAAGCTTGTTAAGCTTGGCTTTGCAAATGTTGCAAAGTTTTGCAACGCCTGCAGTGCCAATTTAATGCATTTTTGCTGACTTCCGATTTGAATTTTTTATTTTTTTATATCTTTTTATATATAAAAAATTTTTATATCACAACTAGACAGTTGATTTTCACTGCGTGTGCTTTTATATTCTCTTTCATTTTCAGAACGGAAGCGGAAGCTATACTTGATTTGGTGTCGGTTGAGGTTTTTTTTTTCTACTTTACACTCTTATTTGCTGCAAGACAGTTTGTTTGAATTATGAACATCAATATCATCGCCACAGTCATCACTAACATCATCATCATCATAATTATAACCAACATTATCATTATCATCATCATTACAAACGTGTTCACCGCCAACGCCATCAGCAACTTGTAGCTGGCTTGCTTTAATGTGCCTCACTCCACTTTGCTGACAAACAACGGCGTTTTACAGTGATTACAAAATGCTTTAGATATATTTAGACAGCTGAAGAGCAGCATAAAGAAATACATATTTCTTAAATGTCAATATTCGCAAATAAAAACAAACCTTAGAATTTTCAGTGAAAAGCAATTATTTGCTACAGCTTTCTGGGAAAACATTTTTAAATATTATAACTTAAAAAGAGCAAAAATACGAAAGGAAGAAAGTTTGCAATTTAATAACATTTAAGTGAAAATACTGGATTTATGTTAATAGTAACAATCAAAAACAAAAACTAAAAACTAAACAACACAAAATAAATACAAAAAAAAAAAAAAAATAATAATAGATGCCAACAAAATGAATTCACATAAATTAATCAACGAAAATTGAGCGTTTTCATTTAAGTTAACTTTATGATGATTAAATTAATAAATTTGAGACAAATTTATTGACGGTACACAAATTAATAGTAATTAAAACGTTTTGAATAATTACAGGCTACTATTTCAAGCGAAAAATAAACAAAGCATAATAAATAATTAATAAACCACGAGTGGTGGTCACAACCACTTTAAGATATTTATTTAAATTTAAAAAAAAAAAACACACAAAATGTTATCCTTGACAAGAACAAGGATAGAACGGGGCTAATTGTGACCTGAAGTATAATTATTACACTAGAACATAATTTAAATTTTCGATGTGCTCCTAGCATGATAAAATTCTTATTATTCTCAGTATTTGCCACAAGTCAAACAAACAAACAAACAAGATTTTGCTGTGAGCAGAAAAAATAACAATAAATAACAATAAATTCCACAACACAACTTAAATTGTACTCATAAAAAGGAAACGAATATTATAGCAATAAATAAATTCAGCACAATTTTCTCAACACAAATTATTCGAAGCCACCCAAAAGTCATACACAAATACAACCGCTACAGATCCAAGCAAAGCAATAAAAATAAAAATTTTTTTATTTTTTAATTTTTTTTTATGTGAGTGTAAAAATATGAGATATATAATAAAATAGCTATTCAAATTGTTTGCATGCAAATAAAAAAATGAAAAAAACATTGAGTCTTTTAAAAATGTATAGTAAAAACTAAACGAGAATACATAAAAAAAAAATAATTGAAATTAAATTATAAATTTCCTTGGTGATGTTTTTAAAGCTCAACTCTTTGAGCACCATTGGGACTTGGCTGAACAGTCGGGCGTAACACCTGCATAACTATTTAACAATTGAACTTCCATGAAGTTATTGCGAGGTATATTTCTCCTCCTTCGGAAGCCCTAGTACGAACTAGACATGGATAACTTAGTGCTGCGTTGCATAATTGAGTTGAAGCACTTAACTGCGTTATTGAGTTGATACGATTTTTTTTTTTTTTATTAAAAGAAGTGCAATAGCGCAGTTATATATATTAATAGCTTCTTGATCGTTATTTAATCTTTGCTTATTCGAATGTATTCAATCAACATATTTCGCAAACCAGAGACGTGTATGTATCTCTTTGTTTGCTGTATTAACCTTGAAGAAGTTCTACCCTTCGTTCAGTTTTGCTCTCTATTGATTTCATATCAATTAAATTCTTTTTATGAATTTTTACCAATACTGCATATATTGCTACAAGACTTTGCTTTAATTTGTTGTATTTTTCAAAATGTGGGTAAGCTCCTCTAACTTCACCAAATACTTTAACTTTGCTATCTAAATCACCACACTTACGAAGCTTGCTTCAGAATGAAATACAATATCAAACTTCATTGATTAAAGCCTTGTTGATACAGCATGTTAAACTATGTCATAGCGCAATTGCATTAACGCATGTCGCTGATACAGTAAACTCCACTTAAGTTTGTGTATCAACGCAGCATTTCTGCGCCATGTTTGACAACACTTTTGAACGAAACTATTTTTTTTTTTTTACAGAAATAATTTTACAGGAGGACGTTTTTTCTACTTTTTATACACTTTAATACTGGTTTATCTGTAACGGTAACGGTGAAGCGAATAGAGAGAGGCATTGGTACGAAAGGGTTATATAAAAGTGAGCAATCCGCTTCACTTTTACTTCTAATTTAAAAAAGGAATAGTAAATATAACATCAACTATGCACAAAATACTATGCACAAGAAAAAAAAAAATGCATTGTAACATACGATAAGACATACAGTAAATTTTTGGCGTAACTATAGGGTGTTTAGCTACAATATTTTACCAGGTGATGCATTGTGGTATGTAGAATAAATTTGCATCAAAAAGTCAATTTCGAAAAAATAGCACATACGTTAATTTCACGCAAAGAAGGTCGATATAGCATTTTGCACATAGAACAAATATTTACACAGTGATGTTGCAGCGGTTCTGAAAGAGTAAACGTTAAAGCTTTAAGTAAAAGTTGTGTTAAATTTACAAATATTAAGAGAGTTCAAAATTCATAATTTTATAAAAAACAAATTACTTAGATGATGCGCATAACAAACTTCTACAGAGGTTAAGGCGTATCTTTAAACTTTCAATTGGAAAAAAATTTATAGTTTTTGCTGAAGAAGTTTAGAGCTTTGTGCGACAAAAAAAAAAAAGTGCACACCAAAGCAAGCTTCCGTATTAAGTCGTTATTCCAAGACAGAAGATAAAAAAATATACAAACACATTTCCTACGCTATGGCAAATAAAGTCATTTGTAATAAGAAAATCTACCTTTTACTGCACCTAAGCTCTTCAAAGATGCAAAATATGGAAAGAAAACACATTCATATAAAAAAAAAAAAAAAAATGTTCGAAATTTATAAGATATACGTGGAAAATGTAGAAAATCAAAGCCACTCAGAGGACGTCAAGATGGCATAAATACAAATCTAAGTTAAAACTGTGGGATACAAAATCGATTTTATGGAAAGAAAAAAATACAGCACTCAGCATAAAACTTACCGCAAACAGCTGAACGAAAAAAGAAACGAAAAAAGTTAGGAATAAAAACACACTAACGACAAAAATAAATATTAAAAATAATATCTGCATAAGCTACCGGTGCCAGTCTATGCCGTTGCCAGTTTGACTCGTTTTTGTTATTCTTTTGCTTTTGCTCATAGCCACGCAATAATTGCTTGAGTGTCAACGGAATATATAAAATATGCTAGATTTTTGGCAAGCAAATATGATGATGGCTTTTTTGTTTTTAGTGCTACTCTAAGCAAGACAAGAAAAAAAAAAAATCTTTTTGTTCCACCTAAAGTGATCGTATTAAGTGGCAATAGAGTGGAAAATTTAATTACTTCAATATTGTGGAAAAGATACCCACAAGTGAATCAATAACATTGAGCTTAGAGTGAAGAACTGGTGGCTTAGGCAGAGTTAAGGTATTATAAATACATATTTACATGCATATACAAATACATATATATATATTTCTAAATACAAGTCAATAATAGCACAAGTGTTTTAAGCAATTAAAACGCTTTTTGAATTAATGCTAATTAAATGGCGCGAGTAATTTGCTAGAAGTTGGCTAGAAATGTAAAATAAATGCAAAAAAGAAATTTGGCATTTCTTTACCACATATATGGTGTCTGAAAATAAAATTTAACAGCTACTTTCAACCACGTGCATTTTTATAATAGTTGAAAAATCGCACTTTTAGAATTTATTCTAAAAAAATTGTGGTACTTTTGGCAAAACTCAACTTTGATAAAACCATTTTTTTTTCTCGAAAAAATTAACCAGCATAGCGCGCCATTTTCGATGGTGTTGTTGCTCATGACCCACAACTGTCAATTTTGCTGCAAATCCGTGACGTACGATTTTCATTTTTTTTTTTTCTCCTAGAAGTGAGTGGAAATTAGCTGCAGGATATGTGGTTTTAGCAGATTGGTTCAATGTGCTACATAGCAAGAGACACAATGGATTGACGAAACAAATAGCTGGGAAATTCGATTATCAACTGAAAGAGACCAATCAAGCACGGGTGTGATATAACTGCGTTGGATTATTTTTGCCAAAGCTATTTTGAAACGTTTTTGCTTTATGTTGACTTGCCATAAGCTATCATTGCACTACAAGCTGACATGAAATGATGTCGTGCAATATCGAAAAGCTTTCAGGAGATTTGTTGTAAAACTATAACCAATTACTTTTAAAGTACGTGTTGGCCTAGATAGTTATTATTTTTTATTACTATTTATATTTTTAATTAAAAAGTGAGATTTTGTACTCAAGAAAAAATAGTATAAAATGTAATTCATACTGATTAAATACTTATTTTCTTATTAAATTCTTATGTTTAAATGGGGTGAACTTAATTTATACTGGAAAATCATTACTAAAAAACAAAAAACTTTAAAATAAAAATATCCAAATCCAAATAGATATACAGTGAAAACTCCGAACAGCGGACAGCCACCGTCAACCAGAAATCGTCCGCTGTTGGGAGGTGTCCGCCTATCAGAGGTTGGTTGAAAAAAGGCGAAACATTTTTTTTTATTATTTATTTAGAACATTAAAAAAATGCCATACATATGTATCTAATTAACAAAAAGATTTATCAAAAAAAAAAAAAATATAAATAAAATAATATAATTCATGTCTTAGTTATTTAAAAATTCATTGTAAGACTTGCTTTAAAGCTAAAAAAAGTCTTTTATCGATTTTTGAAGCATATTTGCTTGTTTTTCTTTTGTAAACCGAATTTGATTTTCTAAATTTTTTAAAAATGCGAGAGCTGCATAATCAGATTTTAAAAATTCTTTGATGTTATGTAGATATTTCAAGGCATCTGCACAGTTCGAAACTTTAATTGGAACTTCAATCCAGTTTTCTACATCAGAAACTTCGTCTGGCTCGATTTCGCTCTCACTATTCTGCATATCAAAGGTAATGTTGTCGTCTTCTGTTAAAATTTTAGCATCAATGGTTACATACTCCTCAGCATTGCCTAATCCACAGCTTTGTATTAATGATTGCAACTCCTTTAGTGGGATATCATCTTCATCGTCAAAATCAGATGAAACGTAAGCACCTTTATAAAATCCTGCCTTACGAAAGCAATTTTGAATTGTTTCGGTAGTCACCTTACTCCATGCAGACGAAATGTAAAATATGGTTTCGAGGATATTGATTTTGTTTGCAACATCTGCATTTGCATCAACAGCTGTCATCAAATTTTTTACTAAAAAATTCCGATAGTAGAATTTGAAACTGCGTATGCAACCTTGGTCCAATGGCTGGCAAATCGATGTTGTATTAGGAGTTAACCAGATAATTTTAATACTTTCATGTTCCACATCTCGGGGATGTGATGCTGCATTATCAAGAAAAAGGGCTATTTTTCGTTTTTCTTTCCCCATTTTATGATTTAATTGACGTAACCATTCAGTCATAATATCTCTAGTCATCCATGCTTTTTTATTTGATTTCCAAATGACTGGCAAATTAGCTATCGTCATAGTTTTGAATGCTCTTGGTCTAGCTGACTTTCCTATAACCAATGGAACTTCCTTTTCTCCTGCCATGCTCGCACAAAAATGCACAGTAAACCTTTCTTTAGATAGTTTACCCCCAGTACATTTATGGTTTTTAAAAGCAAGCGTTTTGTTTGGTAGAGCTCGAAAAAAAGACTGCTCTCGTCCGCATTGTAAACATTTTTTGCTTCGTAATCACAAAGAATCAGCTTCAATCTTTCGTTAAACTGGTTGACGTCTTCTACCGATACCGCTGCTGCTTCTCCGGAAATAAATTTGAAACTTATATTATGCCTTTTTCGCCACTTTCCAAGCCACCCGTTTGATGCTACAAAATTCGTCATGCCCAATTTCACAGCACATTCTTTAGCTTTTTCTTGAATAACTGGTCCAGATATAGGGATGTTTTGGCTACGAGCTTTGGAAAACCAATCAAGACACATTTTATCCAGTTTAAGGTTGTCCGAATGAAGCCTAAAAGATTTTTGACTAGAATTTCGCCCAGACTGCCATTCGGAAATCAAATTTTCTTTGTTTTTTAATATGTTTGCTGCTTACGTTTTGCCAATCTTAAATCTGGAAAAAAGTTTAATGATATAGAAATTTGCATTTTATTCTTATTAAAGTTCACTTACTTTGTTGCTATAGCTCGTATTGATAATTTATCTTCTTGTGCCAATACATTTTAAAGTAATTTTGCAATATTAATAACGTCGAAATCAAACATCCAATTTTTAAATTTACTCACATACATATTAAGATTTCTTATTTGTCTGAGAAAAATGAGGAAGTTTATTAAACAAGCGACAAGAAACAATGTCATAAAAACTCTTAAAAGCTGTTGTGCGTAAAGATGGCACCTGTACAAGTTTCATAGAGTTGGCACGAAGACTGCGTTTATTAATAATTATATAGGTCATATAGCCCGACCTAATAGAAAAAGTCTTGAGCACTTTAAAACAATTAAAAAGTCGCACTGGTGGAATTTTCATAAGCAAGTAAACAATGGAAAACTATGACATAAGAATTGAAAGAAACGGCAAAAACAATGCATTGAAAATGCAGTCCATCCCACATTTTTTTCTCCAATTCGTACTATATGCGTACCCACTCACACCAATTGAATCTATGAATTCATACTATTTGAACTGCTCTAGCTTGCTAGCTAAATGAAAAAACAATGAGCAATTTAATGGAGTATCACACAGGCTTAATGCCCGTATGCTACTTAATTTTTTATTATATTATATTAAAAATGTAAACAATGTATAAGAAAGAAGGAAACTTTTGCAAAAATTACTTCATCATTAATTTCATTTCATTTGCGCAGAAGATATTGGAAATAAATAAATTTGAACAAGATAAGTTTTGCGACAGCATAAAACAGCCAAAAGTAGTAAAGCAAATAGTATTTACTTGTTATTGGCAATATCAACATTTTCCTCTAAATAGTTGATAAGATACTGTTTCTGCGTACCGCTTGTCTTTTTTCCCTAAGCTGCTTTTCTTTTTACATTATTTATTTTTAATTTAAAGTCATTTTCTGTCCATAACGTGCGTTTGCTACCGGCGTTAACTTTCTTTCCATTTCAGCGAAAAATGAACAGCTGTTGCCCTTTTAGCACACAACGGGAATCGCATTTTCCATGTAAAGGTGAAAACATATTTCACATGACGATAACGCAGAACAGGACTTGACCCCCTGCTCTAGTTATAATTTTCAATGATCAATTTAATTGAGTATCATACAGGCTTAAGCGATATTTTTTGCAAATTTTAATTAACACATATTTTTGCAAGATAAGGAGCGGTTGAGTTCTATTAAAACACATGCATCCCCAACATGCAATACCGTATTTTTACTTTGAGAAAAAAACCCCTTAATATACAGGGTGTCCCGCAAGTGGGTGTTACTATTCACGGAGGTGAAAGTTTATGTCGAGCTGAGCAAAAAATAGTGTGGGAGGAGGGTCTATTTTCACGTTCTTGGGAGCTACAGCGTTATTGTTTCTAGCAAAAAGCTAACCTACAGAAATCTTATTTTGAAAGCTCATTGCAAAGGTAATAAAATCATCTCTCTAATCGTATATCATTAAACCCCACCGACTTAACCGTTATTTTTTTAACCCACTTAACCGAAACGATTTTAACCAATTTGCTTTTGTTTTAAGGGGGGACATGACATTGGCAGTTTTTTGAAATCGATATTCAATCTCGATCGATATTCGATCTTTTTTTAAATAATTTTGTATTTTAGTAAAAATTCTTAAGATTCTAAGAAAAAAAATTTCATGGAAAAATTCCAACGGATTCAAAAGTTAAAGCCGGATTAGTGAGAGTGGTATCACTTGGTGGTATACTTGGTATCACCATAGGAGCTACAGCATTGAATTTTTCCAAAGGAAATGATGCAAATCGTTTGAAATGCGCCAGAGTGAAGGCATATGAAGCTTCAAAAGAAGCCCGAATTGCTAAACGATTGCAAAAAACTATAAGAAACAGCACAACACAAGATAACGAAGGCATACAGTACGAAGCAGGCATGGCAGATTGAAGGTAACCTTTTTTTTCTTTGTTTACAAACTTTGAACGCGTTTATCCCGAAACCATGTTTTTCGTACTGGTTGCGGCACTAGCAGGTTCATTTTTTGACGAATTTTTTTTTGTATTTTCTTAAACTTGATTCGCTATCGTAAGACACGAGCTTTTTTTAAAAATTTTTTTCGATTTTTTATGAATTTTTAAAGTCAAAATTTTTTTCGATAAAAACACACTTTCAAATTTGGAACATCACCAAAAACTGAAAAAAAATTTAAAAAAAAAAGCTCGTGTCATACGATAACCAATTTTGTTAAGATTTAAAAAAGTCATTTTTTCCAGATCGGACAATTTTTGCAACTCCCAGCGCTGCAACCACCGAGGCTCCGTTTTTTCTCTGCCGCCAGTTTGGAGCTCTATAAAACCATGTTGGAGTGAAAAATATATTTTTTTGGAATTTTTTTCTTGTAATTTGTTCAATTCTCTACAATAATAAAAAATTTTTTGGAAAAATGTTTGTTTTTGACTGAGTTATGAATTTTTTAAAAAAGGTCTGTTTTCGCTGCCGCGAATGTCATGTAACCCCTTAAAGATAAACAAATTTGTCATCTTTTGCTATAAGAAATATTGCATTTTGCTAAGAAAATTGTTTTTTGCAAAGTGAAATTTTTAAGAAAATTATTGCGATAATTTGATAACTTCAACTCACATTACACCTTGTTAAAAGAGCATGAGGAAAAATTTTTTAATTGTATGATTTTTGTATTTTGAGGAATTTTAAACCAACAATTTTAGTGTATAATTCGAAGATTCTTGGCACGGCATTATTTATTTTTAAAAAGCAACGCAACCCCACAGTGCATTTTTCTGAAGAATATTAAATTTTTTTTATTAAACGAACTGTGCATATAAAACAACAACAGTTAATTATTCTTCAATATTTATTTTATCCCCTTCAAAATAATCACCATTGGAGGCGATACACATATGCCAATGTTTTTTCCATTCTTGAATGCATTTTTGGTAGGCCGATTTCAGAATGTCCTTCAACTTCCTCTGCGAATTCTCTATGATGGCTTCAACCGTCCCAAAATGTTTTCCACGAAGGGTCAGTTTGAGTTTGGAGAATAGGAAAAAATCACACGGAGGCATATCTGGCAAATATGGTGATTTTTGGACGATATTGACATTGTTTATGGTCAAATAGTCGCGTACAATACGTGATGTTTGAGCTGGTACATTATGTTAGTGCAAACACTTTACAATACTTAAATAATATTGAGCATTGACTGATTGACCTTGCGGAAGGAGTTCCGAGTGTACAACACCTAGAGAATCGAAGAAAACAGTGAGCTTCAACTTAATTGTTGCACGACTTGAGTTGAAGTCATCGAATTTTCGTAAAAATGTTCGTAAAAATTTTCTTAAAAATTTTATTTTGGAGAGTAGTTAAACAAAATTTACCTATCAAAATGTTTTATTATTTTTTAAGCAAAAACAAATTGGTAAAAATCGGTTTATCAGTTTCTTAGTTATATGCAAAATACTAAAGACGAAATTTCATATTTTTTCGAAATAATGAATTTTTAGCCAAAAACCCTTTAAGAGTTTTGCGCGACCATTTACCGTTTGTTAATATTAAAGTGTTGCATACCAAAATTCATATTTTTAAAAGTAGAATCAGAAATCAGCGTGTCACGGGAACTTTTTGAAAAACGTTGAAAAAATGAGACGGTCTAATGTGCATATGCCTTAGAAGAAATAGTAATGGTATAATATACCAAAACTGTCGTTCCTGTAACTAATTAAGAATAACAGTTGTAAATCTAGGCAAACTCACGCGACAAAAAAACCGAAGTGTGTTTTACAAACACGTTTAGATTGTAAAAATTCAGCGAATTTTACCGTATAACCCGTTTTTGTTTTTAATTTTTAAATAATAGGAAAAAAGTGAAGTTTCATAATAAACCCACTTTACCGATGAACTTTGCTTATTTCAAAATATATTGAGTGCACAAAAAATATTTTCCGTAACTCACGCGACATAACCCACGCGACATAATTTCCGTTAAGAAAATGTGTAATCAAAGAAGAGAGAAAAGAGCTTAAGAAGATTAGCTAACATCCTGTTTCGGCCATGTTCGAAGCTTACTAGGTGTCATGTCCTATATCTTCGGTAGACGAGGGTTTTAATATTAGTTAAGACATTGAAATTTTCAGAATGCGAAGTTCATATATCATATATCAGTATTTTACTAGATAAAAAAATTCACTTTCGAAATACATAAAATTTTTTATTTTTGGTAGACATTTTTCTGGAAATGCCGAAATGTTTTTACCGTGAAATGAGTTGGAAAGATATTGGATATTAGCAAAAAACTGTTTTTAGCCGCCATTTTGTTAATATGGCGGCGCAAGCGGCAACAATACGAGGAGGCAAAGTTGAAAAGAGCACATCGAAATCTATAAAATGCACCCATTTTCAAAACTCCCAGAAATCTTTCCAGGTAAACTCGTTTTGCCTCCACCTCCCCCAAATGACTGTACTGTTTTCCTATCCTTCAAACGCTTTTTCTACCCCATTCAATATTTTCCTTAATAACCTCTTTCGACAAGAAAATTTACTGAAACAATATTTAAGCTAATAAAATTATTAAAAATTTTAATTAAATAATACAATAAATCTTGTACTAATTAAATGTTCAAACCAAATCTTGAACACTAGGTAACTACTTCAGATTAATATTGTTTTTGCACTCTATACAAAACCACTCCAACGCAAAGCCATATCTATTATTACATGAAATCAACATCTGAAAAGTTTTTGCATTTTAAAACGAAATAAATCTTCATTTTGACTAGCTGTCAAACTTATTCAAGATTAAATTGTCTTAAATTGTCTTATTAAACATTATAAAAATATTTTTTTATATGTATATTTGAACACAATAATTTCAAACTTTTTAAAATTGTATTTTGTTTTGAAATTGTTAGGAGATTTTTAACTTCATAAAAAAAATTCTCATCAAATTTAGCCAAAATTCCAACTTAATCTAAAAGTTATTAGAATAAGTCACTTTTAGCGAATATGAATGGCTTTCTATGAAAAATGAATGACCTCAAAATTTATTTCACGTTATTTTTATAGTATTTTATACTGATTCAACTAAGATAAGCAAACTGACAGTCAGCGTTACGCTAATAACTTGATAATTTTCTTTAATTTATCAAAACTGTCAAATCTACTCATCACACTTAACAACAATAAAACAGCCTCCGCTTCATATGTTAGAGTTCTGCAAAAATTTAAACATTTAAAAACTCGCGTGTACTTCACAGCTTAACAACGACTATAAAAGATTAGGAATAAATTAAAAGACTACAATAAAATTAAAAAAAAAAAAATAAGCTAAGAAATATGATATCAAAGCAAACATTTGTTTTAACTTGTGTTGAATGTGAAATACGTATTTTCGCTACTACTATCTTATCTATCACAACACAATCAGCTATGCAAGTGTTAAACTTAAATCATGTTCAACTACTTGTTGGTTTTTATAGCAAACAGCAGTTAAATCTAATAGAGCTACATTTTATTGCATGTAGCTAGCCAAATTCTTGGCTTGTTTTATTTTTATCACTATCATGCCCACATCTCTAACAATCCAAACAAACAATCATGAGAGTGTTGAAAAGTTTGTTTGACACTGTTTTGTTGTCGTTGTTGCCGTTTTTTGTGTTTTTTTTTTTTAGTGTTAATTAATTACTACACTTGTTCAAACAGGGTCTGTCATAGAAACGTGCAAAATGTTGGTTTATTTTCTTTATTAATCTATTTTCCCCATTTTATTGTGCTGTATTTATGATTGATGGATGGTTTGTTTACTCCTTTGTCTGTCTGTTTTATTGTCACAAGTGCGCTACTTAAAATTGTAGCGTTAAATACATAAAACTATTTTCTTGACATCTATATCTATATTCTTAAGACTGTTATCAGTAATTATTATGAAGTAGTTCTTGTGGGATTTAAGAAAAAAACACGGAATATTAATTGCATAATAAATACAATTTGTCATTGTGTCTAGTGTCCAACCGAAACAAAAATTTTGGTCGAAGCCGAAACTTTTTGTAATATTCGGACGAAACCGAAGCATTTTTTTTTGTAAAAATTTTATTTAATATATTAAAAGTAAGGGGCAAACATAACATTTCGTACATATAAGAATAAAAAAAGTTCATTTAAAATTAATATTTCTCAGTTTATTATAAATATGATATTTTTCATGTGATTTTAAAGTTATGGTTTCGGTTTTGGCCATATTGAGGCTGAAGGGCCATAACTAAAATAAAAATTTTTTTTTAAGCCAAAACCTCCTTTTGGCGCGTTGAACACTTTTTGATAGAGGAGAAAAGTTATGAATTTTCATCAGAACTGTTAACGACATCAATGTAGATGTCAGCAATGCTAACGTCAGCAATGTTAACGTCAGCAATGTTAACGTCAGCAATGTTAACGTCAGCAATGTTAACGTCAGTAGTGTTATATCGTCACCACTGTTTATGTCATCATTGTTAACGTTGGCACTGTTAAGGTTTGCACTTTTTATGCCTGCATATCTGATTCAGCTACCATGCAAGCAAAAAACATAACAACACTTTTGTTTTTTTTTTTTATGGGGATCCCCGGATGGGTGGAAGATGGGGGCTAAGTATGTTTAAAAGAAATGTTGAAGGGCAAAAAATAATAGGATCTGCTCATATATTGACACATTTATGGACAAATTTGTAATAAATATAAACTATAATCGACAGAGTTTGTGTTTCTTATATCCTCCCCAGAAGGGTGGGAGAGAGAGAGGGTCGTTGTTGAGTTCAGAAGAAATGTTGAAGGGCAAAAAAATAATAGGACCAGCTCATATATTTGACCATCTATTGGTTAATTCGGGAGAAATATTAACTATCATATAAGCGTCAAGTTCTGGATTTTCTGTATGGGGACCCTAAGAAGGGTGGCATACAGGAAGTAGTTGATGAATTAAAAGAAATGTTGAAGGGCAAAAAATAACAGGCCCAGTTTATACATTTAATCCATATTGGAATCGATTCCGGTGAGATATGAACTATAATCGACAGTGTTTGTGATTTTTTTATGGGTACCCCTCAGAAGAGTGGTGAGAGAGGGTAGCTGAGTTCAGAAGAAATGTTAGAGGGCAAATAAATAATATGACCAATATTAACGTAATCGTCAGATTTTGGGTTTTCTGTATGGAAACGCTCAGAAGCGTGGTGTACAGGGGGTAGATATGCTTAGGAGAAAGGGCCAAATATAATAAGACCAACTCATATATTTTACCACTCTACGGGTTAATTCGGGAGATATATGAGCTTCAATCGACCGTTTTATGCTTTTTGTATGGTGACTCCCAGAAGTGTGGCAGATGGGGGTTAGTTGCGCTTAGAAGAAATATTGAAGGGTAACAAATAATAGGACCAGCTCATATATTGAATTGGAAAATTTGATGATTTATCCAAAAGAGGGTTCTTAAATCCTCGAAAAAGATTTACCGAAAAATGTGACGATGTATCCACGACTCTAAGTAGACTCTACTTAATAAACCTCAATAACCTCTACTTAAAAAACTCAATAAACCTGCAGCAAGTAGAAGAAGCCTATTTCTTATTTCTTGCTGCGTTTGTTATTTAGATAGCTGATAAATATATTGGATATGTAGGATAGACAATACACAATCCTTGTAATAGATAGATTATTAAAAGGATAGATCTGCTGCAACATAGCTTCAGTTATACTTAAAATCGAATCAACAACTTTGCCTCACAAAGGTTTTTGGATTGGTGGGTAGTGCATCCAATCTATCAACCTATCTATCAATTCGGTACGAGTTCGATACCCACGACAGACCAAGAAATATTTTTTATATTAATCACATTTTCATATTTTAATAGACGCAAGCAGCAAAGAAACAACAATTTTAACAAAAAAGGTGTCGAAAAAAGTTTTGTTTTTGAGATTTCACCCAAGCAAATCACAGAACAAGGCGTAAAAAACTTCGCTTCAAGAATGTTCATTAATAACTATAACTACTCAGGTTTTAAACTTCATATTCAAGTTTTTGCACTACAAATTTAACTTTTTTCAGCTTAAAAAAAAAAAAACTTTTACAAATCAAAAAATGTTCTCCCCTGACTGATATCCTGGCTACGTTCATGGCAGCACTTTCATGTTTTTTTTTTATTTTTGTAATGGTATTTTTGTAAAGTGAACTTGCAAAATGTATGAAATTTTTTTTTTATCGCAGAGAAAAATTAATTTTATAATAAAAAAACATTTATTTTGGAATTTAATTTAACTCGTACAAACTATGGTGCTAATAGCACAGTGCATTAAAATGACGTTTCAGAATTTCCATGGTTCCCAAAGCAAAATTGCCCTACATGCTTGGTGATTTATACACGACCCTATTTTGTTCGAGCGACGAAATTTAATTACTATTAAAACGGCTGAGTTTCGGTTTTGGCCAAAATTTCAGTTTTGGTCGGACCCTACATATATGTTCAAAAATATATTTTTTTTTTCCTGTAAAAGTGTCTCGGCTTCGCATGATTGATTTTTTCTTTTTTTTTAAAAAAGTTCTTAACATATTTTACTCCAGCCTTCTTAAAATTAATCAATGATTTATTGGCTTCAAAATAATATTTTGAAAGATTTTTTCATACTTTATAAGTTCGATTTTTATTAGGCCACAGTACTCCACGGCGTGGCCACGGCATTTCTTGCTATTATAAAGCAGAAATTTCATATAAACAAGTTTTTAATACTGTAAAGGTGGTCAATCAATCGCCTTGCGTTGAAAAATAAATAAATTATGATAGCTCTACAATGTTTCATTTTCACTGTTTTTTGACAGTTTTCATTGAAAGCAACAACAAAAACTTTTGAACTCTATCAAACGATCACCATGTGATCTCAGCGCTTAAGGCAATGCATGTCAAACGAAATAGAAAAACATTTATCTTTTATTTTGTCTTGTTTTGTTTTACAGCTCAGCACTGCATTTATATATCTCATTTTTCGCCTTGCGCGAGGCTGATCTTTTTTTATGTTGTGCAGTGCTAGTTGAGCAGAAAAAGAGAAGAGTAGAGAGCAACATGAAGTCTATTGAAACTCTCACAATACAAACGCGTGAAAGAAAATGATCAAGCAATTCGTGTTAAAGGGGATGATTTCTTAAAAACTGAACACTTTAATTTAACATACTTAATATTAAAATTTCGAAATGGAAATATTTTTATACGGTGCTGTAACAAAAATGCGATATTTTAAAACTTGTTTCATAAAAATCGATACAGTACTTTTGGTGCGATATTTTAAAACTTGTTTCATAAAAATCGATACAGTACTTTTGGTGATTACCTGGAAACAAAAATTTGCACTACTATTTTATGTAATAGTATAGAGAGTATAGATGGTTAGATAGTATAGATAGTATAGATAGTAGAGATGGTATAGATAGTATAGATAGTATAAATAGTATTTATAGTATAAATAGTATTAGTAATAGTAATAGTAATAGTAATAGTAATAGTAATAGTAATAGTAATAGTAATAGTAATAGTAATAGTAATAGTAATAGTAATAGTAATAGTAATAGTAATAGTAATAGTAATAGTAATAGTAATAGTAATAGTAATAGTAATAGTAATAGTAATAGTAATAGTAATAGTAATAGTAATAGTAATAGTAATAGTAATAGTAATAGTAATAGTAATAGTAATAGTAATAGTAATAGTAATAGTAATAGTAATAGTAATAGTAATAGTAATAGTAATAGTAATAGTAATAGTAATAGTAATAGTAATAGTAATAGTAATAGTAATAGTAATAGTAATAGTAATAGTAATAGTAATAGTAATAGTAATAGTAATAGTAATAGTAATAGTAATAGTAATAGTAATAGTAATAGTAATAGTAATAGTAATAGTAATAGTAATAGTAATAGTAATAGTAATAGTAATAGTAATAGTAATAGTAATAGTAATAGTAATAGTAATAGTAATAGTAATAGTAATAGTAATAGTAATAGTAATAGTAATAGTAATAGTAATAGTAATAGTAATAGTAATAGTAATAGTAATAGTAATAGTAATAGTAATAGTAATAGTAATAGTAATAGTAATAGTAATAGTAATAGTAATAGTAATAGTAATAGTAATAGTAATAGTAATAGTAATAGTAATAGTAATAGTAATAGTAATAGTAATAGTAATAGTAATAGTAATAGTAATAGTAATAGTAATAGTAATAGTAATAGTAATAGTAATAGTAATAGTAATAGTAATAGTAATAGTAATAGTAATAGTAATAGTAATAGTAATAGTAATAGTAATAGTAATAGTAATAGTAATAGTAATAGTAATAGTAATAGTAATAGTAATAGTAATAGTAATAGTAATAGTAATAGTAATAGTAATAGTAATAGTAATAGTAATAGTAATAGTAATAGTAATAGTAATAGTAATAGTAATAGTAATAGTAATAGTAATAGTAATAGTAATAGTAATAGTAATAGTAATAGTAATAGTAATAGTAATAGTAATAGTAATAGTAATAGTAATAGTAATAGTAATAGTAATAGTAATAGTAATAGTAATAGTAATAGTAATAGTAATAGTAATAGTAATAGTAATAGTAATAGTAATAGTAATAGTAATAGTAATAGTAATAGTAATAGTAATAGTAATAGTAATAGTAATAGTAATAGTAATAGTAATAGTAATAGTAATAGTAATAGTAATAGTAATAGTAATAGTAATAGTAATAGTAATAGTAATAGTAATAGTAATAGTAATAGTAATAGTAATAGTAATAGTAATAGTAATAGTAATAGTAATAGTAATAGTAATAGTAATAGTAATAGTAATAGTAATAGTAATAGTAATAGTAATAGTAATAGTAATAGTAATAGTAATAGTAATAGTAATAGTAATAGTAATAGTAATAGTAATAGTAATAGTAATAGTAATAGTAATAGTAATAGTAATAGTAATAGTAATAGTAATAGTAATAGTAATAGTAATAGTAATAGTAATAGTAATAGTAATAGTAATAGTAATAGTAATAGTAATAGTAATAGTAATAGTAATAGTAATAGTAATAGTAATAGTAATAGTAATAGTAATAGTAATAGTAATAGTAATAGTAATAGTAATAGTAATAGTAATAGTAATAGTAATAGTAATAGTAATAGTAATAGTAGATAGCATAGATGGTATAGATAGTGTAGACAGTGTAGATAGTATAGATAAAGATATAGATTAGAAAATATCCATTATGAAATGCATTTTTACTTAGGACGAATATAACTTTTGTGAGTCAAAAGATGTCAGAACTGATTACATATGTCACAACTGAAGAGATTCTTGTTTTTCCATGGCGAAATTTTAATACCTACAAAAAATAACTTAGTGGTATTTATGGTTAAAAGACCACAATCAATTCTGTTTTTGAATATTCGGAAAATTGTATTTGGATATATTTGGAAATCTGATTAAATTTTCTTTCTTTAGATATGTAAGTTTTATTAATATCCGCAAGCAGGAATTTTTTTATCCATACTTAGTTTTGTTACCATTCTGATGTATGAGAATTTTGGAGGGGAGGAGGGGGGCTAAAGCACCAATTCAATTTTAAAAACTGACAAATACAAACTTATATCAACTGAAAACAAGAGAGTAAATAATCATATATTTTAAAAATTAAAATTTTCGCTCAACGAATTTTTTATTATTTCTAAATTCAGTCTGAATATTTAATTATTAATAACTTAATTTTAATTTCTGCTGGAATGATTAAGTTAGATTAAATCTAATTTGAAACCAATAACAAGCAATCAATATTGTTTACTCATAAAAGGCTTTATATTTTTCACATTTGTGTAGGATGTTAAGCTTCATGGTACGCACACAGATTGTCCAATCCACACACTGAACCATAGCAAAGCATCTGCTTTTAATTTAATTCAATTAAATCGTATCTAGACCAGCACGTTTTATCGCAAGCTTTCACATAACAAAATTTTATAAAAATAAAAATTAATGCAGAAATATTTTAAAATATTTTTTTTTTAACTGAAAGCTACTGTCAAAAATGTGCCAACTGATAATGTGGCACTGAAAGATTTGACATTTTTTTCTTAATGATTTAAGAAAAAAAAACATCTAGCGCATGATTTTTTTTTTATAATTTGTTGCATTTTCTTCATTTTAGCTAAAAAAAAAAAAAATTTCCAAGCAAGTTGAATCTTATAATACATGAACACCACATTATTTTCTGCACACATTCCTATTGAGACAATTTATGTAATTATATAAGTACATCTTAACAAATACATGCAATACACAAATCTATGCAATATATTTGTATGGTTGAAAATGCATTGCAGAACAACATGCAAAACAATGTTGCCATGGTCACAGTGTAGTTCGTTACAGTTTTGCACATGATTGAGTTTTTGCATAACTCATAACCATGTGAAAGTATGTGTGTGTATGTGTGTGAATAACTGTGTGTGAATAATACATGTGTCAAGTGTGTTTTTGCCAAATAGTTTACTCTTATAGTGAGTGCCTTATTGTTGTTGTTGTTGCTACTTTGTTGGTTTCTTGATGCTACGTTCACTTAAGCATTCAAGATGCATTTAAATGATTTGCTGGCCCCTGATAGTCATCAAAAACTGGTCAAAAACATAAATAATCAATAGAACCACATACATCATGTTCGATCCTTATCAGTTATTGATTACGATGGCAACTAGGGACGTGTTCTTTCTTATGTATTTAAGTTATGCATACAAAATAATCTGAACTAACTCTAAATAAATATTTTATAACAAAAATTTTTGCTGCATGTGAAAGTAACAAATAAGCTTTTCAGAATAATAAACAATGTCAAAATTGAACACAAACTATTCCCTATAGGAGCAAACTAAGTTGTTTTTAAAAACAACTAGTTAAAAAACTTATTTAAAAGAAACTAGTATATGAAGTACTTTGAATTATATTAAAGCGGCTTCCACTTCAATTCTAAATGGTTTTTATTTTGTTATATATGAAGTAATTGAAATACTACTTAAAAACAAGTGATTGATATACTACATTGAATTATATTAAGGCGGCAACTACTCTGATTTTGACATGTTTTAATTGCAAATTGTTATTAGATTACAAGTTTATATATATTTAACCATGTTATTTCATCAAATATTATTAACTTTAGACCATCAGTAATAGTTTTCAATTGGTTATTTTAAAGTAATTTAAAAAATAATTTAAATATAACTAATTTAACAAGTAGTTGAAAATATATGCAGACGAAAGTCAATTGACTTATTCAGCGGACATCACCATACAAAATATGTTAGTTCGTTCTATGGAAAAAAGTCAGAATTTCAACTAGTTGTGGTTGACAAACAACTACTTTATCAACTACTTTTAAATTACTTGATTTTCCTACAGGGTTGGTAGAAAAACTATTTAAAGCAGCTCAGAGATGTATTGGTAAAAAAATTAAATAATTATTTTTAGCCTGCGTACGAGTTATTATAAAAATTTTGTCAATTTTGACCAAAATTCTATGAATAAATAAACAAATGTGATAATATTTTCAGCAATATTTGTTGTTGTTGTCTTTATTAACTCTTAATAAATATTTTATACCAAAAATTTGTGGTTTTTGTAAAATAACAAAAAAGCTTTTTAAAATAATAAACAACGTTAAAATTGTCCACAAAACAGATGTGCAAAAACGATTCAAAGAAGCTCAATGATCGAGTTATTGAAAAATTTTGTTCCATTTCGAACTAAATTCTATGAATAAATAAATGTCAAAGTAATTTTAGCATGGGCGTCCACAGGATTTTTCCAAGGGAGAGGCAAAGTTCTACGTGGAAGGTAAACGTATTTGGGAATTATTCTGGAAGGCTCATTAAAAAAGATGACCCGTGGAAATCTATTTTCTGAGATCTTTGGTGAAAATTTTGTAAACGGCGTCATAATTAATACCGTTCTAATCCATTAAGCTCTGTGATCCGCTGTGATCCACTATGCTCTTAATTTTTCTACTTGTTTCACGAATGCAATAAGTAAATTACCCTGAATTACGGTACGAGAATACAAATGATATGAAAGCAGCTTAAAGTTCTTCTAATTTGTGAAGCATACTTTATGGGAAAGTATGTTCTATTATTCGAAGATATATCAAAGCTTTTCTAAGTTTTCGAAGTTTCAGTTGCTTTCTTCGGAAAGCAGCATTGACCTTGAGCTCGATAAAATATAGCCTTTAATAATTGAACAATTATTGGAGTTATATAAACACATAACTTAAAACAATTTCATTTAAGTTAAGCCCAAATGTTTGCAAGGCAAAATTTAAAACAAAAGATCTTATTCTCAAAACAATGTTTTTTAAATATACTTTTAAACTAAACATTTTCAGTTTAAGAACATTTATTGAAAAATAAAATTTAAAACAAAAATGGTTTTCAATATGAAAACAAATATTTTTATAAACCCCATTTTTACGATGTAATTTTTTTGATTTTTCCGTGTTTTTGACGTCAGATTCGTGATCAGCGACACATGGGACCAAAATACTAAATGTTAAATCCATTCGCTGAAGTTTGTTTGTTTTATTGCTTTTCTTTAAATATTGAAATATTTTTTATTAAAATAATTAATTAGTTTTTACTTCATCTTACCTCCAAATTTTATAAGCCCAATTATAAAATATTTTCAAACAATCAAATGTTTTTTCTCAGCTTGGTCTCAATTGTCTGCACAATAATTCTACTGAACCTAATTCTTTAATACAATCTCAAATAGCGACGTATTTTTTGTTATAAAAAAGAAATAATAAAAGAAAATTATGCAAAAAAAAAAAAAAAAAATCAGCTTTATATGAGAATGAGAATATGAAATGAGAGTTAAACAAAAAAAAATTAAACACAATTTTTGTGTTGTAGAAACACAAACGCGCTAAGTTTATATTTTAAAATTTTTTGTTCAATTGTAAAGTATGTTTTTTTCTCAGTGTATTTTTCATATATTTATATTTTTTATTTTGTTTAGTCTTCAACTGACATATTTCATTAATAATTTTTTTTTCAAATATTTTTCAAACCCGATTTTCTTCAGTTGTTATTTCTCAATACTTTGATATTAAATGCTGTAATTTTGTTTTTATGTATATCTGATAAAATATGAACCAAGCGGTATATCTCTGTAACCTATTCATAATTTTTATGAAACAATAAATAGCATATCAAAGCCTTCGATGCGCCATTTAATAACAAACAAACTGTGAAAATTAATAGTACGAAAAAAATTGCGTCAATTAGTGTTAAACTCACGCATTATTCAAAGAGTGTTTTGTTGCGCTTGAAAAGCTAGTTTGTATTTCTGATGTATGTGAAGAGGTGAAGCACAAAATAGATACAAATAATTCAGATAAATCAGATAAAAAAAAATGAATTGGCCATTTCAGTCCTTGAAAGGATTGTGACAGAGTTTCTTATGATAAATTGTCTCAATTTTCATAAGTAAAATTTAACTTTGTAATTTCAATCTGCTGATGACAGTCAGACAACATTTCAAAATATTTTAATTTATTCAGTCATCACTCATTCGTGGCTGTTTTAAAATGATAAATAAAATTTGACGCATTTTTTTATTTAATCTTCTATTAAAACATCAGCAAAAATATTTAGACAATTTTTGGTACAATATGAAAAACGATCAATCAATCAATCAAGTTAAGGATGAACGGATGAATTCAGAAAGAAGCAGACAATCGATTCTATACGTACAAAATGTTCTTATTTTAAAAAGCCTCATTTAAATAAAAAAAAGTAGACAGTGAAAACTACTGCCGAACGAAGTGAAAACCTAAAGCTGCAAAAAGCTCAAAAATGTTATGAAAAAACAGTGTTTCTTTTTTAACCCTGAAATTAATTGTGGCATCAAATCTTTCAAATTTTTAAGCTAAGAAACAAAAATTTTTGAGTTGAATTTCCGTAAGCAAAATATAAAAACTGCATCAATCGTCGTTTTGTATTTAATAGTACTGAGTTGTCGACAATGAAAAACTCGGTAATTTTTCATGAGGTGCAATGAAAAAGAAAAATAAGTTATATATATTTAATTTATGTTAATTCAAAAAAATTAGTCAAACTACGAATTTTTTTTTTTTCAAATTATTTTCAATTTTAATTATTTTATAGAGTTAGCAAAAAAATTAAATTTAATTCATTATTCGTTTTTAAAGTGGTACAAGGAAAGCTTATATGGTATACAAAATAAGTTGTACTGCATACAACTTCACCCACTGTGAATTGTGATGTGGTAAAAATGTTTTAGACACAAAATACTTAAAAGTTTTCGAGTTGAAGCCTCACAGCACATACAATAATTTCAGCAGCAGCCAAAATGTTTTATGACAGTTTAATCAATCATTATTCTTCTTCATTTGTACGCAGAAAGAGGCAAGGAAATAATTATAAATGTACAGCAATGAAAAAAATATTATAAATTAATGCAAAACTTACGCTCAAGTGTGACGTCGTTCTCACTGACGAATGCTAACGTTGGCGAACTATTGTAGAGTTAATCCTCCTTATAAATCCTTGCAAATCCTACATACAGATATTTTACAGTTATATGCTTGTATTTGCATGTATTGATGGAAATTTTAACTCACAGATGTGGTTGTTTTTTAAACACTTTTCAAGGCTTTTGACTAGGAGTGCTTTAAGCTTTTGGAATTTATTCAAATTTATTGCTAGTATTTTATTCACTTTACTTTAACAAATTGTTTTATTAATTCACTTCACTTTAATTGCTGGCTTATATTATAAAAGCTGCACAGTTAATGTGTGTTTTATAAAAAGTATTATTTTAATTTTTATAAATTTTATTTTTATTGAAATTTTTCTCATAAAAATCTTTTTAATATTTATTAAATGGCTATTTTCCACTCTATTTTTTTTTTATAAAGCCATCTTTTTTTATTTAAAAACTTAAAGCAGATAATTTTTGCACATTTGCTGATTTTGTTTACAACACAAAAGGATTTAATTCTTTCACACTATGCTTTAATTTTGTAGAATTGCAGTTTAATGCTTCTATGGAGTGCTGCTTGACTTAATTTTTGTATCCTTGATTTAAGCAGATTTTGTAAATGATAAATTTTTTATTATTTTCCTTGCTGCTATTTATATGATGGATTTAATTACGTTTTTGTTCTGTTTGCCGCAAATTAACACTTGACTGCGTAATGAATGCATAATTAAACAAGACATAAAAGCGTAGAAGACTAGAAAAAAAAATAATAATAACACTAACAATAATAATAAGCCAACAAAAGCATCCTTTTGTGGTTGTTTGTTTTTTTTTTATATATATTTTTATTGCCAGAACACTTCACTTGACTTACACAAAAATACAAACAAACACACAGATACACACACACACACACACACACACACACACACATACACCAACACAAGCCCATTTAACAAATTCACATGCACGCTCAAGTTTATGTAAACAAAGCTTTAGGCTGTTCTTTGTTACTTCCGAGCGCTTTTTGCATGTTTCCGCTCTTGTTTGGCTTTCAGTGTTGCAAGTTATCGCTACATGTTATTTTATTTTTTTTTTGCCTTTTCAGTGCTGTTTTTGTTGTTTCGTTTTATTATAAATAAATGTTATATTAAAGTTTATATTTACTGTTGCTGTGCTGTTATTTAATAACTGTTAGTGAAGCTTGCCATTTTTTTTTTTTATTCTTTATTTAAGTACATTAAAAACACTTAAAGGAGCTTTAAGCAAACCTTGAAGTTTATATGAAAGGATAACTTATAAATTTATCTTATAAATATTTGAAAGGGTAAACTATTTTTTCGCCAAATTACAATAATTTTTTTTTTAATGTGCAAGATGTAGAAAATGCTTTAAGTCAGCATAAGTTCAGCACAAAAAAATTTGTGCTGCAATGTGCGGGCGGTGTGCTATCATAAGCCATATTTTTAAAATATGTTACTGTTTAATGCGTATAATTATCACCACCACTAATTTTTGTAAGCAATTATAAATTTTTTATGTGATGTGCTGAAGTTGTGCTGCAATGTGCTGTAGAAATAGTTAAGCTTATGACATTAATATAGATTTTTTAAGGTCAAATTTAAAAAAAAAAATATGCAGACAGCTTTAAAATCCCAAATATATACTTTTTTTCAATAATCCGCACCTTGTAGAACATTTCGAATAGATCACAGCACAATAATAGAATTTTTAACAAAACAATAAGGATAGAGCATAAATCAAAAATTGTTTCATCACTTTGGGGCACAACTTAAAATAGTAACAACAAACATCCCGAATATGTAAAAACTAGATGGCGATTTTTACTGCACTTTTAAAATGGAACCATTAAAATATAGTTTATAAATATGACACCCAACAGCACACTTCGCGCACATCACCGCACATTTTTAAAATAAGACCAAAAATGGTGCATATAACTTAATGGTCCATATGGTTTTTTTTTTATAAAATTAAAAACAAAGCTTAAAAAAAAATGTGATATTCATATTGATATTGATATTGATATTGATATTGATATTGATATTGATATTGATATTGATATTGATATTGATATTGATATTGATATTGATATTGATATTGATATTGATATTGATATTGATATTGATATTCATATTCATATTCATATTCATATTCATATTCATATTCATATTCATATTCATATTCATATTCATATTCATATTCATATTCATATTCATATTCATATTCATATTCATATTCATATTCATATTCATATTCATATTCATATTCATATTCATATTCATATTCATATTCATATTCATATTCATATTCATATTCATATTCATATTCATATTCATATTAGCCAAATGCAATACATATTTACCTCAATTAAATGGTCACTAACTTAAAGCGTCGTAATTCGTGCTTTAATAAACAGCTCTTAACATTCATGTGGAACTCAACTATCAACACTTTGAATGCGAATAAACTATAATTTAATATTTATTTATAACATGTGTTACCATTTTTTATTTAGATTTCTCATACCACTTAATTAAAGAGTATTGAAAACACATTTGTGGCTTCATTTCTAGGTTATTATTTATTAATAGAAAATACGCTGAATTCCAAACTTAACCGTTCGTGAGCACTTTGAACCACATTTTTAATATTGCTACATTATGAGATATTTAAAAAAATTTAGCAGAACTGTAATATTGAAGCTTTTCAAGTTTTGCCTCAACACCAACGCCCTACAGTTTACTACACTTTCCACTCTAAAACTCATAACTGAACTGACGAAATCACTTTTTAAATTGTTTCAAAAACCTTATGAAAAGCACACCACCAGCTTAGTTTACCTTTTTTTTTTTTTTTTGTGCACAGTTTACTTCGTTAGCTGATTTGCGGCTTTTGCCACTTTTGTAAAAGTTAAAAGTTTAGGCAAGCTTCTAAGGTCAACACGATATTTTGAAGCTAGCTTTTTTTATCTTAGGTTTTCATAATGGCTGAAAGGCTTTGGGAAACTTTTGCTAAATATTAATATTATAATAATATTTGATGGTCTCATTTTTAAATTTTTCAGTCAATTTTTTTTTTTTGTGATGAAATTAAAAAGAATTTTGGAAAAGACATTTTCGTGTGCTATGCGTTATCTTAACCTGTCAACTTTAAGTAGGCAAGTAATGGAGAAGTGAACATTTTTATACAATACTTACGCCAACAGTTTTAAAGATTTTATTTTAATTTGTTTATGAAATATGTTTTGTTTTTATTTTTAATTATTTGTTTAAATTTTTTTTTTTTTAATTTATTATTTTACTAGTTATTTATTGTTATTATTTGACATTTTTTATTATTTTTTTTAATAGTTGGCTTGAATACTTTTTATGACTTCTGGATTTTTTTATTTTTTAATAATTAACTATCAACACTTTAGGAAAGGGCAAAACTGTTTGAATCAAGTCTTAGAGTCATGCAGCAAAGAGAAAGCAGAAGAAACAAAGAAAAAGTTAAAATACAATACAGCACAAAATAAATTTAAATTTCTTTATTTAATTTATTACAATTTAGCACAACATTGAGCCAAAGGGTTAAGCGAAAATGGTGCATTTTGTTTTTAAGTATTTTGTTTTTGTTCTTATCATTGTTTTAGTTTAGGTGTTAAAATATTTAAGAACAACTAAAAGTTATTTTTTTCTTCTAATTCTATTTTATTCTCTTATTTTATCTGTCATCTTAAATAACTTAATTTATGTTTGTCTAGCATGGCTATTCATGTGTCTGTCTCTCTAGGCTTTACATTTATTGTTAGATATTAAATCTTTTTTTATAACAACACTGAAAATGTTGTTGAAGCTCATTTGCTGTGTTGCCAAAAAAGTGGATTAGTTTAATTATCTCGTGCGGCAAGATAAAAAAAACATAAGAAAACAAAAACAAATACAAGAACAATACAAATAAACAGAATATTTAGCATAAGCTCATAAGCAATAAACGCTTAAGTCGATTATATAAGACAGCAAGAACTGAGTATTGCTTAAGACACATTCATGATGAATACACCGCAGACATTTTTTATTAAGTTTGTTTTGGTTTTAGTTTTTGTTATTGTATTTTTTTTTTTTGCCTGATTGACAGTTAATTATAAGAAAGGAAGAACAAATCAGCACCTATGACTGTTGAAGATGATTAATATGACAAAAACTTTGATATGCCTAACAAATTTCAAGCTTATTACAGACTCATTGAAACTTATCAAATCTTGATAACAGATAATTTATGAGTTTACTATAGCAGAATAGCAAAAATAAAAAAAATTAAATAATGACTTTACTATACCAGAAAAGCAGAAAATAAATATTAAAGCTCTCTCAACTTTGCCTTATATTGAAAGGTGAGATGATGAAAAAACAATAAAATTGTCAAAAAGTTTCAGATCACAGTTATCAGAGCGGTAAATTAACATTTAGCTTACAACGCTGCCCTCCTGAGATGTCAATAATATTTGCAACTGTCATGCATATGAAAGCTTATGCATACGAAGTGGAATGCTTTTAGATGTCTTAAAATATGTGAATTATTGTGCTCGTTTCTCAACAAGTTAGCCGCTAAAAGCCACTCATGAGCCACTTATAACCAAAACCTGATAGCTTTGCAGATGTTTAGTAGTCTTTAATTTAAATGTATACAATTTATTTATTTTTTTTAACATATATTATTATAATTTTGAAATGACTTATACTACGTTTACATTGCAGCTTAATCTCGAAATTTGGCTCAAAAAGTTATGCTTCTCATATATAAACTTTTCATTATTCTGTACTTGATATAAAGTTATGAACAAATAAATGATTTAAAAGAAGAACGGAGTATTAGGATAAAATAAGTATAGTGAAATTGACATTAGCAATAGAAATATAGTTGTAATGATTAATATTTCATAAAGTCTCTAAAATAAACTCGGTCTACCCAATTTAGTAGGATTTTTCTAGATATCCAAAATTTTATTTTATAATTTTCTCATTAATTTTTTTAATTTTTTTTTCTTTTTTTTTTGAGCTATTTCAATCCAGCTTTGTTGAAATTTATTTAAATTTCCGAAAAAAGTGAAATATTACATATTAGCCTTCCATGTCGCTATCGTGAAGAAAACCCTAACTATTCTAGTGAAAACTTCAATATTATTTTATTTCCCTGCTGAACGAAGATTTGCTTTTTTCAATACATCTGCTAGTGAGCACAACTCAACTCCCAAGTTACTCCTTGCCTACAGTCTATTCTATAGAAATCATTGCAATGGCTAAAAAAGTATTTTAATCTTACTAATAGGCTTAGAAAATTCTTGGTTTTTTCCATTTACAAACGCGCTGGAAAATAAGCTCTTTTTAAAGTACTTAAATAAGTTTTACAAAAATATAATGAAAATCCTTTAAGCGTCTTAAGGATTGAATTGCAGATTTGCTTCATTTTTTTTATTTGTCCTTGGATAATGGAAAGTGACGCGGTAAAAGTTTTAAATCTGATTTGGCATAAATTTAGATATGCTGTGCAAAAGTTGAATTCTTAAAAGCTTTTTTTTTAATTTATTGTTATTGTTCACTACACAAAGGCCTGGCACAAAATTTTTTTTTCCATTTTCGCAAGTCCTTCCCCTTTAAAAGTTGTTAATGCAATGAAAATCAATTCCAAATTTTTCAGACTCATCAGTCTGTAAGTACAAAGCACCGCAAAAGTGTTCTAAGGCGTGGTTTTTTTTTAATTAATTAGTTGCTTGTGAGTTAAACAAGTTCATCGACGTCATTTGTTATAATTCATATGTAATTTTGTTGAAATTGAATTACATTTGAGTTTCAACCCCGGAATAGCTGTGGTTTTTAGTGAACTTTTAAAAAGAAAAAAATGAAATTTCGTCCACGCGTAAATCAAAATGAAACACTTATAATATGTGCGTGTTTTTGGTCGGCATATTTGATTTTGCAATAAGTGGCGCCAAGTTACTACCTCTTCCCCTAGTACTGCTTGAATTGTTTTACAACACACGTGTTTAAAATTAGCAATACAAGCAAGTGCTTTGTTAGTTATACGAGAAACAGTAAATTTTTGGAACAAAGCTCGGATTACAATTGCATGGGAAAACTCGTGTCTATTCACGAAAAATATGGAAATGTCATAAAACACAAAACTAAAAAAAAAAACCACAAGCACAACAGAATTTGAAGGATGATTTCGTCGCAACTCTAGATAATCTTTTTGACATCGCGGACAATGATGCGTTTACATTAATAAAAACTGACAAAAACAGATAATTTCTTCTAAAACAACGAGAAAAGGGGATGTATTTTAGGAGTAGACGGAAAATTAGCTGCAAGAGAGAAAAAACAAAAGAACGTGAAGAAAACAAGAACGAGCAAAAACAGTAACGAGACAACAAACAAACGAGATAAGATGAGACCAACCAAAATAAACGTCTTGCTCCGTAACGAGTAGAGGCGAAAATGCTCGCTTTAATGCAATTCTATGTTATTGCCCAAAATCATGGAAGAAAATTAGCTGCAAGAGAGAAAAAACAAAAGAACGTGAAGAAAACAAGAACGAGCAAAAACAGTAACGAGACAACAAACAAACGAGATAAGATGAGACCAACCAAAATAAACGTCTTGCTCCGTAACGAGTAGAGGCGAAAATGCTCGCTTTAATGCAATTCTATGTTATTGCCCAAAATCATGGAAGAATTATAAGGTAGCGTCCAAGGTTGATTTATAAGGTTGTCGCAGGGCTGATCGCACTCTCTTCTCAGTACCCGTAATTGTCAAAACCAGCCAATTTTGCGAATGACTACGAAAGAAAAACGGATGATAATAGAGAGCATTTGCAGATTTTCTGTCAACTTCGCTGTCAACTTCGATTTGACAATTATGGGTACTCGCTCTCTCCCTTGCGACAACCTTATAAATCAACCTTGGTAGGGTCGACTCGGAGAGGAATGGAGTAGACAGCAGAATAAAGCGAGATTGGTGTCAAAATCAGCTGTTCATAGCGAATTTCTTCTCTTTTTTGCAATTTTAAGACTTCTTTCACATTTTATAGTTTTTATTACAATTTTTTTATAATATTTTCACTCAAACTAGCACAAATTTAACACCCGCGACCGCACTGCTTGCAACTTGGAAACATAAAATATTTTCTTCATTTGCAATTTCTACGAAATTCGTCGTTTTGACATATATGTTACTTCTCATTATCCACTCTTCGTTGACGCGTGAGAGCACTCAGCGAAGCGGCCCTACCTTATCATTGTATCATGCCCATAATGAGCTAACGTAATTTAACGAAGCTGAATGAAACAGCTCGTCCAAACATTTTGTTCCGTAAGAACATAACTTTTAGCGTCTCAACTCGTCAGACGTTCGACAAGTTGCAATCTCGTCTCGTTTTCGTCTATTAGGTTAGGCCTACACTCGGAGGTGTCAGTGAAAGCAGAATTTTAGTCAGATGTAGCCACTTGCTACGAGTTAGATGTCATAAATGACTCAGTTAAGCGAGGTGTAAAATTTAAAACTGAATTCATTTCAAAGTCAGATGAACAAAAAAAAAAAAAAAACAGTTCACCATTCAAACAGTTCTTTTCTACAAAATGAATCACCCAACTTACCGAAAATCAGATAATCTTATTAAAAAGAGAACAGCTTCTTATCAGAAGTTCTAAATGATTATATGTACCAAGATAACAATTTCACCAAAACATTTGAAGTTATTCTAGCTTAACTTAAAAATAACTTGAATAAAAGTAATAATTCAAGCTTTGCTTGAAGAGCCTTGTAAAAGCTCTTAAAAAATTTCAATTTCTGAAATAATTTCTTATATAAAGCTTTATTCAATGATCCATTTTAGAAAGAATTCAATAAAATTTTTATTCAAGTAAATCTCAATCATAAAAAAAATTGTCATCACACTTTTTTATTTCAATAATAATAAAAAAAAAATAATAAAAAAGGCTTGTCACTGTCCGACGTCAAGCCTTGACTGATAATATGTTTATTTAGACCTCAGATCTACCGAAGCAATGTATGGCCGACAAATAAAGTGCTTATGTGAAATGAATTCAGTTGAGGCTTTTATAAAGTTTTACAAAAGAAAATTCAGAGAAAATAGTCATTAAGTTTTAACGCTATTCAAGCAAATTCCTGAATAGACAGTGGATAGTATGTGCGGCTGCCGATACAAAGGTAGGTTACGATACGAGTTAAATTGACGCTGAGGAGCAGTGGTATATACACAAAAAAGATTAAAATGTACAAGATGTACAAGATTTCTGTTTTGAAATGAAAAATATTAAATGAAATATTCTTGCAGAATAAACGTAATTAAATTGAAATCTAAATAAGCCTTGAATAAAAACCTTATGTAAAACATTGGTGGCGGCCGTGGCGTAGTGGGTAGAGTGTGTGGCTCATACGTCAGAGAACCCAGGTTCGAATCCCCCATCTGACACAGAAAGTTTTTCAATTGAATTAATTTTTCTTTTCGGCCGTCACCTCTCTGCAAACAATGGCAAAACCTCAGAGAGTAAAAAACTGCCATGAAAAGCTTCTTGAGAACATAAGCCATTCGGAGACGGCATAAAGCTGGTAGGTCCAGTCCTCAATCATGTGTGTCCAAACATTTCACAACACACACAACACAATTGATCATAAGAAGAAGCTCGGTCAAAGTCCTTTCAAGGGCTAAAATGGCCATTTCGTTTTTTTTTTTTTTTTTTTGCAAAACATATACAAAACTTTCGGAATATAGTTCTTGAATAAAGAAATTATTTTCGTACGTCTTTTCTCCCTGCGTACACCTTGTATAAAACTTGTTTCAGCGATGATAAATGATGTTACATTCTTCTCCTTACTTAAATTCCTTATATAAAGGTTTGCTCAAGGCTTATTTAAGCAAAATTGTTGACTGGGCACGAGTTGGGTGACGATAATTATGAAAACGAGAATAATAAATATCAATTTAATGTATTATATAAATAACTAGCAGGCCACAGTGGTCCGCGGCTTCACCACGCAGGCTTTCTCTGTATCAATAAAGAGCGCTAAAACGTTTTGTTACTATTTGAATGAGTGTGGAAAGAGAAAGAGCGCACAAGCTTCATATTGTCCAATTAGTAGTTAGAACTAGTTTTTGTCCAATTGTAATGTTTAATAGCTTATTTTAAAGAAATATTAAATAGAAAATGAGCTGTGAACCAGCTTTTCGAATATTTAAACATATACAAAATTTATTTGGTGTTTTTGAAAATATTAGCACTTTGTTCGCTTATAAACAAGTACTGACATGTACCGATGCGAGTCGGCATGGGCTCCCGTGGTCCTAGGTACACCAAATTTTTTTTAAAATTTATTTCAACATCATATGAAAAAATTTAGAGTGTACCACATACAAAAAAACAACTTCAACTTTTTTTGGGACACTTTAATGTATATGTATCTTTATTCTTCACCTTACTCGAGACTCATCTGTTTTTTCTTTTTTTTTTTGTTGTGATGTACCAGTTGAGCACAAAAAGAGAAGATATGCAGCATGCAATTTATTAAAACTCTCGCAATACAAGCGCGTGAAAAGAAAGCGAGGAAGCAATTCATGGCATCTGAAATGATTTCTTTAAAAAATTTTACATTTTAATAAAATATATAAATGAACTTATTATTAAAATTTCTAAAGGAAAACATTTTCAAACATGTTTCATAAAAATCAGCCCAGTACTTTTGCAGTTTACCTGCAATCAAAAATGCTCACTTCTATTTTATATAACAGTGTTCGACATGGGTAACGCAGCGCTGCGTTGCGTTATTGAGTTGAAGCACTTAATTTCGTTACTGCTTTGATACACTTGTTTTAATAAAAGTAACGCAATAGCGCCATAACGCAAATGACCCGCTCAAAGCGAAAGTAAAAAATGTTTATAGAGCAAGCAAAAATTGCACAAGTTGTCCGGTGCATCGAACATAGTAACAGAAAGTTGAAAGCGAACATTATTTCTCTGTATAAATAAGGACAAGAGGTTGCGGGGAAGATGCAGTTAAGCATGAATGCTTGGAGTGTGTTGTTTTGTTTTGTATACCAGGAACGCGTATGGGTCTGTTTGACATCGCATCAAATCGAAATACAGTTTAGCTGCATGCTTGAAGTTTAATATATCTTCATTTTTGGCAGATACTGTAATATGCGCTTCATTTAGTTATATTTAATATTAATTACTTATGGATGTAATAATCTTTAATGAATCTACTAGCAATACGATTCCTTTAGAGCACATATATTCATTCAAGATTTTTATTTGATTTCATGTATTTTTCCAAGTGAAGTCAATTTGCGCTTAATATTCCACTACAAAATTCTCCGCATTCAAAAAATGTACCACATAACGCAACGCGTTTGTCAACTAAAACCCTCGCTGCATGGATTAAATTCTTGTTGATACAGGAATCATAGAATTTCAAACTACGCTATGACGCAATTGCGTTAACGCAATCCGCTGAGACAGTAAACTGCGTTTGAGTTGGTGTATCAACGCAGCGATTTTTGCTGCGTTACCATGGTTAGAATCCATAAAATAAATACATCTTCTACAGTATTGTCAAACTTGGGTCTTATATAAATTTATGTGTAGAATTTATATGTATAAGCTTTTGAAATAAGGATTAATGGCTTCTAAATGATCATAAAAGTGTCTAAGGACATCCTTTCTACTTATTTCATTCTTCTCAAAAAATTTCGGTTTTGATCTTGATTGCATTAACAACTTTCAAAAGGGTAAGACTTAAAAACAGTTATTCACACTGGAGTCAGGCTATTACACACACACACACACACACACAACCATAACTAATATATATTATTCCGCATTATATAACCTTCACTGATATTATTCCTTATTGTTTTTATAAAAGTTTTAACGACTTTAAAAAGGTTAAACTTATAAAGATCTCTTTTAGTTTCTTCACTAAACATGTCAATTCAAAGCTATAATGTTGATTTTGGCATCTAACGATTAACTTAAACATAATGCTATCGATAACCTTAGCAATGTAGAGGCTCCGTGTTCGTATTCAAAAGCATTACAATATCCCTAAAAAAATCGATTTAAATAAGGTTTATCTTATTTTGCAAACCAGACAAAACAGATATTGTACAAAAAAATAAATATATTTCATTAAAAACAACTTTGGTAAATACAGCGTAAAACAGCAGCAATAACAACAACAACAATAACAATTTATAAAGCCATGATGAATAAATTAATTCCAACGCAGAACTCAATATTCTGCATAACTGCGCTGAGCTCTCTGAGCTTACGTTCAGCGCCAGCTTTTTTTATGTCAAGCACTGCAACCCACTCACGTTTTTATTTTTATTATTATTATTGTTATGCTTGTTTTTATTTTATATGGTAAACAATCTTAATAACTGCAGCTTTAAAATGAGATATACATATTTAAATTAAGTTAATTAAGTTTTCTTTTTAATGATTTCCTTACGTAAAACTGTGTATTTTATGTGCCACCAGCAACAGCAACAATAGCAACAGCAACAATAGCAACAATAGCAACACGAACAACAACAAGAGTTAATATATCTAATTGCAACAATTACCACTTCGCTGTTACCACTTGATGTTGTTGTTGTTGTTATTGGTTGTTGTGAAATATAAGATTAGACATAAAGCACGACACAACTCTGTTGCTTGCGGGGGTTGGATGAACAGGAAGTCGAGCCATACACACACATGCACACAAACGCAAATGCATTCATATAAGCTCAACGAATAGCACAAACACACAAACGACGCACGACCCAAACGTGATCTTTTTATTTAACTATTTTTTTTTTGTTGTGCTTTTTTTATTTTTTTTTTTTAACCATCGTTCTTTGCAAAATCTAAAGATTATTTGAAAAGTCGTGATTAACGATTTAACAAAGACGTTGTTGATAACAACGCTGAAGATATTTTAAAATAATAACAATTAACGCACAATTGAACTCAATCACACACGCACGCACTCGTTTACTCGCTCACTCACTTAAAAGTTAGTGAACTGTTGAACGCTTGCTTTGCAACTGAGCGCCATTCTTTTGGACCGCAAACGACGATTGTTGGTTTATTGACAGTTTATTTGTTCGATTGCGCAAGTATGAAGGCTGCAAGTTCGCAGCGAACAGATGAGTGTGGAAATGTAAAATTTGTTGAAGACCCAGCTGAGCGAGAGTAAGAGAGCGAGGAAATGCAATCTGCGTTAAGGTGCACTGTAATGAATGAAACAACAATGAAATGAAGTAACAAAGGCATATGCATGGTAAAATAACCTCTAGGTAGTGTAGCATGATATAATAATTACAAGGTAGGAGTAACAGTTCTGTAGGCGATCAGGAGTTGTCAAAAACGCATCGAAAAAGAGAAAACGAATAAGCATCAAAACGAATGAAAAGTTAAATTTTGTATTGATTTTGACAATTAGTGGTCGGCGCTCTGAGAAAAAAGCCAGTGGTCAAGGCTACCTAGCATATATATGGCATGAGCTTGTGTACGTTAAAATGTTCACACAATATAAAACTTATCGTCAAAACATAACAGAAATATCTACAACTTGTATACAAAATATATTTAAGGGCCTCCGGGAGCTTTTTTTAAAAAAATACACTTTATTAAACTTTTTTTTTTTTTTAAGCTGTGTTTTATTGTAGACCAACATTTCGTCGCATGAGAATTAAGTGTCGAATGTGGAATTGTATGTATTGAGAGTGTCTCTTTCGTTTGGCGTGGTCAGCTTTCGATGTCATAAGTCGTTACCAAAATTCAGAGACATTATTTTGCCGTTTGTGGCAAGTTATTTTCTTATTCAGAAATTAAGTGTCGTATGTAATAGTTTCTCCATAGGTTTTCAAAAAATGTGTGCCGTATATTTCCAGGTAAGGTAAAAAGTGTGCAACCGCGACATACGACAAACCAATTCTAAACAAATACCACATTAAGTCCTTACCGAAATGAGATGATATCTATCTAAATTTTACAATTATACCGTCGAAATCCACATGCGAATCCTGTATAATTTTGAAGACGATCGGTCAGCTATTAACAAAGTTATTAAACCTCAAACTTTGAATTCAATTTATTGAAAACTATCGAAAGCCACATACGACACTTAATTTCTCAGGCGACAATTTGTTTTTACATTAATAAAGTATACATAATCGAGATTTATCCCTGGCATTTTGGTCCAAAAATATTTGTCGATAAGATAGAGAAGAGCAATGTAGAGAAATATCTTGAATTTGCGTTGAGCAAGATATCTGGAGACTGGTTCATCTGAAAACTCCAAAACTGTCTCACAAACTTGAAAAGTAGCTTTCTTTTTTAGGTGAGTAACCTAATCAGATATGTATCAACTATTTCAGGAAAAGCCGTGTTTTTCTTTATCAAAAGTTAATGAATGCTTGGTTTGATCCTGGTTTGTTTGAGCTCTTTCAGCCAAAGTTAAAGAGATGTGAAACTTCTATTCGGACTGTGGGAAATGGATAGCTTTATGTCATGTTTATATGAAATGGAAGTCAATATTGCCACAAAATGTTCAATGAAACTTGCCTGACTTTGTGGGACATCCAAAATGTGCAACACTGCCAAATTGCTTATTATTTCATATAAAATAAACATCAAAATACAGGGTGTTGCATAAGTGACGTTATGCTTTAATCAGTGAATAAATTTTTGTTGAAGTGCTTTTTTTCGTTTTTTTTCAGAATTAACCTTGGAATACTTGGTAAAATTTATGATGGAGACTCAGCATAGAACAAAAAAATCAAAGTTCTTCGTTTATTCAGATACAAAGATCATATCGAAATTTCTTTCATGTTCGAAATGCACATAGCACTCCAAAAATTTACCGATTGGTACAGTGTTTCGGGTAAAAAAGGGCTGCCTGTGATCCTTCGCGTGCTTGAAGACCTCGTGCAGTTCGAAATAATGTGAACATTGCTCGGGTGCAAAGAAGTATTAAGGAAAAATCCGAAACTTTCAAAAGGCAACGTTCTCAGCAGTTGGTGAGGTCTGAGCGGCCTTTGCAAAGAATTTTACATATGATACACCTGTTTTCATATAAGATTCGATTGGTTCACGAGTTAAAATTAAATAACAGACATGATCGCGTTCAATATAGTCGCCGTTTTCAAGAATTATACCTAGAAAACAACGTGTTTATTCACAAACTCATAATGAGCGATGATACCCTAAATCCAATAAAAATTGTTGAGCATCAAATGTACCCACTTAGATGCACAGTATAGTGTAAATTAATTTCAGAAAGAATCATCGGGCCCTATTTTTTCGGTAACGACGAACAAGTTGCGGTTCATGTGAACGGCATTTAATACCGAGCAATGATTGAACATTTTTTAAAGACAGAGGTACAGAAAAATTCAGAACTGTGGTTCCAACAAGATGGAGCCACGTCTCACACAGCTCGTTCAACTATGACTAAATTTTTGGCTATCGAATAATATCACTTTTTTCTGATTTCAACTGGCCACCGCGCTCTCTCGACTTAGCGGCTCCAGATATTTTTCATTGGGGCTGCCCAAAAGGTAGGTGTAAACCATTAAGCCAAAAAACATCCAACAGCTTAAGGCCAATATCCGTAAAGAAGTAAGACCGCTGGAACCTGAAATTCTAAGAAAAATTATGGTAAATGCTCTGGAAAGAGCACGTCAGGTCAAAGCAAACAATGGACTTGAAAGATATTTTCTTCCAAAACATAATATGAACATATTTCCTAACTATAATCAAAATTTATACGTTAAACAACGTTAAATGATGTCAACGTTAAACAAAATCAGAAAGAAAACAGTTATTCATTAAATAAATCATAACGTTACTTATGCACCACCATGTACATTAAAGCTATTAACTCCAGGTGGTTCAAGAAACTTCCCTCTCAATCTCATGTTCGATTCGTGTGAATTTTGTACAAGAATTGAGGTAAAAAATGTGAAATCCAAGATAACCTTTAAAAACATGAAATTTCCTACCTCTATCTCTGCTGTCAATCTTCGATAAAACTACTTAACAAGAGGGATATTCTCTAAATAGCTAAGTTAGATATGAAAAAGACACATAATTTAAGTAATTCCGTGTTAAAAAACAATTTCCCAAAAATATCCTTAGAAGGAAATATCCTAGAAAACAAAAATATTAGAAAAAAATATACTTTTTATCAATTTCTCAGACAAAACTATTAATTCTGAAAATTTCCCAAAAATTTCCTAAAAGGGAAATTTTCAAAAAAGCTCTGCTAAGAGTAAAGAACATCAACAAATATATAATTATAGCTATTAATTTTAAAAATTCCTTCAAAAATTCCTAAGAGGAAAATTTTTAAAAAGTTCTGCTAATAGTAAACAACATCAACAAATAAAAAATATATAATTTTCAAGTTGTCAATTTAAGTGAAAATTCCAGAAAAAAACAAATTTATCTCAAAGTATAACAGTTTTTTTGCCTAAAGATGGCTAAATTTCAATTTTAATTAGTTTTGAAATTTAATTTCGCCATAAAAGTTTGAATGGCCGTTTGTGTGCATAATTTAGGCAACAATAAATAAATCTGTTAGCGATAAATCTAGTCAAATATCTCTAACCTCTATATGTAAAACTTTAAACAATGACAAATGTGCTGACCACAGCTCTGGCCCACAAATACTGATTGAATACGAACCCTTAAAAGCTGACAATACTGAGAAAGAAAATAAAATAAACACAAATAAAGAGCAGCAACCACAAACATTTTACTTGAAAGTAAAACAAACAGCTGATGGCTAAAAGCTCTATAGCCAAAAAACTTTGGGCTATATAAGAACGCCACACATCAAAACAGAGAGAGAGATAAAGACGAAGAGAGAGAGAGAGACAACCAAGCGCTTAAAGCTGCGCATCAAACATGTTTGAAGCATGAGTTGCAGTAGTACCGGGGATGCGAGCACATGTCAATGCTTGTACAGGCAGCAGCCAAAGCAGCTCATATGAATAAATGAATGACTATTTTTTTGTTAAGAATATAATATATGCAAATGGCTAGAACAAACAATATGTGAAGCAATTAAAAAACTAAAAAATGCAGAGCACAAAACAATAGACACCCACACTAGACAGCTTTGGAATTTATTGGCCTAGTCAACAGTAGTTGTTTTGCTGTTTTAGTATTTAGTTTTTTTTTTTTTTTTGATTTGTTTTGTATTGCTATTGTTTTTGTTTTGGTTTTTATGATTTTTCTAACGCTTAACTTGTGTAATGTTTTAAGTGTGACAAAGCTTTTTAAGCAATTTTTTTTAGCTAAACCAAGCTAAAGCTTTATGTTTTACTAGAGTATTATAAGCACGGCTTTGACCTAACATTTAAGGGTTGTAATAAAATGTGCAAAAGATATACGTAACAATAGAAAAATAGCAACCAAACGGAACCGGAAAAAAACTGCAGTATTTTATAATCCATTGAAAACTTCCGCTCACTAGCGCAGAAGCACAATAGCACAAAAAGCATAAAAGAGGTCGTGATGTGAGCCACATAAGGGCCAAAAGCTTAACTTTTACAGCTAATTGGAACTTTAGAATAGAACTTATACGGCATAAGAAATATAATAATAAAGAGCAGCTTCAGGGGGAAAAAAGTGTGCAACAGTGAGTTACATATTATTCAACAGTCTCAGATTATGAAACCAGTCAGCCGGCAGAGTAGATCTGAGACTGGTTAAGCAAAAACAAAAAAAAAATCTCACTCAAGCGGAAATGCTTTGAAATGGGCTGAATTCTTTCAAATACTTTAGGGATGCTATAAAAAATTAAAGCAACTTTTGTTAAAGCTTTAACTCGCACGCACACATACACGCATATGTGAGCAAACACAAAGAACAGCTAGCTTCACAATTTGTATCTGTAGGCGCGCCATTTTATAACGTAAGTCAGCATGCCAGAATTGCAGGAAAATATTCCTTAGAGAATGTTTGGCGCACAAATGTTTATAGTTCAATAAGGAAACGCTTAAGCATCAATAAATTATCAGTAGTGATACAGCTGTAAGTCATACAAACACACAAATACTGACTTGCACACATTTATGCACTCATGTGGAAAATATTTGCATTAATACAAAAAAAATTTTTATAGAATTTGTTGCTTTTGACATAAATCATTGGTGCAAAAATATACAATACAAGGGAAAATTAAAAAATATGCAAAAAAATAATCAAATAAAAAATTTGCCACAAAAGGAATATGTGTCTATTTGTATCGAGTGGTTGCGTGTATCTGCTGTTGGCACTACAAGGTAAACGAAATAAATTGAAAATGTCAGGCTTTGAAATTTCACTCATCTCTGTTTCTTTTTAATTGTTTTTTTTTTTGCCTATTGGTCATTTGTGTTGGCTTCTGTTCTTTGCATATTTTGCACTCAGAAAATTGCAGTACTTTTAAGCTATCTAAAACATTGACACACGCATAGCTACCTCTACCTCGACCAACAACAATTCGAGAGCGGCACACTTTAAATAATGAGCCGTTGTGTGACGTTTTGCTTCTGAGCATGACAACATTTGGCCAATTTTTTTAATTGTGTGTATAAATAATTTAAGATGTTCCAATATTGCACTGTTTTCGTTGTTTTTCTTGTAGTTTCATGCTACAAAAATGTTGGTGCTACGGAGGCGTATGCGTGATAATTAATTTTTGTGTTTTTTTTTCCCTTATCTCATTTCTGTCTAGCTACTAACTAAGTAAACGCGCTGTTATAGCAACATCAAAAATATAATTTTAATTGGCAAAGTTTAGCAGCGACAATTATTTAAAATATAAACAAAAACACAACAACGATGATGACACAACAAATTGCACAACAATATTGTTGAAGTTTTATAAATTTTGGGAAAAAAAAACAATAGAAAAAAAAGTTTGCAAATTAAATTTAATTAATTAACAAGAAAAAAGTCTTGTGTGTAAAGCAGGTATTTATTCTAAGGCAAGAACTTTGTTTTACAGGCAAATATATTTAAATTTGCAACTAGGTAGGAGCATAGATAAATATTTCTGATGTAAGACAGTGAAATATTTAGTGGTTGAACAACTAAGTCTTTAATAGAGATTTAAAAAGAATTTATATTTCAAATATATATTAGAATAGCTTCAATTTGATACAATAATATATACGAAATTGAAGTTATTGGTAAGACTGTAGTAAAGTCCTTATTATTTAACTACTTTAATAGAGTCATAACAAGAAATCATATATCAAATATAGCTTCAATTCGATGCTATAATAAAACACTTAAATGCGATAAAAATACTTGAGAATTTCAGACATAGATATAAGCACCATCATCCCATAACCTTATACCATCATCATATAATACCCATCATTCTATACCAAACGTGCACATGCAGTTGCCTGATTGGCCCGCGTGGCCCTTCATACCAATTTTTTTTTATCTTAATTTTGTCTTTGTGCTAAGCCAAAAAAGAGCACCTGCTCAAAACCACAACACAAACCGAACTCGTTCACTGTTCAGCATGCCAAGACAATATAAACTGATTGTCCTTATTCTTGTGTGTCGAATGATTTTTGCATGCATGTTTTGTTATTGTAATAAAAACAGTGTACTGTTGATGACTTGGAATCTTATTGCATTGATAATTCTTTTTTGTTTTGTTTTAGAAAGCATTGGCCGGCGCTTACAATTTCTTGGGGTCCACTGCTCTCTGCCATCTTACTATAATAATTTTATTATAAACTTGTATAGTAGCATAACATTAGGGGGGTTCAGATGATAGCACATGTTGTCGAACCTGGCGTGATGGCCTTGGATATAAAAAAGTTTTGATTTCAAGTTAGCATGTTGTCAGTCTGCTGTTTCGAGCGTTCGAACGGTCAAATGCCTGGCTTGTCCTACCATGCGCGCCAACATGTGCTATCGTCTAAACCCCCCCCTAATCATCGCATAATACCCCTTATATCAAACTCACTATACCATATTCATAATACCACACTATCATACCATACCATACCATACCATACCATACCATACCATACCATACCATACCATACCATACCATACCATACCATACCATACCATACCATACCATACCATACCATACCATACCATACCATACCATACCATACCATACCATACCATACCATACCATACCATACCATACCATACCATACCATACCATACCGTACCGTACCATACCATACCATACCATACCGTACCATACCATACCATACCGTACCATACCATAACATACACCATTCCAGAACTGCCAGGTGGTGGGATTTTCCCTGTTTATCGGGATTTTTAAACTTAAACGGGATGGAAGCATTGTTTCCGTTGGGCATATTTTTCTTAGAAAATATTTTTCAATTCAAATTAAATGTTCTTCATATATAGTACATGCAGAAATATCATTAGTTTTTCAAATCAATTGTTATAAGCCGTCTTTTCATTTTGCGAAAAAGTCTTACAGAACATTAGTTGTACAATAGGCTAGGCCGATGCTATATGGAAAAAATTTTTGTGGTTCTTTCGAAACACAATAGGAACCAAAAATTGCGTATTTTTACGTAGTCTCATAATAAGCTAACCATCTTTTAATTCCATATAAATTTTGGCCCTCTACCAGAGCTTTTATGATTTAAACTGCTCTTATTTGTAATGCTTTTCCACATATACAGAGAAATACAGCTGTTCTATTAAAGTTCTATCTGTTGGCGAACTTTTATCTTAATGCTTTTAGAATGCTTAGTCTGAAAATCATCATTAAAATTATCCCTGCTTAAAATTAAAGGCGAATGTTAATGTTAGAAAAAATCATTGAGTATATTGTAAATATTGTTTTTTTTTTTTTGCTACACAAAAAATATTAGGTACAGAAACAAAAATACAACAAAACTGAAATAAGTTCCTTTTTATTATTCCTTTATTGCTTAAAATATTGTTTTATTGTGTGTTTTAAGGGCTATTAAAATTAAACGGTTTGAAATATTAATGTGATTTTTTTTTTTTTTCTTATATGTCAATTTATCTTATTTGTAAATTTTCTCACGTACTCATTAACAAATTATCTTATACTCCCTTAAATATATTTCATACGAACATGGCAGTTCTCCGTTATAAATTTGCTTAATGGCATTGGTTGAAGACCATTGGCGGTCAAAGAGCAAATTTGTGTACCCAAAATCAAAACAATTTAAGAAGTCAATAAAAACACCTTGAAATATGTATTACTGAATAATGTATTGCTCAGGCAGTGTAAACGTGAATAACACAATGGTTTTTGTACACTTTATTTGAATAACTCAAATTTTCTATAAACCAAAAATCGCTCTATATACGCCTATACGCCATGCAAACGACATCGAATTTATGATTAATATTCCGTAAATGGAAGACGACATATTCAAAACGAAAAAACGAAATGACCATTTGTACCCTTGAAAGAATTTTGACCGAGCTTCTTATGATCAATTGTGTTGTGTGTGTTGTGAAATATTTGAACACAAATGATCGAGAACTGGACCTACATGTTTAAAGCCGACTCCGAACGGCTTATGTTCTCAAGAAGCTTTTCATGGCAGTTTTTACTCTCTGAGGTTTTCCATTGTCTGCAGGGAGGTGACAGCCGAACAGAATTAATTCAATTGACAAAACTTTCTGTGTCAGGTGGGACTCGAACCAGGGTTTTCTGGTGTATAGGCATCACACTCTACCCACTGCGCCAAGCCGTCACGACATATTCAAACTAATGGAAAAAACACTATTCATCAGTACATTGATTGGACTTGAAAAATACGTAATTACTCAGTTGCCCTAATCAGAGTCTTCTAAATGCGAAAACCTACATACTAAATGCGCCGAAATAAACAGCTCGTAGTCTTCTTTGTGACTATTTCATGTCAATGGACATATGGGTGATTCTACGTTGAAAGGTTGTCTGATATTATGAAAGGAACATTTTATAATATGTCTTTTTCCGAAGTTGTGCTATGTAATCAAGTATTTTGTATACTACTTTAAGATGGATTAATTCATTTTAACATATTTTTCGTATCGTTTTGTATCTACCCTGAACTTTTTGTATCTACGGAAATTCAGCAGTGGAGAAACCTTTTTTACCAAAAAACGAACACAATCAGAAGAGTATCTATTGTTAGGAAAAAAGAAAGGAATACGATAAACTACGCAGAAATTAAAGTTAATACACATTACAAACAAAGTTATACTTTGATTAACAAAGGAATAAAACTTACCAGGGGAGATACTGCATTCACCGACACATACGCACGTGCCGGGTAGCGTGATCGAACTGTCCGCTAATGAGAGCACACGAGTGGTTTTCGCTTCGTTTGTTGTTAACTTCACATCAAAGTCAATGCTCTGAGATTTAAAATTATAGCAACAAATACTTTATCGACATTTTTTAACGGACGTTAAACGTCTATAGTAGGAGACTTAAATTACCATGGGAAAAATTGCGGATATTTTTTCAATATAAAATAAAAGCAATTTGATTTTTTTTTTCTTTTAATATTTACGCTTATTACTAATGCTTCTTTATGAAATAAGTAATGCTTAAATGTCTAATCAATTAGAAATGTATTAAATTACACTGACTTCTTTGCGAGATGGCAAAAGGACAGGCCAGGGTAGATACTTTTTTCAAAGTTAGCATGCAGTTCTAACAAAACTATGTTAATTAAGGTATTGCAATTTACTGGTAACAAAGTAAACGCTCTTTATTATTATGTGTGATCGTCGTTTTCCGTAAATTTTTAACTATTATATGATTTTTTTGATTTAGCCACCGCTAGAACCTCTTAACGTGAGTAACCCATACATAAATAATTACTCATCAATAAGAAAACAGTTAAAAACTGGCAGTGATTTTTCTTCGTTCCTAGTTTTTTCCAAAATTATCTCATACAAAATTTTTACCTTTGAAAAAACCGATCAGCTCCCATTGACCATTTTTTCTAGCCAAAATTATGAAAAGCTCTGAAATTTGTTTGATCTGATTTGATGTTAAAATTTCAAAACTCAAAATGGCGGATCCAATATGACAGCTAAAATTACAAAATCAGGTCAAGATTCAACAACTATAACTTCTTTATTAGATTTTTTGTTTTTATAAGTTTTTTACACAAAATAACTTAAAACTTTTTATAGTTAGTTTCATGTCTTTTTATTTAAAAATATGTATTTTTAGGTTCTTGGGAACTTTTTTTCGTAAAAATACTCAAACTCGAAATTTCCAAAAGGGCATACTTGTAGCAAAAAAATGTTCATTTTGACTAAATTATTAAACGTAATCGCAAATTTTTTTCACCTGTATTAGGTATGCCTTTAAAAAATATTCCCATTACTCAACAATGTTTTTTTAAATTTAAATTTTTGCGATTTTTTTTTAATACAACAAGAAAAAAAATGAACTTTGTTTCTATAAGTAAAAAATCATAACTCTGGTAATTTAAATCCACTTTTTATGTTTGATGACTCATTTTAAAGAAGAATTAAGAAATAAACTGAAGTGCGTACCAGTTTTTTTTTCAAAATTTGAGCTTATAGAATATAATTGGTATATTTTTGGAAAAACAACACCATCTAATAAAGAAAAATCTCGTGTCACGGTGTTTGTGGTCGAACTCCTCCGCAACGGCTTGACTAATTTTAATTATCTAATTTTTTTTTATATATTTGTTAGGTATGAGAATAGGTCATTCGGTATTTTCAACCTCCTACGCAAAATGGGCCTTGCTTCCGTACAAGCCACATTTTCGATACAGAATACCTATCGAAGTAAAAGTCACAGAAAATTTAAATTCGGAATGCAGTTACCACTTGGTGATGTCCTTGAAATGGAAAACTTGTGCGGGCATTGGACAAGGGGGTGTGGTTCCTACCATGCAAGCCAAGTTTTTGACATCGAATAGCTATGGAAGTAAAAGCCACAGAACATTGAGACTCAGAATGGATTTACTATTTGGTGATGTCCTGCTACAGGGAAATTGGGACGGACATTTCACAATGAGAGTGGTGTCAAACAAAGGGTCAGACAAATGTTTTGAATATATTTATTCTTTTCCAATATAGTTGCAGCGTGTTGCAGCGTGTAGCAACGCGCACCTAGTATAAGCTAGTTTTTCTATAAAAATCAGATTTTCAATTTAGAGGTCGCTTGAGGCACGTTTAAATATGAATATTATTCCCTGAAAATTTGACAGTTTATCTCTTTTGTACTAAGAAACAATACCCTGGTGCATAATTTCTTACTTTCGAAACAAAAAAAAAAAAAAAGAAAATAAGGAGCGCTCTAAAATTCATCGCTTTAAACAATAAAACAATCGGCAGGCAGTTTTTTAGCAGGCTTACATTTATATAGCTACACTAAGGAAACATATTGGTTCATATTGTAGAACCTCAAATTTTGGATTGTTTGAACATACTTTTTGATTGCAGTGAAAGAATTTGATGTTAATATAACTAACTATTGATAGTGGTAACAGTTTTTATTGATATTTAAAGCAAAAACTTTAATTAAACTGTCGTAAATATATATTATATGCACATAGAAAACTTTCTTTCCAAACTTTCCTCGATCGCATTTTTGTCTGTAATTTTTATTTGACCATCACGGTCATTATAACAAAATAAGAATGTAAGGCAAAAAATTTCTTTCTTTCGCTAAAAATATCTTTTAGTTAAATTTAACCGAAGAAAACTTTTGTATTTATAAATAGGAGACCGAGAAGCAAAAAAGGCAGTTCGTTACAATAGATTGTCTATCGAATAAAAAAAAAGGTAGTGGTTGCCTTTTTTTTAAACTATAGAGAATTTTGATGTTTTATCTTTTACCAGCGAATTTGTAAAACTACAAAAAATTTGGTGGCAACTCTATGAAAAAAGTATTACAGAATCTTAAAATTCTCACAACGGTTGCGGTTTCAGTGACTCATTTTAACCTGTTGTTCGTCCCATCATCGAATTCATAAAAATTAAAAAAAAATTTAGTTGGCATCCCTATGGGGAGAGAACTACATCATTTTTAAATTCAAAGAACGGGTTCGGATTCAGCGACTAATTTTAGCCTAGTCTTCGCCAGCACAAAATAACTAAAAATGCAATATATAGATGGCAACCCTATAGTAAGAAATTTCATAGTTTTAAAATTCTGACAACGGATTCGGATTCAGTGACCCATTTTTACCTACAGTTCGCCCTAGCACCGAACTGGTAAAATGACAACAGTTTAAGATGGCAACTCTATGGAAAAAAAATACATTACTTTTAAATTCTGACGACGGATTCGGATTCAGCGACCTATTTTTAGCTTATATTCACCCAGCACCGAATTTGTAAAAATTTAGGTGGCAATAGTATCGTAATAAATTACGTGATTTTTAAAATTCTGGCAACGGATTTGGATTCAGTGACCTATTCTTACCTGGTATTTGCCATGCAGGTGGCAACCCTAATTTTTTTAGCCCATAACCTTCGCATTATAATTATCTACATTAAAAAAAAAAATCAACTAAATTGTTTCAAAATTACGGTCATCAAAAGGAAACAAAGGTTTTTTCCCACTTTTTTTTATATATACATATATAGATTAAAATCATCAGAAAAAAGTTTAGTTTTCTTATAATAATTTTTTAAAAGTGCTGTAACATTAAACATCCTGTAACTGGTAACATCCTGTATCAACATCATGTAACATGCTGAACTAGAACATCAAGGACTTTGAAATATTTCTAAACTCATATTTGAATCAAAACAAACATATATCTATCCTCAAAAAATGCTTAGCCCCACCTATTTTTATTCGGGCATTAGAGGGTTAATACAAAATTTTTAAAAATGAAAATGTTTGATTTGTTATGGCACTTAAAATACCGGATGACAGTTCTACTATTGCATCCGGTATTTAAAGTGTCATATTCGAGCCGTCAATTTGAACAATAAATTTTGGATAATTAATTCAAATGAGAGTAGCCCCCTCTCATACGATTATTGTTTATCTGTATAAATACATATCATCACTAGCTTTCAGATTGACCTTTCTTTACAATTCAACCTGATACTAAAAGCTATTAATATTTTTAACCACGTGACTTTTAACTGTATATATTTATTTGATCATATTAAAAAAACTTTATAAAAAATTGCTTAAATTCTGGTAAATGCTGCGCTTTAAAGTACTTAAACAAGAAAATTTAACAGTTTAAATTTCACTTTAATACTTAATATAACTAAGAGCACGACTGCAAGACGTAAACAAAAACAAACAGTAAAAACTTGCTTGGTGAAGCTAAGTGCTTAAAAGAGGATTTGTGTAAAAAAAAAAATACATACCAGACACAAAAAAGCTGCCGCTTTAATGCAAAACTTTTCTAAGCTGCTTAAAATGTAAATCAAATTCAAACTAACAATAGATTTCTTTAAGTTCAGAATGCTTGAAGGGTGAAGTGGTTCATTGAACTGTCATAAAAATTATTCTCACAACCGCAGCTGCTTCACAGCTATACTTTAAGCATAAAATTCAACCACAAAACATTGGCAAACATGCATTATTTGTGTTTTTTCCTTTTTACTTTAAACTTAACAATCTTAGATGTATACGAGTATATTTGCTTGTTAATAAACAGAAAATTTGACATCATTAAGATTCATCAAAGAGTAAAATATTTGTGTTTTTATGTATGCTATGTTGATATGTTTTCTCCTAGCAAAACCGAGTTTTTTTAAACATTAAGTCCTTTTTATAGTGTTTCTTTTCTCAGGCAAAAAAAAAAATTACTCATCATTTGTTGAATGCTAATAATAGTACATTTATAAGAAAGACAAAATATTTCTTTATATACGTATTCTCTAAGAACATAAAATTATCATCACATACCTACTCACCCATATTTATGGGTAAACACTAAACATCAACACGATAGCTTTGTAGCGACGCACAGTGCATTGATCCATTGTAAAAACTTAAAATTTTTTTAATGTCTCAAAACACTAATTAAACAATATTTGCAATGCACACAATTGCAATTCAGCTTTGGTTTTGTAGAAGTTGTGACTATTAGCTTTTCAAAGTTTATGAACTGCAGAAGTCACAGAAGATTACTAGTGAGTTGGTGTAACAGTCAAAGAACTTGTTGTTGTAGCAGCCTGCTTTTTCATAAATATTTTGGCCTAAAGCTCGTAAATGTATTTCATAAATTTTTTTTTATTAGCGGAAATCACTTACATTGACAAGTAACTTATTTCAATGATTTCATCTATATTGAGGATTTTATCTTACCTAAAAATGAGTATAACTTAATTATGTGAGCTTTTCATAGAGTGCAGAAGTATGTATATTGAAAAATATAGTTGGTTCTATATACCCAGTTCGGTACATAAGGTTTTAGTTCATGGAAGCGATGTTAAAAAATGTTTCGATTTGCCAATTGCTAATTTATTTTATTTTTATTTTTTTATATTGCTATAATTCAAGTTATCATATTTTAAAGCTTTTTGTCTAAAAAAGTTTTAGAAGCAGGAAACAGAGATAAAAGGAAATTCGGTTGTGACACACAAGGCAAACCTCGTGAGAAAACACAAAAAAGGACTGAATGTCTCATTTGCTGCAAAAGATCCACTTTTATCATTTGATGACAATAAAACCATGCAAACTACGCCAAGAGGAGGAAATAAAAAATATGTATATCATATACGAAGAAAGTCCTGAAAAAGATATTTTTCATAAATAACAGTACGTTCAAAGCAGTTCATAGGATGACACATAGATGGCGTTACTAGATTTTCTTCCTTATGATTTTTATTTAGTACCAACCTTCAAACGATACGTATAAAACTTTGACAACAATCTGACAATTGATTCGTGAGTTATAGCATTTTGTGTGCAACTATTGTTATTGAAAAAAAAAAAAAAGGATAAAAGTGAATTTCGAGTTTTGATACAGCATTAATTTTTGAGGACAGTGGAACCCATACAATGGCTTGATAAACATTATCCGGACTTTGATCCATCGAGACAACTGGTAGAAAAGTGGATTGCTGAATTTAAACGTGGTCGTACCAGCACAAATGATGCAGAGCGCAATGAACACCCAAAGCAGACTATTATTCCACAAAACATCAAAAAAATCCACAAATTGGTTATGAACGATCGCAACTTGAAGCTGAACGAGCTAGCTGACATTGTAAAGAAACCAGATGGTAGTGTTTTTACCATTTTACAAGAACACTTGGATATGCGAAAGCTCTGTGCAAAGTGGGTGCCGCGTGAGCTCACAGTCCACCAACAACAACAACGAATTGATTCTTCAGAGGAGTGTTTGACGCTGTCAAACCGCAATAAAATCGAATTCTATAGTCGAAATGTGACAATGGCTTCACTATTACACACCAGCATACAAAAGATAGTCAGCTGAGTGGACATCAGGTGACGAACCGAATCCAAAGCGAGCAAAGACCCAACTGTCGGCTTGTAAGGTGATGGTGTCTCTATTTTGGAATGCGAAAGGAATAATATTCATCGACTATCTCCAAAAAGGAACCACCATCAACAGCGATTATTACGGTGCACTTTTGGATCGATTGAAGGCTGAAATCGCCAAGAAACGACCACATTTTCAAAATAAAAAAGTGTTGTTTCACCAAGACAATGCACCGTGTCACAAATCGCGATGAAAACGATTTCAAAATTGAATGAATTGGTCTTCGAATTGCTTACCCACCCAACGTATTCTCCAGATTTAGCCCCCAGCGACTTTTTTCTGTTTTCAGATCTCAAGAGAATGCTTGCTGGAAAGAAATTCAAGTCCAATGTTGAAGTAGTCGCTGAAACTGAAACCTATTTTGACGAGAAAGAGAAATCGTACTATAAAAGTGGTATCGAAAAGTTGGAAAATCGCTATACTCATTGTATCGCTCTCGGAAGCAACTATGTTGAATAATATAATCGAGTTTTATCAAAATTTTGTTTTTTTCTTACTTATCCTACGGACTTATTGAATGATCTGTTATACATAAACTTTTTGAATATAGTGAACATGGTTGAAGTGTAAAATATTTTAATTTATGTCTGAAGTATAAGTAAAAATATATAAAAAAAAAAAAATGAAATGGCCATCTCAGCCCTTGAAAGGACTTAGACCGAGCTTCTTATGACCAATTGTGTTGTGTGTGTTGTGAAATGTTTGATCGACAACTGGACCTACATGTTTTACGCCAACTCTGAACGGCTTATGTTCTCAAGAAGCTTTTCATGGCAGTTTTTACTCTCTGAGGTTTGCCATTGTCTGCAGAGAGGTGACGGCCGAACAGAAAAATTAATTCAATTGAAATAAGTTTTTGTGTCAGATGGAGGATTCGAACCTGGGTTCTCTGGCGTAAGAGTCACACACTTTACCCACTACGCCAAGGCCGCCACCACATAAGTAAAAATATATAAAAAATATTATATTGTAAAAAATATAGATCTGGTAAGTTAATAGCAAATGAATTTTTTTTTTTATATATTAAAAAAGAAGTATTTGTTTTTATACAAAAATTATATATTTTTCGAACTTTGAAATTCTCCGCTTATTCCGCGTTTTTTTAAATAATGCTTTTTTTAATGCCTAGTCTTACATGCTTTGTCAACATATTTTTTACTATAGGTCCAAGGGAGCTACCTCTAGGGTCTAACCGGTTTCGATTATTTTCAGTACATATCTATTACTCTCTTTGCCTAATCTTCCGACCAAGTTTTGTTAAGATCTGTCAATTTTTGTATGAAGCTTCCAAGCAATATCATGTAAAAAATTAATATAGGTCCAAAGTAGGTACCCCTATGATCTAACCTCTTTCGATAATTTTTAGTACACATTTCTTACCCATTTTCGCCTAGACTTCTGAGCAATTTTTGTTAAGATCGGCCAACTCTTTTATATACCTACCATACAAAATTATGTAAGAAAATTAATACAGTTCCACGGCAGACACCCATAGAAACTGACTCAACTATTTTTTAAATTTTTCTAAAGTAGCTTATGCTAAATAAGCATATAAAATTTCATTATAATAAATAAAAGCAAACCTTCTATTTTTGTCCAACTCTTGTCAACGTTGGGATCAACGCACTGTGCGGCATGACAAATGCATGTGTAGAAAAAATAAAATCAAGAAAATATATATATATACACTTTGTGCATTTACGATGATTTCTAAGCTGCTTGAATTTTATTTATAAGCTCAAAAGCATACAAATGAGTGTAGATATGCTTTAAATACACGGAATATATACAAAACGCACACAATCGTACAACATGGCGTATGATGAACATTTATTTTATTTTTTATTATTACTAATATTTTTTAATTATTTCGACTATTAAAGCTAAACAAATGGCATTCGGTAAGCTTTTTGAACTAGTTCTAAATAAACTTTCATATCCATCATAAAGGTCATCAAAACGAAAATAACAAAATAATAAGTACATGTAGTAAATTTCTATTTGTTTTTGAAATTATAAAAATTTCACGCTTGTCAAGCAAGCGTTTAATTATTTTATGATGTGCGAAAAAGTTTTTGCTCTATATTGAGAGAAAATTATTATAAAACGAAAATTAATATTCAATGGTTTTTCCTTAATCTAATTTGAAGTCAAAAGCCAGTTAAATGGTTTAGATAAATTTATCCATTTATGTGCCATCTGACCTGAATTATCTATATCATCAATTCTCATCTATATCTATATATCAATTATATTATCATCTGAATTATGTGGCTAATAGTGAGGCAAAGAACATTAAAAAAAAAGGCAAAGAACATTAAAAAGAAGACCGTTTTTGAAGAGAAAAAGAGGAAAAAACGAGAGAATAAAATTCTAGAAATTTCCCATAAAATGTTGAAAGAAAAAATTAACTGATATGAAAACAATGAGAACAAGTCTGAATTTTTAGGAATGGTTTTTAAAATATGAAATTTATATTTTAAATATAAAACTTGAAATTTATTGAAAGAAGTACTTGTTTTATTTAGGTATTTATGCTCAAATTCAAAATTCTATTGAAGTGAAACCTCGTATAACTCAAGCGTAGGTTCAGAAAATTAAAATAAACTGAACTTAAGCCGCTATATGTATGTGTCTGTGTCTGTGTCAAACGTGTATAGTATGATAGTATGGTATGCTATGACAGTGATGGTGTGATATGACGGTATAATATGATGGGTTTGGTATGGCGCGTATGGTATAATTAATGTGTCCAACTGCTTTTAGTAAAATTTCGGAATGGATTCCGGTATCTGGATTGAAATTTCGGAAGGATATACAAGTATTATTATTCGATAATTTGGCAGCTTTTGTGATTTTAATATAGTTTAAAAGAACGAAGCAATGTGCGAGTAGATATCCAGCATTAAAATCAATAATTTCCTAAGCTTAACAAATCCACATTTAAGGAAAAAGGTACGAGCTTTTGCTTTGAAGCTGTATTTATCTTTCTTAGACAATTTCTTCAGTTAATTTTTGGCTTAATTGTAGTAATCTAAAGAATTCCAAGCATGAATGAACCTGAATTATTTATATTGAGAAATGAAATTATATATGTTTTTGAGATAACTGAAAAGATCGATTGAAAGTAAATATCATTGACTAATCCAAAAGCAGATTCGTAAAAGAATCTATTCATGCAATCGAAAACTGGCATGGAATGCCAAATGATTTAAGTCATTCAATCATTTTTTGATTTCATGTCTTCAAGTTTTGAAATCAGCAATCATTTTGAAAACATGACTTCGAAATTAGTTCGTTAAAAATTTTTGTTGAAGTCTTTTGATTCATTCACTCTCATTGAAGTCGAGGTCCTTGGAGTCATTCATTTAAATCAATCTGAAGTCAATAAAATAATTTGAAGTCGGTTGAAATCATGTTTTAAATCATTGAAATGTTGAAATAATTTGAAGTCAATTGAAGCCTTTGGATTGCAATTAAAAAATTATTGAAGTCATTTTGAAAAACTGAAAAAAGTTTCAAAATGCAAGTTGTATAAAACGCCTTATATTTTTACTCAAATAAAAAATACATAATTATTTAGAAAGGTTTTTTTAAAAAAAAAAAAAAAACAAAACGAAAAATGTTCTTTGCAATTTTTCGCTATTTTCGTTGTTTTTGAATTGAATTGTTTTTTGTTACGTTTAAGCTTTTGAAATTGTTTACGGTAGAGATTAAGGTGAGAAAATATATATTGTGGATTTTATGGTTTTTCTCGGTCATGATTTTATTTATTTTGAAAGATTTCAATCATATGACTTCAATGACTTCAAATTGATTTGAAAGACTTCAAAATTTATTGCAGTGATTGCAATATTTTCAAAATAATAAATGAATGCCATAAATTTAGTTTTTCAGTCATGATTGCGATATAAAATTTGAGAAAGTCAGCAATGACTTAAATTTTTTCAAATGCATTCAATAACTCAAAATGATTTTAGGACTTCTTGTGTCGAAGTCACTGCAATCAAAAATGATTTAAATATTTTAATCAAAACTTGAAGTTATTAGCTATGAAGTCACTGATTACAATACATAATGATTGCATTCTTTAACAACTCTGTCCAAAAGTATGTGATTGCCACTCTCGCCGTATAAGTTGGGAGGTATTTTCCGTATTTGACCAAATTATTTTTTTTTAGTTTTTTTGATCTGAGGTAAAATTCGGTATATTTCGAAATAGAGCAGAAAATTTCGGCATTCCGAAGCTTCGCTTTCTGTATGGGTATATTATCATGGGTATCATGTGATAGATGACTGTTTAAAAAAAATTTTTTTTTTTCAAGCAGTTTAAGGGAAAGTTATGTGTTTAAATGTTTTACCAGATATATTTTTGACACAACCAGTCAAGGAAAAAGGGGTGGCATAGTAGAGGCTTGGTATGGAGGGTATATTATCACAGATAAGGTAGGTTGTGTCTAGTATGGGTTCTGGTATAATTATGAATAATTGATTATGTTATAAAAACAATTTCTATTTTCTCTAATTTCTCGTGTAAAAAAAAAATATTTTACTCCGTTAAAATTCAGATAAAGCCTAAAACATATTAAAATAGCATAGTGTTTATATGAAAATTAAAATCTTTACTTTGTTCTCCTGTTATATATATTTTAAAAAATTACAGGCTTATATATTTGTTTTATATATTTCTTCTTAAATATTTCATTTTAAAAATAATTCATATTGAAAATTCTCGATGTCACATATATTTAAAGAGGTTATGTTTGCTATCATCAAATACAAATGAAGAAATTATTTTGTCATCAAAAAAACGCTCTTATTTAAAAGTGAACACTGAGATTATTTTAACAATATTGATCTTATTTTATCATACTTTTTTAAAATTGGTTTTTCTTTTTCTTGCTATACTTAAACGATATTTTTGATATATCTTTTAAATATTCTGTAAGCACGTTTAATAACAAGGTTCAAAACTTTGGGGTAAAAAAAGAAAATACGTAATTAAAACATTAACTGAAATAAGGCCAAATACGGGATTAACGAAAAAAAAAATGCACTGCTTGAGTTAAATCATTTGGAAAATTAGGAAAATATTCATAGACCATATTCATAGACCATGGGATTAGTCCAATACAACTGTAAACTTTTTATATACCTGTATGTTTCTAAGCAGAGTCACATGTTATAAGTTTCTCTTTAAAGATTTTAAATACTTCATCATATCTCAAGATAGTCATGGTTCCAACTAATTTAGTATAATGTAATTTTGCATATTATGCTTGAGAACTTACCTGAAAAAAAGAAAAGAAACATTGATTAAAGTGTTGTGAATAAATTGGTGATTCTTTTAAAATGTTGCTTAAATTATGTAAAAATATATCAAACTAGATGGAATACCCGGCAAAGCCCGGGTGGTATAGCATTTATGGTGTATAGAATGTATGGAAAAATAGTGCCCCGCTCCCTGTTTAATACTACCCACTTTACTAGGCTTAAAACTGCACATTATACCAAAGAATATATTGCACACTAAATACAAAACAGTCACAACTCAAAATTTTTAAATTTCTAGGTGAAGCAAAAAACAATTTTTTTTTAAGGAACTCTATACAAAGCAATGAGAGAAAACTTTTTTTTTAAACTATAGAGAAAGAAAATGTGTACAAAATGTATTTCATGTGTTGCAGTCAAAGTATATGATCACTACGAATAGTTTCACATTAAAATGTAAAAATTTGTAAATTTCGAGTTGTGACTGTTTTTTATTTAGAGTGTGATATGTGCATAATTTGGTTGAAGTCAGACAAACTATGGAGGATCTGTTGAGGCACATACAGAAATGATTATATTCAGATGGGCAGGAAAAGTAGGCATGGCAACATTTATATATATATAGTGACCTCCCCTTGGTCATATAGCACCTACACACCAAGTATAATTATCAAAACATATACAACTCAGGAATTATAGTAGTTATAGTACTAGTTAAGTACTTAGTAGTTATAATTTGACCACACCCATTTTGTGTGCAGTTGCCGAAAGTAGCCACACGAACTAAGTTAAAATCTCGTTAAAAAGGCGTTAAAATTTTATTCCAATACAGCCACATTCGTCTGAAATATTGCATTTTTATTGATTTGTGGGCGGTAGCAGGGGGTGTGGCTTATTATTCGATTAATCGAGATATGAACCTTGATAACAGATCTTGTTAATATCGTGCCTTTAGGTGTTACTATTCCTGAGATCTTAACGGACACCAACCCGCACGAACGATTTTATATATATAAATGGAAATATAAAAACCCAATAAGGCACAAAACAAACTCGGGATAATTTCGAATTAGTATTGAAACCGATATATATCAGATATCAGATATCTCTTATTCGATTCGAATTCGTGATGAATCCGAGAATTTTTAAAATAGCGAAAAAATTTTTATATAAAATTCCACATTTCTAAGAAGAGTAAAAATTAAGACCACTTTCTAATTGGGATGCCTGAAAAGAAAATACCCTTCCTTAAATTCAGCAATATTAATTTTATCATTTTTTTTTTTTTTTTGTTTTTTTTTTTAAGTGTTCCACATATGCTTTGCTCTACTGGCCTACTATTATAAATTTGAATACAAAATTGAATTTTTTTTTTTTACTCTTAATTTATTTAAGAAATTTTCATATATAAATGCACTGAATTTATTTAATGATCCAATATTTCGAGCATTGTCTGCCAAATGTTGCAAGCAATGCATATTGTAAGTCAAAAACCTTCATAATAATTGATTTGGGTAAGTAATGAAAATTTAAAAAATTTCGTTTCGAAAATGAATTGCTAAAATTATTCCAAAACAATTTGCTAATTTTTAAATTCTCGTTTCGTAAGTGATTCGATTATATAGAAAATCTCGTTTCGAGAATGAAGTGTGCATTTCTCTTGCCCTCGGATTCAATAGCAAATCGAGAACGAACTTCGTTTTCGAAATGAATATCTGAGATCTCGGTTTCATCTCGAATTCGAAACGAATTCGTTTGGTTTATTGGGTATGTATTTATATGTTTTAAATAATTTTAATATTTTATTGTTAACTAGTTTTTTTTTTAAGAAATAGTTTGTTTTTAAAAACTTTCATTTATTAAACCCAAACTTCCACTTGGTTGGAAAGCTTTTTAGCTTTACCTAAATTTATGTTTCTAAAAAATATCTTTTTATTAAAATAAATTCTGATTATAAAATTAAAATATTTCGTTTTTACAACAATACTGCAAACTAGCCCAAGACAATAAGATGTTTTTTTATTTTTGTTTAAAAAAAAAAAAGTAATTTTCTCATAATTATTTTTGTTTGTTTTTTAATTCCCTTTGAATGCTTCTCCAAGGCGTATGCGTAACACTTCACACAAATTAAACTACACGTAATCGAAATTGAGTAAATTGAGTAAATTTGAGCAAGTGAAATATGTATAATTAGATAACTGATGTAAATCGTTTGCTATCTTAAATTTACATTAATGAATTATTAATTTTAACTTTACTAAGCTCGAGGTAAATGACTGACTTTATAACGTCTGTTAAAACTTTCGCTGATTATCGAAATTGTATCTCAGTTAATTTAACTTTATTTAATATCAAAGTTTTGAAATATAAATAAATATATATATAAATATATATATATATATAAATATATATAAATAAATAATCGATTGAAGTGAGTGAGCAAATAGCAGAATGAGCAAAACCAACAACACACAGTGAAGAGCACAGCATGTGGGTTAATAAAAGCTCAAAGCTGCACACTTCGCTGAACTCATTCACCCACATTAGCGCCGACAGCATGCTGCAGCTTTTGTCACAGTCAAAAAAAGATCCACCTAATTTGTAGCTTTTACTTGTTATTTTTATTTCTGCTGCTGCTGTTACTGCCTGCAGACAGCAACTGCTAACAAGCAGTTACCCTAGACAAGGGCAATATTATAATAACCAAAAAAAAACATATTTCGCCGGCAGGTGGTAGTGGTGGTGTTGAGTGTTGAATTGCTTCGGGTGCGCCAACTGAGTGGAAGGTGTGATGGAATTAAGTGAAGGTGAACCCGAAAGTTGTTCGACTGGTTAACAGGTGAATGATTTTTATTATGCAAGGTTTTAAATTTTTTATTTGCTGAAATTTTAGATGGTTTTTTTAGGATGCTTCTTTTTATATATTTTTGCACATAAAAGCAAAATATTTTTTAAAAATGCTGGTGCATTAAATAAATGATTGGGGAAAAATTTTTCTTTAAAGAATTGAATAGATTTCGGAGTTGTTTGTTATGACAAATATTTGACAGCAACATTTGTTGGCTTACTCAATTACTCTAAGTATAGATCAGGTAGCTTTGAATGTAACAAAGTACAATACGTTTAAAGCAACAGCGAAATCTTTTTTTAATATACATTATTGGATAGAGAATTCAACAGTATTGAGTTACCTATTTAAAGTTCCATTAGGTATACATTTAAGCAAAATAGTTGTGTATTTAGAATTACAATTGAGAATTTTTGAGCTGGCCAGCTTACCCCAGCAGGAAAGCGAGCGCTCCATTAGCGCATCTGAAGCGCAGCAAAAAAAAAACAACAGAGCGCTTCATTCTTCTTGTGTATTGCACATTTTTTAACATAGTCGTGTCATTAGGTGTATGCGCTCCGCTCCCGCTGTAGAAGATATGAAATCGTAACGAGAGCCGAGCGCTTTCTTTTCCATATAGGTGGAATAAAAATGTAGCGAGAACCAAGCGCTTTGTTCTCCTTGTAGTTGATATTAAAATTTAGCGAGAACAGAGGGCTTTTTTTTCTTTATAGTTCATATCGTAACTTGTGACTCATATTGTTTTAATCTTTTATTTATAGTTAAAATATAAGTTTTATATAACTTTTTTTGTCATTTAATATATTGCTTGTATTGTTTTTTTTTTCAAATGGAAACTCGAACACTTTAAACTATTCACTTAATTCACGTGGAACTGTTAGATTAATTTTTACAGTTTTTTGAAATGATTTTTTTCGACATTAAAATCGAATACTTTTTTCAAGTGCAACATTATCGTTACGGAAAGTGCTACAAATAAAGCGCTATACAAACAGCACTATTTGCAAGAAGAATGAAGCGGTCTTTATGTGCATACACGTAATGCGCATTAAAATGTTTTGCTGGGAGATTGGTGATTCTTTTTTTCAGCCAATACTGAATTCTTGATACTATTGCAGCATTTTTCAAATTATTAGCATGCAAAAAGTTACAAAGTGTAAAAAATGTATGGTTCTATCATATTATGGTGTATAACAAAATATCAAATTTAACCAGCAATCACACTCAACGCCAACAAAAATCGCCCCATAGCATGGCGCTTCCCTTAACATTATATCATGTGTACTAAAACTAAATCAATTATTATACCCCAACGCGTACTGTGTAAGGGTGTCCGTATATCTGTCCGTTTGTCCGTCTGTCGACACTATTACAGCCGTTATTTTAAAGCTATCGCCATGATATTCAAAATATAAGCTTCTTTTTTCAAAAGTGAAGACCAAATTCGAAAATAAGCTAAATCGGATGAAAACCACACCTACCTTCCATACAGAGTGACTTTATTTTTACAGTAAAATATCTTAATCTTAATCCTCTTAATCCACAAAAATTAAAGAAATGACTTCAAATTTTGCACGTAAGCTTTGATCTTTAATATAAATCCTGCTTATGAAATTTGGAAAACCACGCCTACCTCCCATACAAAGTGGCTTTATATTAACCGTATAATCTCTTAATATCTGCTCAAATTGAAGAAAGTTCTTGAAATTGTCCGCATAGGCTTTGATATTTAATGTAGACCATCACTATATATGTCGCATGAAAACCTCCCATACAAATTGGCTTTTTATTTAAAGTTAAAGCTCTTAAAAATCCATAAAAATTAAAGAAATGTCTTGAAATTTTGCACATAAGCTTTGATATTTAATATAAACCATATCTATGATATTTGGCAAAATCGGATGACAACCACGCCAACTTCCCATACAAGTAGCTTTATTTTAAACTAGCTTAAACCCGCCGCTTCGCCGGGTTTTCAAAAAGTTTTCATTCAAAAATTGATAGTGGGTAGGATTGATTTTTCGCTACCAAAACGATTTTTTATTGTTTAAGTAATACTACAAATTATTAACCTTAAGATTGTTATATCATCTGATAGGAAATCGAAAACCTAAATTTTGGATTAAATTTTTTTTACAACAAAAACAACTTTTATCCAATTGTTTGGCTTAAACTAAAAATTTTTGAACATTTTTTAAAAAAATTTTTAAAAATATTAATACTTTGGTTTAGTAAAAATTTCAACTTATGTTTGAAGGATATTTTAACAAACAACATTTTTCAAAAAAAATTATTGAAATCCATAAAAGTGTGAATTTCAAGTCGTTTTTCTCTCATTCTCAGCTTATAATTAATACTAAAAAGATCTGGTACTAAAATTTTTCACAGTTTTCAAACTACATGCATGATTTTGGTATCAAATTGAAGGAAATTTAAAAGCGTTTATTGATTTTGTTCTCGTTTAACCGAAGTGCAATTTAATCCATTAGGGCCGAAAGAAAACCATAAAAAACAGACATTTTTAGACTTGAAGCAACATTTTGGTGAAAACTATGTATGCCATTGAGCAGAAATAAGTTATTATTGCATGCTAGTTTTACTTTTTTTAAAAAACTGGCACTAAAACTTTTGAAATATTATGCAGTATTTAATGAAAATTCGAGACGCATATGTTTCCATATAGTAACATTGGTTGTTTCATGCAATAACAATAGAGTTCAGCTACTACAGCTTTATCGCACTTCCTCAGCATTAACCCATCTAAAGCCACTACCCAGTAATAATTGAAAATAATATCAATGTTATGGATACCCGTGACCACAAACAAGTTAATGTGGGAAAAATTTACCCACCAATAAATGGGTTGGGCTCAGGGACAACACAAGACGTAACAACTAACCATGCGTATACATAGATCTAATTACACAACTAATTTTAATCTACTTTTGAGTTGACCTTTTGACAAATTAACATCAAAAACGCTACAATTGTTAACAAAGGAACTCATGCGACTTAAAGGAGCAGTAGCCATATAATTTGTTCTACTAAATGGCAAATAAATTAAGTTGTTAGCGTTTCTACTGCTTCTACGGTTAGTGTTAAAATTTATGTGAGAAAGAAGTTCTGGAGAATCGAATACACCTGTTATGAGCTGGTGTAAATATACGATATCTGCCGATTTCCTTCGATCACCTAAAGACTGCATTTTTAATAGTTTTAAACGATCCGCATAAGGAGGAAGGTCTAATATGTCAGTTCCACTTAAGCCCCTAAGAGCAAACTGAACAAAACGTTTTTGGATTCTTTCTATTCGATCAACATGCACATTGTAACTTGGGGACCACACTTGACTTGCATACTCTAAGTGAGGACGCACGATTGCATAATACAACGTTGTAGTTGTAATCATGCTATTAAATTCTTTGGCCCAGCGTTTTACAAAATCAAGCATTGAAGATGCTTTTTTACAAATATTATCAATATGAATGTTAAACGATAGCTTAGAATCCATGCATATACCTAGGTCTTTGACGGTGTCTACACGACTCAAGGCAGTATCTTTAATCTTATAATCAAAAATAAAATTATTCCTTTTTCGCGAAAAGGTCATAGTTTGGCATTTATCTGGATTTAAAAACATATTATTTTTAGAACACCAAACTTCAAAGGATTTTAGATCAGACTGGAGTAGATCTGAATTATCTCTAGAATTAATCGTTCTGTATATTTTCATATCATCGGCATAAATAAGCAGATGAGAGTGTTCAATGACGTGAGTTACATTATTGATAGCTAAAATAAACAGAAGAGGACCAAGGTGACTACCCTGAGGAACACCTGATCCAGCAATAAATTCAGAAGACAATGCGCCTCGGAAACGTATTTGATAAGATCGCTCCACCAAATACGATATAATCCAGTTCACAAAATATTGTGGAAATCCCATTAGCTCAAGTTTAAATAAGATTAGATTGTGTGGTAGCTTATCAAATGCCTTACTAAAGTCAGTGTAAACACAATCGACCTGGTTACCAGAATCAATAGAATTTAAGCAGAATGTTGCAAAATCGAGAAGATTAGACACAGTGGATCTGCCATTCACAAAACCATGCTGACGAGTTGTTATGACTTCTCCACAGTGAATTTTCACCCGATCATACACCATCCGCTCAAAAAGTTTTGGAATCGATGAGAGCTTAGCGATAGGCTTATAGTTACTGACATCGTTCCTGCAACTCTTTTTAAAAATAGGACTTATAAATGATTTTTTCCAAAAAAGTGGAAAATAACTTTCGTTAATAGATTTATTGAATAATAAAGAAAGTGGTTGACTCAAAACGGAACCGCATTGTGTTAACACTGCGGCAGGAACACCGTCAGGTCCAGCACCAAACTCCTCATCGATCGATCTAATATACATTAAAATATCCTCTGGAGTGAAGGATATATGTTCCAAAGATACTCTGGGTTCGGAATACATATATTCAAAGTACTCTCCATCAGGATTAAAAGAATCTGAACAGAATGATTCTTTAAAAAGATTGGCGAATAGGCCACAAATTTTGACGGGATTGTCAGTAAATCCCTCAGGAGTTCTAAATGAAGAAGGAAATCCATCAGATTTCTTCTTTGTGTTTACGAATCCCCAAAATTTCTTTGGATCTGTCAATATTCTCAGCTTAACATTATCTAAATATTCGTGATATAATGTAGCTGAGCGATTTTCAAATTCCAGAAACAAACGTTTGTAAGTTTCTAGGTCGTTTGAGCCTAAGCTACAGACGTATTTCTTCCATGCCCTATTCCTGTTGTTGCGAAGAGTCTTTAAATCCTTTGTGTACCACGGGTACGCAGAATTCCTCGCAAATTTGAGACTATAAGGTACGGATTGAGAAAACACAGCAAAGAGTTCCATATAAAAAAAATGTATGGAGTCATCAAGGCAATTTCCATTTATATATTCCAAAATTGCATTAAGTTTATCATGAAGCAACTGATTCAACTTCAAAAAGTCAGCTTTTTTAAAATTGAATTCATAAAGCTTATCTGCTGAATTAGAATTTACTTTATTTGGTCTGTCGGTTAATGGGTTAAAATAAAGTATCCTATTGCACTCTCTGCTGACCTATAAATATGTGTACAAAATTTTATAAAAATCTGAGATGTCGTTTAAACGTGACGAGTGAACATAAAAAGTGGCTACAGATTTATTAATAGTATATTTATACATAAAATCTCTTAAAAATCCACAAAAATTATAGAAATGTCTTTAAAATTGAGCTTTGATACATTATATGAACCATCTCTCCCATGCAAAATGACGTTATAAAAAAAAAACTTTCGTAACTATATAAAACTGAATGTCATCGTGTCTGTCGTGGCTAAAGACGTCGAATATACAGCCATGGACACATAAATAGCACAAATGTCAACTTATTTTTTAAAAGTTTCATTTGAACCTAATAATGCATTCATTAACTGTAGTTATAATATTTTGAGATTTCAGTGTGACGTTGCTTAAAACTCTGGGAGAGATGTACCGTTACTTACTTTTATTTACTGAAGTCATCTCTTTCTGAATAGGCATGTACGATCTGCTGTGGCCATATAAATAGCACACATGTTAGTTGGTGAATAAAAGTTAACAAGATCGGGTGTTTGTAAAAATTTTAGAGTTTTATTTAGTTAATGCACTCAAGCTGGTTACATCAAATGGTTCAAATAGTTTCGAGAATAAGCTGCGCAATCTAAGAGCGCGTAAAACCACCGCTTCTACTGCTAGACTTATAGTTCGCAAAAGTAAGGCTGATCCTTTCAAGGCACCAAAGCAAATTTTGAGGGAAATAAATGAAAAAAAATAACCTTAATGTTTCAAGAAAACTAGTATCTAAGGGACTACATGAAGGTAATCTTTATGGACGCATTAGTCGAAGAAAGCCGCTCTTAACAAAAAAAAATTTAAAGGATCGTTTAGCCTTTGCAAGGGCCCATGTGAATAAAGAACACAAATTTTGGAAGAACGTGCTCTGGACTGACAAAACTAAATTTAATAGGGTTGGACCAGTTGGAAAAACTTTTCTTCGGCGCCCCAAACGCCAAGAGTTCAATCCGAAGTATACAAAAAAATCATTAAAGCATGGACGAGAAATTTAATGGCTTGGGGAGCTTATTCCTGGCACGGCTTTAGGCCAATTTTTCGTATACCAGAAATAATGGATAAAAATATGTATTAAGATATTCTTAATAACCAGATGCAACCATTTGTATTTGAGAACATGCCTATTAGGTGGACTTTTATGCACGATAATGATCCAAAACACACAGCAAAGGGTGTGATTGATTGGCTAAAAAAGGAAAAAATAAATATTTTGAATTGGCCGGCTCAAAGCCCAGACCTCAATCCCATAAAAACTTTATGGAATGATGTGAAGGTCAGCATAAGCAACCAAAATTTTCGAAATTAAGATGAGTTATGGAGTGGAATGGAGAAGGCTTGGTACTCTATTCCGAAGGTTTGGATCAAGAAGCTTGTGGAGAATATGGGACGAAGATGTTGGGCTGTTTTGAACAATTCGGGATACAGTACCAAGTACCAGTAAGCATATTCGTAAGCTCATTGTAAAATAAAAATAAATCACTATGTCTTTTTTTCCAGAAACCAAATTGTGCCACCTCAGCTAAGGAGCAATTTCAGATTTTTCATTAATTTTCTAATTTTTAATTCGTAATTACAAAGTTACTACTGATTTTAAGTTTTTAATGTCTAAACTCAAATACCATGAAATAAATTCTTGTTTTCCTTCCTCTATGTATATTATTTAAATTTATGTGAAACACCCTACATGTATTTTTGTGCTATTTATGTGTCCGAGGCTGTACTTCAATACGGCACCGTGAGGGTATTTTAGCTTAGGTACCCTGCCGAAGTACCCTCTTTACTAGTTTTTTTTTTTTTTGCTTGATCATTATACCAGAGCTGTTGAAATAATAGCAGAAATCAAATCAATTTTTTTTTTTTTTTTTTTTAGAACTTTTCTTAAAAAATTGTTAAACTTAAACGGAATCATTTTCTTTGTGTACAACAAAAGCAAAATAATTTCACCTTTCTGATGCAATCAATAATGCATAATAATTTTTTCTATTTTTTATTGTGTGCTGATTACATATATCGTAAATTAATTGTTTCTCGCAAATTAAGTACGAGTAATAAAATTTATAACTTTAAATGCATAAATGTTTTTTATGACTTTGAAGATTGGACATTTTTTTTATGCTCTACTGTATTATCTTCTAACCATGTCTTCTTTATTTACAAACAAGCAAAATAATTGCTTAAGCTTCGAAAAGTTGATGTAAGCTTTTCTTAAGGTAATCATTTTATAAATTTTCCCATAAAAAGCTTTAATGTCAATGCTAAAAAACTTAGTGCAAAGCTTTATACAGCACGTACAAAATCCAAATATTTATAGAGAGCAAAAACGAGTAAAGCTCTGTTGTGGCGTGCTTTTTTTTAAAAAAAGTTTCTTTTCTATACAGCAACCACAATAAAATTCAGCAACATGCTGCGAAAGCTGGGAAACATATCCACTTTTGCTGCAAAATAGTCTGCATATTGTCAGAGAGATGCTCAAAGTGTCGAAATTTCAACACAAAATTCTTTTTTTTCAGTTTTTCCAATTTTGTAACTGAAAATTAATAACTATCAACTGAAGTTTATCTTCTTCATATTTACGCAGCATATACGTGTTCAACGAAAAAAAAAAAATATATTTGTTTCAACCAACTCAAACAAGTAATAACAGAGACTAGATATGTTGTTTCGGATTTGTTTATATTTATTTAGGGGTAACCAGTTTAGGAACAAACACTATTAAAAATATCAGGAACGCTTTTTATTAAATACATTTTGTTTGAGAAAGAAAAATATACGCTCTTCAGAAAGGAAACCTTCAACACATGTGTGGGTGAAAAACATATTAGACACTTGAGAATGAGAATGTTTGGTGCGTAAGCTTAACATCCCAATAAACATTGTGGCGAGGGGTGATTCGATAACGAATCGCTTGTGTATCGTTTATTTTAAAGTTTTCGAATAGTTTCATACCGACTTCATCAGAGGTTGGCTTGATGATTAAAGAAAGAACCGATTAAAATCATGATTTTCCTAAACTCCATTTAAGATGTTGTGAAACAAAAAAAAAAAAAAACAATTTTTTCCGACTTTTCAATATACAAATTTTTTTAAAAATAAAAGAATTTTTTACTAACTTTCTATTCTTAATACGTCATTTAAGCGAATATTTTTGTTTTTTAAATTTTATGTTTTTTTTTTAATTTTAAGTGAAAAAAGACTTAAATATATATTTTCATAAATTTTTATATGAAAAAATTTTGTGAAATATTTTTTCTTCTGTTATGTTATTTCGTGCTAATTCTTCATATAAATAATTTCCACTTATAATTTGTTCAAGATTTTCATATGAATAAGTTCTCGTTAACAAATTGCTTTTTGTTGTTTTGGCGACTCGTTAACAAATTGCTTTTCATATTTTTATATTTTGCTTTTCATAGTTTTTGGCGACTCGTTAACGAATTGCTTTTATTAGTTTTGGCGACTCGTTAACGAATTGCTTTTTCATAGATTTGGCGACTCGTTCACGAATTGCTTTTTTCGGTTTTGACGAATGTATAACGAAGCCGAAAAAAAGTTGGTCAAAAAATGATAAAAAAAATAATTTCAAACTTTTGAAATGCCAAATCTTTAAAAAATACCTAAATAACAGAAAACATAATAAAAAAATAAATTTTTTTTTTACCAACCTGGGGTTCGAACCCATGTCCGCGAATGCTGGCTTTTATTAACAAGCAAATTAAGCAAGATATATTCAGCATCTGAAATAGCTGAGTGGGTAAGGTGCCGGACTAGCATTCAGTAGACGTGGTTTCGCTTCTTGACGTGGTAAGCTTGAAATTAGTTTTTATTTTTTTTTTTTATATTTTATTTCGTATTTTTTTTATGATTTATATGATTCGTTATCGATTTGCTTCTTTTAGTTTTGGAAACTCGTTAAAGAATTGCTTTTTATAGTTTTGGCGACTCGTTAACGAATTGCTCATAATAGTTTTGGCGACTCGTTAACGAATTGCTTTTTTCGGTTTTGACGATTCATTAACGAAAGAGGAATTTCTTCCGCTCGCGATATTATAAATGAATCGCTACTAATAATTGCTAATGAATGAAATGTACGAGAAAACGATTCGTAAACGATAACATTAGTGAATCATTTTGTTTATTGGGATGCTAATTTATTATGTAGGAGTGTATGACAAAAGGCACACTAAGCAAAAACCTCACCAGATGATTGTGTAAGCAAATAATTTTTTTTTTCAAATCTTCCTAGCATACCTCAAATCACTGCGGTGATACAAAAAATGGAGAAAAATGAATTGGTTCCTAAATATTTAATTATGTTCAATGAATTGTGTAGAATTTTATAAGCATCATTATTTGTCAAGTTTGAAGCTGTTCTATTCGAGTTTATTTGTGTGTGACGACGAAAAGGTACTCAAAACGGATACGTATTTCTATTCAAATAAAGTGTCAGTTATTTGTGTTGACCAAAAGCTGCTCCATCATATGCTCTATTAAGAAATTTGACAGACTTAATATGTCAAATTAAATGCGGATAAAATGGATTATTTTCATTCTCAATATCAGTTTGAAGCACTATTTAAGAACTGTTTGAGGACTATTATGGGATAAGTTAATCTTTGATGCTGTTCATAGTTCATTCAAAACTATTTAAGAAGACATTTGAATTATTTGCTTATCGTTTGTATTTAAACTTATGTTGAAAGTGATACACTGGCGTTCATCTAAATATTAAAACTATATTAAAATATTTTTTAAATGCATTCACAATTAAACTTAGAATTAGTTGAAAAGAGTTTTACAGCTTTTAATCAAATGCAGACCAAAATATTTATACACAATATCCTTATATTACATTTAATTACATTAGACAGTTGGTTTTGTCACAATTTCGAACTTTTTATCAGCATAAATGTTTTATCCCTTAACTCTTATATTTACCGAATGTAAAATTAAGCAGTATTTAATAAAAATATTTTTAGTTTTAACTATACACATTTTTTTATATTTTAAATAACTTTTTACAAACGTAGACTTTTATTATCAAATTTATTTAGTTAAATTTTCTATTAATTTTACGCGTGTAAAAAAAAAGATCTTTTTTATTACAACTTTGTTTGTTTTTAGTTAACATGACACAGCATTTCGAACAAATATGTGTACCGACATCAAAAGTTTACCACAAACTTTAAATAAAAGTTAAAAAAAAATCACCCACTTTATCGTACCTCAAAGATTTACATACAACAATGTTGTAACTTTTAGACTTTATCACACTAAAAGGAGCTTAAAAAAATGAATGTTTACTTATTACTTAACCTTGCATTATTTTAAGCTTGACATCATTTTTGAACTGAATTTGCATAATTTGTGACGCAAGCAACAGGTGTTCTTTATCTAAGCCTTGATGATTATATGTATTGAAATGTTGTGACAATTTAATCACCTGTATAAGAGTCTGACATAAAATCACTTCTGACAGCTTTAGTAAACATTAAACGATAGATGGATAGATAGTAGGCTGACAAAGGCTCGCCAGAGCATCTAAGTATGTGAAGTGATAAGTATGGTGGAAATGATGCAAGTTGTCAAAGACTTTAAGTAACGGTTGTAATGATACTTTTACATGCGTTTTTTTATTTTATTAATAAGCAGCTGACTTAAAAAAGTGTAACCTAGTATGTAACACAGGAGGTGTGGGTTCAATCTCCAGCTGCACAAACACTTTAGGCCGATATATGACAAAAATGGATTCCATTGTGAAGGTAATTTCCAAATATTTCAAAAAGGTGTGAAGAGATTCGAAAATGAATTCAAGAAAAATACTTTTGGCTAAGTGGATATTTATCATTCTACTTATTTCATTTGTTAATGGAGCAAATTTTTTTTCAATATTTTTATAGCTTGGATACTTTATAGAGAATATCGTCGTAAAAGGGTTTTTAGAAATTCAAAATACTTTAGGAGATATGGCCTTTTTAACCGACTTCAAAAAGGAGGAGGTTCTCAAGTTCGTCGGTTTCTCTGTTTTTTTTTTTTTTTTTTTTTTAAATGTATGTACATCGATAACTCCTAAGCCATATGCCTGATTGCCATAATTTTTGGAGAACAGATAGATATCATAAGCATGGAGGTGCCCGTACAAAAGTGGGCGGTATTCGAGAACTGGGCGTGGCAATAATAGATCTCGCAATACTAGATACTACTGTATCTCGAATAATATTGCCACTAGGGTACTGCAATTTAGTGTAGGGGTAGGCACAATTATTACAAATTACGGGCAAGAAAATGGGCGTAGTTCGACAAATGGGCGTGGCAATATTAGAAAAACAGTGTATCTTGAATAATTTTGAGGCTAGAGTACTGCAATTTAGTACAGGGGTAGGCATTATTATTACAAATTATCGTCAATAAAGTGGGCGTTATTTGACAAATGGGCGTGGCAATATTAGAAAAATAGTATATCTCGAATAATATTGATACTATGGTACTGCAATTTGGTATAGGGGTAGGCATTATAAGTAAAAATTACGGTGAAGACAGTGGGCGGATTTCGACTACTGGGCGTGGCAATATTAGAAAAACAGTGTATCTCGAATAATATTGACACTAGGGCACTGAAATTTATTGTAGTACAGGGGTAGGCAGAATTATTAAAAATTATGGTCAATAAAGTAGGCGCTATTTGATAAATGGGCGTGGCAATACTAGATAAACACTATCGCAGTTAATATTGACGCTTGGGTACTGAAATAAAGTACAGGGGTAAGCACAATTATTGGAAAGAACGCTCCAGATAGTGGGCGGTTATTTAACAAAAGGGGCGTGGCAATATTTGGAAAACACTATATCTGGAATAATATTGACACTAGGGTAATAAAACTCGTTACAAGAATGGGTATAATAATTTCAAAACATGTGACATCTAATTTAAATTTAAGAGGCAGATATTTGAAATAACCAACAAACTTTCCGATTTTAATAGAACAAATTTTTTCGGAACAATTTTATTAATGTTGTTTATACACTTTTTTCGAAAATTTATCATATTCTCTAAAAAGGAAGAAATAAAAATTTTTAAAAAAAAAAAACAACCCACTACAAAATCACTACAAAGTAAAAAATAATTTTAAAAATACTTTTCCTTTTAATTTCTTTGTCATATTTCATAATTTATTTAAACATATTATTATATATGAAATCTTATTATCTTAATTTTTTTCTTATTTGTTTTATTATCATAAATATATTAATTTCTTGATGAATACAAATGCTTTGAAGTTGGCGCTTCTGATTAAAAGTCTGATTATATTAGCGCCAACCTTAAAAGCTTTTGTATTCATCAAAGTTTTCTCAAAGAACGTTTAAAAAGGTCCAGAAAAGCCAGAGCTCTGGCCGCATCAAAAGAAGGTAGAACTGTCCAAAGAGCACAAAGAGCCACTGAGACCTCATTTTTTGCAGAAAAAACAAAATGTTTTATTGCCTAAAACTTTCTTTGAGTTTTTCAAAATCACGTTTTTGAACTTCGAAGTCACTTTTCTCCGGTTCTCCTGAACCGATTTTAATGGAACCAAGTGCAATAGACGCAAAATTGCCGAATTTCTAAAACTGCATGCTCAAATTTTTCATTGCAATATTTTTTTTTTTTATGCAAAAAAAATAATTTAACTTATATAATCTCGAAACCACGTTTTTGGAGCTTGCGGCCCAGATTGCGCCCGTAGTTCTGAACCGATTTTGATGAAACAAAGTGCAATCGACGCAAAATTGTTACCATTTTGCTTCCAACCTCAATCACAATTTTAAACAGTTTTTTACTATTTTTTTTACACTAAACTAAAAAAAAAAGACCCTAAATCGGTTTTTAATTTTTCAATTACCACCATTTTGTAAAAAATAATTGCAAAATTATGATTGAGGTAGGGACTAGAATTACAGCTGCAATGAATCTTTACTTTCTTACCTTTTTAAAGAAAAAGTAAGTAAATCTTTACATCGTTTACTTTTTCCATTTCAAATGATCTGAAGTCGAGTTATCCGGGCCGCAAGCAGCATACCTTTTTTTTTCGACGCCCAACTTTGAAGGCCGGCAACTTTTTGAACAGCCCTCGTACAAAAGAAAAAAAATTTTATTTATTTTAATATGTTGTTAATACAATAAAAAAATAGAATTTAAATAACTCTTTGCGTTTTTAAATGAGAAGTTTTACAAAAAGGATCCAAGAACAGCCTTCCAACCAGGAATACTCCCTTAAAAATCAAAATATGAGTATATCCCGATATGAACTAAATTGTGTGGGAAAAAGAGGAACTTTTGAAAAATTGTTATTTAAAAGAAAATTCTGGCTGTTTTTTAACATAAATACTCGTACCTATTGCAAATATTGTGCATTGAGAAAAAATTCATGAAAAAAATAAATGAAAGCCCAGAACTGGTACAAATTAAATTAGTTTCTGAAATCACCGCCTATAGAACTAAAATATCTAAAGAATTCAGATATAAAAAAATTACTAAATTAAAAAATAAAATCGGGTTTTAAGCCAATCAAGCCCGATGCAAAGAAACAGATAACAATTTTGAAACAAACGTACTATTATACTTTTTTACAATTTTTTTCCCCTGCAAATGTCTGGAGCTATCTCATCGTGGGGCACCACAGAACTTAAAATGTAAAAAAAACTAGTAAGCGTGGAGCTTCGGCAGGGTACCGAAGCTAAAATATCCCCCCGCGGCCATATTGAGGGATATTCGAAGTCTTTAGCACCGACATACACGATGACATTCAGTTTTATATATTAGCGAAAGTTTTCCTATTTTGATAACGTCACTTTGTATGGGAGGTAGGCGTGGTTTTGATCCGATTTGCCATATATCAAAGAGATGGTTCATATTATATATCAAAACTAATGTGCGAAATTTCAAGACATTTCATTATTTTTTGTGGGTTTTTAAGAGATTTTACTTTTAAAATAAAGCCATTTTGTATGGGAGGTAGGCGTAGTTTTCATTCGATTTTGCCAAATATCATAGTGGTGCTCTATGTTATATATCAAAGCCTATATGCAAAATTTCAAGACATTTCTTCAATTTGAGCAGATTTTTCAGAGATTTTACGTTTAAAATAAAGCCACTTTGTATGGGAGGTAGGCGTGGTTTTCATCCGATTTTTCCAAATTTATTAGCAAGGATTAAGACTGAATAGCAAAGTTCACCTGCCAAATTTCAAGGTATTTCTCTTTAATTTTTGTGGATTTTAAAGACATTTTACGGTTAATGTAAAGTAACTTTGTATGGGAGGTAGGCGTGGTTTTCATCCGATTTAGCCCATTTTTGAACTTGATCTTCCCTTTTTTAACAAAAAACTTATATTTTGAATTTCATTGTGATAGCTTTAAAATTGCGGCTGTTATCGTGTCGACAGACGGACACACGGAAATTGACTCAGGAGATAATGCTGATCAAAAATATATATATTTGTCTATACCTGCCACGCCTCCTTCTTGGCGTTACAAACGGAATGACAAAGTTAATATACTCCTTAAGCAATGCGCGTTGAGGTATAATAATTATTCTGACGTGTACCTGAAACACGATAACACACGTGTATTTTTACTTTTTCTGCCCTTTCCGAAAAGGTATATTTGGTTCATACACTGAGAGAAATATGTGTTAAAATTAAATGAAATTGTGTTCATATTGAACGAATCTGTTTTTGAAAAAGAGCTTTAAACAATTTCATTTAAGTTAAACACAAATGTTTGTAACGTAAAATTCAAAACAAAAGGTTTTTTTCAAAATAATGTTTTGAAATAAACTTTAAAAGTACACATTTTCAGTTTAAAAACATTTATTTAAAAATAAAAGTTAAAACAAAAATTTTTATATTGAAAACAAATATTTTTAACCGCCATTTTTTCGATGTCATTTTTATTAATTTTTTTTTTTCGTGTTTTTGACGTCAGATTCGTGATCAGCGACCCCTGGGACCCCTCGAATACTAAATGATAATTCCATTCGATGCAGTTTTTTTGTGTTATTGCTTCTTAAAATATTTTAATATTTTATGTATTGAAATAATTAATTAGTTTTAAATTAATTACCTTAAAATTTTGTAAGTTCAATTAAAAAGTATTTTCAAACTATCAAATGTTTTTCTCAGCTTGATCTCAATTATCTGCTCAATAATTCTACTACATATTATTTTTTAATTCGATCTCAGATAGCGACATATTTAAATAAAATAAAATATAAAATAATAAGATAAAATTATACAAAAAAAAAAAAAAAATGAGCTTTATATGAGAATGAGAATATGAAATGAGAATTATAGAAAAAAACTAAGCACGCTTGTTTTAAATTTTGCTTTGTAGAACACAAACGCGTTAAATTTATATTTTAAAATTTTTTGTTTAATTTTAAAAAATATTTTTTTTTTCTCAGTGTAGGAATGTGTGTAGCGCAGTGTTATTTATCTATAAATTTCTTTCTTTTCCTATCCTTTCTCTTCCCTTCTCTTCCCTTCCCTTTTGAACTATACATAAAATTATTCCTTTTTTAACAGTTGTGTCATTTTTCGAATAAAGCGACAACAATAAAAATTCTATTAAAAATAATATTTGTGCTCAGACCTACAACAATGGTTAAAAAAAACTGAGAGAAACTGAGTTAAGTGAAGAGTATGCAAGTTTAATTTTTTACTTCAAAAATTTTCTATTAATAAATCTTTCACTCTTATCAAATGTTCACCCAACAGCTTTTGAAATAAGTCAGTTTGACTTTATATTAAATAAAAATTTGAGTACCAAGCTCTGATAAGTTTAATACGAAAAAATGTATAATAGCGCGTTTACTAAATACTTAAACTAAATTGAAGCATTATTTGAACTTTTCTTTCCTCCTATATTTAATGAGTTTCTCCCAGAGAATTAAATAATGGTATTGTTCCATTGACGAAAACCGAAAATCAATACTGTGCTACTTTTGCCTCAATTTGGTTTTCGGGCACCCTTCGTTTAAACAAAGTATTAAGACATTTTTTTTAAATATATGTAATAAATTAAAAAAAAACATCGGTTTTAATATTATTCGCATTTTTTATTTGAAGGTTATTTTATGCCTCAGCGTTCATTTAAATATTAACAGAACTTTTCTCAAACAATGATTTTATTGTTTCCTAAGATTATTTTAGATACGTGATGCTATAAAACCGCATTTTTTTATATTGGTAATATCAAAAGATAGAGGGGCGGGGGTGCAACACAAAACTTGTTTTCATATTTATTACATGATTTCCTTTTATGTTTTGAATGTTAATGATGATAAGCATTTAAGTTATGTGCCGTTATTTGGTTATAAAATCACAAGTTTTATTATAGCTACCGCAGGTGTCCTTAAACAAACAGATATAAATAACAAATAAAATAAAAATTTCTGTATCTTAGTATCTGAGACAATTCCTGACAATTTTACGAGCAAATTTCACGCGCCAACAAACCATTCTTAGCAAGCGTGAACAGCACCGCTTGTTGTGAAACATTTGTAAATTAACTTAATTAGGTTCTAAGCCAACGTGCTCATTTTTTAAAATGAAATGCATATATTATTATGGTTTTTTTATATTAAAATAAAATAAATAACTATAAAGTGTTTAAATTAGTTTCAAAATATTTTCAAGCTTAATTGCCGGTCAAATTCTGCTACTTCCAGTTACACCTAATACAAAATAATGGGAACTGACCTATTCTAAGCTCGTGTCAAATTTTATTATTATAACATTAGCATGCGTCGAATTTTATATAATTATAGTGATTTTTTGTTTCATTTCCTGTTACTTTCGGCTTGAAAAATGACAACTGACCCGAAAATATTACTTAGGTATAAAAAAATAAATTTTAAAAACTGAAATTTTTTGATTTTTATGTTGTTTTTTTTTTTTTTGATTTTGAAATAAACTTTCGCACACTTCCCTTAGTAATTTGAACCACAGGTTATAATTTGATCATGAAACATTTAATTCAACTATGCTTTCTTGCAGTCACTAAGTTCAACATATACTCGTACACAAAGTTTTGTCATAAAGTTTATGAAGGGAAGAGGTAACAAAAAAGCAGAGCAGAACAAAGGAACGCAATGCCAGGAGCAAAAATTCCATACATGACTTCGAAGATAAAAGTTATATAGAAGGAAAACATTTTGCTATGCTCAAGTTTTTGTGATATATAAATTATTTCACATCTTGTTTGCTTGAAGTTCAACTGAAAAGTAGAAAATAAAGAAGAGGAAGACGAAATAGTTCTTTAAATATGAAGTTTATGATAAATACCCACAATATATCCAACTGCTGCTCTCTTGTTAAGTGGTTAATTTACTTTAAACTAACCTCTTAATAAGTAGGAATGTTTGAAGGTAAACATAGCATGTTTGGGAATTATGGTAGAACGTTAATATAATAATAATTATTGAGAATTACTTCGAAACTGACCAACATGTATATTTGACATGTTATTTCATATTTATATACATATATATATGTACATTTAGAATGGTCTTACATTTCCAATAACTAGCTTTAAAATCCTTTATAATCAAAAAACAATTATGTATAGAATGAGTACAATTTTATACTTCATAGTATAATTTTATACTTTAGCAAGTTGAACCAATCTGATTAAAATCAAAAAAACACAGGTGCGTCGTTGGACACACGGAAGAAGCGAAGCTTTTTCGCAATTACATAGATTTGATAGCTTAATAATTTTTTTTCTTTTTAATAAATTAACTTTTAAATTCAAAAATTTTAAATAACATAAAATTTATTACATATATACGTATACAAAAAACATATTTACTGCTTATTTTTTATTGTTGAATGTCAAATTTCCACGCCAATTACATATACGGGCATATAATGCCAGCGACACTCCATTTTAACTCTCAACACATGGTTGTGAACTTGGCTGCACAACAGCTTACTGTGTAGCAAAAAATGTGTCGAAAATTTTTCAGATTTCACTCCAAGCAAATCACAGAACGAGGATTAAAAAACTTCGCTTCAAAAATATATATTAAAGAACGCACACGAAACAAAATTTAACAAACATTTTAGATACCTTGCCGATTTCATGCATGCGTTTGTTAATTCCATATTTATTGATATCATCTATTTTTTTGACGCTTAAAACATAGAGTGTAATTTATTATCTAGAGATTACATCAACTCTGCTAACAGTGTTAACAGAGTTATTTCACTTAAAAACATGAAGAAAAAGCACTCTGTTAACATCTGTTAACACATGCCGGAGATTTAGCAGAGTTAATGCAGTCTCTACATAATAATTTATACTCTATGCCAAGAACACCACAAACGCATTCACAATACAAACACACCGATGCTGGAGACACCTTGTGCAAATAAAAGCAAATTTTTGTAGCATAGCAAATACACAATCTTCCATCTATTGATAGATGGTGACGATCTACTGCAGCATAGCTTTTGTTATAACTAAGATTAAATTAACAACCTTTTCTCACAGGTCTTTTAGCCTAGTGGGTAGTGTGCTGGGCTATCGTTAAAAAGGGCACTGGTTCGATCCCACGGGAACCAAAACATATTTTTAGTATTTAATATTAAAGTATTAAATTTTCTTGTTGTAATAAGCGCTAGCAACAAAGAAATCATCAAAATTCCAAGAAAAAATCTGTCGAAAATTTTTCAGATTTCACTCTAAGCAAATCACAGAACGAGGAGTAAAAAGCTTCGCTTCAAAAATACAGTTCAAACATTTTACTTTTTTAGCCTAATGGCTGACATTACGGCTTCAAATGAGTCCTATTATATAATACCAGATTTAGTAAAACAGTTCTTTGGCTTAAGATTTTTTCATAAAACACTAAGTATTTTAAAGGTTAAGATCAGCAAAATGTCAGACTGAGGTTATTTCATTGCCTAAGACACCCTGCCTCTCTTGAAGTAGGGCTGAACATTCAGTGAAAATATGTCTGGAGTATTCTTCATCCTCAAGGCAGAGTCTCGTGATTCTATTGACAGATTCATTCTTAGTAGGTAGTTTTTCAACTTACAATGCCTAATTATAATTCCTGTTATCATCCTGAGGTAATCTTTTTTTTTAGATTTATTAAGGATTTTGACTTATTGGGTGAGATTTCAAGAAATAGGAGTTTAATGTAATTTTGCCCTAGGGTCTTTAACTAGAAATCATTTGATTTTGTTAAGGTGATTGATTTGATGAGTTGTTTGAAAAAGACTCTACCCACATCACAGAACAATGTCGGTCATGTGAATAGTGTGTTTGCTCCTAGTTTAGCCAGGAAGTACGTTTTCTCATTCGCGTCAAAGCCACTTTTGGAGATCCAATATAGGATTATTCCATTATTCTAATACAGGCTTGAAAGAACATTGGCAGTCTCTAAAACTTGCTCAGATTTAATGAAAGTCGATTTAAATTTCCAAATTTTTAACACTGCTTTGGAATCATCAATTTCAAGAAATTTTTTTTTTGCTAATTACACACAGAAAATTATATCCACTGTCGCAACCGAATTGGTGCCCTACCGACTTAGTCGATTGTTGATAACTTTTAAAAAGTAATCAACACAACTACGTAGTTTCCCATAGCCTTGACTGTGGCAATCCGTTGTAAGCACTGCGCTCACGGTTTCCTGAACGAACCCCTTCATCCTTTCAACTTCCATTCAGTTAAATTAACGATCTTGTTAATTGTTTTAACCTTAACTCAATTGTGTGAACGGAGAAGTAAGTCATTTTAACCTACATTCGATTGTATGAATGGACATGTTATCCGTTTTGACTCCCACTCGGTTGTATGAACCGACCTGCCAATTATTTTGACTAACCCATTGATCGTTTCGACCTACACATGATTATTGACTGTAGATCATTTTGTAGGTTAAGCAATCTACACCCAGTATTTCACAGTAATCATTTTTCTAAAAATAAAATCACACTAAAATAAAACACTGAAGCAATAATAAATGCGTTTGTGAAGTCAACCATATACACAAGAAAATTAATTATTACCCAGGGCGCAGACGTGACTATCCTCATTTTTGAATTTTGAGATAGTGCCTCAGACATATAAAAAAATTAATAGTCCCAAACAGCGAATGTATTGCCATTAAAACATAAGGAAATATTTTAAGTGTGAAAATCGTTAATGGTTTCCACATTAAGAACTAGAAAGGTTTCAACTTTTTTTATTCGATAAGCAAAAAAATTAGTATCAAAGAATGAAGTCTCCAGTAATTGATAACAAATTAAATACGGAGCGCCAGAAGTTACTATATGTTGTACTAAACCAAACATCGGTTCGTCATTGTCATATAAAGCAACCATAAACCATAAAATCCATTCATTACTTTTGAAGATATAACTGTTTTTCAACTCACAACGCGCAAATTTTTTTTAAAAATTTTTCATGTTTCAGTTATTTCGTAAAAGAGTGAACCATCAAGTGTACATTATACGTATAATGCATAGTATGTAAAATAAAAATCGCGCGGTTTTTTATAAAAATTTTTCGTGTTTTGGTTATTTCGTAAAAGCGTGAACCGTCAAGTGTGCCTAATATGTAATATGTGTTATCTTCAAAAGTAATGCACAGAATTTTATGGTTAATAACACTTTTTATGGTTGACAAAACAAACACTTTCAAATCGCGGTGCCCAGGAAATTGTAATCGTGCCGAGTTCCTGAATGCATTTATGCAAAGCATCAGTGACCTTTTTCTTTGAATTCGTGCTTAGCAGATTCACCGAAACTGCGAAACTAAAACGTGCTTAAAAATAATAACCTAGTTGCGCAGTTTTGGTGAATCAACTAAGCACCAATTAATAGAAAGTCAATTAATCTTTGCATAAATGCATTAAGGAACTCAGCCTTTTTTTATGCATATGTAGATAGAAAGCAATTTTATTTAACTTACCTAATGATTGTTCCTTTTCCAAGTTATTCAAAAAAACGACACTACAAAAACTCCATCCGGACACGTTAACAACTTTGAGAAATGAAATGCAAGCGTCTTGCGATTAAGGTCGGCTTACACAACTTCGTGTTTTTGAACGTATGTCTGTTTCACTCGCTAAGTCGGATGGTTTGACAAACTTGCAGTTGCAAGGTTGGCTGTTGAGATTGACGCAACTAAAGGGTGCGATTGATTTAATAAAATTCAAAACTCGATTGAAGCGTAAAAATAATGCTATTGACATAACTTACAATGTGGTTGTTACAATGACTAGTATTGTTCGCTTGTCTGCAATAGCTTCAGTTAGTTATTTCAGACACATTACGTTCCTTGTAGTGGCAAGGAGAGTTGAAATAAATACATTTACGCGATTCAAGCAACTAACATGCCATATTTTCATTTCAACTGAAGAAACATTTGGAAATGAGCGGGTTGCGAAGGAACGATCATTCGCGCCAACTAACAATCAATTGTGCTTATTTCAATCGAGTTACATTAACCAAATATCAGTTGTAGCAATTTTCTTCCGATTACCGCAAATAATATTCATTTCCCGCAACCTTATGCCTATAAATTAATTTTCTGAGTGTATATTAAAATTCAATGGTTTTCAGCTGCAACAGTTTCTAAATTCAGAACCTGCATCGTGAATTTTATAAAATAATATAGGCTCTCTAAAGTGCTTATAAGCTTCGATTCAGTTGAAAATAGATTTTTTTAGATTTTTTAAAAATAAAAAATCTAAAAAAAATTTAAAAATTAAATTAATTTTTAATTCGTATATCTATATTTTTATGCAGATTAGAGAACTCCTTTCATATATTCGACATATTCGTATTTTTAGAAATTCACCCATATATCTACAATATATTTTTATGCAGATTAGCCAACTCCTTCAGGGTTGGGACGTTTTTTTTCGATTTGAAACCAATGTGCAGTATCAGATAAACCTGCATTTATAGTTAGTTATGCTTTGGAAATTTTTGAAAATATTTTTAATATTCTTAACCCGATAATAGTAACAGTGACAGTTCTTTAAATGCTTTGGAAGCACAAAATTTTAAAGATGATGATTTAGATTATGAATCTTGCCATCAAGAGCAAGTGGAAAATTTAAATTTAAATTTGTATTTCATTTAAATAAAGGAACAAATATATAAACTCAAATGTTTTCAAATATTTTAAAATAATCTTTCAACTAAATGTATATCCTTTTGGATATTCTTGCTATTTTGCCCAACAATCTATTCTATGTATCTATCTGACACGTTGAACAACAAGCATAAAATCTTTTCTACGTTCTGAATTTAACAATTCAAGTACACGAACACATACTTAATGTGTGTTTGAATTCTTAAATACTTTTATTTTTCTTACAGATGAACTATCTAACCACAATTAAACGATTGATTAGGGACACTCGCATAAAACTTAATAGCTTCTTTAGAAATCTTGTGCAAAGCACGAATAATGGGAAAGTTTAAAGAAATATTCGACAAAACACACGCACACGCATGGGTTCATGCATATATGTCTTGTATACGTGCATGTATTGGAAAACTTTGAAAGCAATATGAGACGAGTTAATGCTATTCGCTTGTTAGTCGCATTAATATGGCTGACAAAAGCTCCCAAAGGAAACGTAAAATGATGCTTTGAGCGTATTAAGAATAATATTCATGACACTTTAAGGCTTATTAGGGCGGCAAACTGGTTCAACTCTAAAGATGTAAGTGGAGTAATAATTGATTTGAAGAAAAACCAAATATTTACAGTGAATGACAAAAGTCTACACACAATCTAATGAATCTTAACGAAAAGTTAAGTATGCAGTTTAATTAAAGATGACTTTTAAGTAAAAAAAAAAAATTAACAACAACTTTTGATCTTTCTCAAATTAACAAAAAATTTACAATAATAAAAAGAACTTAACACGACAAAAGTCTACATACAGAGCATTGTGCTAAGCTTTTAAAAAAAAACTTAACAAAAATAAGCGGTATATTTAAGTTTGTTTTGCTTCTCATTAGAATACGGATTATTACCTCTCATTAAGTTGTGTTTTAAGATCTGCTTTACTCGGTTGCGTTCACATAATCGGGCCGAAAGTTTAACCATTATGCGAATATGTAAAAATTTAATAAGGAATCCTTTAACAAAATTGCAAAATGAGTAATTTTAGTAGAGCCAGAGTAAAGATTACTACAAAAAATGAAATCGGCTCAAAGCCCATTGTGATCGAACCGCGGTACAGCCGGTCAAAAAATTTTCTAGCACATATTTCGGCACTTTCATCGATGGTTCAAAACTAGTGAATCACTTCGGCATACTTTCTCGTTACACCCAGTATGAAATGCAAAAAGTACTCCCAACTATAGATATCAACAAGGTATCTCTACCAAGCAAGTCATGCAACGAAACTGATGGAAAGTAGATGCGCAAAATAGTTTTTAGAAAGTGGTTATTACGCTTGATGTGCTCACATTGTGCTGCAATATGTAAGAATTTAAAAAATAAATCAATGTGTGTCAATTTACAAATATTTCCTTAGGTTATGAATCCAATGTGCTCTTATAAAAGCCGGATTTGTTTCCATTTAAACAAAAGTTTCAAATAAACTGAAATTGAAAATCCACAAATACGAGTTAAGCAGTACCAGATCATCTAACAATTCACGTTTTTTGGATCAAAAATAGAGACACCTGATTTTTTGCTATATTTTTTTCATCTTTCTACGGCACATTACAGCAAAAACTCGAAACATTACAGCACAATATGTGAATTTCTAAATAAAGTTATTGGCGTTGCTAACTTCACATTAGCAAAGTAATACCTTGCCAAAAAAACATACCATTATACGTAATTTATTTTCCAATACGACACATGATAGTGTGCATAGGGCACATCTCAGCATATATTTTTGAAGTGAAAACTTCTTCAGGCACGTTGAGCACTTTTTGGTAGAGACCAAAACTATAGCAATAGAGACCAAAATTCGCGATATCATCACGCTGTTAGCGATATCATCACGCTGCTAGCGTAACAGAAATTATTGCTATACAGCATTCCTTTTTAGGGATTACCTAGCATGGACCAAGCCGAAGACCGAGGCGATTACAGAACCGATTACCAGGCCGATTACCCAAGCGATTACCAACTGATTACCGAACCAATTACCGATTACCGAGGCGATTACCAACTGATTACCGAACCAATTGCAGACTACCGAAGCAATTACCAACCAGACGACTACCGTACCATCTGCCGAAGCGATTACCAAACCAATTACCGATTACCGAAGTGATTACCGAATCAATTAGAGACTACCGAAGTGATTACCAAACGATTACCGAACCAATTATCGATGACCGAAACGATTACCACCCGATTACCAAAGCGATTAAAAGCCTATTACCGATTACCGAAGCGATTATCAACCGATTACCAATTACTGAAGCGATTACCAATCGATTACCGAAGCGACTACCAACCGATTGCCGAACCAATTACCGATTACCGCAGCGATAACCAACCGACCACCGAACCAATTACCGATAACCGAAGCGATTACCAACCGACCACCGAACCAATTGCCGACTACCGAAGGGCATACCAACCGATTACCGATTACCGATTACAGATTACAGAAGCAATTACCAACCGATTTCCGAAGCTATTACCAAGCGATTATGAAATACCGAATCGATTTCCAACCTATTACCGATTGCCGAAGTGATTACCAATCGATTACCGATTACCAAAGCGATTACCAACCGATTACAGATTACCGAGGCGATTGCCAACCCATTACCGTTTATCGAAGCGATTACCAACCGATTACCAAAGCGATTACCAACCGATAACCAATAACCGAAGTGATTACAAACCAATTACCGAGACAATTACTGATAACCTAACCAAAGTAATTGTCTCACAAATATATTGTATATAAACATTAAAAAAATAGCAGTTTATAAATTCAATAACACATGAATTGATAATAAGAATTAAAAAAGTCGAATTCGTCTGATTTTCCAACTCTATCTACTTCGGAAATTCATTACAGCAATGTTAGTTTATAGCTTTAAGTTTTCACTTTGGTCGGCAGTCCCCTCACTGCCTCCTTTTTATCTTAGTACTAAATTAAGTTTAATATTAATTCCAAATCTAGCTGATTTGATTTAAGTAGAAGTATTTTTAATTGTTTGTATATAAATTAAAAAGATTATATCTTTATTTTTCAACTCACCGAACATTCGCCAGAGTGTGCCTTCGATTCTTCAGATACCGACTATGGTACTTCTGCAGATCGCCGATCGAACCCTGTTCAGCCTGCATTTTTGTTGGCAACGGTGTTAAGATAATGGACGATGAAGTGAAACGGTTATTGTTGCTGTTGCAGCTACCGCTGTTGAGTGTATTATTGGTGTTGATGTTGCTGCTAGTGCCGACAAGTATACTGCTGCTGCCGCTTAGTGCACCAGCAACGCTGCCTGTTGATGTAAGTGTCTCGCTGGAGTTGGTATTGGCAGCAGTACCACTGCCAGAGCCACCACCGCCGCCGCCGCCGCCGCTGCTGCTGCTAAGTACAGTGCGTGACCAACCGGACTTGAGCTGTTTACGAAACTTGTGTTTATTGCGTGGCGATGGTGATGATGAGTATTCTTCGGCGGTTGGACGTTGAGTAGTCGCTGCAGCTGCACTACTGGCTATACAGGAGCAGCTAGACGATGTGCCAGCTGCGCTTGCGTAGCTCGATGAACCGGCTGAGGTTTGTTGAAAACTTTCGCTACTGCTGCCGCTATAGTTGCTAGTAGCAGCACTACCTGGCGACAATTGATCGAGTCGCTGCAGCTGTAGACGCTGTTTTTGATTGTGTTTTTGTTGCTGTTGTTGATTGTGGTGTTGCTGTTGCTCAGACTCTTCCTCTTCCTTGATGTGAGGTAACGGTGATGTTTGCTGTTGTGGCTGTTGTTGCTGTTGTGGTTGTTGTTGCTGCTGCTGCTGTTGGCATACACACCGTGGTGGTGTCGTTGACACAGACGACGGCGTTTGTGTCGCTGCAGCTGCTCTTGTGGTGTTAGTTGGGGAATTTGTTGTGAGCGTATTGTTTTCTGCTGCTGTTGTTGTTGTCAGCAGTGTGGCCACTGTTGTTGTAGTTGTTGACAAATAGAGTGTTGCAGCTGTAGCTGCCTGAAGTATAGCTACAGTTGGCGAAACGCTAGCGTCACTTAAAGTCTCTGGCTCTGCCCGGGTTGGCAAGACGCCGCTTGCCAATGTTGCTAAAGCGATATCGGTAGCACTTAATGGTTTACCCAAATCTTCGTCACCCAGAGTTTTCAGTGATATTGGAGTAGTCACTGAGGTGGCAATAGTCTCGGCGAGCGAGTGTTTCTTTTGTAGTGAGTTTAAAACTTGCTCTGCGTCTTGTTCTTCTGGATTATTTGTGTCAACATCCAATAAGTTGCTGCTCAATGGTTGTTTGTTGTTGCTGCTGCTACTGTTGCTACGTTTAATGTTGCTGTTACTGCCACGCACGTTCTCGCCACTCAGCTCTTCGTCTGTAGGCGTTGGCGAGTCAGGTGGACTTGTGGCGGGGGCTGCTGAGCCGCCCCCGCGACAAGGTATACAACAACGAAACACGTTGCTACCGCAAAACTTTTTTTTCGCCTTCGACTTGTGTCGCTTTGGCTTGGATGTTGCTGATGCAAAGCTGCCACTAGTTCCGTTAACGTAATTACTGCTGCCACGTCCACTTTCGCTGCAGCTAAATATGCTGTTGCTGGCACTAAAGCGCTGCAAACAGTGTCAAAGATTAGAGGCGTAACGCAAAAGTTATGGAAAATGTCTACAAAAGCTTAAATAAGGTATGTAGGACTCTTAAGGCTACAACTTAAAATGAATCTAAACTAGCCTAAAGAGCGTAAGAGTCATTAAAAAATTATATAACAAAAAAATATGAATCTGTAAATTAATTAAAGCAGTTCTTATCTACGGAATGGCGTCAACCTTTGTAGTAGATACGTTGCACCTGGTTGTAGCCAAATCATTGAATTCTGCACTCTTCTGTGCGCCATTGTCTACTCGGATGCGATATGTAAGTTTTGCCAAACGCATGATCTTACGATCTGGCAAAGCTGTACGTTACCAAATACTTGGTATTTTGTGCTTGTGTGCGTGTACGAATGATTTATCAATATTTCACAGATCTGGAACATATTATGATGAATTAAACTTGAGTGCTTTCATAGTTCTGCAAATCTGCAAAGATAAGAATGAAAAGAAAGAGTCAAAAAAGAATTATTTTATGCATTTTAAAATAAATATATTTCGTTTGCTTAAAGTTAAATGAATAGGAGCTGGGAGAAAAATGTATAAAAATTTTAGACTAGACGGTTGGTTATGAAAAAGTGAACAATATAGTTGAATTCAATATACTAGCATATTTTTGATTTTGAGTTTGGATTTAAGATTGCTTGAACCAAAAAGTAGAAAAGGTTTAAAATTGTTTACATTTTGCGACGTTTGATGAAATGTTTCGTAAAACTCCGACGGCTGTCTTAACCGCCCCCCCGCCTAGAGGACTTTATAGTATACCAACCCCTTATAACTTTCTCCGCAAATTTTTTCCACAACTAATTCAACCCTTATTTTACTCCTTTGACTGGTTCACATGCAAATGTTTCCATTTTTATGAAATCTTCCTTCAACTTACTCTCATTTTCCCGAGTCAATGTAAGACCTCCCACCAATTTTTTGCTTTTCCAACATTTTTTTCTGAAGATACGTACTTTACATCTTAACTCTTTTGGAAAACACAACGTTAAAACCACCCAATAAAAAAGTATATTTAATATATTTTTAAAAAGTATTACATTGTCCTTTTAAACATGGCAGAATTATAAGGTAAGGTCATCACGGAGAGGAATGGAGTAGAAAGCAGAATAAAGCTACATTAATGTCAAAATCAGCTGTTCATCGCGAATTTCTTTATGCGTTTCGTTTTGCAGTTGTTTTTAGGTTAAAACTGTTACAGGTTTTTTTTGCAATTTTAAGACTTCTTTCACATTTTATCGTTTTTATTACACTTTTTATATAATATTTTCACTCAAATTAGCACAAATTTAATACCCGCGACCGCACTGTTTGCAACTTGGAAACATAAAATATTTTCTTCATTTGCAAATTCTACGAAATTCGTCGTTTTGACATTAATGTTGCTTCTCATTATCCACTCTTCGTTGACGCGTGAGAGCATTTAGTATCATGGGCCTACCTTATCATTGTATCATGCTTTTAAACACATTTTGATATCATTGAAATATCAATACTAATTTGTATGAAATACTAATATGAACAAAATATGTCAAATGTAAGGACACAATTTCGAGTAAATAGCTAAAAGAGGAACTTTTAGATCTCCTTATGAATTGACATATAATGCACTACTATCTTTTTGACCGTCCTTATTTAAAATATTTAAGAATTTCTAAGTTATTTCTTATAAAAAAATAGATTTGATGTTTAAGTTGTTTTTTTTTTTATAAATATCTGTTATGATACCTAGTTGTTCAAAACAAATAGAAAAAAAAATATACGACAACAGTCGCATGTGCTATTTCATGTCTTAAATTTGTTATTTTTTTTTGATTTTTCGTTTTTCTAGCTTTTTAAAAGCACTTCACCATGATACTATAATAAGGTCAATAAATCTTAAATTGTAGGTTTCTTGTTTGGAGAAAAAAAAGAAATTCTCATCACTTTCAGATTGCTGTCTATAAGCTGTCAACTTCGATTTGACAATTAGGTGCACTCGCTCTCGTCCTTGCGACAATCCTATAATTTAACAATGATCCAAACTACACCGTACTTCTCCAAACCCTGAAATTGTGCTACTCATAAAAGATCAAAACGACTTCCCTGGCGCCAAAAATGTTGCTTCTAGAACTAACAAATTTTTTTCAAAACTAGAAAACGGTGAAATAATAATAAAAATGAAAACTTTTAGGGGCGGGGTTTTGAGTTCAATTTTTTTCTAAAATTATTTTAAGGGGTGATTTTGGGCAATTTTAAAAATATCAAAAAAAAATTTTTTTTTATAAATAATTTCGACGATACATTTTGCTTCAAATTGACAAATTATTGATAAATATGCTTTCCCGAATGTCGACAAAATTTTTTTTATGATTTTGCGATGAGTTTAATGGGCATAATTTTTGTTGAATGATCACAAAAATAATTTTTTAAAAAAATTTAGTTCGAAAACCCCCCCCCCCTTAAAGTTTCCATTTTTATTATTATTTTAGTGTTTTCTAATTTTTAAAAAAATTTGTAAGTCTTGCGACCGATATTTCGCTAGCTAAGGCCCTGCCTGGTGCTAACACAAATTTTGACTCTTTGAATGAGCAGAGCAGAGAGATAGAGCACAAAAACTTTGTATAAAAAACCTAAGCACACTGAAGGTGGTCAGTTAATAGTCTTATGACAATATATGTCAAACAAAATAAAAAGACATATCTTTTTATTTTTTTGCAGCAAGTTTTTTTTTTTGTTATATGTGCTAGCTAAGCACAAAAAGAGAAGAGTAGAGAGCAACATGAGTTTATTGAAACTCTCGGAACACAAGTACGTAAAGAGAAAACGATCAAGCAATGCGTGGCATCGGGAATGATTTCTTAAAAAAATGTATACTTTAAATATTCCTTTTCTTAAAATCTCCAGAGAAAAATACCTTTATAGTGTTGTAGCACAAATATGTCTTTTAAAACATATTTCATAAAAATCAGCACAGTTTTTTTATTTGAGTTTACGTGAAAACAAAAATTTGCCCTTCAATTTTATATAATATATATATATAGATGTATAGATATAGATGTAAAAATTCATTTTTTTCAGAAATTTGGTAATTGTGCTAGATCAACTTGAATTGAGCTGCAATGTAATGTAGAAAGAAACTTTATGTTCAAAACGTAACACGAACACAGCATAGTCTGTGCAAATATTAAAAGACTTCAAAAACATATTCATGATCTTAGAATCTGCAAATATGCAGATATTTTCAATTAATTCAGGGAACATTACAGCACAACTCGAGCATATTAGAGCACAATTCTCTAATTTCTGCAAAATCTTAATGACTGCTTTCACATTAAAATAGTCAAAAATTGCACAACAAGAAAAAATATATTATTTTTTTTTGAAATCTGATACATTAAACCACACATCGACTACATTGCAGCACAAAGTCTTCGTAGTTTTTCATTTATTTTGTGCTTATAGTCACAAAACAGGTCAGAGGTATATATATTTCCCGGAAAGAGGTCAAAAAATTCATTGAACTGCATATGTATCCTCGGGAGAAATTAGTCCCGAGTATCACCGGCTATCTTCATATACAGACTTTTCTATTTGTTTATTTTAATTTAAAAGTTTTTATTTTTTGAAAATTTTTGTACGTCAAACGTTTTCAAATATATCTACAAATAAATAAAGAATACTCAAAATAGAAAAAAAAGCAGCGACAACAGAGAAAAATGCTGCCCGTTTGTATACGGAAATCTGCAAAGAAAATTATCTCACCAATTTGCATGCAATGAAAAGATACTCTATACTTTTCATCATACTACATATTCTGGATGCGATAACAATGGGATCCACAGCACAGCCCTTTCATATCTGGGAGACTTCATTCAAAAATGGCATACTTGAAATAACTCTAGCCAAGGCAGATGACACAAAAGTGGAGTCAGATGTCCATAAAAATATCTGGCAATCACTGGTCAGTAGAAACGAAAGTCCACAATCAAATGAAGGTGTACAGCTGGCGCCCAAGCATAGTTTGGGAGCAACAACCGCAACGGTAACGACAGCTGTTAAGCCGAGCGTGGAAGAGCAGCGGCTTATATCGGGGCGTATGGGCAAGGAGGAGGAGAATAACAAAAACGAACAAATGTTAAGAGAAGAACTGGAAGCAAAAATGCAGTTACCTAGCGAAGCTTATGTCAAGCGGTCGGTAGCTACGACAACAGGATGTGAGGAGAAGAAAGAAAATGATGCTATCAAAAGAGGCATTAATAGACAGTGCAGAACGGTGGAAGCCATCATAAATCAAGCCAGTACAGCTGCAAAAAAAGCTGGTGCTGTAAATGTGACAAATATTGCAGAGCCTTTTGAATTTACCAAATTTGTAGAGCCCTTTAAAACAGTGAAAATTTCAGAGACTACTAAAATAGCCAAGGCTACAGAGCCAAATAAAGCAGTCAAAACTGCCGGACCTTTTAAAGTGGTGAAAGCTCAAGAGCCTGCCAAAGAGGTCAAAAATTCAGATATATCTAAAATGTTCATAACGCCAGCACGCCTTAAGCCACTCAAAGCTTCAGAGCCCATCACAGTGACCAGCAATATTTCAGAGCCTATTACAGTGTCTCCCAAAATCTTTGAGCCCTTCACAGTGCGTAGCAACATTTTCGAACCTTTCACAGTAGCCAACAAAATCTCAGAGCCCATCACAGTGGCCAGCAACATTTTCGAGCCCTTCACAGTGGCCACCAAAATCTCAGAGCCCATCACTATGGCGCCGAAAATCTTTGAACCTTACACAGTGGCCAACAAGATATCAGAACCCATTCCAGTGACCACTTCAATTTCAGGGATGACTTCCAACACTCAAGCAGCTAACAATTTCAATAATACTTTCCAATTTCACGAAAAAGATGTACAAAGAATAGAAGACATCAAGAAAGTTGCCGCGATGATCAATGAATGGAAGACAAAAGATGACTCAAGAAATATAAATGTTGACGCTAAAGATAACAAGAAAATGCAAAAATCAAATGAAGATGAGGAAGAAAGTGCAGAAGATGAAGATGCACAAGAAGAAGGTGAAATGGATGAGAAAGCAGAATCATCAGCGGTAGAAGAAAATGACGGCGAAAACGAAGAATTAACAAATGACGAATACCTGGACATGGATATAAGCGACGATGCAGCTGAAGTTAAGAAATTTTTCGAAGGTGAAGAAGAATGGGAAGAAGAAGTCGGAGAAATGGATCAAGAGGATCAAGCATCGTTAAAAGTTAAAAAAGCCGACAATATGGAGGAGAATGAAAAACATAAGTCGCTAAAAGAAAAAGACGTGGGGGACAAGGACAGGGATCAAGAAGAACTTGACGAGGAGGAGGAGGAGGAGGAGGAGGAGGAGGAAAATGACGACAAAAAAGACGTCATAAAAAACAATGCGGGAGAAGGCACAAAATTGAAAAAAGAAATAAGATTTTTTAGCAGAAAAAAAGTGAAGCAAAAAGAAGAGGTGAAGCACAACGACTCTGGTGATGAAAGTGAAGGTGAAGAAAATTGTAATGATAATCTTAATAATCAAACCACAAAGAAACAAGATGATAAGAAACAAGATGATAAGAAACAAGATGATAGGAAACAAGAGACCACAACAAAGCCAAACTACTGCCCAACGGACGAAAGTGCACAACTCATGCTGTTGAAAACAATTAATGCAGAAATTCTTCAACTGGAAGCGATTAAGAAAAAAACTTTAGCTGAAATAAATGATGGCACCAAATCTATAGAAACTACAACTTGTAAAAAGTTGTGCGAGGAGCCACTCGAACAGGATCTACTATATGTGAATATTTATAAAGATACCCAGCCGAGGTCTGGACAAGTCGCAGCTGCAGTGCCGCAAGCAACGACATCAGGTGCACCAACAATAGCTGTAGCAACAACATCACTTTTACCGGCAGCAGCACCTGTACCGGTAGCATCTGCACCAGCAGTAGCAGCACCAACAGTTTCAGTGCAACCAGCAGCGCCAGTAATGGCAGCAGCCGCACCAGCATTTATTGCTTCTACAGCAACACCGTTCTACAGCATAGTTCCTGCACCTGTAGCAGCCCCAGCACTAGCACCAATAGCTGCCCCAGCACTATCACCATTAGCTGCCCCAGCACTAGCACCAGCATCAGCACTAGCCCCAGCATTAGCACCACCACTAGCACCAGCACTAACACCAGCACTAGTACCAGCAGTAGCACCAGCCCTAGCACCAGCACCTGCACCTGCACCTGCACCTGCACCTGCACTTGCACCTACACCAGTACAGACTACTCCATCAAAAGCTCCAGCTGCAGCACCAGCAACAACGCCAGCACCAGTACAGATGGCAACAGCCGCTCCGTCCATTCCAAGCTTTGCAGATACATCATCAGCTTTAATCAGTTCCAAGTCATTAAACTCCAAGATCAGCATTCCCAGAAAAAATATTGCCATATTCGATGGTATGTTAAAAGTCGACCAACCAAAACCCAAACCCAACACTGCACTGGATAAGAAAACTCAAAAAATCTCCAATCAAGAAGCAGTTAGATCTGAACAAAAATTCACCAGTGATAAAGCCAATCTTAATAAGTTATCCGGTGCTTCAAAAGTTGACCAATCTGAACGCAAGAGATTGCGTCAAGTCGTTTACGACAAACTACATTCAGCGATATCGAATAATGTTCGAGCACCACCTTTTATGGTCGCCATAGAACCAAACGGTATGAGGTTTGTCACAAAAGATTCCACCCCACCTATAAGTAGCAAAAAAGTGAAGAAAAAACTCAAGCATAACAAGATCGAGAACCAAGAATTTAATATGGAACATGCAGATAAGAAGGATCAATTCATTCCATACGACTATAGTTCATATAATGCTGTACCACATAATTCAAATCTGGATTATAGAAATGAATATAATAGGATTGGAAAGGTGGATAGAATTCATAATAGACCAGTAGGCGAAAATACTGGAGCTTATTACAGCAGTATTCAGGCTGAAGGTACGTTCAACAGTGGTGGTCAGCGCTTCAACAATGACAATTTCCATACCGAAAAAATGGACAACATACCCAAGAGCAATTCTGGTGAGATTTGTGCCAGCTCTAATAGTGAAAGTCAGTCTAATTCGATGCAGGTTAACTTCAATACCGGAAGAAATGATAATATTCATAAAGGTGCATATGGAGGAAAAACTGAAGCTTATAATGCACCTTACCATTTTTATGACGACTCCAATACTGCAAGCCAAACCTTCTCTAATGGTATGCAAACCGATTTCCAAAAATCATATGGAGAGAAAACTGATACTTATAATTGTGCTGACCAAATATCAGGTAACTCCATTAAGAGCTCCAATAATGGCATGCAGACCGATTTCCAAAGACCGTATGATGTGAAAACTGAAGCTTATAATGCGCCTGACCAATTTTGTGACAACTCCAATAAAGCAAGCCAAACCTCCTACAATGGCATGCAGAGCGATTTCCCAAAACCGTATGGACAGAAAAGTGATATTTATAAATGTGATAACCAAATAGCAGGTAGCTCCAATAATGTGAGTCAGAGCTCCAACGATTATCAAGGCCCATATGAAGAGAAAACTGTTACTTATAATGCGCCTGACCAAAGTTGTGCCAGCTCCAATAATGGAAGTCAAACCAAAGCAATGCAGAACTACACAACACAAAGACCATTTGGACTAAACATTGGGATTGATAACAATCCCAGCAAGGGTTTTGGTACCGACATATTTGGTTGTGGTCAAAACGGTTTTGATAACTTAAACCAAAATGACAATGAGACGATGTCAACAGAAAATTCACCAGTTCCTGTTAACTGTACTATTGACGATGTTGCGGGGTCAACAGAAAAGTCATCAGTTCCTGTTAGCTGCACTATAAACGATTTTAACGAAAAGCTAGTTATAGCATTAGCCAACAAATTTAGTCAAACCACAACGACAAGCAGCCCAGTCACATCCACCAACCACTCCCAATGTCATACGAATCAAACTCCCTATAATGGACTTAATTCAACGCTTAAAAATATCGTCGAAGTTGCTGATTGTTATGGTCTGCCCACGATATATAATGCTGCTTTGGATGATTTGAAGAAAAAAAATTTCAGTAGTTCTAATTCCACTGGTGGCCATAACAAGTTATCACCATACACTAAAGCTCAGATTAGATATGGCTCAGTGCCTAAAGATCAAACTGAATACAGACAAGTGCCTAAAGCTCAAAAAGAGTACACACCAGTACCTAAAAATCCAGTTGAATGCCCGCCGATGCCTAAAGGAAGACCAAAATATGGGCCTTTAAGGCCTCAAAAGCCTCTAAGACCTCAAAAGCCACTAAGGCTACAAAAGCCTTTAAGACCTCAAAAGCCTCTAAGACCTCAAATGCCTCAAAGACCTCAAAAACCTTTAAGGCCTTATAAGCCTGCATGGCCTCAAAAGCTGGTAAGACCTCACAAGCCTCGGCCTAAGCCGCTGCCAAAAGGTCCGTATAAGCCTTTTCAAATAACTGGCTATAAAGTTAAACCTTTAACGTCTTTACCGCCCAACTGTACGAGTGCCACACAAAAAACAGCAAAGAATGTCTCAGCAGAAAACCAGTTATTGAGAGTTATCAAGAAACTGATGAAGCAACGATGGACTCTATACAGATGAATCTTTTGTATCAAAAGCATGTCAGATATGATAAATGCATGAATAAGTCTCTATGTATGACGAACAGTCAGCCTTTCTGTTGGTCTTTCAAGCATGAAAGCAAGAAATAACGTTACAATAAGACTTAAGATGAGATATAGCTAAATTTTGCAGATACTTTTTATTTTATGTTTTATTTTAAGCTATTTTTTATTGCTATCTAATTTATTTTTATAAAAATTTTATGTTTATTCGCTGCTTCCTTTGTAGAAAACTTTAAAAATATAAAAAAAAAAATAATTAAAAATTACAAGTTTCGAAAAAAGTGGTTTATTATTAAAAATATTACAAAACCTTAATCATACAAGGAAAGATTTATGTATGAGAATGAATTTTTTATTTTTTAGCAAATTTTTCACAGAAATACAGCAACCGAAATACAAATACAACATATCTTGAATAAGTCTAATATGTTCAAGTTATTTTCCTCAATTTTTAAGACTGTTGTGAATGGAACTACTTATTTGGGGAAACTTTTATATAGATGTGTGGAAAACCTTGCTTATAAGTAGATTTCACGGTATGAAAAGGTTCGCTCGTGTACGCATACGAGCTGGTACACAGCTCATTTTGGTACACGATCGTGTACGTGAGCCAAATATTCAGAGGAATAGAACTAGCTCATGTACTTGAATGACAAAAGAGACGATTTAAGCTCATGGGACGGTTCATTAGCGGTACATGGCAATGATTGAAAAAAGGGCATAGTGAAGCGCCCAGGTAGGTAAAAGGAATAATTATTGGTTCTATGGACTGCTTAAACAAAAGTCGATGCTTTTTCGGCAATCGGGCAATGATTGAAAAATGATTGGGACAAATATTTTTGGAACTGTTGGGTCAGCAGATCTAAATTTTTTGGTTTTGTGGACTCCTTGGACCAATGTCTTGGTTTTCTTGAAAAATATGTTTCACTTCCAATATTTTTGGAATAACTTTGACCATGAGCACTTTTTTGGGTTTAATGGACTCCTTGAACAAAAATCTTGAATTTTTTGACAAAAAGGTTCCACTTACACATATAGGTTCCACTACTGGGAACCATATAGGTTCCACTTGGACTAGTTTTTGAGCCACTTGGGTCATAAGAATTTTTTTGAGTTTTGTAGACTCCTTCCTTATACAAACATTTTTTGACAAATAGGTTCCGCTTGGACTAATAGGTTCCACTTTTCAATATGTTTGGAACTTGTTGGGTCATTTAACTTTTTTAGGTTTGGTGGACTCCTTGGACAAAAATATATGGTTCTATGGCCAATATGTTTGACTTAAATTATTATTGGTAGCACTGGGATCGTTGTTAGTTTCTAGGTTTTGTGGAATGCTTGGACAAATATCTTTTTTTCGTCAAATAGGATCCACTTATACAAATAGAATCCACTTGCACTATTGAAATTAAATGGGTAGTAGGTCAAAAAATTCATGACTTTGGCCCAAGAACTTCACTAATCCCATTAAAGTTATAATGTCCTAATTATTTCCCAAAATATTACAACTGGAACCTATTTGTCTTAAAAATTCAATATTTGTGTTGAAGGAGTCCACTTAACCCAAAAAAGTTCCAATCACTCAACTAGTTCCGAAAATAGTGTAAGTGGAACCTATTTGTCCAAGTGGATCCTATTATATAAAAAATTATATCCAAGGAATCCACTAAGCACAAAATAATTCAAATGACCCAACTAGCTGCAAAAATATTAAAAGTGGAATCCATTTGATTAAGTGGAATTTGTTAAGAAAAATTTTATTCAAAGAGTCTACTAAGCCAACAAAGTTCTAATGTGCCAACTAGTTCCAAAAATATTGAAATTGTAACCCATTGTAAATGGTACGTATTTGACAAAAAATCCCAGATTTTGATCTAAGTAGTCCACTAAACCCAATTAAGTTCCAATATTCCGAGTAAACCCATTTGCCGAGAAAATTTTATTCAAGAAGTCCACTTAACCCAAAAAGTTCCAGTGATGATACAAGTTCGAAAAATACTTCAATTGGAACTTATTTATCGAAATGGAAAGTATTAGTCAAAAACTCCAAGGTTTTTTTTTCAAAGGAGTCCACAGAACCTTAAAAAGTTCCCATGACCCAACTAGAACGATATATAATCCATGTGGAACCTAAATCTTTGTCCACAGTCTACAAAATTCGTAAAAGTTGCAATGGATTCTACTGAAAGCAAGATTTTTCTTTATGCTGCTCAAATTTCATTCCTGCCTTTCATTTCCATGAGCGGCTCATGAGCTGTCTCATGAGCATTAAAATTCTCATTTACGTTTTCGTCAACGAGCGCGTACATTTTGGTAGACGCACTATATGAGACCTCATTTCAAAGTCTCACCAAAACGTACGCGCTCATGGACGAGAACGATGAAATACTTTCTAGGGTACGCGTCCGCGAGCGCGTATGATTTATTGTGTAGCTTTCTGAATGGTACGCTCATAAAGGTTCGCGAGCGGACCTTTCCGCAACCTAGTAGATTTTTTAAATTGCTCTACGGCACATTACAGCACAACTCCAGCACATTACAGCACAATTGTCAAATATTGAAAAAAGTGAAGTTAATGTTGCAGCTTATTTAATTTTTTTTTTAAATGCAGTTTATGATAGCACATTTGTGGCACATTATAGCACATGCCTTTTTTTAAATAATAAAACCAAACTGTTAATGTTACTTCATACAAGCATTTTCTCAAGTATTTATTAATTCCCAGCAGCCCTCAACATGTTAAGCTTGACATTTGTCTGACATTGGTTCGTAGTCAAGTGTCTGTCTGTTATTATCGTAAATGCAATTTAATTAAGGAGACATTTTAGAGGAAAACAAAATCAAAAAGTCATTAAAGTGTGAAGCTCCCAAAATTATGTGACGTGAAGACGCTGCTAAAGACATTAAATGTTTTGGCAAGAACTCCAAAATTACCTTCACTGTCTCCGGCACTCGCACTCTCACCATACTTAACAATTATAAGCATAGAGTCAAATTGAGTGTTTTCATTTTTTTTTGTCCCCCTCTCATATTTATGCCTCATTGTAATTAGCAGCAACAACAACAACAACAACAACAACAACAACGATCGTTTTAATGCCAACAATAATTGAATTAGTCACAGCAGTTTTGGTAGAATTGCTGTTTTTGGCAAATAATTTAAATTAGTTAATTAAACGTCATGCTTACTGATTAAATAAAGCCGACTGACTTAAGTGGCAAGCAAGTACCAACGTGTTGTTTTAGGGGTGTGGCATGCTAGCGTGCAAATAAGTTCTTAATTATCAATTAGTTGGTTGACATAATGTGCGTTCAGTTCCAAAAAGTTCCTATGTAATTTTGAGGAAAGTTGAAGTGGTACGTTGGAGTGTTGATAATATAAGGCTCATTTGTCAACACACTACATATAAGTAAGTCCTTTGTTTTAGGCAGAGTATTGAAATTTCAGTTAAATCACCCTGTAAACGTTGCAAAAAAAGACACACACTAAATACTTGTGAAACTGTTTGCTTAGGTTTTTTTTTATTTTGTTTTGTTTTACTTTTTGCTTCAATTTCATTACAGCCAATAAAAACTTTTTGCACAATCAAAACAACAAACAATTTTTAATGGTACGCCTAGCCTTGATGACAAAACTTAAGCGCTACGTAAACGAATTAAGCTATGGCTTTAATTGTTATGTTCAAAATCAAAAGTTTTATAAACAAGCTTTTGTGCAAACTCTGCACAATACTGTCAAAGCTTTTGTCAGCTGAAATCTTGTAAATTTTCAGAGAGAACAAAAACTTTTCCAAGTTTTTTTAATATTGAACAAATATGCAGGCTTGGATCACACAAAACCAAAGCAAACAGTAGGAGAATTTTTTAGCCTATGAAAGGAGTTGTTAGAATATAATGCATGACTGTTACATTTATTTTAAGCGAAACTAAATAAATTTGTTTAAGAATTATGAAAGGAGTTGTTAGAATATAATGCATGACTGTTACATTTATTTTAAGCGAAACTAAATAAATTTGTTTAAGAATTTTGCACACAAAATAAACAAGTTTTTAATCAATGCATTAAAGTGAAAATTAACATTAACATTAACATTAGCATTAAAATTAACATTAACATTAACATTAACATTAACATTAACATTAACATTAACATTAACATTAACATTAACATTAACATTAACATTAACTTTAACATTAACATTAACATTAACATTAACATTAACATTAACATTAACATTAACATTAACATTAACATTAACATTAACATTAACATTAACATTAACATTAACATTAACATTAGCATTAAAATTAACATTAACATTAACATTAACATTAACATTAACATTAACATTAACATTAACATTAACATTAACATTAACATTAACATTAACATTAACATTAACATTAACATTAACATTAACATTAACATTAACATTAACATTAACATTAACATTAACATTAACATTAACATTAACATTAACATTAACATTAACATTAACATTAACATTAACATTAACATTAACATTAACATTAACATTAACATTAACATTAACATTAACATTAACATTAACATTAACATTAACATTAACATTAACATTAACATTAACATTAACATTAACATTAACATTAACATTAACATTAACATTAACATTAACATTAACATTAACATTAACATTAACATTAACATTAACATTAACATTAACATTAACATTAACATTAACATTAACATTAACATTAACATTAACATTAACATTAACATTAACATTAACATTAACATTAACATTAACATTAACATTAACATTAACATTAACATTAACATTAACATTAACATTAACATTAACATTAACATTAACATTAACATTAACATTAACATTAACATTAACATTAACATTAACATTAACATTAACATTAACATTAACATTAACATTAACATTAACATTAACATTAACATTAACATTAACATTAACATTAACATTAACATTAACATTAACATTAACATTAACATTAACATTAACATTAACATTAACATTAACATTAACATTAACATTAACATTAACATTAACATTAACATTAACATTAACATTAACATTAACATTAACATTAACATTAACATTAACATTAACATTAACATTAACATTAACATTAACATTAACATTAACATTAACATTAACATTAACATTAACATTAACATTAACATTAACATTAACATTAACATTAACATTAACATTAACATTAACATTAACATTAACATTAACATTAACATTAACATTAACATTAACATTAACATTAACATTAACATTAACATTAACATTAACATTAACATTAACATTAACATTAACATTAACATTAACATTAACATTAACATTAACATTAACATTAACATTAACATTAACATTAACATTAACATTAACATTAACATTAACATTAACATTAACATTAACATTAACATTAGCATTTAAATTTAATGTTAACTAACACAGACATCTGCCACTAGTGTGCATAATAATTATGTTTATTATTTGTCTTTGATGTTGCATCTGAGATATTTTCTTAAATGTAACTGTTTTGTACGTGACACACTTTTGTAACCAGTATATATGAAGTTTGTATCTTATGTCTGCATCTTAATGGATTAAGTTAGACATGAAGAATGGTTTTCTTGGAGCTTAACATCTAGTGAACTTGTTCCTTACATGTAACAATCTTAGAACTGCAGGAAAGTGGAATTCAATAAATCACTAAATTAGTTCAAATAGGTTACCTTTAATCAAATGTTTTGTCGTATCTGGCAGATAGGCTGACATAGAAACGTACCTGAAAGTAGAAGAAAGAAAGAAATAAATTTAATTATTTTTATCTGTTTGACGTGCATGGCTAAGTTTATTTATAAAATCATGTAATAGAGCATGTATGTGTGTGTGTGTGTTGCTTGTGTGTGTCTTTTGCTGCTTCAAAAAACTTTATTTCATGTAAGAGAAACTTTCTTCTTAAAACCTTACTATAAGTTAATGTTTGTTCTTCAATCACCATTCCTATTTATATCCGTCTGTAAGTCATATTTTATGCATTTTTATTTATTTTTTTTTTATACACTTTTTTTTTTGCTTACAAATAATACCAACTTTGACACCATTCGGAAAATTTATTCAAAAGCCTTTTCCTGCTCTTTATTTGCTCATGCTAACTAGAACGAAAATTTACAATATTCAATCAATTTGAGCTTAACTCAAATCAATAGAATACCTTCATCAATCATTTTATCAGCGTTTGACAGCAGGCTTAAATAAACCGAAAATCTGCTCGTTTACCGTAAATTTAAATATTAACATTTTTATGAGCTCTGTGCCTGTGTCTATCCCGTCATTTTCTAATTTTCTGTACACTGAATAATAGATCAATTTCGCAGGCATTAAAATATTATAATAATGTAGATAAAGAACATAATATTTATTTATTTTTGTTTTTTCAGTTGTTGTTGTTGTATTTAAGAGCACCATTACACCAAGCAGTAAGTAACAATGATGATTGAGTCGCTCTGTGAGTGCCTTTGTATATTGAAGTCCCGGCGGTGGTGACTGTCGTACACTGTATACGAGTACATTCAAAGAATAGTACTTTTTTTCTGTTCTGTCTGCAATATTATCAGTATAGAGTCAAACAAATGCTGGCGGCTTTGCTTTCAGCAAGCAGCATTGATTGACAGGCAGATAGAGTGAGTATTTTGAATTTTTAATAGCGCACTTAAAGAATAAAAGTGTAAGGGGCGGAGGTAAGTACGAAGTGAAAATGTAAGCCAGTCAACTGTTGATTTGGCAATATTTTTTATTTTTGTACAATTTATGAAGATTTATGTCGAACTTTAAGGATTTCAATTGAGAATTTTATCATTGGAATAAGTATTGTATATCGAATTTTAACACGTTAGCTTTAAAATTACGACGGTAATTGGGATCACTAACGGGAAAACGAACAGACAGACGGATTTTTTTTTTTAATGCGACAGCCATTGAAGTAAGTATTATTGATTGAATTTCAGCACGATAACTTTCAACTTAAATGTGTGTTCGTAGTGCCATTCAAACCCACTTCCTCCCGATCTTCGAACGCATATTCTATTCTCTGCGCAATGTTCTCATATCAAATGGAATTTCTTTTTAACTATTAAGTAGGGAAAAAAGAAACTATTTTTTTTCCATATCTGATGGCTTTTGATTGTGTCTTTGCTATAACACAAACCACAAAGTTAACATAAAATTCCCAAAAATGTACTAAAACGTATTGTCATTGAATAGTTATAATATCGCTATGGGAACAAACTAACTTGTTTTTAAAAACAACTAATGAAAAAACTAATTTAAAATAAACCAGTATATGAACTACTTTTAATTATATTAAGGCGGCAACTACTCTGATGTTGACATGTTTTAATTGCAAATTTTTAGTAGATTACAAGTTTATATATATTTAACCATGTTATTTCATCAAATATTATTAACTTTGGGCCATCAGTAATATTTTTCAATTGGTTATTTAAAAGCAATTAAAAAAATAATTTAAATGTAACTAATTTAACAAGTAGTTGAAAATATATGCAGACGAAAGTCAATTGACTTATTTAGCCGACATCACCATACAAAATAAGTTAGTTCGTTCTATGGAAAAAAGTCAGAATTTCAACTACTATTTGTGGTTGACAAAAAACTACTTTATCAACTACTTTTAAATTAGTAGATTTTCCTACAGGGATAGAATAGACACAGCGACTATTAACCACTATGCTGTTTTAATAGCGTGGCAATCGATATACAAGTACATATCATCAGTGTTTAAAACCAGGTTTATGGACAGTGTAAAAAAAAATAGTAAATAGTAAAAAATGATCCCAAATGATTCAAAAATTTTTATTAATTTATTTAGGTAAGCTTTAATATAAGCTGTTTATACTTAAATGCAAAAACTTACATCTAACAATAAATATTCATACTTAATTTTAAAGGCAATGTTGGTATGTATAAATACCACAACTTCATTAATTAAAAAAAGGCGAAGTGGGAGCTAGAGATGAGTTTTGTTGGAGCTAAGAAAGATATTCAAATATTCTGAGGGATCTGCTAAGGTGGAAATCCAAATCATTGATAATATTATTAGTCAGATGAAGCATTCTAGAAATAGGTTCACGAAAGTCTGTGCAAAGAAAATTGCCATGGAAAAGAGGCACAGACTAGACATGGGTAACGCAGCGTTAAGTTGCGTTATTGTATTGAAGCACTTAAATGCGTTACTGCGTTGATACACTTCTTTTAATAAAAGTAACGCAATAGCGCAGTAATGCAAATGAAGCACTCAAATCAAAAGTAACAAATCTTTATAGAGCGAACAAAAATTGAACAAATAGAAAGCGAACATTTTTTATACCCCAACGCGTACTGCGTAAGGGTAATAATTTTAAAGCTATCGCGATAAAATTCAAAATATAAGTTTATTTTTAAAAAAGAAACATCAAGTTCGAAAATGGGCCAAATCGAATGAAAACCACGCCCACTTCCCATAGAAAGTGGCTTTATTTTACACGTAAAGTCTTTTAAAAATCTACGAAAATTAAAGAAATGCCTTGCAATTTGTCACGTAAGCTTTGATCTCCAATCTGAGTCCTGGCTCTGAAATTTGGAAAAATCGAATGAAAACCACGCCTACCTCAAATACAAAGTGACTTTATTTTAACAGTAAAATCTCTTCAAAATCCACAAAAATTAAATAAATGCCTTGAAATTTTGCATGTAAGGTTGATCGTCAATATTAAATCATAGCAATGAAATTTTGAAAAATCTGACGAAAACCACGCCTACCACCCATACAAAGTGGCTTTATAGTACCAGTAAAATCTCTTACAAAGCTGCTCAAATTAAAGAAAGGTTTTAAAATTTTCCACATAGGTTTTGATGTTTAATGTTGGCCATTACTATGATATTTGACAAAATCGGATGAAAACCACGCCTACCTCCCATACAAAGTGACGTCATCGAAATAGAAAAACTTTCTTTTCCAAACTCCACCCACATCGTTTATCCAACACATACCAAATTTTGCACATATATTCTATATACACATATGGTGTAATATGACACATATGGTGTAATAGTCCTTAGACTTGGAAATTGGGCGTGGCATCTTACTTTTAATCGAACTTTTTCCACACCGTGGTCAGATATCAACAATATTTTGCACATATTATCCTTGGTAATTTGAGCAATCTTACGAGTAAGTTTATAAAACTGAACAGTACTAGACAGGGGGCGTGGCACTTTATTTTTAAAGTAGCTCTATCTACTCCGTTTGTTCGATTTCAACCAAATTTGTTACACATATTCTTGAGCATAATGAGCGGTTTTAAGCATACAAAAGTGGGTGGGATTGGACAAGGGGCGTGTCAATTTGACTCTGATTGAACTCTCTTTACACTGTTTGTCCGACTTAAACCAAATTTTGCACACATAATATTTGGCATAAGGATCAGTCTTTAGTTTATAAAAGTTGGCGGTATTCTGCAGGAGGCGTGGCACTTTATTTTTAATCTATTTCCATCTACACCGTTTCTCCGATTTCAACCAAATTTTACACATATATTCTTTAGTATTATTAGAAGTTATAAGCTTACAAAAGTGGGTGGGATTGGACAAGGGGCGTGTCACTTTTAATTCTAATCGAACTCCTTCTACACCGTTTTTCTGATTTCAAACAAATTTTGCAAATATATTCTTTGGAATAATGAGCAGTGAGTAATCTAAAAATTGGTCGGAATTAGACAGGGGCGTGCCACTTAAATATAAATCAAACTTCTTCTATAGCCTTTGTCCAATTTCTTCCAAATTTTTCATATTCTTTGGAATAATGAGCAGTCAGTAGTCTAGAAAATTCGCTCGAATTGAACGGGGCGTGGCACTTTAATTTTAAACGTAATTGTTTTTTTTAGAAGTTGGTATGAATTCATACTCTATGTGGCAGCTAAGGGTGAAATAAAATTAAGCGGAGAACACAAATATTTTCGCAGATAATATATAAACATTTTATAGACGGCTAAAGACTTCGAATATACCTCAATACGGTCGCGGGGGGGTATTTTAGCTTCGTTACCCTGCCGAAGCTCCATTCTTTACCAGTTTTTCTGTATTGTTGTGCCAAGAAACTTGTTGTTGCGCTCTTTGTTTACTTCTTTTCGCGATTCCATTCTTTGGCACCAACAATTCGTTGGTATTAAACCATAAAAGGCGTGAGAAGTTTTTTTGAAAAAAAGATGACTTACTTATTTTTTGAGGTCGGGCTCGTACCAGTTTATACATGAAAATTAAATTGTGGCATTTTTTAATTGTTATTTATTGTTTAGCAAATAAATATAGAAATATTAATTTTTACAAATTGCATTTGTGAGCTTTATGTCAAGTACTTTCATGAAGCAACAGATTGGAACAACAACAATGTTCTTTACATAACAACCACCAGCAGACTAGACAGCTGTTTCGTTGGTCGCTACACCAACTCATCAGTAATCTTCTGTATGTTATGCAGTCCATTAACTTTGAAAATCTTATAAGCACACCTTCTGCTAAAACCACAGCGGAATTGCAGTTGCAGTTGCAAAAAGCGATGTTTTTTAACTTCTTAGCACAAGCCAAAGGTTCAAAAAATTGACTACATTAATTCTGCAAAGACTTGCTGTTGCGGTTTTTGTTTATTTCTTTTCACGATTCCATTCTTTGGCACCAACAATTTGTTGGTATTAAGCCATAGAAGGCGCTCAGAAGTTTTTTTGAAAAAAAAATTTTAAATATTTTTTTACAGTTAAAAGGCGTACTCAAAAGATAGGAAAATACAAAAATTTTATTCAATTATGTTATCATCTTGAAAAAATTCATTAAACATGACTCATTTCACCTTGTCTAAATGTATCTTCTCCCTTAACTTTAGGCTATAGCTGATATAACTGATAGGTTCAGACTTGAGATTGGGATGGGGGTAAAAATCAGATAGTGAATAGGCCTATGGGGTATCTTTGCATAAAGGAATTTTTGGGAGTTAGAGGTAGAAGAGGAGTGAAAAGTAAATTATAGTAAATAAGAACTAGAGTTACAATTAACACAAGTTGCATCAAGATTAGTGACAGCTCAAAATGAAATTCCTACAAATTTACTAAAATATACTTTTTACTATGTATCATAGTGGAACAATCACAGTGTTTATAAATATGGCGAAAATCATTTACTATGTTTTATATTTTCTGTGTTTTAAAATATTTACCAAATTCTGTGTGTTTAGGCTGGGCCGAAAAACAATGTCAATTAAATATATTCCCAATCTCAGAAGTTCCTTTTTTGCGTAGAAGTTTCACTTCTACCGTACGTGGCAGCCACACTCAAACTGTTTTGTTCGTAAATGAGTTCTTAAGGTTCAATGGCTACTTCGTCATAAAGAATGTCAGATCTGATGCAGATCTGATCATGAGCAGATCTGATGCTCATGACTTTGTTGGTTTTAATTAATTTTTTTTTTTTTTTTTGCAAAAAAACAAAATAGCTTTGCATTTTATATATTTACATTGAGCTGTATTATTGACAAACATTAATAAAATTGATGGTTTTTAAGCGAAAAGCTTACCCAGCTTCATCTGATTAATTGCTGAAAAAACTTTGCAAGCTGAACACAAGAAAAAAAAAAAACCATAAAAAACTACCATTTATTAAATGGTGTTTATTACAGTCAGATCTTAGCAATTGCGTAGTTAATTTAAGTTTGATAAAGCATCCAATTTATTATTAATTAATTAATTTTGCAACAGCTGCTTAACAAAATTTAACTTTTTGCTGCATACTTTAAGATTGTGTAAGCAAGGCACGTATTATATTTCGCAGAAACAGGATTGAGTATAAAAGGGTTGAAAATGCAAATGAGCGACGGACGGCAAAAAACTAAAATAACTACTCAGCATAAGTAAAATAAATTGTCAACAATATGTTGCAATGGCAACAAGTTGAAAACGACAAAAAAAAAATAAAGATGAAAAAATACGGAAATAATTTGGAAGTATTTTGCCACCAGTATTCTTTTCTTTTTTCTTTATTTTTGCTTCTTGCCACATGCACGTAACAAGACTACCAATCAAACGCGGACAGACAGATAAGCAGGCAGGCTGCTAGATAGATTCGTGTCTGCTTTACACTGCCATCCTGACAACGCATTCTTAGACGCAATAACAACGTGCACAGCTGCAAATTTTTATGAAACAGCTTGTTCAAGCTTTTAAGTGCCTTTTTTAGTACCTTTTGTTTTATTTTTTTTTTTTTTTATTCGTGAAAATTTCTACAGGTAGCACAATTGCAGCAAAAAAAAAATGTGCTAGATAAGTGTTTTTTGCGCTTGTTGGTTGTTGGAGTGTGCGTGTGTCTAGGCATATTTAATTGGATGTTGTTAGAATATATTTTTATTTTTTAAGTGGCAAATAAAAAAAATACATTTAATATTTCCATCTGATTGTTAAATGTGTGAACTTTACTCAACTTTTTTTAAAAAAATATATATGTATATTTTATAAGTTAAGGTTTATTTTACAGTAAAATTTAATTTTAAAGTTAAGCTTATAAAAAAAGAGACAGACTTGATTTCAAAAACAGCGTCATTTTTTTGTTTGCAGTCGGTGAATGTTGTCTTCGGAGACGATGTTTTCGAAGGCGTCGTTGAAGACAACGAAGTAAGAAAATTCAGAGACAAAATGAATCGTACGAAATTTGTGCCCCTGCAAATAAGAATACTCAATTCAAAATTGCCCAATGTTATATTTTCATTACTATGCATGATACTTTAATTTTGAGTTGAAATGAGAACATTATTTGTTGAAGCAACATACTAATAAAAATATTACGTCTGGTAAAATTGAATTGAGCAAGAAAGAAATAAAAGTAAATTTCTGTACGCCGCACTGTGGCTCAAGAATTAAATCCACTGGGCAAAATACCCAATTTGTGTGTTAACCGATTTTTAAAATTTTTGCGCCATTTTGTAGTTAATATATCCAAAGTTAGGTAGCCAAAAATTTAGGTCAAAATATCTAAGATTGTGAGCGTGGCATGCGGTTAAGCACAACTGTTTTTGCTAATTTCGGAAAAGGTGAGTTTTTTATTTTTTCACCGAAAATGAATGGTAATTTCTCTGCAAACTATAATCAATAGAGGGTTGTTTTTTTTAAGGTTGTTTGGACTATTATCGTTAAATTATTGTGGTAGGTGTACTATTTATATTTTGAGCGTTACGAAATGTTTTCAAAATTACAGTTTTTTGTATAAATTTTAAATTTAATGGAATAGAACTTCTAAGGATCAAAACGGATCAAAAAAATTAAAGCATCCAGTTAAAGGTAAAAGTTCCTTCTTTCACCCCGTATATACATGTATACCCCCCACGATCCCCCCATAGAAGCTTTTTTTGTTTTACTGAAACTACTCACATAAATACTAGAATGAAGCTAATTTAAACGCATCCCTATAAGTATGCAATGATGTATTCTATAAACGCTATAGCCTGTATAACTACGCGAAGGACAGATTTTAAACCAAAACATGTTTCAGGCAATACAAATGATGGAAACACAGCAAGAAGCTTCTTCTCAGATGCAGAAAGATCATCTGAGATATCAGGAGTTAATTTAAACCTTGTTTCCAGATTCAAAATTATCGTCGAAGTACTGGCATGCAATGAACAAATTGACGCGATAAAATTTGATGAGTACGCTAAGGGAACTGCAACAATATATACAAAGAAACACCCATGGAGAAATATGTCTGCAACAGTTCATACTTCATCCTTTATCATGGAAAAGATATCATTAAATATCATTTAGTGCCACTTAGAGATCTATCGGAGAAAGCTCAGGAAAAAAAGAATAAGAATTACAGGTTTTATAGAGAACACCAGAAAAATGTCACGCAATTGCACAAATGAAGATCTTTTTAATATATTATTGGCAACGTCAGATCTGCTCATCTCTAGCATGCGACATCAAAGAAAAGTGGAACATCTGAACTTAGATAAAGAAGCGAAAGAGCTACTACAGGACGAAAATAGTTCAGAACTGAGTATGGAATATTTGCAAGCAATATTCCAATCAAATAAATAATAATTAAATTATGATTTTTCTTGTTTAATTAAGACATATGTATATAATATTAGAAAAAAAAACGATTAAAAAACAAAAATATCAAAATGTAAAAAACCATATTAATAATTAATAATAAAATGCCTTCTATGGTTTAATATCAACGAATTGTTGGTGTCAAAGAATGGAATCGTGAAAAGAAGTAAACAAAGAGCTCAACAACAAGTCTTTGCAGAATTAATGTAGTCAATTTTTTGAACCTTTGCTTTGTGCTAAGAAGTAGAAAAACATTACTTTTTAAATTGGAAAGCACACAACTGCAATTCCGCTTTGGTTTTAGCAGAGGGTGTGCTTATAAGATTTTCTAAGTTAATGGACTGCATGAGCCGCAGAAGATTACTGATGAGTTGGTGTAGCGACCAACGAAACAGCTGTCTAATCTGCTGGTGGTTGTTCTGTAAAGAACATTGTTGTTGTGGCAACCTGTTACATATGTAATTCTTAAAAATTAATTTTTTTAAGAATTGCTAGAAACAAAATAAAATGTTTTATTTATCAATATATGTTTGTTTTTAATAAATGACGAACGAAATGAAAAGTGGCCATTTCAGCCCTTGAAAGGACTTTGACCGAGCTTCTTATTATCAATTGTGTTGTGTGTGATGTGAAATGTTTGCACACAAATGATCGAGAACTGGACCTACATGTTTTACGCCGACTCCGAACGGCTTATGTTCTCAAGAAGCTTTTCATGGCAGTTTTTACTCTCTGAGGTTTGCCATTGTCTGCAGAGAGGTGACGGCCGAACAGAAAAATTAGTTCAATTGAAAAAACTTTCTGTGTCGGATGGAGGACTCGAACCTGGGTTCTCTGGCGTAAGAGTCACACACTCTACCCAATACGCCACGGCCGCCAGAGAAGATTAATAAACTAATTCAAGGAATTATCTGTCAGCTCAAATTACTCAAATATCTCAATCGGTTGAAAAGTTTTAGAATTTTGGCCAATGAAAACCTATTCTGAGCCACTGTGCGCCGGCGTTGAAGTGAAGTGAAAAAATAAGTGCCGGAAATTTAAATAAATTTTAATAGTGTCTTGAAAATAGTTTAAAACACATAGAAAATAAAAGTCACAGGTGTATCGTAGACGATATGAGAGAATCGAAGCTTTTTCGCAGTTTCATAGAATTGATAATTTAATGTTTTTTTTTTTATAAAATAGCCTTTAAATTCAAAAAGTAAAATAACACATAGAATATTAAAAAACACACGTTAATATTTACACCAGTAATTTTTCCAAACGTTTTATTATTATTTTATTTATTTCATTACATCTTACATTCATTATAATTTCAACGCACATGTGGACAATTGTTAATTTTTGCCGAAGCTGATGACATCTTGAAGCAAGTAGAAGCAGCATTTTTGCTAACTTTCGATAGCAGCTAAATAATTTGGATATGTAGAATAGCCAATACACAAACCTTTTAATAGATAGGTTTTTGTGATCTGCCACAATATAGTTTCAGTTATACTTAATTAAAACACCGATGCTGATGACATCATGTAGCAAGAAGAAGCAAAATTTTATTTAGAATGCATTGATATGTAGAATAGCCAATATACAATCGCATATCCATCAATAGATTATTGTGATGTGCTGCAATATAGCTTCAGTTATATTTAATATTGAATCAACAACTTTGCCTAACAGAGGCTTTTAGATTAGTAGTTAGTGTATAGAACTCTTAAGCGCTGGGGCACGAGTTCGATTCCCCGCGGAGTATCAAAATTATATTTTTAAAGTATTAAAATTACATTTTTTGGTAATATTATATGCAAGCAACAAAGAAACATACATTTTTAAGGAAACGTTGTCAAAAAAAAAGTTCGTTTTTGAGATTTCATTGAAGCAAATCACAGAACGGGTAATGAAAAGAAACAATTACGTTATTAAGTAACTAAATAGAAAAAAGTAAACCTAAAATATTTGAATAAAAGCAGTCAAACAGTGTATGCTAAAAAGACAGTGGCAATATCAATGACAGTGGCGGTATTAATAACAGTGGCAATGGTTGCAATGCTAGCAAAGATAAAAATGATGATTTTAATCCAGAAATAATCATCACTAAAGCAAATACGTCAGGGAATAAAAACTTGCTGCTTTATTTAAAAAGCATAGAGTAAGTAGAAGAAGACGTGGCGAAGATTGACTGTTTTTTTGACATTGACGGAGATGCTTTCATCTATATCCTAATCAATTAATGTCCTAAATTTGTCCTAAATCCTTTTTAATGTCCTAAAAATCAATTAATGAAAATCCATAAAATTAAGTAATTGCAAGTAAAGTAATTACTATTCTTTCCTTTTATACTGTATTATCCTTACTTACTAAATAATTACTATACTATCCTTTTGACCACTGAAACTTAAAACAAATCTTTAATTTTCCGCATTTTTAGAATATAAAGCAAAATAGCGTTTATTATTTGCAGAGGCTACTGCAATAAAAGCCATTTTAATACAAAATTTAAACACAACTCTGAAGCTGATACCAAATAAACTCCGATTAAACTAAAAACTATCGATTTTTAGATCTAATATTTAAAAATTTTATCTTTCAATAATCATATGATAAGTAGCTACAACATGAAATTTTCGACAAATAAAAATATTTGAATATATATTTTCATTTGAACTCCAACAGTGCAAAAGCAAATTTGAGTAGAGGGGAGAGTCAGGAAAGCATAAAAGGCATAAAAATGGAGTGAAAAATAGCGTAATGAGAATGTGCGAAATTCCAAGATCTGGACAAATGTCGCCGACATGTTTATAGATGCATTTGGCCGTCTCCAAAATCGACCGTCTTAAATAGACATTGTCGAAAACCATAGGTGAAGTATACAAATTGTTGTGCCATTGAGTAAAAAATTCGTATTAATTAAACTCCTTTACCTGAGTACACAAAAAAAAAAACGTGATTTGAGACAATAGCAAAATAACTACGCTAAGTTAAAACCTAGACACCAGGGCGTTTAATGAACATTAATTGAATAAATTTACTTATGTTTTATATTTATTTTGGGCCATAACAGTTAAAATACAATAACGAATGGGAAAAATAATTAGAAGCTATTGTTGCAGATTTTATAGTCTATACTTTGATAGCTTGTGCAATCTTATCGGAAGTTTCTAATTCAAGGTAAGGTCTAAGAAGTGAAGGTACCTTTAAAAAAACAAAATAATTAATTTATCAGGCATGTTCTGAAATCCGATTCAGCTCGGAATTGGGTTTAATTTCAATGAAATGTTATAGGAAGTAAGTCCGATTCCGACATGAATTGGATTTCAGAACATGCCTGTACATCTTAAAAACTTATCCATAAAAAAATGGACCAAAATGGACCAAAATATGTTGGGAACAATTTATAGTAAATACATTTATATTTTAATTTTGTAAACCAGTGTATTAATAAGACTCCAATTTTGTCAAAAATTGCTATAAGGTGCGTTATTAGGAATTTCGAATTTTTAACGAAATCTACCAACGTCGATAAATATACGAACTTCCTTTGTCAAGACGAAATTTTAATTACTGAAATCATTGATTTTTGTATTCTCAGTTTAATTTTAAGAAAAAATGCTTTTTAATTTCCTTTAAAGCACTTGATTATATATGAAAGTGCGCTATAGCACATAAGTGTCATTTAATTAAATGGCATAAAACTTTATTATTTTCATACTCTTCTGTTAACATTTCATTAAAGGAAATCTGCAGTGACGAAAAATGTTTGTGAAGTTTTTAAAAAGTGTTCTATTTAAAAAGGAAATGTTTTCATTCAATTATTTTCAGGCAATCGTCAAATGATTTGTGTCTCTGCTTTATATTGTTTTGGCAGAAAATAAAAAAGTTAAATTTTTATTCAAGTTGAAATGTTATTTATAAGCTCTTAATATATGAGTTTATGTAATGATTTAAATCAACATATTTTCATTAAAATTTGATGGGTCCAATTAAACTTTTAATATTGTTCTGAAATAAAGTTTAAGAACCTTATAAAATGCTTGCAAAATGTTTAAACTTAATCACTTTAATGCAGGCGGAAGCAAAAGAAAACGTTCTTAAATAAAAAAAAAAAACAACGAAAATAATAAAAAAACCATTTCAAACAAAAGAAACTCTAAAATTTCATTAAATATACTCGCTGCATGTGGCATAAAAACGAAACCCAACAAATGACAAATAACGAAACTACTTTTTTATTTTTTTTTTTTTTTTTATTATCTGTGTTTGACTGTGAATGTCCTGTCGGATTAGCGCTGAAATGGCACACAACCGTAATTAGGTGTAGGCACTTGTATATGCCGGAATACTCGAGCATTTCATCAAGTTCACAGATAGCCAAGCAAAAGGAAAATGGGCAATGATTTCGCTGAAATGAAAATAATGCTTAAGCACCATAAAGTTCATAAAGTGTAACAATAAAGAGATGAAATAAAAATGCGTTGAAATTGTATCACTGCTGCCCAGAGCGATGCAAACATGTTCGGATGAAGTAGAGCAGCAAGTTTAAGAACGACCACGGTAAAGAACGCTGCTGCGACTGACCCACAAGTAAATAAATAACCACCCACAAGAAAACATATACAAGGCTCTTACTTTTGCAATGAATGTGCGAAATAATAAAGATTTTCCCACTCTTTACAGAGCAACAGCTTTCGAATGTACTCTCTCTCACTCTCTCTTTCTCTCTCTCTCTCTCTCTCTCTGTCTTTTTCTCTAGGACATGATATGAATAATCATGAGTAACAGCGTGAAATGCATGAAATTGCTTTTATGCTTCATTGAAATTGTTCTGCTAGAAATTTCTCAGGTTTTAATGTTTGTTGTTGTATATGTAAGTGTTGATTTTTCACTTGGATATTTTTTTTCTTTCTTCATAAATACAGCAATGTTCTGTCGTATTTGTCTAGATGCGAGTTTTACAATAAAGTTCGTTATAATTTTATTATGCAGCATGCATTTTCTTTGATTATTTTATGCTTTTTCAAATAAAATTAAGTTTTTATTAACTCAAAGAACGAGTTCAAACTTAAGCATTTCCAAATAATCACCTCAATGGACCCACGATAACATCAAAGCTTAAAAGCTCAGTCATATACAGCTTAGTTCAAAATATTGCCAAATAGAATTAAATAAAGCTTCTTAATGTAGGTTATTTTGAATCAATCTTCATTTTTAGAAATGTTAATGTTTGAAGCTATTATATTTAAAGGTCAATTTACTGGCAGATTTTCTCTTGGAAGCATTTTCTCCATTAAATAAATGTTTATTTGAGGCAGTTTATTGGTAACAAATTGGCGACGAGTGTAAAAAAAAAAATGCATATGTACTTATATATGACATTTGTATAAGAAAAATGCGTGGTGTAAAAAAAAAAAAAAAAAAAAAAAATATATATGTACTTACATAATATGAATTGACAATTATTTAAATAACTCTACAGTGTGTACCTTGTAAATGCATAAAGAAAAACAATAAAAAAAAAAAAAAAAAAAAAACTATATTGTTTTGATAGTCAAAAGCAATTATTTTAAAACATTAAACATGGCAAATGATAATGCAATTTCTGGTGACGCACAAAGTGGTACAGTTACCGTGTATCATCCGAATAATATACCGCAATTTTCGCCGCAAAACGAATCTTGGATTTTGTGGAAGGAAAAGCTTGAAATCCACTTTGCAGAAATTAATTGTACGGAGGAGAATGCGAAGAAAGCAACTCTCTTAAAAGCTATTGGGCCAACTCCGTATGAAGTATTACATAATCTCTGCAGTCCCAATTCACCTATTTCCAAAACGTTTAAAAAGCTTTCAAAATTATTTTAGCTTTTGTTCTGGATCGTTTTATAATGGGCATCAACAACAAAATATTTGAGAGACTTTGTGAAGAAGACGAAAAGATTGACATTGATGAAGCACTCCGTAAAGCTCTCATTATGGAAATGAGACTTATGTCAAGCAAATCCAACAATGAAACGCAAGTTAACTACGTTAAAGGCAGCAACTACAATCAGAAGAAATCGAAAGGCAACAACAACAACTACACTAAGCGCAAGACTAACGAAAATGGTTTTAAGAAGCAAGAAGATACTAAGAAAGGCGAGAAAGCATGTGCACACTGTGGCTGGCGGAATCACAATTCTTGGCAATGTAGATTCAAGCAAAGCAAATGTCATCACTGTGGTATAATCGGGCATTTGGCATCTACATATATGCAAAAGAAAAGAAAAATCTGTAAATTTTATATCAGAATCTGATTCTTCTACAGAAGATTTTAGTGTAAATAATTCATATAATTTTTGTATATACAGTATAAATAATAACGAAGGTGATGACTCAACTGAGCTTTATAGTGTTCCAATTAAAATAAACGGCGTTTCAATGGTAGTTGTGTGTGATTCTGGTGCTCCATGTAGTTTAATATCAAAATCTTTTCTTGATCAAATAAACAGAAATATAAGTCTTGATTCTTGTAATGATCCGTATGTTGATTACAATGGTAATAGAATTAAAGTTTTAGGTGAATATAACGAAGTGATAGAGTGCAATGGAGCTAAAAAGAAAGTTAAACTCGTAGTTACGAATAATAACAATTCTCCTTTATTCGGTAGGAATTTTTTAAGAAAATTTGGCTTCCAACTAGTTCAAGTTAATTCGATCACAAACTCTGATCAATCTGCTATTATTAAAGAACAAATTAAAATTGAATTTGCTGATGTTTTTGAGAATGGTTTGGGAACTTATAAGCTAGGAACAATTTCATTACCAATAGATATAGATTCGAAACCAATATTTTTTAAGCCACGTCCAGTGCCATTAGCCTGGAAAGCAAAAATTGAAAAAATTCTACGTGATCTGATTGAACAAGACGTATTAGAACCGATTGATCATGCGGATTGGGGGACACCACTTGTTCCTATCTTAAAACCAAATGGTGATATTAGAATCTGTGGAGATTACAAAGTGACTATAAATAAGTATTTGTCAGATTTTAAGTACCCATTACCATTAATTGACGAAATTTTTGCATCACTTCAAGGTGGTGAACTCTTTTCGAAGCTTGATTTATCCAGTGCGTACAATCAACTTATTCTTGATGAGAAATCACAAAATTTATGTACTTGGTCAACACATATTGGCACGCTAAAGATGAAACGTTTACCGTTTGGAGTTAAACCAGCTGCTGCAATATTTCAAAAGACGATGGAAAATTTGTTACGCGACATTCCATTTGTGGTTGTATATCAAGATGATATTACAATATCGGGTAGAGATTTTTCTCAACATATCCACAATTTAAAGGCAGTCCTTAATAAGCTGAAGACAGCTGGTCTTAAACTTAATTTGTCAAAGTGTGAATTTTTCAAAAGTAAAATTTCTTACTTAGGATTCACAATTGATAAATTCGGGTTAAGTAAAAACAAAGAAAGGATTGAGTCAGTGTTAAGAGCACCAATACCAGGTAATGTTTCAGAGCTTAGAGCCTTTCTAGGCATGGTAAACTATTACTCTAAGTTTATAGAAAAATTTGCTGAGAAAATGGTACCTTTGTATCATTTATTACAAAAAAATATTAAATTTGAATGGTCAGATAAGTGTCAAGATGCTTACGATACAATCAAAAAAGATATAACCTCGGATAAAGTTTTAGTACACTTTAATCCAAAGCTACCTATTGTACTTACAACTGATGCTTCTAATAGTGCCATTGCTGGCATACTCTCACATGCATTTTCAGATAACATTTTGAAACCAATCGAAATTTCGTATCAAAAGCTTTATCTAAAGCTGAACAAAATTGCAGCACGCTTGAAAAAGAAGCGCTTGCAATTATTTTTTGTGTCACCAAATTGAAACAATATTTGATTGGAAATTTCTTTACTTTAAAAACCGACCATAAGCCACTAACTTCGATATTTGGCGAAGACAAGGGCTTACCAGTGATGGCTGCGGCACGTGTACAAAGATGGGCATTTATACTGACTGGATTCAATTACAAGATAGAATATGTAAAAGGTCAAGCAAATGAGGCTGATCATTTATCACGTATGCCCCAACTAAAGACGAATGACAAAGCTGACGACGACTACACTTTTGTCAACTATGTTCAAAATAACAACATTTTAAATCTTGATTATAAAGACATTGCTCGTGAAACCAGACGAGATCCAATTCTTTCAAAGGTATGTGAATCTGTTAAACAGGGTGTGATTAAAGAATTAAAGGGTGACGTTTTTGTAGCGTTCACCAATAAAGACATTCAGTTAACTGTAGATCATGATTGTTTACTTTGGGGATACAGAGTTGTAGTACCAGAAAAACTCAGAAAATCAATTCTTCAGTTACTTCATGAATCCCACCTAGGAATTGTCAAAACTAAGGCACTAGCCAGATCTTTTGTTTGGTGGCCTAAACTAGATAAGGACATTGAAGATTTAGTTAAATCTTGTGTCCATTGCCAACAACTTTTACCAAGTCCAGAAAAGAGTCCGCTCATTCCTTGGATACCAACTAGTTCTGTTTGGCAAAGAGTACATATAGAGTTTGCAGGTCCAATAAAAAATTACTATCTTTTAGTAATTATCGATTCGTATTCAAAGTGGATCGAAGTTTTTAAAACAAAGGGAAATTTTTTGTCGTTTCGGTATTGTCAATACCATCGTGAGCGATAATGGTAGAAAATTTGCGTCGGATGAATTTAAAAACTTCGTTCAAGGTAATAAAATCAATCACATATTTACTGCTCCTGGACATCCAGCAACCAATGGACAAGCAGAAAACTTTGTAAAAACTTTAAAAAAGTCCATATATGCAAATTTAAAATCAAACAATAATGAAAATTTTGACGTTATTTTAAATCGATTTTTAATGGATTATAGAAATACAAAACATTGCTCTACGAATGAAAGTCCAGCTCAGATTTTTCTTGGAAGGTCGATTAGAACACGATTTGATTTGATTAGACCTCCACTCATTAAAGACACAATCTTTAGGACACAGGAAAAGAGTATTCGTAACTTTAGAGGTAAAAGGTCAGTTGAATTTAAACAAGGACAAAACGTTTTTATTCGTGACTACTCCAATCCCAATAAAAAATCATGGGCTCCTGCCGTTATAAAATATAAAACTGGCCCACGCTCGTATTACTGCACCTTAATTAATAACAGAATCATTAAGCGACACACGGATCAAATAAGAGCAGGTGCAAGAGAAAATCATGTTATTGATACCGGTTCTAGTGTTACTGAGCAGGATACTTTGAACCACACACCATCTTGTTCAAATCAAAATACAGTGCAGTGCAAATACAGCGAATTTTTTAATAAATCAGAGAAAGCAGATCATTTTCTTTAGTCGTTTGCAAAATGCCACGTGGTGAAGAGTTGACAGAGCGTGAAAAAGGACAATCCGAAGTATTTTTTTTTTTCAGAAAAATAATTTTTTCGAGATATAAGTCGCTTGATCGGAAAAAGTGACTGAGTAGTGCAAAATTTTGCAATAAAATAAGGAAAATTATTGTTCGAAAAACAGTCAACATGGGGACGCAAAAAAGCTCTTGGCAATTATTAAATTTATCGTGTCTTACGAACAGTTAGTAATAGCAAAAATACTATTCACCGTGTTTTAAAGAATTCCGGAAACATTCGTTTTTTCTAAAATGAAGCCAGCCCCTCGATTAAGCGACAAACATAAAGGAAAAACATAAACAAGTCGCTCGTTGCATATTGGGATGTAATTGAAACCAGGTAATGTTTTCGTAAATAGTGTAGTTTTTTGCACATTGATGATTACTCGAAATTTTTTTTTTTGATAATATTTTCTGATGAAAAGCAGCTTAACTTGGATAGACCTACAATGAATACAATGGATACAATGGCTACAATGGATACTGGCGGGATATACGACTTGAACCCTGATATTTTTAAGAGATAACTTTCGGTGGCGGGTCACTGATGGTGTGGAGTGCACTCCGTGCCCTTGGAAAGGCGAATCTTTATTTTCCAACCGCTCAGATAAGTTCAGCAGAGAACATTCGTGTGTTAACTTAGAAATTATTATCATTTTTGAACGAAAGTGCAGACGAAATTCTTGAATTTCAACAATACAATTCAGCATGGCACGTATCGCGCGCCACTTGACGTTGTTTTCGAAGCCATAACATTCACATTCTTGAGTGGCCATCATTTTTCCCTGATCTCAATATCATAGAAAATGTGTGGGGTGCTTTAGTTTGCATTGTTTTTGAAGGAAATAGCCAATACTCCACGAAAGAAGAGCTGCAACAAGCTATTCTACAAGCCTGGGACGACTTCCGCAAGCAACAATTTTTGAATGTATTTGACTCAATGCCAAACCGATTTTTGAGGTTACAGAAAACAACGTAAACATAGCCCAATACTAAAATTAACAATAAAACTAAGTATGCAAGAAAAAAAAAAGCACTTTTCATGAAGTGCGTTTAGAATTTATTTTCTCTGACGGATTTGTACCAAATACTCAATGGTGGATGAAACTCATCAACAGTAGTTAGAGCATGAAAGGCCCTCTTAACAACAACATTGTTAATGTCTGTAGTTAAGACCAGGTCAAGAAGTCTTTCAAGACTATTATAAATACAACTCACTTCTTGTAAGTCAGAAAATATATTGTCAACAAATATATCGCACTCTATCTACACAAGGGGCACAACTCAAAATTTACAAATTTTTACTTTTTAATATTAAACTATTCGTAGTGAATACCTCCATAAACTATCAAAATTGTTCACTCATCTTATTACTCTTAAATAAAAAAAAAATCATTTTGACTCTTTTTTTGTATGGAGTTCGTTGAACAAAAAATTGTTTTTTGCTTCTCCTGAAAATTTTAAAATTTCGAGTTGTGTCCGTTTTGTGCGATAGTGCGCGTTATGTTCTTGACATGTCTTCATAAATGATGAATGATGCATAAAAATATGTATCATCTTCTGAAGGATGCCATTTTAAGTCAGGCAGATTGAAATCGCCCAAAAATAAAATCTCGTCACTTACGTCAAATAAATTTATAATATACTAGCAGGACCTAGTGGTTCGAGGCTTCGCCACGGACGTTCCAGCAAACATACTTTTTTTTATTTTTCCGTGGTGAAAGGAGGTGTGGCAAACAGTTTCTCCCCGTAACCATCTCGTGCACGAAAACAATCTAAGTTTCAAAATTTCAGCGCAATCGGTCCAGAAGATTTTGAGTGTTAATGATTTCTTAAAAGTGGGCGTAATAATAGTGGCACCATGCACATTTTTAATACAGTCGCCGACGGTAAGCATACAAACTCAATTACCAAATTTCAGTTTTAAACGACCAAAACCATCTGGAATATAGCATTTTCATTGACTTGTGGGCGGTAAAAGAGGGCGTGGAAACTGTTTTTCTGTACAATTGCCGAAAGTAACCATACAAAGTAAATTACCAAATTTTAGGTAATACACGTTTATAAAAGTCAAACAAACAAATAGAAAATAATTTCTATTAATATTGATTCAATGCAATCAACAAGGTTTTCATAGACCTCTGCACAACTTTTTGGCGGAATATAAGCATTGATAACATATACATTAGAACTACAATATATAACTTTAACGCATATGACTTCGATATTAGCAGAGCAGGGAATATCAATAAAGGAACTTACAAAGGAGTTCCTTATAGCTAATAGGACTCCACCACCGACAGAAGGGAATTTAATGTTTATTTGCACACCTGACGTGTAGCCTTAAGTACAAAAGTCATCAAAGACCTAGGGTATAATAAGCATCACCCAGTGCCCTACTACCGAAAGCAATACGATTCCAATAGTAGTACCAGTTTAGACTTCCGTAGCGACGTACTTCCATCCATCTACTGGTGGAGACGAGACCTACCCAATCTCTTGCATACTAAGCAGGTATGCCAGCCCGGTCGTACTACTGCGTGACCCCGTCGGTCAATCTAGACCTGTGCAGCATATGCACAACCACAACCAGCACGAGTCTCCCCGAAGGGCCAACCCATGATAGTCACCTGGGCAACTCGGTCCCGTTAATGAAGCTCCACAACATCCCAGCAAGGAGGCAAAAAACTCATTTGGGTTTTTATATTTGGCCGTGTCCAATTAGAGCACTTAATTACTCATGACCGGCAACTTCAATCCAGGCATGAAATTTATATTCACTTACCATGGAAGAAGTGCCTATAACCCCTGTTTAAACAACAAACAATACATCGAATATATGTGCATTCATTTTGTATACATCTCAATTCATACACCCATTTTACATCTCTCAGATGCCTCCTTGCCATGGATATATAGGGTCGTCCTCTTTGACGAGTATGACTATCCCCGTGCTAACCAGTTTTTAGGTCCATGCAGGCTTTTTTCACAATGAAATACATAGTGACCTGCTACCAAGATGGGCGCCACCCCGAGCTCTTGGTTGGCTCTAACCTTTTACGGTATGGGACGTATCCCATAACCAACCCTCCTCCCTTATCCTGGCTTGGGACAGGCAGGCGCAAACCTGGCGGAGGTTCCACCACCGACAGCAGAAGTATTGTCAGCGTGCCTGTGCTTTCTATAAACTTGAAAGATATTATCAAACAGTTCTAAGTCAATAATGATATGTTTACATCAACAATGTTAACGACAGCAATGTTAATATCAGCGTTGTTAACTTCAGCGTTACTTCATTAAATCGTTACCACTGTTAATGTCATCAGAGTTAACGTTAGTACTGTTAACGCCTGCACTGTTGATGTCTGTATTTCAGATTCAGCTACCAAAAACTAGCAAAAACAATTGCAATGCTTTTGTGTTTTTTGTATTGAGACCGCCAGAAAGGTGGTTAATTCGGGGTCAATTTGGGGGAGACATAAACTATCTACAATCAACAGCTTTTGTATTTTTGCTTTTTTAACAGCAGACATACTGCACGGCAAGCAATCTCCTCCCTTTAGCTTACTGTAGAATGGGTTTTGACTTAACTTACTGGCTGCATCTTGGCATTGTCTTAAAATTAATAATTAGATTAAAGTCAATGACTTAATGTAATCAATCTACAAGATGCCAATAGCAGCTACACAGTCAAGCACCTTTTTGGGGAAAAACTTACCCTGTTGAAAACTGGCAGATAGATTATAAAGGAACTTAAATGCTTGATTATTGTTTGAGAAGTGAATTGCATAGGAGTTGGTGCTGAATTATGCTGTCCAAAATAAGACTTGCCTAGCAAGTTTTTCAATTCGATTATGCTGAGTATGGTCAAATTCTGTCTGTCTGTCATTTGTGAAGAAAGTGTTGAATGTACTAAACAAACAACATTGATAAAGAAAATCCTTTAATTCACTTTATACATTGTGTGCTCGATAACAAATTCAATTGAAAGACTCAATTGACAGTTCGATTGCATTGTGTATGGCTCGCATAAAACACAACTACGAATTTACTACATATTAAATCCAAATTTTTTTTTAAGAATGTTTATCTGTTTTTGCTTTACACAAACATATTCAAATTGAAATGTTCTCTGCTTGTAATGGCTTTAGTATGTAGACAAACAATCGTTGCTGGGATTAAATATGCTCTACACTTAAATTCGTAAACACACTCACACACACACACACTTTCAATATCCCCTGCAAGAAAATAAACTAATTTTAAAGTAATTTAAAAGTACTTTTTTTTCAAGTACAACTAGTTGAAATTCTAACTTTTTCTCTTGTAACCAACTGACTTATTTAACATGGGGTTGTCATTGGAGGAAGTCAATTGTCGTACTCTGCATGTGTTTTCAACTAATTTAAAATTAGTTTAAAAGCAACTAACTTTAAAGTACTTTGTTTTTAACTACTTTAAAATTAGTTGCTTTGTAAACTAATTAAAACTTTGTTTTCAACTACTTTAAAAGTAGTTTACAAAGCAACTAACTTTAAAGTACTTTGTTTTTAACTACTTTAAAAGTAGTTTACAAAGCAACTAATTTTAAAGTACTTATTTTCAAGTAGATAAAAAGTAATTTAAGTAGGAACTTATTTTTCACTTATTTATTTTCATATATAAAAAAAAATAATAACAAATTATTATAATTCGGTGCTGGGTTGTGTGACTTTTCTTTTTATACACTCCGCGTGGAAATGCTGCTTTTTGACAGACTGGAAAGCCTTCCGAATGACTTCTTCCGGATCGGCATCGTCTGTGGTACCAAAGGCATCTAGTAAAGAGAAAAAAGAAACAAACAAAAAATAATGATAAATAAGCCTTCTAATCTTCTAATAAAATTTTTACCTTTCAAAGCCGAGTAAAAGTTTGGAAAGTCCTTTAGCCTTTTTTTGCCGTGGGTACCATCAATGTTGAATTGAACAATTATTTGATCGTTTAAAAGTGACAGGAGTCTTTTTTTTGGGTTTCCTCTCATAATGGACTTCATTGCATCAATCTATGGAAAAAAGTACGATTTATGAAATTTAACATGTTAATCAAGAATAGATTTTCGGATTTTTTAACAATAGTAATTTTAACAATAGTTTTGGGAGAGTGTATGTATGTATATCTGTCGCTTTAATATTTAATAAATAATAAATGCACTTACGTAATGAGATCTGTTGTCTTCGTTAATTTTTCTGTCGACGGCTTTGAAAACTTCTTCGTTGGCTATCGGAAAATCCGATCTTATGGAACTCACATCCGTTTCCTGCCGAACCAACGATTTTATTAGGACGGTTTGATTCGCCAACACCTCCATTACAGCTTCGTTGTGTTGTTTTAGTTGTTTAAGTTCTTCTGTAAAAAAAATACGTTACGATATCTTATTATTAGAAAAAAAATCACGACAATTTGTCCAAGACTTAGCGTAAGGAGAATTTGGTGTTGATTTCAGAAAAATATTTTCAAGTTAGTCAAAATCAACCGCAAAGAAATACGCTAGCTATTGGACCCCTTGTACGAGTGTATTTACCTTTGACATCGTTTAGTTCTTTTTTAATAAAGTTCAGATCCTTACAATTTGAGCAATTGTTTTCAGCAGTTGGATTTAACCGTTGAATTTTAGATGGATTCGACATATTGATTTTAAAAAATTTCTGCAATGAGTTCTTGTTTGTTATATACTAAAAATTAAGAGATTGTGAATTTTTGCGTCTTATATTGAAAATTATGTTTTTATTAAGTTAATCAAAAAGAGGAATGAAGCAGTGGTATCAACAGTAAATGATTTTCTCGTGGCAAAGAGACAAATTTCCATTCTATTTTATCCAATTCAAAGTACTCTTCTGGACCCAAGTTTTCAGTATGTACAAGACAAATGCCTAAAGATGTAATAGAGTCAGTTGGTTCATTAAAAAAGCTTTCAATCGTAAGATATTTCTTTCCAGTCAAGAACACATTATTGTCAATTTTTTTAAAACCCGTGATTTTGATTGGAGTATTAGATATTACAGAACAATTGTTGTCAGGACATTTGGAACTTAGGAAATATCCACGTAACGAAACACTAATGATCTCACGTTTTTTGTGTTTTATGTGCACATCTTTTTCGTCATTAATCATTTTCTCATTATCTATTCTCTTGGAGACTTGCTGTAATATTTTTGAAGGTTTTCTTACATATTTTTTTAGCACTTGAAGATAATTCTCAAAAGCATATCCCGAAAACTTTGCTACATCACCAAACTCTTTAAGAGATTCCGTTAAATGCAAGAGTACGTGGACATTATGCGACACGCTATTTTCTCCAAAAATTACAACAAAGTTTTCGACGAACAACTGCAACATCATTTGAGCTGTGGAAATATTTTGCTTGCATTTGTTAGGGCATGATAGCAAACGGTAGGAGCAGTGCAGAAGAAGAAATTCGTAGTAAACATCGTCATGAATATTATTTTTTAAAACTACCAAGCCCGTGTATAATGCAAACTGACGGAACTCTGTTGCTTTCCAATTGGCTAATTCATCGAAACCTCTAGGTTTACGGACAAACTCTCTTGGAATATATGGTCGAAGTGATACTAAGTGATCAGATATATTCTTTTTGTTTTCTTTACTTAATTTGAAATGGTCTTTGTCGTTATGATTCTTAAAATAAATTTTCTCATGACCCCAAGATCTATGAGATGCATTGGGTCCAGTGGTACTTGACTTATCATATTAAAACTTATATTCTCAAAAGGAGTTTTGTTGCTGATAAATTTCTTTTGGTGGTGATTTAAAAATTTCCTGGAGATAATAACTCTCCAAGTTCAGTAGAATAAGTTAGGGTATTATTAATTTTCTTTCCAACTTGATTGCATTTAGTGCATCCATGACTTGAAGTATGGCCAACAATTCCACATACAAACGCTTTTGCTGGAGCATCACATATGAGTGCTCTAACTCTAAACGAAACTATTCGATTTTTAATAAAGATACCATCTTCTATTAAATGCTTTAGCTCTTCTATTAAACTGTACAGAAACTCATTAATATCATCAGGTTTTTTTTTTCCTACGAACAAGCCAACACAAAAAACTGAAATGTTGTCTGCGTTCAGTATTTTCATTAAAATGGGCCATAGCTGAGTTCTTGAGCTTTTAAACAACGGTAGCCCATCAATGTTGATATTAGCAACAATTTCTTCTAATTGTGAAATTTCGTTTGCAACTCTGACTATCTGGTATTCTACACCAATATGACAGTAAAAGCCAGGATTGCATCTCACTATAGCCTTACTCTGAGTTTTTCCAATAAGCCCTGACGCACTCAATGGAACATCTAAATTTTCTTCTCTTAAAATTAATAAAAGTTCCTCTAAACATTTATGAGAAATTTCATTGTTTAAAAACCACTCTTTTATTTTTTCCCGCACTGATTTCGAATAATTAGTCCCTTCATTTTGGTCTTCAATTATTTCACAAATTTGAAGCTCTGGTGGCTGCGATGCACCGGCACTTGCTTCCACTTCATTTTGAATGTTATTTTTTTGAAGCATTGATAAGTTTAGTTCTTTCTGTGCCTTAAATTTCCTTTTTAAATTTCTTTTACTATTGCCACTGATCATTTCTCCTCTTATTATATTATATTAAAGAATTGCACAAACAGTTATTTTAAATTGAATTTAACTTAATCACTTTCTTAACACTGCACTGCACTGCACTTGCTTTCTTGTAAAAATAAAGAAAATGCAAATTCTAGGTCTTTTGTTTGATCTTAAATTTAACTGTTTATATTTCTTACATATATGTATCGAGAAAAACAAAAGAAGCTAAGGCAAAACAGAAACAAAAAGAACAGCAAACGATTATAAACGAAATAAAACGCGCTATAGCATTCAAAATTGTGACCGAACTGACGCATGCTGCATGTATTTTAAACTAATTTTAAATTAGTTTCTTTTCAACTACTTTAAAACTAGTTATTTCTAGGCAATTGACTTTTTCATTCTGGCAGGGTCATGTCTGATGCTAGCATACATCTGTGTTAACGTCAATTTGAATGATGTGTGGGTGCCTTGTTATAAACGTATTCAAATCGTAACATGTGCTTTTAATGCTTAAATGGATATTATTACAATTTTGTAAACAATTACCTTAATTGCTTCAATTTAATCAAACAATTGATTGCCATAAAATGCTCATCCACCTGCGAGATACTGTTACCTTTGTTTTGTCTTGTTTTCTTTACTCAAGCTTAAATATCCAAGCAAAGCAGTAAATATCCAGCATTCGTAAAATAAAAACGTTTAATAAATAATTGATATGTTCTTAGAATTCAAAGACAGCCCAAAAATGTTCCCATGTTATCACAAATATTTAACTCATTATTAAGCTATGTACACAAAGATACGCTACTTTTGGTTTATTATTAAAAAAAAAAAAAAAAAATCCATGTGCTGTGATGTGCCCGTTGTGTGCTATCATGCGCTGCATTTAAAAATAAAATATTTTAGTTTTATAATTATTCTGAGCATATACTTCTTTTTGGTAATACTCACAAATTTAACTGTGATGTGCTCCCCTTGTGCTGCCTTGTGCCATAGAGAGACCTTAAAAAATTACACATTTCGGAAGGATATGTGCTAAGATAAAAAAGTATATGCTGCGATGTACGCAATATCTGCTATCATGTGGCTCATTGGAAAGCAAATTAATGTAATAGCACGATTTATCATAAGCAGATGCTTTTTTTTTAATGTGAAAATTCCACATTAATTTTTTTTTTAATAAAAAATCCGATATTGTGCTGTGATGTGCTGAAAATGTGCTATCTTTTTTGTCGTAAAGAGCTTAAGAAATTGTGCCCAACATTTGCCTAGCTAAAGAGCGTATGTTGATTTATATGTAAGTATAACGAACGAATCATGTCAATGTTTAATTCGACAGTCAATACATAATTAGCTGCAAATTAATTGATCACTTAATGAGCCAATTAATGGATTCGCATGATGCCATTAAAAAATTTCTCGTAAAAAAGCAGAAAAACAGAAAATAAACAAACGATAAAATTGATTTAAATAGCCAGCAAATCGCTTAGAAATATACAAACAAACTTAGCGATAGAAATAAAAAACAGAAAACGCAAAAATCACAAACAAAACAAAAAAGTATATTTAAGCAAGACTAAGAGCTCTTAAAAGGTCAAAAACAAAAACAATAAAAAGTACAAAACTACAACAACACATTTGAGAATGTTTTGATTATATTTTAATTTTTTTTTTTTTAATTTTGTTTATACAGCATTTGCCCCAAAAAGTTTATTTATTTTTGGCAACAAGATGATATAGAAAAAAATGCACACACACAAACACACGCACTTAAACATACACTCACATCTATCAAATTCTTCACTTTGACACTCAATTGAGTACATGCATGCAAGTTGTTGTTGTTTGCTGTTAATGTTGTAGCTACCCTGTAGGAAAATCAACTAATTTAAAAGTAGTTGATAAAGTAGTTTTTTGTCAACCACAACTAGTTGAAATTCTGACTTTTTTCCATAGAACGAACTAACATATTTTGTATGGTGATGTCCGCTAAATAAGTCAATTGACTTTCGTCTGCATATATTTTCAACTACTTGTTAAATTAGTTATATTTAAATTATTTTTTAATGACTTTAAAATAACCAATTGAAAACCATTACTGATGGCCTAAAGTTAATATTATTTGATGAAATAACATGGTTAAATATATATAAACTTGTAATCTAATAAAACATATCTAATAAAACTTGCAATTAAAACATGTCAAAATCAGAGTAGTTGCCGCCTTAATATAATTCAAAGTAGTTCATGTACTGGTTTATTTTAAACTAGTTTTTTAATTAGTTGTTTTTAAAAACAAGTTAGTTTGTTCCTATAGGGTACTGATTGAATTTTGTTTTTGCCACTCAGACGTGCCGGAAATTTACGAAAAAGCTTTATTCGTTTCTATCAGCCAACATGGCTGCTTTTAGGCGAATGCCAAAATATGCACGAGCGAGTGTGTGTGTGTGTATGTGCGTGTGCTTGAGGATTACCAAAAAAAAAATTAAACAAAACACATACATCACTTATAAATACAATCTTTATGGTGTTATTTTTGCAACAGCTGTAGAGAATTTTGTGGCCAAAATGACTGTCTTGTTCGTAGTGGCTGCTGCTGCTAATACTACTGATACTGCTACTGCCCTATAGGAACAAGCTAACTTGTTTTTAAAAACAACTAATTACAAAACTAATTTAAAATAAACCAGCATATGAACTACTTTGAATTATATTAAGGCGGCATCCACATTATATTCTAAATAGTTTTTATTGCATTACATATGAAGTAATTGAAATACTACTTCAAAACAAGTGATTGATAAACTACTTTCAATTATATTAAGGCGGCAACTACTCTGATTTTGACATGTTTTAATTGCAATTTTCTATTAGATTACAAGTTAATATATATTTAATCATGTTATTTCATCAAATATTATTAACTTTAGGCCATCAGTAAAAGTTTTCAATTGGTTATTGTAAAGTAATTAAAAAAATAATTTAAATATAACTAATTTAACAAGTAGTTGAAAATATATGCAGACGAAAGTCAATTGACTTATTTAGCGGACATCACCATACAAAATAAGTTAGTTCGTTCTATGGAAAAAAGTCAGAATTTCAACTAGTTGTGGTTGACAAAAAACTATTTTATCAGCTACTTTTAAATTAGTTGATTTTCCTACAGGGTGTTGCTGCTGCTGCTATCCTGCTGCTGCAACCCAACGAAGCTCGTTGTACCGAATTCATTGATTTTGTATTTTCCCGCTTGTCTCTCTTTTTAATACAATTTCAAAATGGACGAACGCGCTGCACAAATTGATGAAGTTAACTTCCGGCCTGCGTCAGTCAGAATAACGACATATTTAAGCCAAATTCGCTGACGTGTTACGCACATCATGTATGTGCACCATATGCCGCAGGTAGTTGTTGTTGTTTTTTTTTTGTTTTTGTTTATTTTTTCTCTTTGTTGGCATCATTGAGTTATCGTAGTTATCGTTACAGTTGAACTAATAACGGTTAGTGGAAAACAAGATTATTTAATTCTGTACATGACCTAATTTAAATTAGAAAGTTTTTCACATTTAATGCAATAAAGCTTTGAAAACAAAAGCAAACCATGAAGCCGAAAAAGTTATAATTTTGGCTTTTTGCGCGAATATTAAGGTTTACTTAACCAAAACTAAGCTGTATGTATGTCAAAAAATGTCAGCATACTAAGTTGAAACGACAGCTTTTTGGTGATATTTTAAAGCAAATTCAAACAAAGATTAGCCTTGTATAAAAATGTTGAATTCTCAAAGTTAAAAAGTAAGCTTTTAGTTATTTTAAGTCCTATTAGTTAAATTCTTCTTACTGTAAGCTTGTGCGCAGAAAGCTAAGAGCTGCAATATGTTTGCTTAAAACAGTGCTCGGCATCTCGTTGCAGCAAGGGTTATTAAACATTAGGGGATTTAAACACACATACGCTGCTAGAGCTTTCATGGCATTTTTTATAAAAGCTTTATGCTGCGCAACACACTTTGCTTTAACAATGCAAAGCTGTTAATTGCACAAATACATACGCATAAATACCAAGCTTGCGGTTGTGTAAGAATGTCGACCAATGGCTTGTGGTCGGCAACACAACTTGTGTGCTCACAAAAGCTTATTGTGATGCATTTAAGCTTTCAAAGCAAGTTTGTAGCTATTTCCAATAAAATTTAAACTTTCAAAGTTGAAAAAAGGCTTAGCAATATTAATCAAAAGCGAACAAAGCCGAAAAAATAAGCTTTTCGGCAAATTTAAAGCAAATTCGAATAAAACAAAAATTCTTTTTTAAACTTTAAAAGCCTAGAGAGAAGCTTTTTGTGTTAACTTTAAATCTCCTCAAGCTCAACTGTAAGTTTTTGAAAAAATATCTGAAACCCTGTTTAAAAATAAGACTTCGTCAAAACTTTCAAGCTTTAAAGCAGTAGTGATCAACGCACGGTTCAAACAACAACAAAGAGAGCTTTCCGAGTGCTCAGCTTTACACTGCAACAAGAAGTTGTTAAAAGCTCTCACAACATTTGGGGTGCAATGAAATATTGTTGAATGTTGTATTTTCAATATAAAGTTTAATTTTTTATTTTTGTGTTTGCTTTTCACTTTTTTAACATAGAAAAGATTTAAAAAAGGTAGAAGAGATGAATATAATGTGTTATTTTTTGTTTAATCGACTTCAAAGAGGAGGAGCTTCTTAAGTTCGTTGGTTTTACTGTAGTACTGTAGTTACGGTACGATAGCAAACCTTGCATTGTGATTCACAATAAAAATTTTCCGAAAATAAAAATTGTACACGACAACTTTCCTTAAACATTACAAAATATTTAATTCATAAATAAAACAGCCACCAATACCCTCAAGCCATAAGCGCTCAAAGCATACTGACATGGAAGATAAAGCACTGTAGAAAAAACAAACTTTTACGCAGTGTACGAACACAGTGAGCCGATTGCTACTTCGTGCATAAAAGCACAAAAACACACGACGCTCGCGTGTTATGGGAAAACATGTAGTGACACCACTGCTTTAAAGTGTCCAGTACTTAATTATCAAATGCTTTTGCTTACGAAATTGGTAATTCAACGTTCAACCGCACAAATTCTGAAAATACTTGGAGAAGCTTTTTTAGCCATTATTCAAACTTCTAATATCGAAAAATTGTGAAGTTGATAAAATATAGACAAAAAACCTTCAACCCGAAGAAGTCTTTTTCAAGCTGAACGTCATTTTGAAAGAAAAGAAGTAAAAAAATAAGCATTTCTTCAACAATTTAAAGTCAAAATCTATAAAAGAGTACTTTTTTCATTTTAATAGTTATAAAACTGAAAAATTTTATTTTTTAATAGCATGTTTTGAAGCTTTAAAATATGCTTTCTGTGAAAAGCTGTAAACTTTAAGAAGCAAAAGGTAAGAACATTGAAAATAAACTTTTTTAAACAAAACTTTATGCATAAGAATAGTGATATATGCAATATTTAATTTATTTATTTTCTAACTAGTCGAACTAAGACTAAAACCATGTTTAACAAAATTTTAAAAATAAGGACTTTCAAAAAGGCTTTTATAAAGCTTTTTATAAGGCTTTAAAAAGCTTTCTTTAAGAAATCAAAAACAAAAATAATAAAAAAAGCTTTTTTTAGATTTCATCTTAACTCAAAAAATAAAAAAAATTTTTAAATCTAAATCGTAAGCAACTTTACAAAAAAGAACTAAATTTTTAAGAAAATTTACTAAACTTTACAGAAAATTTTACTTGTTTCAGCGAAATTGTTTCGAAATTTTACTTGTTTCAAATTTCGAGGGAAATTTTTTTTTTATAACAAATTAAAATTTTTTTTGAAAGGAAAAATTAAATAATTTTTGAAACTAAAGGAAGTATTTTAGAATAAAAAACATTTATTTTATATTGAATATATCAAAAAATTTCATTCACGTTCAAAACGTTCAAAACATTCATATTTGTGGATATTAAATAACAAATATTTTCAACATTATTTGTATTCAATTTGAAAGTTATCACAGCGGAAATCGAACCCCAGACTCTCGAGTGCCAGCCTGTCACTTTTTCTATGCACCAGCTCGGTTGTTATCGAACAGTGGCACACAGTGTCATGGATGAGAGAAAAAAAAAATTTTTTTTTTGTTGGAATTTAGAAAAACTAAGTATATAGAATTACAGAAAGGAGCCTTAGTATTTTGGATATTAAGGGATTTTACGATATATTTTCTGTTGCAGACATACCACTCCACCTATTGTGGATCTGAAATGTCATGCAATTTAATATTTCACAGTTTAGTATTCTAGATTTTAAAACAGATCGTAAATTTCAGTATCATGAGTATGCAATATTCTTTATGCATATATTTCACATGAATTCGTACTAGAAATACAAATAATCTGTTATATCAAAAAAAGGCTACATAACCTAAGAAAAACACACATTTAAGTTTCTTAAAAAACTAAATTAAATTTATTTTTTTTTTATGTATTTGATTTTTTTTTTTTTTTTTTGGTGTTATGGAACAATGCATTTTAAGCATTCTTGCAAAATGGTTTGAAAGACTCACAAATACAGAAGTAATAAGCAATTTTCTAGAGCATTTTTAACCAATATGCAAAAATATGTATAGGAAAAATAAAGAAATTTCCACAAGTATAAAACACAAAAAAAAAACGCATTTTCAATGTATATTTAATTCCAATATAGATTTAATGAAAGCTTTCTTAGCAGTTTCCCGAAAAGTTTGGTTGCGGCAGCCAATTTCTGAATCATATTTTTGCCGAAATGCGAAAATTTGTATGGGGAAAATGCAAAAATTTCCAAAAACTTAAAACGCAAACAAAAATTAAAAGCATTTCTAATATCTTTGTAATTTCAGTCTGATTTAAATGGAAACTTTCCTTATATTTTGCCAAAAACTTTGGCTGTGGCAGCTAAAAATAAGAGAGAAAGAAGTTATATGCAATTTTCTGGACCAAATACAAAAAAAAAATCATAGTGAAAAAGCAGGGTTTTGCCAAGTCCGTCGAAGGGATGGTCATTTATTTTTTTTTTTTGCGTATAAAACTATTTGTTGCTATAAAAGAATTTTATGAATCTGTGAATATTTTTTTGGGAAACATACCGAATTGACGGTTTCGGTCATATTGGGAGGTAGGCGTATTATTCGGCCGATTTGATTATTATTATGGTATTATATTATTGGTATTATATTATTATGGGTAAAAAAAAAAAAAAAAAACCAAATGGCCATTTCAGCCCTTGAAAGGACTTTGACCGAGCTTCTTATGATCAATTGTGTTGTGTGTGATGTGAAATGTTTGCACACAAATGATCGAGAACTGGACCTACATGTTTTACGCCGACTCCGAACGGCTTATGTTCTCAAGAAGCTTTTCATGGCAGTTTTTAATCTCTGAGGTTTGCCATTGTCTGCAGAGAGGTGACGGCCGAACAGAAAAATTAATTCAATTGAAAAAAAAACTTTCTGTGTCGGATGGAGGATTCGAATCTGGGTTCTCTGGCGTAAGAGTCACACACTGTACCCACTACGCCACGGCCGCCTTATGGGTAATTATTATGGGTATACAATTTTATTGACCTAGGACAGTTTTTTGGGAAAAATACCAGATTACCGATACCAGATTACCGGCCATTTTGATTTATTTTAACACAAACAATTTGTTACTGTAAAATAGTTATGGGCTTAAAATTTAATTGATCTGGGACAGTTTTTTGGGGAAATATACCAGATTACCCTATCCTGGCCATGATTATATGGGAGGTAGGCGTATTAGTCGGCCAATTTTATTGATTTAGGATAATTTTTTGGCAAATATACAAGATAACCGATTTCGGTCATATGGAAGGTGACCATGTTAGTCAATTAATTTGCTTCAATTTTACACCACATAATTTCTGTGACAATGAAACTATGTGCTTAAATTTTTATTGTTCTGGAATAATCTTTTGGGAAATATACCAGAAATACCGATATCGGTTAAATGTGAGGAGAGCTTTTTGTTCATCCCATTTCAGCAAATTTTGTGTGAATAGTTCTCTTGACATAAAACCTTTTTTTAACAAAATTTTCAAAGAATATGCGTCTTACACATATTCAGCCGCGACACTGTGTGGCGTAATTTACACCAAAAAAAAACTACGTCGACATAGCGTTGATTCTTACATTTAATAATTTGCAAATACACAAGTAAAAAGAACTATTTTGTGACTGCGTTCAGCAACGACTAGTAAGGAGTTGTTTTTTCATTAAATTAAAAAAAATCAAACCAAAAAAATTTAAAAAAAATTTCTGCCACTACGAGGTTTGCACTCACAACCTCAATGACGAGGGTCTGACGTTCTAAGCTTAAGGCTGTAGAACTATCGTCAACAAGTAAACATAGAATCAATAAGTTAATTTAACATTTCTATCTTGGTGGTTTTTGTTTCTAAGCTCAAATATTTTTTTTTTCTAAGTGTATGTGTCTTAAAGCTTTCTTGTCATTAACTGTAAACGTTTTAAAAATCAAACGCTTTTTTCCCCCACATATCCGGCTCTTTGTTACAAAATTTTATTACATACACTCCGCTATCTCAAATATTATCAAATCAAAGTTAATTAATTTTTTTTTTTTTTTTTTGCCTTTAAGCATTCTTGGAAAAACATGTTTGTTAAATTATCGAAAAATTGTGCGTATTTTTTTATATTCTTATTTATTTTGTCAAACAGAAATACAAAGTCGTCATTCAATTTCAGACAAACATATACATATAACTGAATATATAGAAAAATGAATTTATCATTTTTATTTCATAGCCGGAAGCGGCAAGTTGAAAACTTTGTTAGCTTTGTGTATTTTTATAAAAGCATTATTTATTTATCATATTGTTTTTATATTGGATGGTTCAAGCGGATGAAAAACAATTTTAATAAAAATACGTGTATAAACAGTTGGCAGCCTTCAAGATTTTTGTTTTGAAATAAGCCCAAAATGCACTGAAAAAGCTATTCTAATAAAAACTTGTACTTTCGATATTTATTTAGAAAAAATATTAAATAATATTATTTCTCTAAAATATTAAACTAAACTTTAACTAAAATATTAAATATAAATAAATTAAATATAATTAAAAATATCAAATATCTACAGGGCGTTTTTGATGGTACAGGTACAGAGAAAAAACAAATTTCATGTTGATAAATAAAAAGTATTGTTACAAGGATATGTTCATAAATGCTTTTTTACCGGGATACCACATTTGGAAGTTAATAATTATGACATGACTTAATTTGATTTCAAATGAAAACCGCTCAAGCTACATCGGTGATCTTTAACTTGATGTTAATTGATTGCCTGGTGTAATAAATGTAAAAAAAATAGAATTAATTTGTGAATAGTTTCTGAAGAACTGTTACATGGGCTTTCCACATTTAATAAGAAATTACAAGTTTTACTATGACTTTACTCACTGGCTTAACACGGCAGTAGTAAGGCTGGTGGCAAGCACTAGACAAACAAACACACCTCAACATACTTCGCAAAGTTCAAAGAGCAGCTGAGCTGTGTGTTAGCAAAGCATTAAGAACCACTCCTACAGACGCATTAGATACTATGCTCTAACATATACTACTTGATATCCTAGTAAAACAGATGGCTACTAATATAGCCATCCGTCTAGAGGCCACCTCTGAATGGAGAGAGGGAAAATTGGGACACTCAAGCATTAGGAACATCCTTCCTCCGATACCCAAATCCGTAGACTTAATCACACAAAAACTTTTCTTTGACAGGAAATTTGATGTATCCATTCCCTCCCGCGAAGAGTGGGCGATTGGAAGCCTTCCACCAAACAATGTTATCAGAATCTACACAGATGGGTTAAAATTAGATGGCAAGGTTGGAGGAGGAGTCTACTCTGATACATTGAACATTAATCTAGCCTTCAGGCTTCCCGACCATTGCATTGTCTTTCAAGCGGAAGTAGTCGAAATACATGAAGCAGTAACTTGGCTTCAGATGAATGCAATATCCTCCATGGATATCTGCATAATATCTGACAGTCAGTCCGACTTGAAAGCCCTAGAATCTGTTGAAACAACATCCAAAACAGTAATTCGCTGCCGCAGATCCCCAAATGAGATGACATAGCAGTTCAAAATACACCTATGCTGGATTCCCGCACATAGAGACTTTCTAGGAAACTGCAAAGCAAATGAACTCGCTCGCAAGTAGATACAATATGGGGGTTCTGGCGCAGGTGGAGCGGTGGAGCAAGCCAATGACGTCACTCCGGTACAGCGCCATCTAGTGGGGGCTTTTTGCTCAAATGTGCAAAGGTGTATGTCTTTGCTAAAAGCTATTATGGTGTATGTCTTTGCTAAAAGCTATTATGGTGTATGTCTTTGCTAAAATGTATTAAAAGTAGGCAAGTTTGGTGTATGTCTTTGCTGTAAGCTTTTAAAAATTGGCAAGTTTGGTGTATGTCTTTGCTTTATTTATACTTTTAAATTAGCAAGTTTGGTGTATGTCTTTGCTTTATTTATACTTTTAAATTGGGAAGTTTGATGTATGTCTTTGCTTTAAACTTTTTAAAATTAACAAGTTTGGGGTATTTCTTTGCTTTAAGCGTTGGTCATAATTTTATACGCTACATTATCGGTAGTGGTAGTCAAGCGAGTTCTTATCAGTGTTTGCATGTTTTGTTTTTTCTTAACCCTCGCATTAGTTATAGCAATGACTCAAAAAATAAATATATATTTATAAGACTTCTAACGTAGACTGCGTGGTGGCATACTTATCAGAGTTCGCATGAGTAAACGAAATACATAGCAACCAGGAAGAGTCAGGAAGTTTCTAGAAGCTTCGAGATATAGAAAAACTTCGAGAACATTTTAGAAGCTGACTTATGTCATTGTATGCCGAAGCGAATGGTGTGAGAGAGAAAGGGAGAGAGAGAAGTTGATAGTAAGAGAGAGAAAGAGAGATAGCAAATAGCGCGATCCTATACAAATAATACTTCAGAATCAACCTAACCTTAGCCAATGCCAAGAAGAGACAGGAAGTTTCTAGAAGCTTCGAGATGCAGAAATGTCGAGAACATTTTAGAAGTCGACTTATGTTATTGTATGCCGATGACGTCACCCATACCCATCCTGGTACGGATTTTAATTTTATTTAATTTCAATTTCAATACTAATTTCAAGGTTAAAGTGATAAGAGCCAAGCTTCATAGTAAGCGCACTCATAACCCGCAAGTTCAAGATAAGGCAGCAATGTACAAGTTCAAACATGTTTTTTTGTGGTACTTCTAAAATAAATAAACAATTTTTGCGGTCAAGTGCAAGGGCAAAAAAAAGAAGATAAGAATTAAAAGTTGATATGTCAAAAACTAAGCTAAGCTAACCTAAGCTAATATAAGCTAAGGCTGCGTTCATAGTGAACGCCCATAATCGGCTGCTTTTTTATAATGATTCTTGTTGTTGTTGTTCTTACTGTTGCTATTGTTGTTCTTACTGATGTTGTTGTTGTTGTTGTTGTTGTTCTTGTTCTTGTTGTTCTTACTGTTGTTGTTGTTGTTGTTCTTACTCTTGTTGTTGTTGTGGTTGTTGTTGTTGATGAGGCTGTTTTACTAATAAAAATAGGCAATCTAAAGTTACTAAATAAATAGCTAAACTTCTTTAATTACACTACATTTTGAGCCCAATTTGGTCACATCTGTTGATAACCAAGATAAACTATGGAAGCTACGTCCAATTACGGATCATCTCAAGTCAAATATGTTGAAGAACTATCACCCAACACAACATTTATCTTACGATGACAGTGGACGACACGGTTGCAAGCAGTTTTTTTTTTAAAGGTAAACCAATCGGCCAAACGGTTACATGTTAAATTTTGACATATATCAAGGCAAGAACCCACGTTGTACCAATCCATATGATGAACGATTCGGAAAATGTGCAGCACCACTTATAACTATGATCGATGACTTTCAGATGATTTGAAAGGCCTTATTGAATATATCATTCATATTGAATTATTGTTTGATTGATTATCGATATTGTGATTGATTGATTGATTGATTATCGATCAGTTTAAGCAGGTAGCTGTAGAACAGCACAGATCAGTTTTAGCAGTTAGCTGTAGAACAGTACAGATCAGCTTAAGCCGGTAGCTGTTGAACAGTACAGACCATTTTAGCTGGTAGATGTAGAACAGTACAGACCATTTTAGCCGGTAGCTGTAGAACAGTACAGACCAGTTTTAGCAGTTCCTGTTGATCAGTACAGACCAGTTTAGCAGATACCTGCTAAAACTGGTCTGTACTGTTCTACAGCTACCGGCTAAAATGGTCTGTACTGTTCTACATCTATCAGCTAAAATGGTCTGTACTGTTCAACAGCTACCGGCTAAAATGGTCTGTACTGTTCAACAGCTACCGGCTTAAACTGATCTGTACTGTTCTACAGCTAACTGCTAAAACTGATCTGTGCTGTTCTACAGCTACCTGCTTAAACTGATCGATAATCAATCAATCAATCAATCACAATATCGATAATCAATCAAACAATAATTCAATATGAATGATATATTCAATAAGGCCTTTCAAATCATCTGAAAGTCATCGATCATAGTTATAAGTGGTGCTGCACATTTTCCGAATCGTTCATCATATGGATTGGTACAACGTGGGTTCTTGCCTTGATATATGTCAAAATTTAACATGTAACCGTTTGGCCGATTGGTTTACCTTTAAAAAAAAAACTGCTTGCAACCGTGTCGTCCACTGTCATCGTAAGATAAATGTTGTGTTGGGTGATAGTTCTTCAACATATTTGACTTGAGATGATCCGTAATTGGACGTAGCTTCCATAGTTTATCTTGGTTATCAACAGATGTGACCAAATTGGGCTCAAAATGTAGTGTAATTAAAGAAGTTTAGCTATTTATTTAGTAACTTTAGATTGCCTATTTTTATTAGTAAAACAGCCTCATCAACAACAACAACCACAACAACAACAAGAGTAAGAACAACAACAACAACAACAGTAAGAACAACAAGAACAAGAACAACAACAACAACAACAACAACATCAGTAAGAACAACAATAGCAACAGTAAGAACAACAACAACAAGAATCATTATAAAAAAGCAGCCGATTATGGGCGTTCACTATGAACGCAGCCTTAGCTTATATTAGCTTAGGTTAGCTTAGCTTAGTTTTTGACATATCAACTTTTAATTCTTATCTTCTTTTTTTTGCCCTTGCACTTGACCGCAAAAATTGTTTATTTATTTTAGAAGTACCACAAAAAAACATGTTTGAACTTGTACATTGCTGCCTTATCTTGAACTTGCGGGTTATGAGTGCGCTTACTATGAAGCTTGGCTCTTATCACTTTAACCTTGAAATTAGTATTGAAATTGAAATTAAATAAAATTAAAATCCGTACCAGGATGGGTATGGGTGACGTCATCGGCATACAATAACATAAGTCGACTTCTAAAATGTTCTCGACGTTTCTGCATCTCGAAGCTTCTAGAAACTTCCTGTCTCTTCTTGGCATTGGCTAAGGTTAGGTTGATTCTGAAGTATTATTTGTATAGGATCGCGCTATTTGCTATCTCTCTTTCTCTCTCTTACTATCAACTTCTCTCTCTCCCTTTCTCTCTCACACCATTCGCTTCGGCATACAATGACATAAGTCAGCTTCTAAAATGTTCTCGAAGTTTTTCTATATCTCGAAGCTTCTAGAAACTTCCTGACTCTTCCTGGTTGCTATGTATTTCGTTTACTCATGCGAACTCTGATAAGTATGCCACCACGCAGTCTACGTTAGAAGTCTTATAAATATATATTTATTTTTTGAGTCATTGCTATAACTAATGCGAGGGTTAAGAAAAAACAAAACATGCAAACACTGATAAGAACTCGCTTGACTACCACTACCGATAATGTAGCGTATAAAATTATGACCAACGCTTAAAGCAAAGAAATACCCCAAACTTGTTAATTTTAAAAAGTTTAAAGGAAAGACATACATCAAACTTCCCAATTTAAAAGTATAAATAAAGCAAAGACATACACCAAACTTGCTAATTTAAAAGTATAAATAAAGCAAAGACATACACCAAACTTGCCAATTTTTAAAAGCTTACAGCAAAGACATACACCAAACTTGTTAATTTTAAAAAGTTTAAAGCAAAGACATACATCAAACTTCCCAATTTAAAAGTATAAATAAAGCAAAGACATACACCAAACTTGCTAATTTAAAAGTATAAATAAAGCAAAGACATACACCAAACTTGCCAATTTTTAAAAGCTTACAGCAAAGACATACACCAAACTTGCCTACTTTTAATACATTTTAGCAAAGACATACACCATAATAGCTTTTAGCAAAGACATACACCATAATAGCTTTTAGCAAAGACATACACCTTTGCACATTTGAGCAAAAAGCCCCCACTAGATGGCGCTGTACCGGAGTGACGTCATTGGCTTGCTCCACCGCTCCACCTGCGCCAGAACCCCCATATTGTATCTACTCTCGCACTGGAACAACCAAACAACTCTCGATAGAGAAAGAAAGTATTGGTATATTCTTCACCACATGTAAACTACTCACAAATGAGCTATCCCTAAATGAAGTCAACATTAGATGGTCAACGGGAAGCACATGTCATACAGCGCGTCAGGTTTGGCCAAAAATCACCCTAAAACGCTTAAAATAACTGATATCCCTGAGAAGGGATCAAATCATTATTATGATAGGTATCCTAACAGGACACTGCCTAATAGGTTAGCATGCACGAATATTAAACATCCTCCACAACGATTTCTGTAGAAGTTACAGAGATGAAGAGGAGGAGGAGGAATCTACAAAAGATCTTCTCTGTACTTGCCCAGCGCCAGCTTAAAATCGCCACCTTCGGTCTACCGAATCCTAAGCTTTGTCAGCAGCTCAAACTGCTTCAAATAGAGGGGGAAATTAACCCATGGTATCACAATGGGCCTCATTGGCCTAAGTGTGTCTTAAAGGAGACTGGCTCTTCAACCTTACCTAACCAACTATGACTTTTTAGAGGAAAACTACAATTTCTATGATAAAATGCCCAAAAATAGGTACAACAAATGAAGACACAATTTTATAAAAACTTTTCTAACGAATGCATAATTGAAGAGCGACTTTTCATCAAGACCAACATAACTGAGATGAGTTTTATTTAACATCAGTTACAGTGAGGTCATAATTATTCACAGGCCTGCAAACTTTCAAATGCGTTATTTCAGTAACAACCCAGCAAACCATAGTTGACGGCTTTGTCGAAATTCCGACTAATTCGTAACTATTTCGAGCTGTCTTAATGAAATCGTTACAATTTCGTTATGCAAATATCGGAACAGTTTCACTTTTTATACGAATTTACCATATATATAATTTCGTTATGCGACTGTTTGTACGACATATTAAATTTCATTTCTTTCGAACTGTCTGAATGAAATCGTAACTTTTTTGTAACATTTTCGTTAAGACTCGTTACGAAATCGTTACGATATTTCACGAATGGTTGCGTCAACCCCTTCATACGACTTTGCAACGAAATCGGATTTCGAAATTGGAAAGATTTCGAAATATTCTTAACAAAATCGTAAAAAACATTTGCATGACAATGACAGTTATTGCATATCAATTTGCAACCTCACCTCATTATTATATAAAAGAAAATGTTATAATGATGATACACCAAGCTCAAATTGATAATAGTTTTTTTTTTGTGTAGCCATGATAGAATGAACAAGGTAGCTGCAGAGCTGCTTGTGCTCTCTTTTTGTCAACCATAACAGTCAAACCTTTCAAAATTTGTTCAGTTTGCTTACATTCTGTTCTTTTATTCTCTATGAGCTTTAATAGTTTTGAGTCTACGCTTTTAGCTACCTAATTAATTTTATCATATTTCTCTCGAAATTTTTTGTTAGAGTCAAGCATATATGTGGGAAAAATAAATTTTTTTTATGGCATAATTTATTCATACTTTCACCAATCATGCCTAAGAAAAAATACCTTATATATTGTTAAAGATAGAGCTTCAACATTAAAAGCTTAAAGCCAAGCAAAAATAGCTCATACATCGAAAAAAAATACTAGGAAATCAAATGAAATTGTATTCGAATCAAAAAAATTTCGATATGAAATGGGGCCAAAAACAAGTGCAGTTAAATCAAAAGAAAATGCTTTTAGATCAAAAGCAAATGTTTTAAAGAGTAGAATCATTCTTTCAAAAACAATTGTTTTTCAATTAAGATCGACCTAATTTAGAATTGAAGGCAATAGATTTTGATCCAAAAACATTTGGTTTTCAATAAAAAGAAAATCTGTTTTTGAAACAAAATCAACAAAAGATTAATTTTCGAGGTTTTTTAGTAACCAATAAGAAGTTATAAATTATTATATTGACGGAAAAACTTTAAATGTTAAATTATAAATTTTAATCTTACCATGCCAAGAATCGAAACCACGTCATTTGAATGCCAGACCAGCACCTTACCCATTCGGATATTCCAGTTGTTGAACATGTGCGGTTTAATTTGAGTCATAATGAAATCAAGCAAGCATTCGCGGACTTGGGTTCGAACCCCGACTCGGCACAAAAAAAATTTTTTTTTTTATTTCGTTATTTAGGATTTTTTTAAGATTTGACTTTATTAAAGTTGAAAATTTATTTCATTTTTACTAATTTTTTGCCAACTTGTTTTCATATAAAATTTAAAAAAAAAACAGTATTAACTTAAAAGGCGTATAAATAACAGCGAACAAAAAAAAAATACTTTTTTTAAAAAAAATTCATGAAAGCTTCGTTATTCGAAACGAATTCGAAACGAGTTCGCAAAAATCCAAATTAGCTAAAACGAGAATTATTCGAGAAGGCTTTTTCATATCAAAAACTTGAACGAATATTCGTTTCGAATGTATACCATACAAAGCCTACTTTTTTATATGAAATTTTTTTTTTTCAAATGTATTTAACTTTCTGTTGTAAATACGTCGGCTTAGCGAATATTTTTCTTTTATAAAATTTGTATGAAAAAAAGAGACTTATTTTTTCATAAATTTTACTATGAAAAATTTTACTATGAAATTTTCTTCTATTATATTATTTAGTGTATGTTTTTTATATGAATAATTTTGTCTATACGAAAAATTCTCAAATTCACTTATTTGGACTCTTTCAAATTCGTTTCGAATGCTCATATTTTTCTGGAATATTTATTTCCATTTATTAAACATAAGGTTGAATTACATTTATGTTTAACCAACGTAAAAATAAAAAGATGCTGTTTATTCATCACCTATTATATTAAAGAAAAAAATTGTACGTCTACCCTTAGGAGTACGATACTATCGAAGCTGTGTCTTTTTTGATTCGAACGCGCATTCTCTTAAATCAAAAACAAAATTCCTTTGAATGTGTAACATGCCGTGTAAATCATATATCTTTTCCGTTTTAGTAGTGTTTTAAAATCAATTGCATTTTCAATTGATTGCATTGTCAGTTTTTTCTTTTTTTTTTGAGTGTAAAAATGCTCACAATAATCAGTTGCAGAACTTCATGGGGAAAACCTCTCTATTTAATACATTTTATTTTTTTCTGTGACTTTTAATTTTAACTCGATGTCTTCTGAGCTGTAAGCTCTTCAGTTGTGACATTTAATTAAAAATAACTGCTCGTTGTGGTTTTTCATTATAACATGGCAACGACGATTATTTTATGTTTTTCTATCTTCAATCTGCTATTTTCTATTTCGTATTCTTATTTTCATCTTAATGATTTTTCTTCAATTCCTGACAAAGCCTTTAGCGCTGCTGCTGGTGATGCTGCTGCTTATCCTTTTGCTGTTTTTTTTTTTTCTTATTTTCCTTCAACTTCCTGTTGCTCTGCTTTATTTATAACTGTCCAGAATCTGCTGTTGGGTGAGCTTTATTTAAGCTTAATCCTAAAAATACTGATGCAATCTAGGCGAAGGTTTTGCTTGCAGTGTATTATGATGGTTTTGTATGCTGTCACGCACAGAGGGAGTATAGCTGAAGGCTGCAATATTAGTTTTACTGTTCTGTTTTGAAGTAAAACTTCTTAAGTCTCGTATACAATAATAAGGCGAATTATATGGGGAGAAATAAAACCGATGTAACGAAACACCAAAATTCTCCGCACTCAACTGTATAAAAAAAAAATGACTAACTTTTTTGCTTGTGCTTATTCCAGGGACAAAATTGTTTCCGTTTATGAGCGAGCACAAGACAAGAACACAATTTTAATTTTCCAATTTTAACAAACTACTATTTTACACTTTCTTAACCAGACACTCTGTTATTGCATGTGTCCGCTCCAAAAGTAGATTAAAAGTGTGAATTACTACTTTGACTTCGATTTCGGTCGGAGTTTGTGTTACGACACTGCTAGAATGTCAAAATATAGCAGTAGTGGCAACCTGCAAACAGTGGCAAACTGCAAGATTCTTCCATAACTATTATGTGCTATTTTCTTTCAATATCAGATGGTCTTGGATATAGTAATAGCAATGCATAAACCACAAAGTTTATAAGGCACTGCAGCATGAATTTTCCGAAAATGTGTTAAATGAGAGAAGAAGCAAATATAAGTCACAGAGTGGACCAATCACTGACTTAGCTTATGAATATAAACAAAAATATTGATTGCAATTGGAAGGCGAAATGAGTTTTCTTATGTTGACTTAATTCAAAAACTTCAAACTAAAATTTTATAGCAACTTAATATTTCAAAATTAAAAATTTTATACAGAACAATTAATCAAGATCAAGGTAAGAATATATATAAATGTTTACGCATGCATGCAGACTCCAAATAAGTACGATTAAGGTGGGACAAGACATTTGCGGCAGAGAAAACAGACCTTTTTTTAAAAATTCATAATTAGTCAAAAACAAAGATTTTTCCAAAAATTTTTTCATTATTGTAGGGAATTGAAGAAATTAGAAGAAAAAATAATCAAAAAAATATATTTTTCACTCCAACATGGTTTTATAGAGCTCCAAACTGACGGCAGAGAAAAAAACGGGGTTGCAGCGCTGGGAGTTGCATTAATTGTCCGATCTGAAAAAAAAATTACTTTTTTAAATCTTAACAAAATTGGTTATCGTATGACACGAGTTTTTTTTTTAATTTTTTTTTCAATTTTTGGTGATGTTCCAAATTTGAAAGCATGTTTTTTCGAAAAAAATATTGACTTAAAAAATTCATAAAAAATCGAAAAAAATTTAAAAAAAAAGCTCGTGTCATACGATAGCGAATCAAGTTTAAAAAAATACAAAAAAAAAAAAAATTTCGTCAAAAAATGAACCCGCTAGTGCCGCAACCAGTACGAAAAACATGGTTTCGAGATAAACGCGTTCAAAGTTTGCGAACAAAGAAAAAAAGTTTACCTTCAATCTGCCATGCCTGCTTCGTACTGTATGCCTTCGTTATCTTGTGTTGTGCTGTTTCTTATAGTTTTTTGCAATCGTTTAGCAATTCGGGCTTCTTTTGAAGCTTCACATGCCTTCACTCTGGAGCATTTCAAACGATTTGCATCATTTCCTTCGGAAAAATGCAATGCTGTAGCTCCTATGGTGATATCAAGCAGTTGAAACATTTGCAAATAACTATACTATAAGGTACGATATAACAATCACCGAAAGTCAGGTAGCAAGTAAAACAAGTATATACCAGCTGCCGTACGTAGGTAGCGCAAAAATTAAAAATGCGCTCTCACTAATCCGGCTGTAACTTTTGAAACCGTAAGAATTTTTCCATGAAATTGTTTGCTTAGAATCTTAAGAATATTTACTAAAATACAAAATTATTAAAAAAAAAGTCGATTTCAAACAACTGCCAATGTCATGTCCCCCCTTAAGTCATTTTGTCGCATGTTCGTATATATTACGTTACATTGAATTTGTTTAAATTTTGTGTTACTTAAAAAGCACAGCACTCTCTCATAAATACAACCATTGTTTTCAGAGTTTACAAGTTAAAATTATTTAAATTGAATATGTATTTTGTATAAGGCTGTGCCTGTTAATGAAATAAATTCGCATTCCCGCAAATTCCATTTTTGGGTAGAAATTTCACTTCAACCGTGCCTGGCGGCGGCTCTATATATATATTTTATTTCCAGAAAGATGAAAATCTCAACTAAGTAGAGACAAATTTCATAAATTCTAGTTAAAATTACAAATTTCTCGTCGATTTCTAAGCCAGGAAATACCTCTTTCTCATTCCTTTTACAGCTAAACATTTTATTACCAGCAATAAGAATAAAATTAGACTAATTTTTTTCATTGTTGCATTTTCAGTTTTTCATATTACAAGCAGCTCAAGTTGTAGTTTTAATCTAGAAAATACGTGCTGTGAATGAGAGCGCAAGCATTAATTTCAATAAATTAGCTTTTGTCGTTGTACTTGGCGACGGAGCTAGCGACGGTTCAAGGATGTTTTTGTTACATATATACGATATAAGAATGTGTTGCTAGCCTTTAGGCGAAAAGTTGGCGAATCACATTTATTATAAGTGTTATATTTGGTGTGAAATTGCACTGAGGAAATATTATAGCTAAAATCCGTATAGCTAAGAATATTTTAAACAAAGTGCTAACATTTCAAACACTTGAGTTATGATTTATAACTGTATTTAATTTTGAGTTTATTATTTTTTTTTCTACTTTTCTTCCTACTTATAAATTTAAGTTCAGAAAGTGATTGATTAAATTAAGAATTGTCAAAAATTAATTCAAAAAGAGAAAATGGTATTCAGAATATTTAAATTGAATTTCAATAATCTCAATTTAATTCATAACAGTCAAGTTAAACTCAGAAGATGACAAATTGACTTTAAAGTAGTCACATTGAAATCAAAAACCATTTGGTTTATAATTATACTAGCAGATCACAGTGGTACGCGGCTTCGCCACGGACGTTTTTTTTTATCAATACAGAACGTTAAAACGTTTTTGTTACTCTTTGAATGAGTGTGGGAAGAGATAAAGCACAAAAGGTTCATATAAAGAAATCATAAGCACGCTAAAGGTGTTTAGTCCATGGTAAATTAAAAGAAAGTAGATGCATTTTAGACTGCGCTCTTTTTCTAATAAAAACAAAAAACTGATATAATTGGATTTTTCAAACACACTGCATGCAAGGTTGTACGTAGTTTGTGGAAGATCTCACAAATTTCATGTTATTTTAGCAGCAGCCCACGGTTTGTAAAAAGGAACTTGCATCTGTTGGAAGCAGAAGTATTCAGTGATGAAAGAAATGATTAAATGCTATTTACCATGACAGCTCATGGCTGTTCCGCTCCTGCTTACAATTAATATATTTTATTTTATAAATTTACAATGCAGTTTGGCATCTAGCAATTAAAATGTGTTTAATAACTATAAAGACTAAAAAAAGCCCAATTTCCTACAATTTTCCGAATATAAAAAAAAACTTTTAACAGTTAAGCGTTGTTACAATTTTGTCAATTTTCGCTTTTTCATCGCTTGAAAAGCGATATTTCAGATTTTCTATGAGCTGTCAAGTTAGTTTTAGTAGTTTCGGCAGTCTGCCTCTCCAAAAGACGTCTACCTTCTCTTATTATATCATGTTTTAGTCAATTGCCTTGCTTTCCGAAATGAATAAATTTTGTTCGCTCTACAATGTCTTTATCTGCTCTCATTCCTACTGCTCAACAAAAATTTTTGAACGCCATTTAAATGATCACCATATGACATCAGGCATTAAGACAATGCATGTCAAACGAAATAAAACACATTTGTTTCTTTTGTTTTGTTTAGCATCTCTGCGCTACATTTATATGTATCTCTCTTTTCACCTTGTCCGAGACTCATTTGTTTTTTATGTTGCGCTGTGATGTGCTAGTTGAGCAGAAAAGGAGAAGAGTATGGTGTGTATTAAAATTCTCACAACACAAACACATAAAAAGAAAAAGATCAAGCAATTTATGGCATGGGGGGGGTTGGGGGATGGGAGTGATTCCTTAAAAAACTTAACACTTAAATCAAACACACTTTTTTTTATTAACATACATGTGAAGTTTCAAATATGAGGCCAAAATTAAACTTGGGTGGTAAAAAGTTTATGAAATAAGAAACATTTTAGGGTAGTTTTGAAAAAATTATTTTTTGTTTGTTTTTTTGGGAAAAACTAAATTTTTTAAAATAATCAATAATTTTATTCGAAAGTTTGGAAAATTCTCTACAAAAAACCATTTGAAAAATTTTTAAATCCATTGACATAGAAAAATGGCAACATTTGAAAATTATACTGCAAAAAAATTGAGCCACCGAGCCAAATTACACAGACCTAAAAATCTACTCTACATACTTGTTTTTATGTAACAGTACGTTCAAAAAGTCCATAGGATGACACATAGATGGCGTTACTAGATTTTTTTCCATATGATTTTTATTTAGTACCAACCTTCAAACGATACGTATAAAAATTTGACAACAATCTGACAATTGATTCGTGAGTTATAGCATTTTGTGTGCAACTATTGTTATTGAAAAAAAAAATGGAAAAAGTAAATTTCGATTTTTTGTAAAGCATTGCTTTTTGATAAAAAAAAAATACAGTGGAAACCAAACAATGGCTTGCTAAACATTATCCGGACCCTGCACCCCGAGACAAATGGTAGAAAAGTGGATTGCTGAATTTAAGCGTGGTCGTACCAACACAAATGATGCAGAGCGCAGTGGATGCCTAAATCAGACTGTTATTTCACAAAACATCAAAAAAATCCACAAATTGGTTATGAACGATCGCAAATTGAAGGTGCACGAGCTAGCTGACATTGTAAAGATATCAGCTGCTAGTGTTCTTACCATTTAACACAAACATTTGGGTATGCGAAAGCTCTGTGCAAAGTGGGTGAGCTCACAGTCGAACAAAACAACAACGAATTGATGCTTCAGAGGAGTGTTTGGTGCTGTTAAACCGCAATAAAATCGAATTCTATCGTCGAAATATGACAATGGATGAAACATGACTTCACTATTACACACCAAAATCCAAAGGACAGTCAGCTGAGTGGACAACAGTCGACGAATCGAATCCAAAGCGAGCAAAGACCCAACAGTCGGCTTGTAAGGTGATGACGTCTGTATTTTGGGATGCGAAAGGAATCATATTCATGGGCTATCTCCAAGAAGGAACCACCATCAACAGCGACTATTAATGTGCACTTTTGGATCGATTGAAGGCTGAAATCGCCAAGAAACGGCCACATTTGCAAAAGAAAAAAGTGTTGCTTCACCAAGACAATGCACCGTATCACAAATCGATTGAAACGATGGCAAACTTGAATGAATTGAACTTCGAATTGCTTACCCACATACCGTATTCTCCAGATTTAGCCCCCAACAACTTTTTCCTCTTTTCAGATCTCAAGAAAATGCTAGCTGGAAAGAAATTCAAGTCCAATGATGGAATAATCGCCGAAACTGAGGCCTATTTTGACGAGAAAGAGAAATCGTGCTATAAAAGTGGTATCGAATAGTTGGAAAATCGCTATACTCACTGTATCGCACTCGAAGGCAACTATGTTGAATAATATAATCGAGTTTTATCACAATTTTGTTTTTTTCTTACTTATCCTACGGACTTATTGAATGGTCTGTATACGTCAGCATATTGCATTGACAAAAAAAAACTTTTTTTACGGTGGTTTTTTTTCTCAGAGAATGCCTCATATGCCTAACATTATAACTTTTTGAAACTCACTTATCTTTAGAGAAGCAGTAGTTTTCTATGCCTCATAAATTAAACTAGTAATCCCGTCTGGCGTTATAACGCCAAAATTAAAAAAATATCTAGTGATAAATAATTTTGTTTGATATTAAGGACTATTTTTAATTTGAATAGAGGATTTCATAGAAATTTTCTGTTTCTGTTGATTTGTTAAGTAGCCCAGTTATTACTTATTATAGCATTATAAAAAAAATCATCACAAATAAATTCGGTTGTATTCATAGAAGATTGTTTCAGCTTTTCTTAAGAAAAAAAAAATTCTTTAAGAAAACTAAGACCTTATTATACAATACATCTACACAGCAAGTCCTTTCAATTGCTACCCTTTTTATGAAAAGCGCAGCTGCAGCATAGATTTGATAGTCATCACTTGCTTGCGTAATAATAATATACATAGATTACTCCTTCCAAAGAGTATACAAATATATATAAGGAAATATATATGTTTACTTAGAACATTAGACATTAATCAACAATAATTTAATAATTAAAATATCTCTCTTAAGCCCAATAAAATTGAATTGCAAATCAAAGCATTTAATTATTATAATGCTACTGCATGGTAACAAGCCACAAGCGAAACAATTTAATTCAAAATATTCACACATATTTATACATATTTGTATATCAACCAAAGCAAACGAACATACTCACAAAAACATTGAAAAGGATTTTACGGCTTAATCAGTCAATCAGTTAGGCACTCAATGGGCGGTCACATATTGTCAGCATGTTAATTAAAAAAAAAAAACAAAATCAATTTGTTGTTTATTGTGTTCATACTTAATAGGAAAAGCATGGAATTAAGAGCAACAGCTGCATCTATGTGAGACAACAACTGCAAAAATCAATGATAATAACAACAGTAACAACATAAATAATAATTGCGTTGGCAGTAATGGATTGGTTAGCATTTATATGTCACTTCATAATCATTTCTATACACTGCAATACAAATCACATCACAGTGTAGAGAAATTATGCCAAATTATGTGTTTTTATTACACTACTCTACAAGGTTTTTTATCCAGAGACCTGAAATACTTTTCTAGAAGAGCTTTTTATGCTGATTCTACATCTATACTCAGTTTTTCCCCTAATTGGTCAAATTTTCGAAACCCAGGATGATTTGCATCTTTTAGACTTTGATACAGTTTTTCTACTCTAGAAACTAAACTGTGTTATATAAAACAATCAATTTTATGTCATCTGTCAGATAAATAAATAAGCTATTCAATACTGCATTAACAATTTGTTTGTCATGTTTTTCTCTTAGATATTTAAGTCTAAAGTCAAAATTTTAAGTTTTTGGTTAAAAATTTTGAACTTTGATCGTGTTTTAATTTGATTATTTTTTTTTATTTAATTCCCTTCATTAATATGCCAATAACAATATGACGGAGTAAGGAAAAAAATTAAAAAAAAAAATTAAAACAAGTTTTAAAGCCAAGTTTCTCAATCATTTTATATGGAACCCCAAAGAACATTTTGTTTGAAAAATACACAAATTTTTTAAGTACATAAGTACTAAGAGTTTGCTTTATTTACATGGCTTTGAAACTTGTGTTAGTTTTTTTCATTTTTTCCTAACTCTGTCATTGGCATTTTAATGAAGGAAATTAAATAAAAAAAATTATCAAACTAAAACATCTGTAAAAAAAAAGATTAAAGCATTATGGAAAAGATGTTCAAAGTTCAAAATTTTCAACCAAAAACTTAAAATGTACACTTTAGACTTAAATATCTCAGAGAAGAAACATGACATACAAATGGTTGTTACAGTATTGGATAGCTTATTTAATTATCTGTCAGATGACATACAACTTTTGTCATTGCTTTATATGAAACAGTTCAGTTTCTAGAATGGAAAAACTGGATCAAAGTCTAAAGATGCAAATCACCCTGTATCTCAAAAATTCGACCTATTAGGAGAAAACTGAATATAGACGTAAAATCAGCGTAAAAAGTTATTCTTGAAAAGTATTTGAGGTCTCTGGATAAAAAAATTTTCCAGAATTTGTAGACTAGTGTTGTTATTTTTTTATAGATAAAACGACAAAATACTCACAGAATAACTACTTATATTCCTAAAATTGAGTAGGGGAGAGTGTGTGGACAATTTTTACGTTATTATAAAATTATATATGTAAATACATAATTTTTAAAATTATTATTACTTCTCATCGCAATTAATTCAAATACACACTAGATCCTGCGTGTTTTTTTAAACAAAAATTTTTTTTTTCTATTTTTTATCATTCATCTATTTTTTTTATCAAAAAAAAATTTAATATTTTAATAAGCACTAATTCGAGTTACATTAATAATAATAATAAATAGAGGATTGGCCGAAGCGGACCACAGTCTGTCCCTTTGCGTCCCCATAGGACAAGGATGCTTCCGCTCGGAGCCCTCAGACGTGAGCATGCTCCTTACATAAGCATCCTTTGTCACCTCAAGCACATCCTTGTAGGTCAGTTGACCAATCTCGGCTTCGCCAATAAATGGACGTCGCAGAATGGTCAATCTTATGCTTGCCAACGCCGGGCACTGGCACAGAATGTGTGCTGCCGCTTCCGGCTCCTCTAGGCATAACCTACACACATTGTCCTCGGTCAGAGTCATCGTCCTGAGATGGTACATGTAGAGACCGTGTCCTGTGACCAGTGCAGTAGGCCAGCTTCAATTCCATCGAGTGTAACGAATAACTTTTGCAGTCTCACTACGTGACCACTTTACCGCCGTCTTCGATTGCCTACAATTAACAGCTTCTTCCCACCTTGTACAGTGTTTCGAGTCCGTCCATTGCTTAATAAGGCCTGCCACCATGTTGTCGCCTATGGCGATACGTGGCTCTGGTCTACAGAACTCTTCTGCTGATCCTTCTCTCGCTAAAGAATCAGCATTTTCATTCTATGCCAGAATGTCCTCTCACCCACATAAGTGTGAGTTCATTTGTCTGAGCGTACCTATTGAGTTTGGTAAGACACTCTATGACCAGCCTGGAAGTGACACCTGTACGCTGCATGCACCTAATCACCGACTGTTTGTCAAGTGCAATGACAATTTTCTTGCCATTGACCCGGTCATCTATCAGGTGGTCCAGTGCATGCACCACACCAAGCATTTCCGCCTGATACACAGACACAAACCTGCCTAACCTCAGTACACAGGTTAGGCTCAACTCTTCTTAGTAAATGCCTGCCCCAGCTTTTTCATTCATCAGAGAGCCGTCTGTGAATATATTGATATTTTTACCAGCGGTTTCTGCACAGACGTCTCCATCTGTTATAAGAGTTTTATAACATTTTTCTGTTATCCTTACTCTCTGCCTTCCGTCCATAGGCATACCCGTCTCCCTGACTTCTCTATGTACAATATCAAGGATGAGCATATGACCATGAAGGGCCGTTGATCCATGCCACGTAGCATTTCGCAACATCCTGAGGGCTGTTAGCGCCGCCGTTTTCTTTATTTCTAAATCCAAAGGCAGCGTACCTAACAGAACCCCCATTGCGCTTGTTGGAGTGGTGCGTATTGCACCTGTTATTCCAACACACGCCAGCCATTGGACTCTGTCCAGTCTCTTCTTTATAGTTTTCTGGCTGACTTTTATCCACCAAATTACCGAAGCATACGTGATGACAGGTCTAGCCATCATAGTGTAGACCCATTTCATAGACTCTGGGTTTAGCCCGCATTTGAGACCACAAACGCGTCTACACTGAAACAGAACCCTCTTAGCTCTTTGAATCCTATCTTCTACATGCTCGTTCCAGTTCAGTTTGCTATCCAGTGTTACCCCTAAATACTTAACTATCGTGGACAACATGTCGGAGCTCCAAAAAGTCTAAGTGATTCTCTCCTCAGACCTGTCCTCTTTCTAGTAAAGAGAGCATTGCCTGATTTTCCTGCCTTTACGCTAAGGCCTTGTTCTCGACACCACTCCTCCACCATTCGGAGTGCCCCCTTCCTGATGTCTGAAAGTTACATTACAGAAAGTTACAAGTTACATTACAAATAAATACTTCACCAAAGGAAAACTTTATTTAGAAGTATCACAAAAATAACGAAATTTTGTTTCTTCGTGAAAATACTTTTTACTGCCCAAAACACTTCCGGTCCCATTACCATGTAACGCTGAACTTTCAACTAGTGAAATTTTTTTTGGTGATGGAGTGTGCAAATACCAACTTGAAAAAATTAAGCGAAAAGAAAATAAACGACACGATGCGAGAAGTTTAGCTTATGCACACTAGCCCCCTTTTCACACTAGCCCTCCTCTCACCAAAGTATAATTTTTGAACAACGGGGCGTATGAGCAACATAACTAATTAAAGTTCATAAAATATTTGATCGATAATTTAATGAAGAATTTTGTGAATTATGAAAGGAGTTATATAAATAATTATATAAAAAGTGGCGGCCGTGGCGCAGTGGGTAGAGTGGGTGGGCCATATGTCAGAGAACGTTCGTTCGTCATCTCTCTGCAAACCTCATAATGGCAAGCCACAGAGAGTTAAAACTGCCATGCAAAGCTACTTGAGAACATATGCCGTTCGGAGTCGGCATAAGACTTGTAGGTCAAGATCTCGATAATTTGTGTTCAAACATTTCACAATACGCACAACACAATAGATCATAAGAAGCTCGGTCAAAGCCCTTTTTAAGGGCTGAAATGGCCATTTCAGTTTTTCTTATAGAAATAGTATAAAATGTATATTTTAATTATTTAAAATTTTATTTGCCTATAATTTTTAATTTCAATTTATAAACAAAACGAAAATTGTAAAGCTGTAAAATAGTTATTGACTTCAAAATGATTTGATTGACAGCAACGATTGAGCTAAGTACATTAATTTTTCAATGATGATAAGTTTTTTATCACCAAAAATTCAAATCACTTCAGTAGATATATTGTGAGTCAATCTCTGACGCAAGCAAATTGTGGACTTAAATAAATTTTTATTCACTGATTGCCATACAAGTAACTTTTTTCTACGAGCATGAGTGTTTCAATACTTATGCTTAATACAGGGTGTCCCGCAATTGAGTGCAACTATTTACGAAGGTGAAAGGTTTTGTCGATCTGAGCAAAAATTGTGTGGGTGGGGGGGGTCTATTTTCACATTCTTAGGAGCTACAGGGTTAAATAATATTTCAAGACTTTGATTCACGTTATTGTTTCTAGCAGAAAAACTAACTCACATAAATTGCATATCAACAAACCCCACCAACTTAACCGTTACCGAGCTGTGATTGTGTGAAGTTACCAAACTTCAACTACCAAATTTCAAATTTGAGTGCAAATTTCTCCAAATTTTGCGTAATAAATGAATTTTTTTTGAGATCAGTGTTATAATTTATTTAATTTTCTTGTCAATGACACTAAAAACATAAACATATCTTTATAAATAAAAAAGTTGGCTGTACTAAAAAAAGTATACTTATTAGAAAACAATGATAAATAATGACATTACAATTTGTTATGCAGTAGATAATATCATTGTTTTCTTGCAAGTATATTTTTTTTAGTACAGCCATTTTTTTTATTTTTTACGATATGCTTATGTTTCAAAAAATGCATTTATTATGTGAAATTCTGAGAAATTTGCACTCAAAACTGAAATTTGGTAGTTTCAATCGATTGATTTCATCTTCACACGAGTACAGCTCGGTAACGGTTAAGTTGGTTGGATTTGTTGATATACCGTTAGAAAGGTGTTTGTATTGCATTTCTAATGAGTTATCAACATAAATTTTATGTAAGTTAGATTTTCTGCTAGATACAATAACGTGAACTAAAGTCGTGAAATATTAATTAACCCTGTGCTACCTAAGAATGTGGAAAGAGACCCCCTTCCCCCCTCCCATACGATTTTTTGCTCCGCTCGACATAACCTTTCAGCTTCATAAATAGCTGCTCTAAATTGAGGGACACCCTGTATATGTCAAAGTATACAGATAATATTAAAAATAATATTTATGTAAATATTTTTAAACGTTATCAAATTTATGAGATCTTTATCTCTTGAGAGAATTTTCAAATTGGTGCCAACATTTAGTTTATTAAAATAACCGTGCTCTCACCGTTACTTATCTTATTACCAACATCTATCTAATATTAAGTATTATTTATGTGTTATGAGTCAAAACTTATTTAATGTCTTATTAATCAATGTCATTTTCTTTGCATATTAATCTTATCAAATTCACTTTTAATATGTCTGAACAGAAATTTACAAATAAATATTTTTGTAATTTAAGATTTATATCTTTAATGCCCAAATAGGATATATATATATATAATACCACCCATGTTAAAGTACTAAATCGAAGATTTTAGAGAACAGTTCATTAAGGTTGTGTACCGTGGATAGCTTCAGTCCTTATTCTCTAGCGTTAAAGTTTGCGTACTTGACAGCAAACAAAAACAATACCCTGCGTTAGTATAAAAATAAACACAAACACTATCATTCCGCAGCGTAACCCTGTAGGAAAATCAACTAATTTAAAAGTAGTTGATAAAGTAGTTTTTTGTCAACTACAACTAGTTGAAATTCTGACTTTTTTCCATAGAACGAACTAACTTATTTTGTATGGTGATGTCCGCTAAATAAGTCAATTGACTGTCGTCTGCATATATTTTCAACTAGTTGTTAAAGTAGTTACATTTAGATTATTTTTTTAATTGCTTTAAAATAACCAATTGAAAACTATTACTGATGGCCAAAAGTTAATAATATTTGATGAAATAACATGGTTAAATATATATAAGCTTGTAATCTAATAAAAATTTTCAATTAAAACATGCCAACATCAGAGTAGTTGCCGCCTTAATATAATTCAAAGTAGTTTATCAATCACTGGTTTTTAAGTAGTATTTCAATTACTTCATATATTGAAGTGGATGCCGCCTTAATATAATTCAAAGTAGTTCATATACTGGTTTATTTTAAACTAGTTTTTTAATTAGTTGTTTTTAAAAACAAGTTAGTTTGTTCCTATAGGGAAGCTACACTAAAATAAACGTGTGTGTAGTGGTTTTTGAGAGACAAAGAAATTATTAAGAATGATTTCGAGTGCTATACTCTTATTGTTTTAATTATCGAGCACGAAAATTTCATTGTTTTAGTTATCGGTTAATTACTGAAAACGATAATTTTTCGATAGTTTTATCGACTAATTATTGCGAACAACATGGGCGTATGTTAGCCAAGGGGCCACTATAATTGTCTAATATTAGTAAGTATATTTGTTGAGTCTAAAGTTTAAAAAAATTTGAAGTTTGATTTGTAAAAAGTTTCTTTGACTAGATATAATTATAATACTTAAGCAGAAAGGTTTCAGTGCAAGAAAACCCTTTTTTTTTGAGAACTTTTCTAAAAATAAGAATAGAGCAAATTCATTGAAACCTTTCGTACATTATATATTATGTTTAATAACATTCTGCAATTATTTAATGCAAAAATATCGACAAACCCGGTGGCAAAGCTTTCTCAAACACGTCTTTGGAAAAAGACAATTTTAGGTGTTCACCTCATCTCTGCTGCAAATTATCTAAATTTAAAGAACATTACACCTTAGTCGAACTATCATCAAATCACCCACCCCCCCCCCCCCCCCCAAAGTTCCCAGATTATTATTTCTTTAATTTCTTTAATTTAAAAACATAGAATTTGATGTCATTTGAACGAAAAATTTATATTTTTTATGAATAATTTCGCCATTTTATAAGTGGAGAACCCCCTTTATTTAAAAAAAAAATCGAAAATTTATCTTTGGGGGGGAGGTTTTTATACATTGAAAGTGTGTACCAAGTTTGAAATGAATAAGAAATGTAGTTTTTAATGGCAGTGAACACGTACTTTAAAAAAAAAAGGTTTTGAGAGAAATACGTTACACGTACATGTAAAATTTTAAAAGCCGTACAACACAATTGATCATGAGAATCTTGGTCAAAGTCCTTTCAAGGGCTAAAATGGTCAGTTCGTTTGAAATTTCAGACTCGATTTCAGACTCGACTGAAATTTATTAAAATTTTTATATATAATAGCTTCTAAAATATATTTGTTATCTTTCTAGATTTTTGCTTCATCGGATAAAGAATTTTATAAAAAAACTAAGAATGAAAAAATTATAAAGTCAATAAACAACAACTTTGAATCGTGTACGAATAGATAGATACGTAAACAAAAAAATTATATGTTCAAAAAAGAAGGTTAACATAGACTAGCTCGAGGTAATAAAACTCAGTCAACTTTTTCGCTTGAAGTCGGACAAATCTTAATATAAAGTAAAGTAAACCATGAAGCTGAGCATATTCGTGATTTATGTCACTTTGGCTATTATACTGGCACAAGTGTGCGCACAAACAAATATTCCTGTGACTAGTACTGAAACAACTCCAAAACCAACTGATAAATGTGCTCCAATGTACGTATATTCAACACGTCCTTGGTGCTCTACGTCGATTACACCATTAGATACAACAACTCCAAAGCCAAAATGGAAAGAGAATGAACAGAAGAAAGTTGCTTATGTATTCTTTGGTGTGATTTCGTTTTAATATTTTGTATACTAGTGTGATTCATTTTCAATATTTTGTATACATTCGTATTTATGAAAATAAACTACAGATTATATATATGTTATGCCTTTAAATTATTTCAGTACATGATATTGAATTTTTCATTCTAAACACCAGAGCTGTAAAAGAATGCAATCATTTGTGACTTAAAATCATTCAAATGCCAATCAATGATTTGAAAAAATCAATGCAATCATTTTTTCAAATCTTTGTTGGGACTTAAAATTTCAAATGATTACAATGATTTGACAAAATGAATGCATTCATTTGAATATCAATCACATGATTAAAAATCACAAATGATTGCATTCTTTTACAGCTCTGCTAAACACATATAATGAAAATTTATAAAGAAATCAAGGTCCAAAGGGCATGATATATTTGACGTGTACAAAACGTCTTATTTTAGTAAATTATTGAAAAATTATTTTGCAAAAATGCAAAAAATTTTGCAAAAGGTAGATAACATGAACTCTGATATTATTGCATTTTCTAATTTTAGTAAAAAACCCATTTTCAAACATGATTAAGTAAAAAAATTTAAAGTTTTAAAATCATGTATTATACAGGCGATGAAATCGATAAGCACAAAAAGTCATAAAAAAACATAATTCTACGCATCATCTATAATATATATGAATTCCTGAAAGGATCTCCTTATTACAGCAAATATACTTACGCAACAGCAACACTTGATATATCATTAGAAATGTCTTGAGGTGTAGGTAGGTAGAAAAATATTAGATTTTTTGTATACCATATAAGTAGCTTGGAACAGACCCTATATATATATATATATATTCCTTAGAATAATGAGCAGTCCGTAGTCTAGAAAAGTGGACTTTATTATTAAATACCTATACCATGGTATTAATATTTGACATAAAAGTAGATAGGGTCTGTTCCAAGCTATATGGTATACAAAAAGTGAGCTGGACTAGAAAAGGTGCAAGAGAATTTTGTACAAACTATGACTGTATGACTGTCTTTGAGTATGACTATGATGATCACATTTATCAACGGAATGACAAAGTTTATATATCCCTTACGCAGTATGCGTTGGGGTAAAAAAATAAAAAAAAAAAGAAATGGCCATTTCAGCCCTTGAAAAGACTTTGACCGAGCTTCTTATGATCACTTGTGTTGTGCATGTTGTGAAATGTTTGAACACAAATAATCGAGAACTGGACCTACAAGTTTTATGCCGACTCCGAAAGGCTTATGTTCTCAAGAAGCTATTCATGGTACTTTTTATCCTCTGAGGTTTGCCATTGTCTGCAGAAACGTGACGACCGAACAAAAAAATGAATTCAATTGAAAACCTTTCTGTGCCAGTTGGGAATTGAACCAGGGTTCTCTGGCGTATAAGCCACGTACTCTACCCACTGCGCCACGACCGCCACAAAATTGATATCTAATTGACAAAAAAGGCTTACTTGATAATTTCAAGTGGATTAAGAACCACTTCTTTATAAGGACTTAAGTTTTTGTCTTAAAATTGGAAATGTTATAAGCAGAAGTAATGACAATCATTTTGCATTGTCGATTGTATTATTTTCCATACATTAACCCCCGAGCGGCGCCGGGTAGTCAAGCTAGTATTTTATAGTTTCCAAAAATTATGTGTTATCTCTCTGAATTTTTGTTTCATCAGATTAAGAAATTCATAAGCAAACTAAAGAAGAAAAAATTTTGAAATAAATACTCGTAAACAACACAACTTTTGAATCGTGTATTAAGAGATAAGTACATAAAAAATTATATGGTCACGCATAAAAGAAGGTTAACAACGAATTGCTCGAGGTAATAAAACACAGTCAGCCTTTTAACTTCAAGTCAAACCAATCTTTATATAAAGTGAAGTTAACCATGAAACTGAGCATATTCGCAATATGTGGCATTTTAGCTGTTACACTGGTACAAGTAAGCGCACAAACAACTATTCCTGCTACTAGTACTGTGACAACTCCAAGACCAACTGTTAGTTGTGCTCCTACGTGTTCTACACGTAGTTTTTGGCCGACTACGTCTACTGCGTCAATAGAAACAACAACCTCAGTCACTCAATGGAAGGAGCCTGAACAGAAGAAAATCGCTTATATATTCTTTGGTGTGATTCAGTTTTAAGATTTTTATTCGTGTTTTTAACTTTTTTTTTTTTTCAATAAATCACAGATTGTGTACATAAATGTTAAAAATATTTGAAACTAGTCTAGTTTAATGGAGCCGCTTAAATTTCAAAAACTTGCTTAGTACAAGGCATGGCAGAATTAAAATTGCATCATGCGTACAATATATTGAAATAAAAGGCCTCTATCCCTCCTGTGGCCCAAGCAACCCCTTGAAATTTAGCAGGTTTATTAAAGTAAACTTAAGCGAAATATTTAATACATTAGTTTTTTATTTAAGACGTTCTTTTGTTTGAATTTACAAAAAAAAAAAAAAAAAACATGTATTTATAAAAAGTTGTCTTTTTACTGATTGTTCAATAGCATTACAAACTTGAGTTTTTGGGTAAATTTAAAAAAAAAATTCTAATATTTGGCTTGAAAAGATGAAGCAGAAATTAGCCCAACATTAATGAAAAATATCGTTTTTTTCCCTCTACACTAAAAAAAAAAAATTTGGATAAAAATACGAATAAAATCTTTGTAGAAATACGAACTTAGACTATTTGTAGAATGAACAAATGCTTGGTGCATAATAAAAGCATTTGTAGTGTTTTCATAAAAACATATATTTTTGAATTCGTACACTTTGTACATTTTACGAATGCACGTTTGTAAAATCTATAATATATAAATATGTAAAATATACGCATGTTGTTTGAAAATTTCAAAAGATTCGGTAAAAGTGTTTGTATGTTCGTACAATATACAAACGTCATTCGTTTATTTAACAAAAAATTTTTTTTCTAAAAAAATGTAGTATGTACAAAACTGATGTGTAGTATGTACAAAACCCTTCGTAGGCTGAAAAGAACAAACAATTTTTGAAATATAATCAGTATTTCGTGCAAAATACAAAGTTGTTTTTTGTTTTGAGTGTGAAAGCATTTCTCAATAAGCCCAATAAACAAAACGATTCACTAATGTTATCGTTTACGAATCGTTTTCTCGTACATTTCAATCATTAGCAATTATTAGTAGCGATTCATTTATAATATCGCGAGCGGGAGAAATTCCTCTTTCGTTAATGAATCGTCAAAACCGAAAAAAGCAATTCGTTAACGAGTCGCCAAAACTATTATAAGCAATTCGTTAACGAGTCGTCAAAACTATAAACAGCAATTCTTTAACGAGTTTCCAAAACTAAAAGAAGCAAATCGATAACGAATCATATAAATCATATAAAAAATAAGAACTAAAATATAAAAACAAAAAATAAAACTTATTTCAAGCTTACCACGTCAAGAATCGAAACCACGTCTACTGAATGCTAGTCCGGCACCTTACCCACTCAGCTATTTCAGATGCTGAATATATTTTGCTTAATTTGCTTGTTAATAAAAGCCAGCATTCGTGGACATGGGTCGAACCCCAACTTGGTAAAAAAAAAATTTATTTTTTTGTTGTTTTTTTTTTGTTATTTAGGTATTTTTTTTAAAAAGATTTGGCTTTTCAAAAGTTTGAAATTATTTTTTTTATCATTTTTTGACCAACTTTTTTTCGGCTTCTTTGACGAATGTATCAAAACCAAAAAAAACAATTCGTTAACGACTCGCCAAAACTATGAAAAAGCAATTCGTTAACGAGTCGCCAAAACTAATAAAAGCAATTCGTTAACGAGTCGCCAAAAACTATAAAAAGCAAAACATAAAAATATAAAAACTAATTTGTTAACGAGTTGCCAAAACAACAAAAAGCAATTTGTTAACTAGAACTTATTCATATGAAAATCTTGAAGAAATTATAAGTGGAAATTATTTATATGAAGAATAAGCACGAAATAACATAACAGAAGAAAAAATATTACGCAAAATTTTTTCATATAAAAATTTATGAAAATTTATATTTAAGTCTTTTTTCACTTAAAAAAAAAAACATAAAATTTAAAAAACAAAAATATTCGCTTAAATGACGTATTAAGAATAGAAAGTTAGTAAAAAATTCTGTTTTTTTTAAAAAAATTTGTATATTGAAGAGTCGGAAAAAATTGTTTTTTTTTTGTTGTTTCAAAACATCTTAAATGGAGTTTAGGAAAGTCATGATTTTAATCGGTTCTTTCTTAAATCATCAAGCCAACCTCTGATGAAGCCGGTATGAAACTATTTGAAAACTTTAAAAAAAACGATTCACAAACGATTCGTTATCGAATCACCCCTCGCCACAATGTTTATTGGGAAGAATGTTTTTAAAAATTTTTCAAATGCAAATTTGTATGTCTCTTAGCGGAAGCTGAGATATTAATATTTGTTATTAAACCCATAGTTTCTAGGGGAAGTTTCTTACAATTCTTCGTAGATAACGTTTTTTTCATAAGCCTTTTGACAACCCACCCTACTGCTGCTATCTCTCTTAATACAAAATTATATAAATAAGCGAAGAAAGAAACAAAATAAAACCAGACTTTTTTAAAATGTATTAATAAATATGAACAATGATTATTAAGCATATAAAGGTTAAAGACATAAATAGGTTAGCACTGAATTGTTCGAAATAAAACAATTCAGTAAAAATTTACACAGACAGCAGTAAAGCCAGACATTTCTTAATATAATATAAAGTTAAACATGAAGCTGAACGAATTCGCTATTTGGGTCTTTTCGGCTGTTATACTGACACAAGTGTGCGAACAAATAACAGCTGAGCTTGTGAATGTGACAACTTCACAACCAACTGTGGATTGCGAACCAACTTGCTCTACTCCAACTTTTAGTAATTCGACTTATACACCGTGCTATACAACTAATGCAGACCCGAAATGGACTAAATTTCAAAAGAAAGTCGTTTATAATTTCTTCAATTTGATTCATTTTTAACATGTTGTTCATATATATATATATATAACAATGGATATAATATTAAGATATTTAAAAAAATGTTTGAATAATTAAAAAGTTAAAATTGATTTCTTTGAAAACTATTCTACAAAGTATTCCCATATGTATAAAAGGACAACTAAATGATAAGCTTTTAGCAACCAAATTCAATTTTTTTTTTTTTTTCTTAACTAAAAAACTTCCAAATTACACCAATCATCAGAAATATAAACAAAAATAGTGCTGGTGATATAAAAAAATCTTTTACTGAAAAAAAATTAATAGAGTTCTTAGCAAAATAGACCTTAGTACTTTAATTTTGAAAAGTAAAATCACTTCGCCTGAATTTATGGCCAGTAAATCTTCTTTATCAGAATATCTCACATAAATGGTAGTTATTATTGTGCGATACTAATTTTCTAACACTATTCCAAGTCATCCAGATCATCATTCCAAATCAGTACTCACTTCCGATATTAATTTGTAGTGTATTCAAATTATATAAGTACAGATAAAAAATATATTCGTAGGTCGTGGGTCCGATAGACAACCTATTTAATTATTGAAATCATTTTTCTGCCGTATATGGGCATTCTGTGGAGGATCGTTATTAGGATTGTAATCGTACGAGTGAAAAAAAATGAAAAATTTAACTTACAAGTTCCTTATTTTGATTTTCCAATAGCTTACTAAGCACTCTATACAAGGTGTAAAACCTAAGAGTTGTCAAAAGTTCGGCTCTTATATAGCAGCCACCAAAAATTATACTTTACGTGGCAAAAAATAGAAGTGGTTTTTGACTTGGATCACAAAAATAATAAAATTCTGTAAATTGGCAAGAGTTTGTGTATAAAACTTTTTTTAGAAGGATTTGAAATAGTATAAGTATATTTTCAAAGTAATCAAATTTAAAAACCTTTTCTCGTTTTTTTTTTATTGGGTTTAGTATGAAACCTTATGTGGCATGGCGTTACGTGCCTTTTTTTTAATGAAATTGATTTGGGTAATTAAGTAATTAGGTAATTATGTGGTTTAGTTATTAAAAACCAAATTCAATATATTCTGCCTCTCCTTGCCTCAACTATTTTTCATTATTTTTTGCCAATGCCTTGCATTTTTACTAAAACAAAAACGTTTACGAAACATTTACAAAACATTAACAACAAAGAAAAATTAAGTTTGTGAAACAGTGCAGACGACTTGATCATCATGGTAAATGAATTTATGTATAAATTTATATAAAAATAAAATCAATAAAATAAAAATGTTCCTCTAAGATAATATCATTAAATAATAAGTTTTTAACAACTTTTAATTTTCATGTCACGGTGAACTTTTCGGCGGAAATGCCCATATCAGTAGCTAAAATGGGTGATACAAATCTGATTTCCATGTGATCCGATTCAAAAAAATGCACATAAATATGTCTTAAAAAACAACTTTCTTCCATGTCATGGTCAAAACAAGTATCTGGAACAAACCCGGTCGGATAAAGAATTTGATAAAAATTTTTAGTCAAGATATAAGACACGATTTGCCTTAAGGAGGTATTCCTGGTTGGAAAAATTGTTTGTTCGACTTTTTTTTGCATATTTGAGAATATCGTCCTAAAAGGGTTTCTTGAAATTCGAAATACTTTAGGAGATATGGCCTTTTTTGTCCAGCAATGTTTTCGCCAAAATGCGATTTGCTTAATTTGGCTACTTTTTGAATGCAACGGCTTAAAGCAACTTAGTATGTAATAACTTAAAAAAAATAAATGAATACAGATTTTAGAGCTTAGGTATTCGAATGTTGGCAGCGTTTAGTTCACTTTTAATTGAGTTATAAACCGGACGCGCGCGCGCATACAGTTTTGAAAAGTGCAGTTTTGATAAAAATGTTTGTTTGTGCTAAAGACAATGGATAGAAAAAGTAATTGAAATAAAAGAAACAATGGTAGCAATCGAAAAACTCGTCCCTTGAAACGCCAGTTTCGTGGTAACCAATACGAAAGAGATGAGGGCACGCACTATTGGGATTGCCAATTATATTGCAACTGTCATATTTAACGAAGGTTTTTTGCCAATATTTCAAATAATAAACTTAATGGCCATCCCGATTGGCAACGTCACATACGATTTCGCCATGTCTCGGAACGAAGAACGTTTGAAAAGGTTCGACGCCAGAGCTCTGGCCGCATCAAAAGAAGGTAGAACTGCCCAAAAAGCACAAAGAGCCGCTGAGTCCTCATTTTTTGAAGAAGAGGAAGGAGTTCTTTATGGGGCTGGCATTGCAGATTGATGTATGTAATGCTCAAAACACATGTGCAGCTATTCTGCATGCATCGTTTTAAGTTATCTGCTCGCAGCGCTGCGGGTACAATAGATGTGCAGTTTTTTTTTTTTTGACAGTAGGCTGCATATTTTTTTACAAAGGAAACATCTCATTTATAAATTTATTTATATAAACAAGAAAAAACAAGCTAAAGAAACTTATTTTTTAATGGCCGTACAAGAGAAAAATATTAAGTTACCGAAATTTTGCCATTTGCAATGTAAAAAACAAAAGAAATTAGTTTCTCTTCCATATTCGTTTCTTTTGAATTAATTTTATTTATTTTGATTTTTTTGTCATCTGCCATAGTTGTTTCGTTGAGTTTTGATTTTGTGTTGTGGCAGCACTGACTATGCGCAGCAATTTTTATTTTGTTGACTACTTGCAGCGCTGCGGTGTAGTGCAGATGTTTCATGTGTTCATCGCCATATGAACGAATGAGTTTAAATTTCGCTGCAGCAGAATAGCTGCACATGTGTTTTAAGCATAAGTATTTCACAAAAACAAAAAAAAAAATGTTTTATTGCCTAAAATTTTCTTCGAGTTTTTTTCAAATTCACGTTTTTGAACTTCGAAGCCACTTTTCTCCGGTTCTACTGAACCGATTTTGATGACACTAAGTGCAATCGACGCAGAATTGCAGAGTTTCTAAAACTGTATGCTCAAATTTTTCTCTTTTAATTTGTTTTTTTTTTTTATGCAAAAAAATAACTTCAAACTTAAACGGGTTTATCTCGAAACCACGATTTTCGAGCTTGCGGCCCAGATTGCGGCAGTAGTTCTGAACCGATTTTGATGAAACAAAGTGCAATTAACGCAGAATTGTCACAATTCTGGTCCCTACTTCAATCACAATTTCAAAAAATTTTTTACTATTTATTTTTACACAGAACTACAAAAAAAAAGACCCAAAATCAGTTTTTCATTTTTCAGTGACCGCCATTTTGTAAAAAATAATCGGTAAATTATGATTGAGATAGGGACTAGAATTTCATCTGTATTGAATCTAACGTGGTTACTTCTTCCATTTCAGATGATCCGAAGTTGAGTTATCCGGGCTGCAAGCAGCTTACCTTTTTATCCGACGCCCAACTTTGAAGGCAGACAACTTTTTGAACAGCCCTCGTACAAAGGAAAACAATTTTTTTATTTAATTTAATATGTTCTCAATACAATAAAAAAAACAGAATTTAAATAACTTTTTACGTTTTCAAATGAGAAGTTTTTCAAAAAGGGTCCAAAAACAGCCTCCCAACCAGGAACACTACCGTTAAAACAACAACATGAAAAATTCTCTTTAAAAACAAGCATATCTCTTTATTTAAGCTAAAATAGCAAAACTTTTTTGTCGCAAGCAACTTGAATGTTTTCAGGTACAACTGCAAATTTTTGATTGCTGAGTATAGCAAAAACTTCACAATAGTAGATGTTGATTAAAATAGAATTCTTGTTTATTTATTTGCTTATAATTACTGCTGCTATTGAAAGCAGCAGTAAAATACATTGGAAATTTCCAAAAGTTGCAATGAGTGTCAAAGTCAGCTTGTATAAAATAAATATTAAAACGATAATGTATTATTTAAAGTGTTGAAAAAAGAAACAAAAATTACTTATATTCGGTTCGAACCTGTTACTGTATATAAACAGAGAAGCAAATTTCTGGTTCGTTTTCAATAATATCGGTACGCTACAAGCAGTTACATGGATGTTATTTAAAGAAGAATATTTAAATTATATAGGTTATCTTTGAGCATTGGTATATATCAAGTTGGCAACTAAGTAATTGCGGATTTTTTTTAGAAAATAAAAGACAATTCTTTCATGGATCGAAATAACTTTATTCTGTTATGTATTGCCCATTTTGAGCAATGACCTTTTGCCATCTTTCAGGCAGCCTCATAATTCCACGTTCATAAAACTTCTGGTTTTTATCAGCAAAAAACTGAACCAGGTACGATTTGACATCATCATTATTATTGAAATTTTCACCATTCAAAGAGTTTTGCAAAGATCGAAATAAAAAGTAAGCAGATGGTGCAAGGGCAGGCCTATATGGTGGATGTGGCAAAACATCCCAACCAAGCTCCAATAATTTTTTTCGAGTGGCCAAATATGTGTGTGGCCTTGCATTGTCATGGTGGAATACAACACCTTTTCGATTTGTCAATTCGGGCCGCTTTTCTTCAACTGCATTGTGCAATTTTGTTAGTTGTTCAATGCAGACATCAAAATTGATCGTTCGGTGGGGTGGTAAAAGTTCAAGGTAGACAATTCCTTTGTAATCCCACCAAACATTCGGTTTTTTACCGTCAACTATATAACTGCATAACTACAAAATGGCGGACGCAGCTCCAGCCCGTGGTGGATTCCGTGGAGGATTTGGCTCTCGTGGAGGACGTGGTGGTCGTGGTCGCGGACGTGGCTGTGGACGCGGTCGTGGACGTGGTGGTAAGGAAGACTCCAAGGAGTGGATTCCAGTGACTAAATTGGGACGTTTGGTGCGCGAAGGCAAGATTAACTCTCTAGAGGAAATCTATCTCTACTCTCTGCCCATCAAAGAGTTCGAAATCATTGATTTCTTCTTGGGCTCAGCTTTGAAAGATGAGGTTTTAAAGATTATGCCGGTACAGAAACAAACACGTGCTGGTCAACGTACACGCTTCAAGGCTTTCGTTGCCATCGGCGACAACAATGGCCATATTGGTTTGGGTGTTAAGTGCAGCAAAGAAGTTGCTACCGCAATTCGTGGTGCCATTATTTTGGCAAAATTATCGGTTGTGCCTGTACGTCGTGGCTACTGGGGAAACAAGATTGGTAAACCTCATACAGTGCCCTGTAAGGTCACCGGAAAGTGCGGTTCCGTATCTGTGCGTCTGATTCCTGCACCCCGTGGTACTGGTATTGTTTCTGCACCAGTACCCAAGAAGCTCTTGACAATGGCTGGTATTGAAGATTGCTATACATCTGCCCGTGGCTCCACCGGTACCTTGGGTAATTTCGCCAAGGCCCCCTATGCATCTATTGCTAAAACTTACGCATACTTGACTCCAGATTTGTGGAAGGAGATGCCTTTGGATGCTAGTCCCTACCAAGAGTTTGCAGATTTCTTGGCTGAAAAGCCAGGCAGCGCTGTGCGTCATCATGTTGAGGCTTAAGTTGTTTGTTTTTTATAAAGCATTTAAAATTTGAACCATATGAAAATAAAAAAGAACTAAAGAAGAAAAAAAAAAAAAAAAAACTGATAACATAACTTTCTTTTGATGAATATCAGCTTTTGATTTTGTTTGAGCTGGTTCATCTGGCTTGCTCCACAATCTTTTCCGATTAACATTGTTGTAAGCAACCCATTTTTCATCACCAGTTATCAATCGTTTTAAAAATGCATCATTTTCATTACATTTCTTTAACAAACCGCATATGTTAATGCGTTGTGTTAAATGAGTTTCTTTTAGTTCATGAGGAACCCAAATATCGAGTTTTCGTACATAGCCAAGTTGTTTTAAGCGATTTTTCAATGCATGTATGTGATACATGAAGCTTCTCTGCAATCTCACGTGTTGCACTGTGACGATCCGAATCGATTATTGCTTTGATTTGGTCGTCAACAACTTCAACTGGGCTTTTCATCTCTGAGTGAAAAATCAGCAGAACGAAATTTGGCAAACCAATTTTGACACTGCAGTTCTTTTGAAACTTCGTCACCAGCAACAGCACATAACTTTTTGTGAGCTTGCGATGCGTTTTTTCCTTTCCGGAAATCAAAAAGCAAAATATTACGGAAATGTTTGTTTTGATTTCCCATTTTTCAACAAACTCCAAACAAAAACTACACAACCCATAAAAACATTTTTTTTACTGATTGACAGTTGAAGTACCAACTATCAAATAACAAAAAGTGTTTGACATTTCGATTACGTCAGCAAACCTAAAAATTCAACTAAAGCCATCTATGAGTGAAATCCGCAATTACTTAGTTGCCAACCTAATAATATAAACGCTACAAATATTTGGTCATAAAACTCTTTTTCCAACTTTTGGTGGTGATTGAAAATTCATTGTGTCAAATTGACACAAGAAGGACTCTTTTGTGTATGGAACTAAGGGATAGTTCTGAGGGACGGTTGAAATTTTTTTATATCAATCAATTTCACGCATAATTTTTTAAAGATTTTCATGTGAGAATGTCATATGAGGCGTTCATATGAAAACAAAACTGGATAAAATGAATAATATCAACTTCAAAATATTCGCAACTTGCTGATTTATCGCTTAACTTTCACGTGTGGCAAAGTCTAGTCCAGTTTCGACTATTCTCCCAGTTTTATACAGAGTTTCTGTATCTCTGGTTACTAAGCTATTACCGAACACTTGTAGGGTTAAGAACATAATAAATACCTAAACGCAAAAAGTAGCAATAGTCAAATGAAAACAACAAATACAATATATTTGCACATTATATTAATACATATGGATTATAGTTTCGTATATAAAGAGATGAGCAACGAATTTCTCGAGATAATAATACAAGTCAGTCAACAGTTAGATACCAAGCGCAGCATTTCTTAGTATAAAGTGAAGTCTTAATCATGAAGCTGTACATATTCAGCATTTGTGCCATTTTGGCTGTTATTTTGGCCCAAGTGTGCGCAAAACCAACACTAAATCCTGCAACTGGCTCAACTCCAAGTTCAATTTCAAGTTGTGCTCCAACTTGTTCTACACCAAATTTTAACCGTTTGAGAAATACATCATCAAAAACAACTACTCCAAGTCCAACTGTAAAATTGGCTCCTAATAGTTCTTCCAAACGACTGACTTCGACTCCTATAAAACGTTAAAAACAAACAATAAAATAATATATTATAAATTGATTTTTTTATAAAAAAGCAATTGCTTTAGAAGATTTCACTTATTTGTACACATGATATTTTTTGAAATAAATAAAAATTTAAAGGTATAAACGCATATTTTAAAAAAATCAATTAAAATATTAAACAAAGGCATGGCAACAAAACAACTACCAGCTGGTAAATATTTGCCGGTGTTGTTTATATAATGTATAATTGTATGTGAGATGTGACAAAAATTGTTTTGTATTGTTAACATTTTATTTTATTTGAATTGTTAACACAACAATTTGACTTAATTCGTCTGTGAAGCTACATGGTGTTTTCTAATAGGTGGAGTGTATTTGTGAACATTATTATTGTTATTGTTTGAGCATGAATAAAAATCTAATATATCAAAAATTAATTCTGCAATGCTAGCGAAAAAGGTAAAAAAAAAGTTGATTAAATCAAAGAAATAACTACATATCAAAATAACTTGTGGCGTTGATAGCATTTGTTTGTTTTTCTTTTCAGTGTATTATCGATCGTTATCACTGTGTATTTTGGTATAGAGAGGAATTTTGTTGAAGTGTTTATGTTTTTTTCAATCTTGTGCATTACAAACAGCATAACTCTTATCCCATACCCGCTTACTGTGTAAGATAGATGTCATCAGTATCATGCTCGAGCAAATTTAATAGAGACAAAACATAAGAAATAGTCGGTAACATTATTTGTTCATTTACCACTGGGTAATAACACAAATAGAAAATAAATAAAACAAAGCATCAGCACTAACTTCGCCTCAACAACAGCTGCAAAAAACCTGTTTCGCTGAGAGCCGCCACCAATAACACATACATTAAATATTTACCCAAATGTATAAACTTCAGAGGAATAAGTATTAACGTATCAAAGACGATAATATATTAGCACAGTGGTGCTCAACCTTTTTCAGCTCGTGACCCACCATTTCTTCTTGGAATACCTTCACGTTCCATTGGTCTATGGTGGAGTAAGAAACCCTTATTTGTGTCGTATCCCTTCCTTACATATATATATTTGTATATTTGTAATAATAATTTACAAATATTGCAAATTACAAAAAAATCAAAATCGACTTTATGATCGATTATGATGCACCGTATCAAACCCTGTATGTTCCTGTTCACATGGACCTGTAAAAATGTACACTCCTAAAACTAAAAACGACGTTTTTATTAACAAAATTTTATTTAATATTATTTGTCTCATTATTTGTTCTAATTTAAGCCAACGAATGATATGGGGAAGACTTCTGTATCATGCAAAGCAGAGAACGTAACTGAGGATCAATACTATAACAGTCATAGATTCGAAATTGATGATATGATATTTAAAAAGTTGTTTGCTACTCCTGTTAAACTTTTAAAATATAACTTAGGCCTTTTTTGATTTCATATGACGATATACGAGGTCTGTTCAAAAAGTATTCCAAATTTTTAATTTCCTCGGGGTCACGTACATTCTATTTTTATACTCCCACGCGTACTGCGTAAGGGGTATATTAACTTTGTCATTCCGTTTGTAACGCCAAGAAGGAGGCGTGGCAGGTATAGAAAAATATATATATTATTGATCAGCATCACCTCCTGAGCCGATTTCCGTGTGTCCGTCTGTCTGTTCGTCTGTCGACACGATTACAGCCGTATTTTAAAGCTATCGCGATGGAATTCAAAATATAAGTGTATTTTTGAAAAGGAAAGATCAAGATCCCAAATGGGCAAAATCGGATGAAAACCACGCCTAATGAAATGCATTGAAATTTTGCATGTAAGGTTTGATTTTCAATATAAATCATAGAAATGAAATTTGGAAAAATCAGATAAAAAGTACACCTACCTACCTCCCATACAAAGCGACTTTATTTTAACAGTAAAATGTTTATAAAATCCACAAAAATTAAATAAATACCTTGAAATTTGGCACGTAAGCTTCGATATACAATATAAATCTTCTCTATGATAATTGGCAAAATCGGAGTAAAACCACGCCTACCTCCCATACAAAGTGACTTTATTTTAACAGTAAAATGTTTTTAAAATCCACAAAAATTAAATAAATACCTTGAAATTTGGCACCTAAGCTTCCATATACAATATAAATCATCTATATGATATTTGTCAAAATCGGATTAAAACCACTCTTACCTCCCATACAAAGTGACTTTATTTTAACCGTAAAATCTCTTCAAAATTAACAAACATTAATGAAATACCTTGAACTTTTCCACGTATGATTTGACATTCAATATAAATCTTCACTATGAAATTTGGAAAAATCGGATGAAAACCACGCCTACCTCCCATACAAAGTGACTTTATTTTAACAGTAAAATCTCTTTAAAATCCACAAAAATTAATAAAATGCATTGAAATTTTGCACGTAAGGTTTGATCTTCAATATAAATCACAAAAATAAAATTTGGAAAAATCGGATAAAAAGTACACCTACCTACCTCCCATACAAAGTGACTTTATTTTAACAGTAAAATGTTTTTAAAATCCACAAAAATTAAATAAATGCAATGAAATTTGGCACGTAAGCTTCGATATACAATATAAACCTTCTCTATGATAATTGGCAAAATCGGAGTAAAACCACGCCTACCTGCCATACAAAATGACTTTATTTTAACAGTAAAATCTCTTCAAAATCCACAAAAATTTATGAAATGCATTGAAATTTTGCATGCAAGGTTTGATCTTCAAAATCCATAAATATAAATCATAGCAATGAAATTTGGAAAAATCGAATAAAAACCACGCCTACCTCCCATACGAAGTAGCCGTTTATATTAACCGTAAAATCCTTTAAAAATCTGCTCAAATTGCAGAAATGTCTTGGAATTCTGCACATAGGCTTTTATATATAATATAGACTATCACTATGCTATTTGGCCAAATCGAATGAAAACCACGCCTACCTCCCATACAAAGTTGCTTATTGATAACGTTAAAGCGCTTAAAAATCTGCAAAAATTAGAGCAATGTCTTGAAATTTTGCATAAAAACTTTGATATTTAACATAAGCCACTCTTTGGTATTTGGCAAAATCAGATGAAAACCACGCCTACCTTCAATACAAAGTGTCGTCATCAAAATTGAAAAACTTTCGTAAATATATAAAACTGAATGGCATCGTGTCTGTATGTACCCAAGTTTCGCCCACGCCGTTTATCCAACCCACACATATATTCTACAGTATAATGTTTATACTAGAAAAGTGGGTGCGGCATTTTACTTTGTTTACAAATTACTCAATTGGCAGCTAAGGGTAAAATTAAATGAAGCGTATGACACAAATATTTTTGCAGATTACACATAAAAATTTTATAGACGTCTAAAGACTTCGGATATACTTCAGTACGGCCGCGGGGTGGGTATTTTAGCTTCCGTATAGTTTCTGTTAGTTTTAAGATCGAGTTGCGAGCCAACTAAAATCCTTCTGTGCCCACTGGTTGGGAATCGCTGCATAGGCAGATTCTACTTTCTACAATATAATGCAGAGCATGTTTTGTCGGAAATACAATTTTAGTTTGCATTAAAAAAAAAACAGAATAAGACCCAATTAGTTTTAGGTTTCAATAACATATGCATTTATTTCTACTAAAGATTAGCAAACAAGTCTTACAAACAAGTTTTATTTGAAAATATGAGTAACAAAACGAACAAGTTTTTTAAATTAATTCAACATTAAAAATGAAACACAAATTATTGTAGTTTAATTCAGCCAGAATATAAATTAGCGGCAACAGAAAAAAAACGACAAGAGATGTATGTACTTCCAGAATCTGTTAACCAGAACCTCTCTTAACTCTACCAAAATCCGTTGATAGAAGTCTGCACTTTTTTTATGTGTTGTACTGTGTAATTAATAAATTGCATAGCCAAAACATATCTTTCGTATTGTCGGAATTATTTCAATTTTTTTTTAATTGAAATCCTTTCATTAAGATTAATATCACATAGCGCTCCAATTGAGTTACAGCAATTATTATATTAAAGAAACAAGCTCGTGTAATGTATATCTTTTTTCCTTTTTCTTCTTGTTCTCCACAGCTTTATTCGGTGGCATGTAAAACAATTAAGCTAAGAGCTTGTGACATTGTTACTAATTGTTAAGCATTCAAAGTTGTGGACGTTGGGATATCAGTTATTATCTGTAACTGTACAATAACTCAAAGTGCATTAATAATGTTGACAACACACACACCAACAACAACTACACCACCACCTACAATATCAACACTAACAACAAAAACAATAATTACAAAATTACTTAATTTGCTGCCAAGGGTTGAAATGATTGTCAACGAAGCTGAAGTAAATAATAAAGCGACATATCCGTTTCCGCTTGAACGTTTTCCACTTGCGTATGAATTTACTTTCTTTTGCAGTGACTGTATTCCTTGTAACATAGTGTTGATCCGTTCTTTGTTGTTCATTTTTGCCGGTTTTTTTTTTGGGGGGGTATTTTTTTGGCATTGCGTTGGCAACATTTTTTATTGAAACTTCCTTCATGTCACTGTGGTTTAAGCGTTACATTAAATCGTTGATTTGAAATTGTGAAAATGAACTGAAGTGAAGTGAAAGTCTTAAAGTGTGAATGTACTCGTATGTTTGTATATGTTGTGACTCTGGACTCTGAAGTAAATTGGACTAGTACATAACTACCGATTTCACTAGTCCTTAGTTAGCCATTACTAGTCCAACTTCAATCTACTTTCTTTGCATTCAAGTGGCGAACTTTACGTGAACATGTCATAAGCAGGGGTTGATCGCTACTTTTTGCATTGCCATTCCCTAGCCAATTTACTAGTGCTATAGGGCCAACTAATTCGCTAGTCAGAAAGATAAAGAGACGAAAAAAGTAGACATTGCGAAGTATACTCCAGTAATTAATTTGTACTTTCTTCATCAGAATTCTTTTATTTATACTATTCCACGAAATGGAAACGCCTTATATATCATATTTTCTCGAAAAAATTACTTCGAACTATATGGTCATTCTTACAAAATTAAGATTAATGAAACTCGATTGTACCAAATTATGAGAGTGACACGCTCTTTTTTACTAACATGAGCGTTGAAACGATATAAAATTTACAAATTGAACAGAAAAGCATAAATCGGAAATTAAAATAAAAATAATATAAAAAAAAAAAAATTAAAAACTTGACTAACAGTCAAATGAACTACAAGCAAATACTATCCAAAAATTAGAGTGGCACGCTCTCTCAGACAAAAGCAGGTGTGAAATACTTAAAAAAATATTATTAAAGTAGTGAAATATTTGATAATTGCATTTAAGTAAAGCTTTCAGACAAAAAAAATGTTTCAAGCAATGAGTGTGATACACCCACTAATAAAAATGTGCGCGTTATTTACCCTATAAATAACTGAAATATTGGACTCAAAAATCAATCGGATACTAAATTTAAAAATGGTTTAATAGGAGTTATATCAAAACTAAAATTACAAATGTTGGGATTTGCATATCACGCCTATCTCAGCAAAAGTAGGCGTATTATATAAAAATTAATTTAATGTTGATTCTGTAAGACCTAGTGGAACGAATAATTTGTTTAGTTTTTACAATCTTTGAATAAGAAACGTTGTTTAGACCTCAGAGTGACACGCCTACTCACAGAAAAGTGGGCGTACTATTATAATAAACACCATATGATTTTAGTTTGATACAAGCTATTTAAAGAAAATGTATCTATATAAATTTTTTAATAAATTTATAGTATCCCAGTAGTCTCGGGCATCATGGATGAATAGATCTTTGGTGATTTCTTAAAGAAACTTGCTGCATAAGCCAGGCTTATGGAATATTCTTAAGCGCGTCTGTCTTGTATTCATCAATAAGAGTCTTGCAGAATATTTTTCAACTCATCTGAAATGGATTCGTCAACAATAAAAACAAAAAAAAACAAAACAAAAAGAACTACTACTGAGCTACTAAAGAGCTACTGTTTTGTTTTCGCTCATTAAAAATTTGTTAAAAATTTTTCAACTTTTTGTCTTGTTTACGTTCATTAAAAATTTCTCGAAAATTCTTCAACTTTCTGTCTTGTGTTCGTTAATGACTTCCCTATAAAGCTTAATTTTTGCTTATATTTCGGGGTAATTTTTTCGTTAAAAGTTGAAATATGTTATATATCATTTTGTAAATGTGATATAATAATGGCCTAAATGACTGATATATCAAAGATTACAAATTCATATAATGTGATTCAAAGAGAAAGCATGCACAATAAAACAAAATAAAATCAAAGAATAAATAAAAAAAGAAAGAGAGAAATATTTTTTTCACATTTCTGTCTTTTGTTTGTTAACGAAACTTCCCCAACGATTAAGTGTTGTATTCGTGCACAAAAAATCTCTATGTTTCTGTATTCCGTTCATGCAAGAATTTGGAATATTTATATGAGATTTTCGTCAATGAAATGTATGACGGAATCAACATGATTTGTCCACGAATCGGAAAAATCACGCATGATTCTCTTACGATTTCTTTAAGAACGGAACTACTGGGATAGTATAGTGGAATTATATGATGGTATGTTATTATGAATACAGTGTGGTGGTTTTGGTATGGTATGTTATGATGTAATGGCATGATAATATGGCATGTTTATATAATGGTGGTAAAATATATAAAGTTAATATAATATAATGATGATAAGATATCATGATATGGTATAGTATAATAGTATGGTATGATGGTATTATATGATAATATGGTAAAATAGTATGGTCTAAAGGTGTAGTATGACGGTGTTGTATTAAGGTATGGTATGATGGTACGGTATGATGGAGTCGTATGATGAATACGGTATGATGATGGGCTTAGTATGGTACAATGGTATGGCTTAAATTTATGGCATGATGGTATGGTATGATAAAGTGGTATGATAGTACGGTATGATGTTATGGTATGAAGAAAACGGTATGTTTGGTTTGGTATGACGATATCATGTAATGGTATGGTACGAAGGTATGGCATGATAGTATGGGATCATCATACATGTTATGGTATGATTGTATGGTACGATGGTGTGGTACGATGGTATGGTAGGATGGTGTTGTATAATAAATACGCTTTGATGGGTTTTGTATAACGGGTATCATGTGATGGAATGGTACAATGGGATGGTTTAAAGGAATGGTATGATGATAGAGTTTGATGGTATGCAGAGCTGGGTCGAAAAGTATTCATTACAATTCAATTCCAATTCCTTGGAATTAGGAATTGGTCATCTCAATTCCTCAGGAATGTAATTGTTATTGGTAATGGGACACTTCAATTCCTCCGAAATGTAATTAACGAATTTTTCCAATTACATACCTGAGGAATTGAGATGATCAATTACCAATTCCTAATTCCAAGGAATTGGAATTGAGATGGAATTAATTCCAAAAGGAATCATTACAACCCAGCTCTCATGGTATGGCATGATAACATGATATGATAATACAGTATGATGAGTTTGATATGATGCATATCATATGATAGTATGATATGATGGTATGGTATGATGGTATAGTATGGTATATATGATACATAGTTTAAAAGTATGATATGTTGGTGTGTTATGATGGTATAATATGATGTTATGGTATGATAATATACGGTATGATGGATTTGGTATGACGGCATCATGTGATGGAATGGTACAATGGTACTGTTTGAAGGTATAGTGTGATGAAATGGTATGATAGTATGGTATGATGATATGGTATAATAGTATGGTATGAAATTAAGGTATGGTTCAATGGGTAAAATTTACAGACTTTATTTCTTCGATAATTTAATACTCCTATTTCAAATTAGTTAACCACTTAAATAGTTCTAATTTTTATGATATCTCATTTACTTCTATCATGAGGGGCGCCCAAAGAAAAAATTTTTTTTAGCTTAATAGAGTTTAAGATAAAAAATTGCACTACCTCATACAATATTTTGAAGAATGAAATATTTTAGTCGAATAACGTTGATGAGATTTTATATAGTCACATCATCAGATACCCATTGAATGACATGGCTGGCAAGAACTTTAGAAAAAAAAAATCATTGTAACTTAACGTTGTATTGATGTTATTTTCAGTTACAAGTACTTTGGAAAAATCATAATAATCGTTGTAACTTACAAAAGTAAGTTAGTTAGAAGAACGTTTCATTGAAAATTATAGAGTTAGGTCTATTATTGTACAATACAATACATATTTTATTAGTTTCCTCATTTAGCGAAGGTTCAATGTCCTGCTTCTGACCCTGCAGTAACTAAGGCATACCTCAGCTTACGAGGAAATGTCGTTCCAAACTCAAATGTTTTTATTCCTTCGGTTAAGACAGGAAACCCTTAAAATCCGTTTAAGACAGGAAAAATAAAATGTAGTAAAGTAAGCCGTATGTTAAAAAGCAAAATTAATATTCACAAAGTAATTTAATGTATAATATTTTATACATTATTATTATTTATACATTACATTATTTCTTAAATTACAATTAAACATATAAACGGCAATATTATTTAAGGAATGCTATCTGTATCAAAATATCTTATGCTTGTGACCATTGCGTAATCTTGATTGAAGTAATGAGTATGGGTTTTGAAGAAGTTTAATAGAAGTATACTTTGAAAGAATTAATTTCAAAATTTACACACAATTAAATACGTTCTAATAACAGGTTAGCAAAAATAATGATTAAAAAGTAGCATTCTGTTTGAAAACCAAAACCATATCCTTGAAGCATATATTATTTTTTCAACAAAAAAAATGTATCAACATGTGAGATCTTTAGAGGGAAAAACTAAACAAATTTGGCAAATAGAAAATCGATAAAAAACGCTCAGCAAAAAACGGCAATAATTTCCGCTCAGCCAACGCGTGCTGCATGTTGATAGAAACGCATGAAAGGCCACAAAAAGCCAACCGGAAGTTGTTGTCAAATTACATTTATATATCTATTGACTTTATTTTTAAGCCGCTTTGCTGCTATTTTCGGCATAACTTTATTTATGTTTTTGTAGTTTTTTTTCCCCCCAGTTGTTCTCTACAAATGCTGCTTTTACATCAAGCTGCCACACGCTGTTTATTACTGATATTACTACGATGATTTCTTTGGTCGTTCTTCTGGTCATCAGTTCATTTGCGGGTTTTTATTGTGTGCAATAAAAGAACCCCAAAAAAAAAAAAAATCAAAAAGTCATCATGTGGAAGGGAGGCTGCTTCAACATTTTGTAGTTCTAAATGTGGATCAATTTATTGGTTTCTTTATGTTTCTCACTAGTATAGGATTATTTCACTCGATTTCTTTGTTTTCCTGCCTAAGTATGATTTCTGGTTTTTTGTAAGTTTTATTTTTTAAGCTTAAAGAGATTATGTTGATTAAACGAGATGTGTGCCTTATATACATATACTCAGTGGTATGAGCTTATGTGTGTGTGTGTGTGCATGTCAGAGATCACAGAAAACTGATGGCAGCTGCTGCCATTAAACGTACTTTGTATTAATATATTTAATAGATTAACTTTGTTTTTGTGATTGTGTGCGTGCCCATAAATAGAAAGATACATTTCCGGTTGTTGGTCCTAAATAAATATTAGGTTACTCACTGCTATGAGTAACTTTTAGTACAATATTATATATTCTACACATGTATCTGTACGCCAGCATTAGCTGCAAAAGTTGCGGCGAATATTATGAATGTACTTATTATAGGATGAAAAAAAAAAAAAAATTAAAAAAATAATTTTATAAATAAAAAAAAAAGTTACTTAAAACAAAGTGATGTTGCAGATGTATATTTCTACTACGTTCTAATGCTGCGCATTGCAGTAAATGTTAATTCTCTGTTATATAGAACAAATGCTGCATGAAAAAAATAGCAGCAGTTTTAATTACAACAATAGCAACTAAAATACACAAATTGTAGCTCTTAAGCAATTACAAACAGCAGTCAATAAAAGCCGCAGCGAAAGCAGCACTCACAGTGGATTCAAGATAATGAAAATAGAAAATCACGTCATAGTTTTTTGTTTTTGTTTTTAGCAACGTTGAGACTTTAATGGAAATCGAAAAAGAAGAACAAGAAGAAGGAGTAGAGGAATTAGTAGGCATGCAAATGCAAAATTAGCAAATGCAAGGCAGTGAATCACTGGGGCAACACTTTGTTAGTTGTTGACTTTGCTTTATATACTACCTCATTTATGCCTTTCTTCTACCAAAAAAAAATATTACAAATTACTAAGGGTTCATTTGAACATACAAAAGAAGAAGTATAGCCGTTTTATGGGGGCGTATGAGTAATTATAATAAAATATGTTATGCGTTCATTGGAGCTAAACACATATACATAAAACTTTCACAACGCACTTAAAAGGTTTTGTGTTATATGATATATGACCCCAGTACATTTTTTTAATTTTTTTTTTTTTTTTTTTTAAACAAGCTTTACAGTGATTTGAAATCTAACGTTCAATCAAAAATTTTTTTTATTAGTAGATATGTATATTTCCATTTAAATACCAAACTCTTCATATAATTCACATGTAGTTTTATAACTCACATTTATATCAAATTTAAAAAATTTCCTATGCTGTTGGATTTGAACCCACAACACTGCGGTTACAAGTGTTTCCATTAGCAACTGAGCTATCAAACCCTTCATGAAACATAACCTCCGGGTTGCTCAAGTATAGTGTTATATTCTGAAAGTGAGATTGCCATTGTATAAGTAAATAGCACAGTTTTTGTGATTATATAAGAGTTTGTATGCTAAATGTATGCTAAATCCATTCAATATTGTCGCAAATGCAACATATAATAAGAACAGAGCAGCGAGTTTTTAAAATTGCTTCGAAAAATAGTACGAAGATAGTTTTTCCCTCGCATATGACTCAATTCAAGTCTTTTAATGAAAAACGAATCAAAATTTTTAACTGTGTACACTATTATATGCTTTTGGCGTATTTGACTTTATGCATGAATAGCACATAATTTAAGTTTATGTTGCCCCAAAATGCTTAACAAATAATTTACTACTTAGCTAATGTAGTGCTTAGTAAATAAATCGAATCAGCTACATATCACTAGCAGTAAATATTTACAATATTTTTCATGGAGGAACAAGAAAGTAGAAGGATATTCACTCCGCCTCATTTGATTAGGGCCAACGCCAATAAGATTTATTTCAATTCAAAAAAGTTACTAATATTGGGAAAATAAATGATTTTTTTTATTTAATAAGGGAAAATAATTGTCAAAATATTTTCTTATATTAATAACCATTAATTTATAAATAAAAGTATTTTTGTAAACCACTTTCGCTGCGCTCTAAAAGTTTCACACTTTTTCATTGAGTCATTATAATAAGGCCACCTGTTCAAATAATGAAATGAAGTGGTTTTGATTAAAAATGTTTTAAAGAATTAGTAAGTGTTTTCAACCTTACCGTTTTCAGTGGTGTGTGAAAACCCCATTTTTAGAAATTACTTAAAAAATACGGTTCGGGAGTGAATCATAGAGTGATTTTAAATAATAATTGCAGTTTTACTTTTACCAATTTTTGCCGCAATAATACGGCTACTAGGCCCTAGTTCTTTGTAGGCCTCGATTTTTGCCCTTTCAGCAGCAGAAAGAGTCTTACCTCGTCCCATTTATTGAAGAATATATTCATTCAATACCACTTTTAATAAAAAAAAAAAAATATATGAAAGCAACTTCTTTAAGAACAGCACGCGACTACGCAAAAACACACACTCACAAAACACTGCACATTTTTTCCGACTCAATTAGAAAAAATTCCGGAAAATAACGGTAGTATTTGGTACGTATTTATTTTTCACTCAGATTTTTCCCTGAGAAGTATTAGCACTCAATTCAAGCACAAATTAAGTAAATTTTTCAATAAAAAATCGAGTTCTAACTTAAAACAAATATTTAAGTATCTGGCCTTAACCAAATGACGCAGAGTGTATTTTCTACTATATTCTTAATGCTGCTATTAAAAGTATTACTTAACTGACTCATGAATATTTAAACTCTTAAATTAGGTTAAACTAACTGTTCTCGTGTATTGTCTAAATGCACCTAGACCACAGAAAAACTTTTAAAATTGATAAAATTAAAAAAAGTTAAAGACCAGCATGTACAAAGGCATGTTTTTTTTTGCACTTTGATCAAACCTGTGTTATTTTTTTTTTTTTTTGCTTTTGCTCTTATATAGAAGTTTCGATTTTTCTTCTTTTCTCATTTTTCATTCTCTCACCACAAATCCATTCAAAGGCATTAAAAAATTTTGAACGAGTTTATTCATGGGTTGTTCATTTAACAGAATGAATGGAAAGCATTTGATGCGTTAAGAATAAATCTTCATTTGAAAAATAAAAAAATTCTATTCCAAATTATTTTCAAAAGTTTGAAATGTGTCCTTTTTTTATGCTACTCGTAGTTTAACAGTATGAGACATTCTCTTAACTTTCCTTAAAAATAAAGATAGTTATCTTCTGATTCATTGTAGTGTTAATAATATCTTTGAAATACAATTTTAAACAGTAAATTTTTGCGAAATAAAGCAAAATTTCATCAAAATTTATTTTTATTATGAAAGAGGTATTTTGAACTTTATTTGCCATAAGCAAATGGCAGCACTCAATCCGTATATTGTAGCCTGTCGAATTAGAAAAAAAAAAAAAAACGAAATGGCCATTTCAGCCCTTGAAAGGACTTTGACCGAGCTTCTTTATGATCAAATGTGTTGTGTGTGATGTGAAATGTTTGCACACAAATGGTCGAGAACTGGACCTACATGTTTTACGCCGACTCCAAACGGCTTATGTTCTCAAGAAGCTTTTCATGGCAGTTTTTACTCTCTAAGGTTTGCCATTGTCTGCAGAGAGGTGACGGCCGAACAGAAAAATTAATTCAATTGAAAAAATTTTCTGTGTCTGATGGAGGATTCGAACCTAGGTTCTCTGGCGTAAGAGTCACACACTCTACCCACTACGCCACGGCCGCCACTGTCGAATGAGAAATATAATTTAATTGGGTCCAACTAGGCAATGGACCTAATATCCGGCCGCCAGATATTCGTCTATCCGACCTTGCAGCTCGCCGGATATCTGGTATCCGGCCGTTGCATCTCTAGTCTCAATACAAAAAACACAAAAGCAGTTATTATATTTTATATCTTGACCCCAAATTGACCCCTAGAGGAGCAAATGTATGATCTGCTCCAATTATTTTTTACACTTCAACATTTCTAAGTAGCACAACTTCTCCCTTCTGGCGTTCCCCATACCAAACACACAAAAACAATCGACTGTAGTTCAAATCTCTCCCAAATTGATCCCTAGACGAGTCAAATTTTTGAGCTGATTCTATTATTTCTTGCAGTTCAATATTTCTGCTGAACAGACCTACCCTTTATCTGCCACCCTTCTGGGGTTTCGATACAAGAAACATAAAAACAGTCGATTATAATTCATATCTATCCCGAATTAGTTCATGGAAGAGGTAAATATATGAGCTGGTCCTATTATTGTTTGCCCATCAACATTTCTTTTAAACACACCTACCTACCTATATGTCACCCTTTTGGGCGTCTTTATCTTTTTTGCTTATCTGATAGCTAAATCAGAATGGCTTAATGCATTAACAGTGTTGACGTTAACAGTGATGACATTACCAGTGGTTGCGATATAACATTGCTAATGTTAACATTGCTGACAGTAACATTGCTGACGTTAACATTGCTGGCGTTAACATTGTTGACGTTAACATTGCTGACCATAACATTGCTGACTTTAATAGTGCTGACGCGAGTTCATAACTCTTAACGCCTAAAAAGTTTTTACTTCAAATATATATGAAAGAAAAGTGTTTCTCAAGATAATTTTGACGATAGTAGGTTATCTTGAGTATAGTATAGTATAGTATATATAGTATATAGTATAGTAGGTTGACGATAGTAAGTTTTTTAAATATGAGTATTATGAGACTAAAATTTCTTTACACATAAATGAGTATTGTAAAATTTTTAAGTCCTTAGGCAAAACTGATATTTTTATTAAGCAAAATTTAAAAACAAAGACATTTGTAATGCAGTTTAATAAATACTACAAAAATATAAATTCAGCCTTATTAACCTAGTGTAAGTAGCAAATACAGACTTTGCAGAATGACGTTGAGCAACACACGCAGCTCCGTCAAGGTAGGAAATGACCTCTCCGAAACCTTCAATACCGAAAGAGGTTTCAGGCAAGGCGATCCACTGTCTTGCGATCTCTTTAACATCATCATGGAGGGGATCGTACGAAAGGCCGGTGTGCATCGTAATGGCACCATTTTCTACAAAGGCATCCAGCTCCTTGCGTACGCTGATGATATTGATATTGTCGGCAGAACCAAGAGAGATGTTACCGCTGCTTTCGCCGCTATCGAAAAGGAATCAGCCAAAGTGGGTTTGACGATAAATGAGGGCAAAACAAAATATATACTGTTTACAAACAAGGGAGCTCGGCGTTTAGACTCCCACGTTTCATCCGGTAGCTATAACTTTGAAGTAGTCAAGGAGTTCGTTTACCTTGGCACCACCATTAATACCAAAAACGAAATCAGCCTGGAGATAAAGCGAAGAAAAATGATTGCTAATAGGTGCTACTACGGGCTCAGTAAGCAACTAAGTTCCAGAGCCCTCTCTCGATCGACAAAACTAACACTCTACAAGACGCTCGTTCTACCTGTGCTGCTTTATGGCGCTGAGGCATGGGTAGTTTCGCAAACTGACGCAGCCGCTCTGGGGGTGTTCGAGAGAAAAGTTCTTCGCAAAATCTTCGGTCCTGTTCGAGTCGGCGATGACTATCGCATCCGAATGAACCACGAGCTGTATGAGCTCTACGATGACATTGACGTAGTCCGGCGTATAACTGTGCAGCGACTACGCTGGCTGGGTCATGTCCATCGTATGAACGACGAAGCTCCAGCGAAAAAGGTGCTCGAGGCGAGGGTCGCTGGTCAACGACGACGAGGGAGACCATGCCTCCGATGGATGGACCAGGCTGAGGAAGCCCTAACCGCACTTGGTGTATCCGATTGGAGAAGGCGCGCGCAAAGCAGAGGCGCCTGGCGAGAGCTGATGAGGTCGGTTGAAACCCGGACACGGGTTGTTACGACCAACTAAGTAAGTAAGTAAGTAGCAAACAAAATTTTTTTTTTTTTTGTAGGTTTTTCTATTGATTAATAAATATTATTATTATTATTACTGCTAAAATGTCAGAAAAAATCATTTAAGAGTTTATGAATAAACATTGAAATTCACTCCCCCAAATTAAGCCTCAGCTTCGGTCTTGAGCTTAACGATGTAGGCGGCCTTGTGCTCATCAATCTTAGCCTTGCGTTCAGGGTTGGTAAGTTTCTTAGCATTCCATCGTTTTTTGGTAACGCCGGTCTTTTTCTCTGCCTTCTGGGTAGGATCGGCACGAATTTGTTGATGAGCCCTTTTTGTATATTTCCTCAATATCATCAGCACGGATTCCCAACTTGATGTAACGGCTAAATTGGCGTTTGAATGCTACTTCATCTTCTTCCTCAAGAGTGGGCATATAATCGGCAAAATGTTGACCAAAGATATGAGAACGATGAACATCGACATTAAAGATCTTAGTTTCTGCAGAATAGCCGGGGAAACGCTTGACGAAGTGTGGAATACTTAAACCACCATCGACAGCACCCTTCATGGCACCGAATACACGGGCACCAGATGTGATACGTGCCAAGCCGACATCCAAGTAACAACGGAATGCACCTGGTTCATCATCGACGGGCTCAACATTATATTCCTCACCAGTAACTTCAGAGCAACCAGCATAAATCGATTCCAAGCCAAGTTTGTTGAGCACACGACGTGCCACCAACAAGCCAGTGCAGTTGGCGGCAGCATAGTTGGTCAGACTGACCTTAATGCCGTGTTTGGGCAGCTCATGTGAGTAGGCTGATTAGACAACACGGTTCAATTCTTCCTTCAATTCTGGCGTAAGCAATCTAGACAGTGATGTCTTTATTAGACAAACGCACAATTAAGCGGTACTTTGGAGGGTTATACTTGTTCTTGTCTTAGAAGATCAAGCGTTTTCTTGCATAGTAATCAGTTTTGCCCTCACGACGCCTGCGAAACTTAACTTGATAGCGCTTGAAGTAATGCTTGTTTTTAACAACTTTAACGAAACCTATATTTCACTTTTTTTAATATAGGGCACAACACCAACGTAAATTGACGCGATATTTCCACACGTATGTGAAAAAGGAAATGCACATTAGATCATATAAAAAAAAAAAAAAAAAATCATGTTTAGAACCGACCGGTCAAGTAACCCCAAAAAATTTATTAATTTTTATTTTAGAACTAAGTAAAATAAAAAAACACTGAGTTAAAAAATCTTAAACCCTAAAATTTTAAGATTTTTAAACAAAAAAAGTGACAAAAAGTGCCAAAAAATGAACTGTGTTGCATAACATTTTGTTGTTAACTTCCGTTAATTGCTGTGTCGTAATTTTGGTATATTTTTACTTGATAAAACTTGCTATTTTTAACTTCTCGAGTGTATTTTAACATATAATATTTATATCAATCAATAAACTTTTATCTCTCCTTAAACACACAAATTGTTGAAACGCACTCTCTTCATCTATTCATCCTCCCATCCCCCCTCCATCCATTTAGCAATTAACGGAAGTTAACACCAAACTTTTATGCCACACATTGCACTTTATGTCACTTTTTTGTTTAAAAATCTTTAAATTTTGAACGATTTAAGATTTTTTAACTCAGTGTTTTTTTATTTAAAAGAATTTTTTTTGTTTAAAAATTTGAAAATAATGATAATAACATTCCCTCGAATCACCAACATCAGCAGTTTAAGCTTCACGTTATGCATCACGTTATCGCTGACAAAGTCACTTTAAAGAAGCACAACAAAGAATCACTTTCAACTAAAATTCACTGATGACTACAGCACTTCCAACTGAGTGACCGAGTAAGTAAATGAGTGAGTGAGTGACAGGATGCAAGGTGGCAACACGTGACATTTAGGGACTCAGATTTGGGATGTTCAGAAATGCATTTGACAGTCAACCACAAAATGAAATGATTTGCCTTATACTGCGAACATCAACCATTAACCAGAAATAAGCCAGGCAACCACATTTTGCGTAAAAGCATTTTGTATGTGCATGTGTGGGAGTGTGAGTGCGTGCTTGTGAATTTTCTGCATACGCTACTGTCTATTAATTTGTTCAACTGTCAGTCGGCATGACTTTGGCATTGAGTGCTACGTCAGAGCGTGCCTGCCACATTCGTCCAAAAGTGCAAACTTGACGTTTTTCACATGCAACTCAGTTAGAATTAGCTACGCTTCTGTATGTATGTGTAAGTGGGTGTGTTTGTGTGTGTATGTGTGTGTATATGCGTGTATGTGTTTGTGTGGAATGCTATAGATTCCCTGTAGGAAAATCAACTAATTTGAAAGTAGTTGATAAAGTAGTTTTTTGCCAACCACAACTAGTTGAAATTCTGACTTTTTTCCATAGAACGAACTAACAAATTTTGTATGGTGATGTCCGCTAAATAAGTCAATTGACTTTCGTCTGCATATATTTCAACTACTTGTTAAATTAGTTATATTTAAATTATTTTTTTAATTACTTTAAAATAACCAATTGAAAACTATTACTGATGGCCTAAAGTACAAAATATTTGATGAAATAACATGGTTAAATATATATAAACTTGCAATCTAATAAAAATTTGTAATTAAAACATGTCAAAATCAGAGTAGTTGCCGCCTTAATATAATTCAAAGTTAATTATCAATCACTTGTTTTGAATAGTATTTCAATTACTGCAATGCAATAAAAACTATTAAGAATTGAAGTGGATGACGGCTTAATATAATTCAAAGTAGTTCATATACTGATTTATTTTAAACTAGTTTTTTAATTAGTTGTTTTTAAAAACAAGTTAGTTTTTTCCTATAGGGTTGTTGTGCAATTTGCTGTTGCTTTGATTATTGCTATTATTGTTTCATGAGAGCTTTAAGCTTTAATTTGAATTCAGCAATTAGACAGAAATAGAAACATTTATAGTTATCATTTAGTTTCACACAGAAACAGCACTATAGATACCCCTTAAAAGGCACGGAGTAGCATCTTCATGATTCTATATAAACAAGACACGTGTAAGGTATATTCTTGTGCACGATTAAATTTGTTGATACAGTTCCTTGCTGACTAACGAATGAAGACTTTACACAATGTTACAACACTCAAAGAAAAAACCTTGACAGAAACTATTGTGGATTCTATACTGACAGAAAACTTATCAACTCTACTTAGGAACTTGTCGATACGAACGATATTTTTCATATTTTCATATTGATGAATTCCTAGGTTGAGTTGGTAAATTTTTTTTAGTACAGAATCAACAAAAGTGTTCAAGTCCTTTATTCTTTGCGTGAACGTTTATTCAGACTTTAATTCTAGAAAAACTAAAACAAAGCATGAATTTATTACAAAGCATGAGCTATTAACTTATATGTTAAATAGAACCAGTTTCGAATTTTCGAAAACTCAATTGACTCATAGTCAAGTACCTTTTTTTTGTTAGAACATCCACGTGCTCAATATTCATTTCATTTCTACGAAAAACGTATTCAAAAAACTTTCCATGTAAGACCTTATTTTAAATTCAATGGAAATTATTGTGGACTCCGTATGAACTCCAAACGGCTAACGTTCTCAAGAAGCTTTACATGGCAGCTTTTACTCTCTGAGGTTTGACATTGTCTGCAGAGAGGTGACCAAACAGAAAAATGAGTTCAATTGAAAAACTTTCTGTGTCAGGTGGGAATTGAACCAGGGTTCTCTGGCATATTAGCCACGCACTTTACCCACTGCGCCACGGCCGCTATTACATGACTACACCGAGAAAAAAAGCAACAGGTAAATCACCTAAGTCGGCTTAGATAAAGAGAATTGTATGGGAATTATAAACGTATGCTTATCACCTAAGCAATTTATTGTTTAATACATTGCTTTAAAAGCACATACTTCGATACTTTGCCAAAAAAAAACAGTATTTGATTCATCTAAGCCCAAAATCTAAACATATAAAAATAAAAAACAACTAGCATGGATGGCTTAGGCATAAATTTGAGCTATTATCTGCAAAAAAAACACAGCTGCGTCATTAGACACACGAGAGAGAAGGATAGATTTGATAAATTAATGGTTTTTTTTTTGTAATAAAGCACTTTTAAATTCAAAAATAACATAAAATAAATTAAAAAACACACGTTAATATTCACATCAGTCAATTTTATTACATTTCATCAACAAAAAGAAATGAAAAAAGAAAAAAAAATTTTTTGCCCGCCGTGCGGAATCGAACCTGGAACTTTTTGTACCAATCCATCGGTCTACCCACTGATTAAAGCAGCCTTGCTACTACTTGCTGACATAACTGCAGCTATGTTAACATATGCTGTATTAACAGATGCAGTATGTTGCAGTATTCTGTTGATAGCCACACAACAAAAATCTTTTAATAGATGATTGTGTATACTGCAGCATAGCTTCAGTTGTAATTAATTTTGAATAAATCACTCCGCGTAACGAAAGAGTTTGGCTCAGTGCGTAGTGTAGTGACTTCATACACAGTGATATCGGTTGGTTGTGGGTTCAAATCTCAACGGCATGCGAAGGTAAAATTTTTGCATTTTTTGCAAGAAAAGCCGAGAAGGCATTAATTTCTAAGAAAAAAACGGTGTTGATAAAAAAAAAATTTGTGTTGTTGCCGATTTCAGTCAAGCAAATCACAGAACGAGAGGGCGGCAGCTACAAAAAAAAAAGGAAAATAAAAAAAACCAAAAGCCGAAAAATGAAAGACCCCTTTCACATTGGTCAAGAATTGAATTCAATTTTCAGAGTTTGTAGGCAATTCGCCGCAAATCGGAAGCGACGAAGGGGAGAAAAAGTTGAAGGTCTCGATGTCTCTGTACCGTCAATTTTTGTGTTCCCTTTTGTTCTTTCGCATTTTTCTCAGATTACTTCATTTTATTTTTTGTATATCGTCGTGCATCTCTCCCTCTTTTATTAATTTGTTGGCTTCAGTCGCTTACGTTTGCTTGCTTTAAATTTTAAGAAAACAAGCAAAAAAGATATGAAATTGAATTCAATTCTTGACCAATGTAGAAGCATTCGTCAAGTCCAAAAGAGAACGTCAAAAAAAATTGCTTTCAATTCTTGACCAATGTGAAAAGGGACTAAATTTTTGAAATTCAATTGTGTGAAAGGTTGTGTGGGAGCTGACTTTTGACATGAGTTTGCAGGAATTGGATTACCGTTGTGCTTGTCGTTGCTGTAGTGAGTTGTAGTATTTTTAAAAGTATTGTCATTGTTGACCGATGTGGGCTTATGTCTGATCTGTGGAGAGAAGGTGGGAAAAATATTGGTTTTAAGCTCCCAGTTGGGGACAGCGCTGTGATGGGGCTTAGGTAATATTTTCTCCACTGATGCGTTAGATCTAGAGGAAGGATGAGAATGGTGTTTATGAATATGTGAAGGTTTTATAGTGCACGAATTAGGGTTGGGATTTAAGCTGGAGTTTGGTATACCATAAGAAATAATATTATTTGATGTTGTTTTAGGCTTATAACTATTGCTTATCTTAAGGTTAGATTTAGTGTTTATGCTAGGATTAGAAATTACATTAGGAATATATGTATTAGACTTAGGTGTATAGCTTTGAGATACGTTTGCCTTAGATATATTTCTCGGTTGCCAGGTACTGCCAGGTTTGTCCGTCCACCTAGATATTTGTACATTTCCGTGTTCTTGCATACCACCGGAAGGACTCAGGACCATCCAAGCGTATTTAGATGGTAAGTTAAGTTTAAAACTGCTTAACTTGGCACGAGTTGAAGATGTTTTATGGCACTCGGATATGGTGAAGCGGAACTTTTTTAAAAAGTATTTACGCACCCAGGATATACTTGCATTGGAGGGGAAGCCTTTGATAAATACAGTTATGCACTCATTTTGGTTAACCGAATTTAACTTTTGGATGCGGCTTTCCCATTCTGGTATTGTCCACGAAGTTCCAAAGCGTTCGATAACTCTTCTAGGTGCAGCGATTGGTGTTGTAATAATGGTGGTGTCTGAGGCAATGGAAGAGTCGAGAGATATACTATGTTGCCTTGTAGGTAGAGGGGCAGCTGATGGAACACCCTTGGATGCTAACGTCATTTCGTCGAAAATAGAGGAGGAGTTATGTTGAAGCGCCTGTGGTGGTGGGTATTCAACTCTATTGGGCGCTGATCTAATTTCATCTGCTATATCTGCGAGCGTCACACGGAACACATCTAGATCATCGCTGATGTCATTCATTTTTTGAAATAGTATTTCAAACATAGGATCTGGCTGCAGAGGTGTTGATTTGGCTGTATTTGAATTAGTTTGCAGTGCAGTATCCATATCATACCGCAAAGAAGTAAGATTACTCATTATATTTTTGGTAGAGTCGTCATTTTTTAAGATCTCAAAGCCAGTTTTTACTTCTTTCTTAAGTTCATTAATCGCTTTATCACAATGCAACACCTTTTCACTATCTCTTACTATTTCAGTTAATGCTCTGAGGTTCTTTGAAATAGTTGAGATGTCCGAGTTATTTGCTTTACACATGGACTCTACTCTGGCTACATCATCAGATAAGTGTGTGAAGACGTCGAAGTTAGGTTGGTTACTGCAGAGTAGTTTATACCCTATAGGAACAAACTAACTTGTTTTTAAAAACAACTAATTAAAAAACTAGTTTAAAATAAACCAGTATATGAACTACTTTGAATTATATTAAGTCGGCATCCACTTCAATATATGAAGTAATTGAAATACTTCTTAAAAACCAGTGATTGATAAACTACTTTGAATAATAATAAGGCGGCAACTACTCTGATGTTGGCATGTTTTAATTGAAAATTTTTATTAGATTACAAGCTTATATATATTTAACCATGTTATTTCATCAAATATTATTAACTTTTGGCCATCAGTAATAGTTATCAATTGGTTATTTTAAAGCAATTAAAAAAATAATTTAAATGTAACTAATTTAACAAGTAGTTAAAAATATATGCAGACGACAGTCAATTGACTTATTTAGCGGACATCACCATACAAAATAAGTTAGTTCGTTCTATGGAAAAAAGTCAGAATTTCAACTAGTTGTGGTTGACAAAAAACTACTTTATCAACTACTTTTAAATTAGTTGATTTTCCTACAGGGTAGTTTGAGTGCAAAGCATTAAGTGAGTCGCTCAGACATTTAATGGCGAGCATCACGTGTGACAGCGTTAAATCCCTACACTCGTCACAGAAAAATTTGAAATGAGAAGAGTATTCCTGAATGTAGTTCAGACTCCTCTTTGTCATGCCCACACAGCAGCCGTGGTAAGATTTCCCGCAGAGACCATTGCAGCTCAGTTTTAGTGCATTTTTGTCCTCAATAGAGCAGTTGTTGTTGGCACAAGTAAATTCCATTATTATAGTAGTTTTTAATTTTTTTATTTTTATTTTTTATTTTATACACAAAATGCTGACACTCACAATTGTTTTTTTTTTTTTTTTTTTTTTTTTTTTTTTTTTTGTATAGGTTAATGCTTGATTATTGATTTGTTTATTGAGTTCTGTTTTTTTGGAGTTTTGGTTATTAAAGCGCAAGCTGGCAAAAACACAAAAATTTATTTTAAGAGTAAATTGGGTCAGAATAGCTTCTGCTATTTTGTTGATTAAATTATTTTGAAGATAAGGCACAAGAATACAGCGAAATTAAAATTGGAGCGGTTAATAAATCACGTCCGAACTGATTGCAAGTCGAAATGTGAAGATTTAACATAATGTGATTTAACATAAGCTTTTTTCTCGGTGTACATTACACCGATTATAGAATTACTACGACATTTCATTAGCAATACAAAATTTGAAACAAGTTTTATGTACGACATTTTTATTCATTGTTAAAATCTCAAAACACACTTGAGATAAACTGATGAAATCGAGCACTGTAAACAAAATAAACCTCGATCTGTCGTTTAAGCTTCACTAGAGAACAGTTGTGTCAACTCAGCCCTTTTTTTACAAGCCCTTTAGCGAGCTTTTTAAATGATAATTTCTCGGTACTTTTTTAGCAGAGTGTTTATTAAATATATTTAAAAAAAAAGATAAGCAAAAATGAAGATTCAACATATTTTATTGCAATTAATGCAGTTACGTCAAAAGCAATTTAGTCGGTTTTTTTTCAATTCAAGTTCCTTATTCGTGCAAGTTTTAATAAATGTGTTTTCCCACGCAAAAACATTTCTTCTGACGTCAGTAGAAAATGTTACTCTCCCTTTCTGTTATTTTTTTTTTCTACTGCGCCACTTTGATTAATATTGCGGTCAGGCACGCGATACTTTTTTACTTGAAAACTTTTAAGGAAGCAAAGCGTGTACGTAGAATTTGCATTGAAAAATATGAGCGGAAATGTTTACGTAATGGCTAAAAAGTGTTTTAATAAAGATTGTGAAAAATTAATAAGTGAAAACCAAACTTTGTAAATGTCATAAATTAAATATATTGACGTTGGGTATTATTTAATTTATATTGAAATTAAGTAATGTTTGGTTAGGAGATGTAATTTTTTTTCTAAATAAGCCGCAAATCACTTACAATTTGGTTTAAGAAAAAGGTTTGACTTGAAAGTTTGACATTTAAAATTAATAAGTATAAAAAAATATAAACAGCTGTTAAGAGGACTAATTGTAATAAAAGCCATTTTCACACAAGTAGACTATAACATACAAGGAGCAGCTTTTGAAATCTGACACTTCTGACGTTTTTTGTGTATACTTCGAAATTATTGTATTTTTCGAAAGTTATGTTTTATTATTGCATTAACAAATATTATTTTTTAGATAAATTATTATAACTAAGTTTAAAATCAAGCTATTTGTTGGCACAGGTTTGAACTTTGAAGATATGGAAAAAGCTTAGTTGGACAAAATTACATTTAGGGTGGAAAAACTTTAATTTTTAGTTAAATACCGGAATAATTATAGTTCTTAACAAACATATTTATACTAGGCAAGTGTGCTCTTAAAAAATCACAGATCACAGTATTTTAAGAATTTTTTTTACAATATCATTATTACTGCTCTAATTTTTCTGATGTTAAAGGAAGGGCAGCTTTCTCCGCTTTTTCTCACTCGCTACGCCAGTGTAAAGGCTATTAAGTACATCCTATATTTTTAAGTTTTTTTTTTGGTAAAGTGTAAATTTGTCAAACTTATACTTTTATTTTATTTCGTTTAAGAGGCTGTTTAGCTAAAACAAAAACCTGTGAGATAGAGAACAGAGTGCTGCCAAAAATGTCACAATTCACTATTTAAGGTGTTTGAAATTCAAACAAAAACAAACAAAAAACAGTGAAATATTTGTCACGCGCTATCAAAGACATTCTAAATGTGGCACTATGACGCTTGTGGTTTTGTCAGTGTTGTCTTTCATTAATACTACCCCCCTCCCCCCTTCCCCCTTCCCACCCCTGTGTGCCTCACTATGTACGCCAACAACCACTTTTAGTTGTTTTGTCTGTCGTCTACAGTAAAATTTATTCATTGTTTATTATTTTGAACGTTTTTTTTTTAATTTTTTCTTTTTGTTTTGCAACGACGACATAAGTGAGGCACTAGAAAAACTTAAGTAGACAAATCGTCTGTATATCGGTTGAACGCACACATAATTTGTCAAAAGAACCGACAGTTCAGAAACCGTTTTTTTTTTTCTTTTTTTCTTGCCTGTATCTGTTTACAAGTATCTATAAAAACAAAATTTAATATACTTGGTACAAACACAGAAATATTTGTGACACTTTTTACCATAAAAATATGTGTGGAATGCGAATCTTAACTTTTATTTACATTTTGTAAATTTTGTAAATGTGCCTGTGGGTACTCAACTGCAGATTTTTCTTTTTTATTTGCTACTCATGATGTGTACTCCAGACACTGATTGTACACTGAAGTGATGGTATTTTTATGATGCAATTTTTATATAGATATGTGTGTACAATGTACGTAAATATATTTTTGTGAGAAGCTCTTATGTTTTTTTCAGCATTATTTAAAAGTATCTGTTCTTGAAAAATTTACCATATTTAAACATAAAATGTAGTATATAAGATAAATAACACTAGATTTTATTAACTTTGACTTTTATTATAATTCTCATTAATTTCCGTTTTCATATTAAAGTTAAATTCGTGATATTGGCCATATTAAATGTCTTATCGGCTTACCATAGTCAGTGTTAACCATGAAGCAGTCCAAAACAACATTCAACAAACCACCAGCCAACCTTGAGCTATCTACAAATAGTTTCAATTAAACATTTATGCAATCACACACAGTCATACATATATATACGAGCATACACATGTGCATCCCGTCGTCCTGCTGTATTTTCTCAAACCAATATGCAAATGATTCTCGACCAAATGTTAAATACACGACCACCACAAAGTAGCTTTGCCTAAACCGCTGTTCAGTGGCATAACTTATAACTGTTGTATACTGTTATAGCTGTTGATGCTGTCAGTTGTGTTGCAGTCGAGCAGAGAAAAATTTAAATAATGAACGCATTGATACTCAAACTTTTTTAAGTAAATTTTAATGAAAAAAATAGAATTGCTAATTATCACTCAAAGTATGGTTACAAATATTTTGAAAATATGAAATACGTTTAAAGAAGTTATAAATAAACATACATACGCAACGACCATTAAAAACTAAAACAAGGCACCTCTTCCGACATTCTATTCTATTCTATTCTATTCTATTCTATTCTATTCTATTCTATTCTATTCTATTCTATTCTTTTCTATTCTATTCTATTCTATTCTATTCTATTCTATTCTATTCTATTCTATTCTATTCTATTCTATTCTATTCTATTCTATTCTTTTCTATTCTATTCTATTCTATTCTATTCTATTCTATTCTATTCTATTCTATTATATTCTATTCTATTCTATTCTATTCTATTCTATTCTATTCTATTCTATTCTATTCTATTCTATCCTATCCTATTCTATTCTATCCTTTTCTATTCTATTCTATTCTATTCTATTCTATTCTATTCTATTCTATTCTATTCTATTCTATTCTATTCTATTCTATTCTATTCTATTCTATTCTATTCTATTCTATTCTATTCTATTCTATTCTATTCTATTCTATTCTATTCTATTCTATTCTATTCTATTCTATTCTATTCTATTCTATTCTATTCTATTCTATTCTATTCTATTCTATTCTATTCTATTCTATTCTATTCTATTCTATTCTATTCTTTTCTATTCTATTCTATTCTATTCTATTCTATTCTATTCTAATCTATTCAATTATATTCTATTCAATTATATTCTATTCTATTCTTTTCTATTCTATTCTATTCTATTCTATTCTATTCTATTCTATTCTATTCTATTCTATTCTATTCTATTCTATTCTATTCTATTCTATTCTATTCTATTCTATTCTATTCTATTCTATTCTATTCTAAACTATTCTATTCTATTCTATTCTATTCTATTCTATTCTATTCTATTCTATTCTATTCTATTCTATTCTATTCTATTCTATTCTTTTCTATTCTATTCCATTCTATTCTATTCTATTCTGTTCTATTCTATTCTATTCTATTCTATTCTATTCTATTCTATTCTATTCTATTCTATTCTATTCTATTCTATTCTATTCTATTCTATTCTATTCTATTCTATTCTATTCTATTCTATTCTATTCTATTCTATTCTATTCTATTCTATTCTATTCTATTCTATTCTATTCTATTCTATTCTATTCTATTCTATTCTATTCTATTCTATTCTATTCTATTCTATTCTATTCTATTCTATTCTATTCTATTCTATTCTATTCTATTCTATTCAATTCTATTATATTCTATTCTATTATATTCTATTCTATTCTCATCTATTCTATTCTATTCTATTCTATTCTATTCTATTCTTTTCTATTCTATTCTATTCTATTCAATTCTATTCTATTCTATTCTATTATATTCTATTCTATTATATTCTATTCTATTCTCATCTATTCTATTATCTCCTTTCTTCGGAGCGTGAAGTGAGAGGGGAGAGTGGAGCAGCTCCTACAATTAACCTCAACATTCCCTTGAGTAGTAAAAAGCTTTGATCTATTTTCGAAAAAAAAATTTCTACCAAATATGTATGCATCATATAGTTCCAGTTCATATAGTTCCAAGTTATTTGCTTGTAACATTGACGGTACAAATAAATATAAACAGCTGAGTAGATCAATGCGGTCATGCAAGGCTAATGATGAGTTGTTATAGCGGCCAAAGAAACAGTCTGTTTAGTCTGCTGTGTGATTACTACTCTTCAGAAAACAATACAGACATTGAGCTCGAAAATATAACTCTTAATTAATAATTAAAAAATTATTAGAGTTATAAGACCACATAACATGAATTCTTTTTTTTTAATAAAATATGTATAGAGTTCTTATATGAAATATTAAATCTACCACACTATTGAGTCCAATCTACCACCAAAGATTTTTTTCAAGTCCGTACACTTATTGTTGCTCTATATGTTGAGGATTAAACCCATCCAATTTTTACTCTTGATATGATATAATCTAGGAGCAGCAGCTTGAGTGTTACAATCGGGGTACCAGGTGAGTTCTGAATCACTTTTGTCCATGTTAACTAATTTCTTTTGTTTTTACTTTATAGATATTTGTAATACAATCAGTGTGATACTTTCTCAAAAAAGAAATATTTTTGTGTGAGAAGATATTATACATTGCTGACTACCAATTTTGTAAGCATTTTTTATAAATGTACCTACATAGTATAAAATTTTATTTATTATAAAAAAAATAAAAACTTAATAAATATTGACTCCAAATATTAAACTCCACATCAATGAACAAAATTTCAAATAGAGATTATACAGGTGTTTATTGACAAATCGGTTTCTATTGAGAGTATCAAGTGAGAGTTTGTAACTTAGCTCTATAATATTGGTTTTGTTGCAAGCTTTCTTCATGCAATTCGTTCTTAATATTTTGTTTAGCATTGAACAGGATCAATAAATTGTTTATGTAAAAACTTGACAATACACATTAAGTAACTTTTGTTTTTTAATTGAGAAGCTTTATATACATAAATCCATTAAATATTTTAAGTTCTGAGACTTCAGTTGCCAAACGTGCATTTTATTGTCAAACAAATAGTTAATTAAGATTTTTACTGTATATATCTTCATACAGCATAAACAATAAATTCATCTTAATAATCTTACAAATATTATTAATGGTACTTTCTTTTTAATAAGTATGCGACCAACGCATATTTTTAAGTCACAAAAAAGTGTAATGTCATATAAAAAATGTATTTAAAACATTGCACAGTCCAAGTTTGTTTTTGGCAAAAAAACGGGGGCGCTCTACTCGCCATTAACAAAAGTTCCAAGAAAAAACGTTATTTTCCAATTCTTTAAGTTAAATTCGCGTAATTAATTTTGTATGTAGATGGAAATGAATGTGGATAATTTTTTAATCTACACTTTGGCGTGGACACCCAGTTGAGGCACACAAATTCAGGATAAAAAAAAAAAGAAATCAAAAGATAAAAAGCTGAAACCACTTTTTATCCAAACAAATTCCAGACTTAAGCAAATTTTACAAAGATAACAAACAGCAAAAGAAAAAAAGGGACACAAAAAGAACCCTTAAATCAACCCACAGCAACTGGTGGAATGTGCTTAAAAGAAAATAATAAAGGGGACAGTCACAAAAATAATAAATTGTGCGAGCTTTAAAAGGACATCAAAAGAAGCATTTTTTTAAGCTGTCTGCCTCACTCACAATTTTTTTTTTCCATTAACTGCAGAGCTTTGCCTGTTTTTGATGGCTGAAATGCTGTGCGTCGTTGTTGTTGGTGGTAAAGTTTAAACTCATTTTTCATCGAAACCGCCGCAAAGTATGCAAGGCAAAACAAGAAAAAAAACACAATTTCTCGCATGCTATACTTTTAATTAGAAACGCACACAGTCAGCTTTTAACGGAATGAGCGTGTGTGTGTGTGTGTGTGTGTGGGTGTATTAACAGCAAATACGCCCATAACAACAAATAATTGTCTGGCACTGTGAGCTTGCACAGCATGGTGTTGGACATCGATTACCATCACAGAGTATTCATTAAAAATAATCTGGCGTACAAGAATAATTTTCCACAGCTGGGTGACAAGGATTTTATATCCTTCATGCTGCAGTCAAAGTATTTTTTTTTTTTGCTATTATTTTTTATTTATTATTATTTTTATTTATTTACTGATTATAAAATGCTTGCATGAATAACGTTTTTTTTTATATTGTTTTTAAGCCTTGTACTCTAAAGAGTTAAACTTAACCTCAGGGAACTAAAGAGCAACACGTTTCTTCTATGAATATTATAAAAAGAAAATAGTTAACAGCCTATCGATTAAATATTTATTTACAAAAGTGTGACAGATAAAATTATTTCTTAATAAGCAACAAAAATCTATATAAAAAAATCTATGATTAAAACCCTATACAAGCTCTATTCGTTAAAGTCCAAAAATAACAATTTCCGCTTCAGTTAATATTTCCGCTTCATAAAGCTTTTTGTCATAATATAGCAACAAACTTTAATACACACAACATTGTCTGTATGTACAATATCAGGTAGTCATTAAATATTAAGTAGTGGACACTTAAGTGTTGCCCTCTTAAACGTGTTGCAGGAAAACTCACTTTGTGGCTATTATTAGTTAGAGAAGACAAAATGAAACCAAATAGTTAGAAATTTGTGATGGAAATCAATACTTTAAATGATAATTATTAGAACATTAATTATTAATATTACATTTAAGACATCTGTTATATTAATAGTTCTTCCTGCTTAAAATAGATCAATTTATGACTCTTAAATGATACAACAGAATCCAACAGTATTTGTGCAACAGAGTTCAGATTAAAAATTTTCGAAGGAGAACTTTATGCTTCTTAGCATTTATATTGAACAAAATTTTAGTTCAGAACTTCTGAACTATTTTTTATATGCCTGAAAAGTTATATGGAAGATATGGTCATAAAACAAAGTGAAGTCACAAAAAACTAGTATGGAATGGAGCTTCGGCAGGATACCGAAGCTAAAATACCCCCCCCGTGGCCATATTGAAGTATATTCGAAGTCTTTAGCTACGACATACCCGATGACATTCAGTTTTATATATTAACGAAAGTTTTCCAATTTTGATGACGTCACTTTGTATGGGAGGTAGGCGCGATTTTGATCCAATTTTGCCATATATCATAGGGATGGTTGATATTATATATCAAAGCTAATGTGCAAAATTTCAAGACATTTCATTAATTTTTGTGGATTTTTAAGAGATTTTATGTTTAAAATAAAGCCACTTTGTATGGAAAGTGGGCGTGGTTTTCATCTGATTTTCCATATATCATGCAGATGGTTTATATTAAATATCAAAGCTTATGTGCAAAATTTTAAAACATTTCTTTAATTTTTGCAGATTTTGAAGAGATTTTACGTTTAAAATAAAGCCAATTTGTATCGGAGGTAGGTGTGGTTTCCATCCGATTTTTCCAAAATTCATAGCCAGGATTAAGACTAAAGAGCAAAGCTTACATGCCAAATTTCAAGGAATTTCTCTAATTTTTGTGGATTTTAAAGACATTTTACGGTTAATATAAAGTCACTTTGTATGTGGGGTAGGCGTGGTTTTCATCCGATTCGGCCCATTCTCGAACTTGATCTTCCTTTTTTAAAAATAAACTTATATTTTGAATTTCATCGCGATAGCTTTAAAATTGCGGCTGTAATCGTGTCGATAGACGGACACACGGAAATCGACTCAGGAGATGATGCTAATCAAAAATATATATATTTTTCTATACCTGCCACGCCTCTTTCTTGACGTTACAAACGGAATGACAAAGTTAATATACCCCTTACGCAGTACGCGTTGGGGTATAAAAATGCTTTTTCTTTTAATCACTTGAAAAGGAGATAACAAATTGATACCTAATTGGTTATCAATCGATCAAATACTTTTTAAGAAACTCGGATCAGCACGAGATAAGGGCGTAGGCAGAATGAAAATTAGGGAGCAAAACCTTATAAAATGTTTTTTACCATATATTTCATTCATGCATTTTACGAGTCAATGAAAATAGTTCAAAATGTATGTATGTTGTTTTATAACCTGATGTTTTTATATATAATCGAGCTAAATGGGAAAAAATTTTCACCTTATGCATATCAAACAAACGCATGATATCAAATAAGGTTAGATTAATTGAATTCAAATTAAATTTTAATTTAAAATTTGGTATCGATTATTTATTATTTACTTAATTAAATTACTTTAATTTTGTTTTAAATTAAAAATTTTATCTACTTATATAATTTACTTTTAAACAAATCAACAGAAATTTACAAAAACTCAAACTAAGAAAAACTCAACAAAAAACACTTTCAAATGTCGAAAAATAGTTTTATTTTTTCTATCAGAAAAAAAACTCATTTCTTGAGCATATTGATCCATGGAAACAGTTTTATTAATTCAAAATTCAAAACTAGTGGTGTTCAGGTTTTTGAACTGTTTGCTCCAACTCACAGATAGATTGCGCTGACTGCTAACCATGTGGCAGTTCTCATGAACTGTTCTGCACGTTTAAATCATTGCCTTCTTTTCCCGTAGCAATATCCCGTACAATTTTTTTCTGAAGGGACGACGATAGCATTGGCTTACGTCATCTCTTTATCAAGGGAATATATTGGGTTTATAATTGTGAACGGTCCCCACAGAAATTTTTAAATTTATAAAAATTTCTCTATGAGAACAGCCCCTTTTAAGCAAACGCTTTATGTCATCCACAATATACTTGCCTGCAGGTCTTATTTTTATGCTCTTAGAGGAATATTTTTAGTATAAAAGATATCTATAAATTATTTCACAAAATCACTCGGTTCTTCTCACAGAACGTAAATCAACTTAAAAAAATGAAAATTTTTGTTTATGAAGGCAATATTGTATTTACCGTAAAAAGTTTTAAAAAAACTTTATCAAGCTCACACACTTGATCAATTGGGAAAAGTTATTTTAGCCGCTCTTTTCTCGACAATATACTAGATCAAACTAACTTGATACTTTTAGAAAATAGAGCACATCAGTAAATTATGAGAGTCCAATAACATTCCCTTCATTTCAAATTTGAAACATTTGATCAAAATATAAGTCACTGTATATTTTTGATCAGCATCAACAACGAGTCACTTCATCCATGATAGTTTGTCCTTTCGCCTTTTTGTCTGTGATCACGATTGCAGTCGTAATTTTAAAACAATGAAATTCGAAATATAAGCTTATATCTAAAAACAGACACAGTTTCGATAGTATCGTAAGTGTTGACGTAGAATTTTTTATTTGATATATTTGGTGATGAATTTTATGATCCTGTTCAGTTTTTATGTTTGTTAAAAATAAATAAATTTGAATGTTGTGTTTAATAAATAAAAAATATATATTTCAGAAAAAAACTCACCGTATCCGAAAACCTCTACATACAATAGTTCATTCATGCAAATAGAATGAACGGGCTTAGACTTTTTCGACTTTTTTAAAATATTTGTACCACAGCTACTTCTGGTGTTCAAGATAGAACAGAGTAGATGAGTCATACAAACTTACCGTATCCGAAAACCTCTACATACAAATTTTCATGCAAATAAGATGAACGATTTTGGACTTTTTCGACGTTTTTTAAAATATTTCTACTACAGCGCCATCTGGTGTTCAAGAGAGAACAGAGTTTATAAGTCATAAAAACTCACCGTATCCAGAAACTTCTGTATACCAACTTTCATGCAAATCGGATAAACGGCTTAGGAATTTTTTGACGTTTTTTAAAATATTTGTACTACAGCGCCTTCTGGTGTTCAAGATAGAACAGAATAGATAAGTCATTTAAGCTCACAGTATCCGAAAACCTCTATATACCAATTGTCATGTAGATCGGATAATCGGAGTAGACTTTTTCAAAATATTTGTACTTCAGCGCCCTCTGGTGTTCAAAAAAGTCAAAAAGGATAAGTCCAAAACACTCACCGTATCAGAAAACCCTTATATGCGAATTTTTATGCAAATCGGATAAAAAGTGGCTTAAGAGTTTTTATAGGTGTTCCCAAATATTTGTATCGGAGTACCCTCTGGTGTTCAAGATAGAACAGAGTAGATAAGTCATAAAAACTCACCGCATCCGAGAACCTCTACATACAAATTTTTATGCAAGTCGGATGAACGGTTTCGGATATAATCTAAAAAAAAAAAAATGTCTGGAACCCGATCGCAGCGCCCCCTACCGAGTCCAACCTTTTTTACTGGATAAAAAGTAGCCTATATGTTGACTAGGTATATAAGGAACCTTGATGTCAAGTTTAATTTAAATCCATCCAGTGGTTTTCGCGTGATGCTTTAACAGACAGACAGACAGACTGACAAAAATTTTAAAAATGCGATTTTTGGACTCAGCGTCATTCAAAACGTCCATCGCAAAAAAAAAAAACTAAAAAATTATTTCATGTACAGATTTTTTTTTACAATTTTATATATATATTGATATTGACAACAACACAAGCAGTTACTTTTTACTCTTTTTTTTAATATCAAATATAAACTAATATAATAACCTATAACCTCGCTTCTTCATATTGCAATGTCTTCTGAGGCATTAGGCGGACAAAGTGACCGAAGTGTCACCTTAACTGATTGGAGCCTGCCAGCAGACTGAAAGCTTCTTATCGGCTTCTTCTTAAGTATTTATATACGTATGCATTGCTTGTAAAGCTCTGAGAAATTCATAAAAGATTCTATTCAAGAAACAACACGATGTTGCGTTCGAGATTTTGGCACGAACTAAAGCAACAAGCATAGGAACGTCAGCAGCAACTGAATCATCAATGCATTTTTTCTCATACAAAAATTTGAATTTTTCTTCTTTTCTTTTGCTATCTTTTGTGGCTTTATTAAAGAAGTGACAAAATCCAAAGTTAGCTTTTTTTCACAAATTAACTGATATTTTGGCATAATTTTATCTTTGTACGATGAATATTAAAGGCTGTATAAGGCCCTAAAGTGTCCCCCCACAAACGTTGCATGGCCTTGAAAAAATTTGTGAAAATAGCCCCATACAAACCGCGCTGTAAGACGTAATTCTACGTCAAAATAAAGATCAAGATTGAAAATGGGCCAATCGGAAAAAAACGACTACTTTTCATACAAAGTGACTTAACTTATTTATATAATTATTATTTAATTATTTACTTACATATTAGTTTAATTATTTATTTAAAAAAGTCTCTTAAAAATCCAAAAAAATTAAAGAGTTTTCTTGCAATTTTGCATAAAAACTTTGATATTAAATATAAATCCTCACTCTATTGCAGTGTTGACACAGAAGCTAATCCAAGTGCAAAGTATGACTAAGCTTCCAAAATACCAGCTTTACTAGTTTCTTTGCCATTTTTGAAGTACACAAAAACATTGAAAGCAAAGAAAATTGGCGCAAAATTTCATCTACACTTTAAGGCGGGACATGACATTCGCGGCAGAAAAAACAGACCTTGTTTTAAAATTCATAACTCCGTCAAAAACAAACATTTTTCCAAAATTTTTATTTTTATTATAGTTTTTATTATTATTGTAGAAAATTGAACAAATTACAAGAAAAAAAATTCAAAAAATATATTTTTCACTCCAAGTGTGTTTTTTCGAAAAAAATATTGACTTTAAAAATTCATAAAAAATCGAAAAAAAATTTAAAAAAAAAGCTCGTGCCATACGATAGCGAATCAAGTTTAAAAAAATACAAAAAGAGTTCGTCAAATGAACCCGCTAGTGCCGCAACCAGTACGAAAAACATGGTTTCGAGATAAACGCGTTCAAAGTTTGTGAACAAAGAAAAAAAAGGTTACCTTCAATCTGCCATGCCTGCATCGTACTGTATGCCTTCGTTATCTTGTGTTGTGCTGTTTCTTATAGTTTTTTGCAATTGTTTAGCAATTCGGGCTTCACCCTTCACCCTTCAAGTAGGTACGAAATAACAACCACCAAAAGTCAGGTAGCAAGTTAAACAAGTATATACCAGCTGCCGTACGTAGGTAGCGCAAGAATTAAAAATGCGCTCTCACTAATCCGGCTGTAACTTTTGAACCCGTAGGAATTTTTCCATGAATTTTTCTTAGAATCTTAAGAATATTTACTAAAATACAAAATTATTAAAAAAGTGATTTCAAAAAACTGCCAATGTCATGTAACCCCTTAATGAAATCTTAAGAAAACATATATTGTAAGTTTATTTCATTTCGAAAGTGAACAGAAATGAAGAGCAAAGCAAATTTTAAAATAAGCTCAATTTAACACGATGCTTACCAAAAAATTAAAAATAAAAAAATCAGCTATGTCAATGACAGAGTCATATTAAGAGAAATGTTTTTTAATATTTTTGAGTATCTTTAACATTTTTATGCAAGTATTGCTGTTGAAACTACTTTACATGTGACCTATGGATGAAACACGCGCCATCATGTAAAAAGTTTTTGACCCAACGGTGATGGGTTGTCTGGCAAACAACGTGCTTAAGCTTCAAAGTGTACAAGAAAAAAAAAAAAAAACTCTGCCAATAATAGAATTTGGTCCCAATTGGCTTGGACACGAACTTAACTTATCAGCTTAAGTGGTATTAAAATTTAATTTAGAGTGATTTTTTTTTTATTTGTATAGAATTTGTAGCTATGGCTTTTCTAAGGATGAGAAATGAGATTTTAATGAAATTGAATTTGAATTGAATGCCAACAAATTGATTATTTTTCCATCTGAAGTATTTACATTAACAGAAATTCATGGTACCGATGTGGAAAGAAGACGTCTAAGGAAAATGTAAAAAGTTGGAATTAAATTAATAATAGTTACTTTTCGCACGAACTATAATATTATTTTTCATGTAAAATTCAACGTTTATATCCATCCAAGGTTGCAGAAGTTTCTATTTTATATTTTTTTTTAATGAAAATTAACACATTTCCTAAAGTTCCTGTGTCAATGACATACAATTAACCATAAATTCACAATTCACATTGTTATTTATTAAATGTCATCAACTGAACGTTTAGCAACAACAACAATAAAATCACTTCTTATCAAAACATAATAACAAACATTAAAGTAGGTCGCAAAATTAATAAAACAAAAAAAAAACAAAAAAGAAAAATAAAACACACAACAGTAATAATAAGGAAATGAATTAACGTAATGAAAATAAAATAACACAATAGATTATTATAATGAAAGCGGTGGGCAGGCTGGGGTGGTGAAGCGAAAAAAGGAAGCTAAGTGGTAGGGCATCTATTGTCAAGATAGGTGAAATTAAAATCGCACTCTTGGGTACACTTGGCTTGGCTCATGAATCGATTACCACGCATTTGAATGTCGACTAGAGAGCTGGAGAGAGAGAGAGAGAGAGAGAACGCAAAAAAAAAAACAAACATTAAAGGCGTGCGAAATAAATAAAAAAAAAACAAATACAACGTAGTCATAGTAAAACGAAATACATAACAAAAACAACAATGACACCAACAACAACAACAACAGTAACTATAGAATAGCCAAATCCAGGTTATATTAAGTTTTTTTTTTAATGTTTCAACAATATTATCAACTAGGGACAAATATAGGGACTGTCAGAAAAAAAAAAACAAGAATTGTTATTTATTTTTTGTTTTTGTTATAACAGTTATTGCTGTTTTTGTATTTGTAAGTGCTTTCGTCTATTTCGCTATGAAATTTTCTCAATTTATATTGAAACATTACACTCTTACGACTGAAAATAAAGAAATTACACTCAATATAACGCGATTTAAGAAAATCTTTAGCAAAAAGTACTAAAAATTTGCTGGATTTTACTTAAAGTATGAAAAGATAAAATTTTAAATAAATATAATCCCCCAATCCGAATTCGCAACATAAAGTTGAAAACTTCAGCTTGATGAAGGAAGATATATCAATTGCACTTGATGAAAGGGTTTAAAAACAACCAAGGGACTTGGACCAGACCTAATTCCCCCAATGCTATTGCCCTTATATACAATATATAACAAATCCCTCTTTCTTGCAGTGTTTCCCTCTTATTGAAAAACTTTCTACCTAATAGCAATATACAAAAAAAGGTGGTAAGAGTTTAGTTTGAAAATTACAGAGGCATAACAATTTTGTCAGCCATCACAAAGCTATTTGAAAAAATTATTTGTGAAAAGTTGACACGCCTTATCAACCCACACTAAACGAACAGCAGCACGGTTTTCGAAAATGTCGGTCCACCACCACTAACCTCATGATAATGGTTTCTGACGTTTTAAGCAAGATGAGGAAATAAGACCTAATAGATGCTATTTATACTGATTTCCGTAAAGCCTTCGATCATGTTGATCACGGCGTCTCAATACATAAATTAGAAAAAATTGGTTTCTCTGGACCTTTACTTAGTGGAATATCAACTTATCTCCGTGGTAGATCCCAATAAGTTAAATTCCAAGGAATTGTATCAAAGATAATTGAGCTCTCCTCTGGAGAACCGCAAGGTAGTCTTCTGTGATGCTCTTCTCTTCAATATCTTCATATCCGACTTGTCGGTAGTGTTGAAAGATATTCCACATCTTATGTATGCGGATGACCTTAAAATTTACCACGTAATTAAATCGCAGAAAGATGTTAACTTCTTATAGTTAAACCTCTTATTTCTTGAGACCTGGTGTGCACAAAACAAACTTTACCTCAATATAAATAAGTGTAACGTGATCAGTTTTTCACCGTAGAAACCAAGTTATAAATCACAACTATCGCCTTAACAATATCAAACCTAACAGGGCCAATTATATAGTTGATCTTGGTGTGGTGTTGGACAACACTTACTTACTTACTTAGGTGGTCGTAACAACCCGTGTCCGGGTTTCAACCGACCTCATCAGCTCTCGCCAGGCGCCTCTGCTTTGCGCGCGCCTTCTCCAATCGGATACACCAAGTGCGGTTCGGGCTTCCTCAGCCTGGTCCATCCATCGGAGGCATGGTCTCCCTCGTCGTCGTTGACCAGCGACCCTCGCCTCGAGCACCTTTTTCGCTGGAGCTTCGTCGTTCATACGATGGACATGACCCAGCCAGCGTAGTCGCTGCACAGTTATACGCCGAACTACGTCAATGTCATCGTAGAGCTCATACAGCTCGTGGTTCATTCGGATGCGATAGTCATCGCCGACTCGAACAGGACCGAAGATTTTGCGAAGAACTTTTCTCTCGAACACCCCCAGAGCGGCTGCGTCAGTTTGCGAAACTACCCATGCCTCAGCGCCATAAAGCAGCACAGGTAGAACGAGCGTCTTGTAGAGTGTTAGTTTTGTCGATCGAGAGAGGGCTCTGGAACTTAGTTGCTTACTGAGCCCGTAGTAGCACCTATTAGCAATTATTGTTCTTCGCTTTATCTCCAGGCTGATTTCGTTTTTGGTATTAATGTCGGTGCCAAGGTAAACGTTAGACAACACACTACGCTTTAATCTACACTATTATAATATGGTATCCAGGGCCAGTAAGCAGCTCGGTTTCATTAAAAGATTAGCATGTGAATTCAAGAATGTCTGGGTCACTACATCCCGGGGCTAGTGCACCCAATACTCGAATATGGCTGCATTATTTGGAATCCAGCTTTTGAATCCCATTGTGATAGAATCGAATGCATTCAAAAGCAATTCTTATTATTCGCTCTGAGAGAAACTTACAAACCCCGTGAGACCGTATGAACACAGACTCAGCCTATTCAATTTGATGCCGCTATCAATGAGAAGAACGGTATTAGATTCACGCTTTACTTTCGATGTTCTGAAAGGTGTAACTAGCTGCAAACACATCTCTAACAAGTTAAACCTTAATGGCCCTATAAGAGGAACAAGGCATGCTCGCCTGATAACGGAATATCAGCATCATACTGCATATGCAAGTAATGAACCCATTAGCCGTTCATTAATCTTAATCTGACCATTAATCACCTTCCATATCCAAATCCTCATTCAAGCGATCTCTATCCAAGTCTCTCTCTCTCTCTCTCTCTCTCTCTCTCTCTCTCTCTCTCTCTCTCTCTCTCTCTCTCTCTCTCTCTCTCTCTCTCTCTTCCAAACTAACCCAGTCTTTGATTTTCTTTCTTTGCTTCTAATCTTTCTAGTATGTAAGTACCTTTTACTCTTACTTTTAATTTTATTTCTGCCTCTCCTTTTTGACGTGTTCGTGAAATTATATGGCGTGAAATTAATATCATATGTTAGGTGGGCGGATTACGCCCACATCAATTCGCATATCATCGAACATCAAAATAGGGAAAGGGCTGAATGCCTCTATACGACAATGTTTTCAAAATGCCAAAAAAAAGAGCAGTGCTGACCTTGAAAAACGTGAATGAAATTTTTAGTTGCCAAAAAATAAAAACTTTTCATTAAAGTGTTGGTAAAAAATTGCACCGCAAAGAAGACTAATTCAAGATCTCTAAAATATGTCCTTAACATTTTTTGTAGAACTTACGGTTTTCAAAATAAAATTGTTTTTCTACATGTCCAAGTCACAAATTTTGATTTTTTTTTTTAAATATTTCAGTGTATGTAGCCTTGCAAAAAAAAATACAAAAAAAAAATATGCAAATATTTCTAGTTTTTCGACATGTAAATTACCAAATTTTTACAAATATGTGAGTTTCGAAAAGTATGCGATTTGGCATACATGGGGTGAGGTGGTGTGATGTGTAACACGTCAATTTTTCGTGCAAAATGTTAACATATGAGTGGATGAACTACTGCGATATGTTTGGCAGCATCAAGTTTTTCATAAGTGTTGGAAGTAGGCAGACATACATTTCATTAGAGTTCTTAAAAAGCTTGAGAAAATTTTTGTTAAAGAGTTGTTTTGCAGATTTATAAAAGTAAGCAAATGTAAAATATGGTATTGTTTAGTATCTTTGAATATAACAAAAGATTTTACTTTTATCACGTCGTGGAATTATCCCATCAACGAGAAAAAAGTTACTTACATTGGGGCGATGTGTAACACTCAAGGTGGGGTGATGTGTAACACATCTTGCACATTATAATTGACATTAAATAGGTAACAACATCGAACTTTGAAATGCAATCACTTCAACGGCATTAAAAGAGATCGGAACAGTTCATAGCACTCAGCCCAGACCAAAATTTAATCATTGTAGGAAGTCAATGAAAAGCTGTGTTCTAACAACGCCACAGAAATGTTTGCAGTCTCAGTTGCAGGAGATTTCATTAAGTTCTTATCATAATACTAAGCATAAAAAGTCAAAATAACTATAAAAAATTACAGAACCTGGTCCTTAAAACAACATTTAATTGGTGTTTCACATCACCCCACCGATTCGAAAAAGACTAAAAAACCATATTTGAAATTTTCATCCTATTTCATTCATTTCTCAAAATATAATTAAGAAATTAAGAAATTAAAAAATATAATTAAGAAATTGAAACTTAAAAATAAAATTATTTTACAATATAACACTCTAAATCAGAAAGTTTGTACATTTTATTATCAATTGGTTTATTTCGCTTTTTGATATAAGTGATCATTGCAGTAGGTCTTCTGAATCTATTAATATTTTATTGGAAAAAATTTAGTGTTTGAAAAAAATAAACCAAAAATTTTTAGGTATTTTCCCTTTTTATTCTTTTATAGTTTTCTGTTGCTACGAGTAATACCTACTTTCCTACTAGTAATACCATATTTGCCGCTTAAAACCATTCATATGTTTTGCTCTTACGAAACTCACCTGAAAGAAAAAGAGAAGAAGAAAGGGATTAGATTTAAAAGTTACACAAAACATTATTAATGTTTTCAAATCAAACAAAAATTCACAATATCTACTCGTATATATATGGATATATTTATATGGTATAAAAATGGATCTTGGTTTGTTCGAATGCTTAAAGCTTGAAAAGAACTGGACCAAATTCGATACTTCCTTATGCATGTTTATTCGTAATTGCTACGCAAAGGTTAAGAAAAATAAAAGTTTGCACCACCACATGGAAAAATAGAAATGCCACTCCCTGTTTTGCCGCCCACAAATTAATAAAAATGCTATATTTTAGATGATTTTGGTCGTATTAGACTAAAATTTGGTTTATTAAGTTTGCTTGTATGCTTACTATTGGAAACTATATTAAAAATGAATTCCCACACCCACTTTTACCGGCCAAAAATTTAGTAAAATCTTATATTTCAGACGAATTTTGACGTATTAGACTTTAGTTTAAAAAAAAATGGGAGTGGTCAAACAATAACTACGTCAACTTTTTCAGAAATCATGAAATTTTGGCCACTTCTATACAACCCTAATTTGCTATATCCAATTTCTTTGGAATTATAGGTTACACAGCCTCGAAATTCGGTATTCGAACTCAATTTACACGTGCTGATTCACATTTAACATTTTATGGGCGACAATCTTTGGTATAACTATAAGTCACACACATCAATGAAACTCGGTACTAACTTACTATTTAGTCATGCTCTTGGGCGTGGCACCGCATATTCAATTCAACATTTTCGTATATGAAAGCTATTTTTCGCGAAAAATCAATGAATAATGATAAAAATATTGAAAAATCATTTAACCTTCACCGCACAGCTCAAATTAAGAAATCATAAAGAACAAACAATATGCTGAATTCTCAAACGGAATGACCGCCTACAGCGCCACCTGTTGATTAAATAAAACACTTAAAAATTTGTAGCGTAATCCTTCTGCGGGCTTGTTCGTAATTGCTATGCGAATTTTAAGGAAAAAGAAAACTCTAACAATTCTCAACAGAGGGCGCTGTTGGCGCACATTTCGTTTTTCAGTTCAACTTGGACGTTTTTGTAAATTTCATTGGGGCAGTGAAGAGATTTTAAATTTTATTAAAAACATAAGCCCATCACTAAAGTTTATCCGAACAAATGATCGTCAAAATGATCGTAACTATGATTAATTGAGCGCACACGCTATTTTAGCAGCGAAAAATATACCTTAATGACAATGACTTGCATTGGATGACTCTAAATCAAATTCCGGGAGAATTGCGTTCATATAAATCGCTCGAACGCGTTGAAAACGAAGACGAAGTCATTAATTATCAAGTGGAATTTCTAAACTGTTTGAATTTGCCTGGCATGCCGCCTTATCATTTGCGTCTTCAGCTTGAACCGGTCCTCATTTGCTATGAAATTTTTCATGCCCCGAAACTGTGCATTGGAACCCAACTGATTATGATAAAGCTAATGAACAATCTGATAGTGGCAAGGATTTTGAAAAGGCCGTTCAAGGGAGAAGGATGAATAATTTTGCGAATTTCATTGACTTTAACCGATTTGCCGTTCCACTTCAAACGCATTCAGATCCCAGTGAATCTTGCATTTGCGATGTCCATAAAAAAGTCACTCTGTATTTATAAAAACCATTTTCTGTTGAAAATTCCTTTTTCCTTTGTTCCCGGTACATTTCCATTTTAACACAACAACTAATTCTTTTATTTTATTCCCATGGGTGTAGCGTAGCGTATATAAAATCATTGGTGCGCACTCATGTTGCTTAAGATCTCACGAATGGTAACACCAAATTTAACAGGCTACCAAATTTTAGATATATAGCACCCTATATACAAAAAAAAGAACAACTGAAAGTTTATTTGATTTCTAGTAGTGGCAAGAAACTACTTTGTTTTTGAAGGGACTCCATATAAGACAAAGGAGTGAAACGAATTTTTCGTTTGTGTTAAGGGGGAGGTAAAGTTTGAATACTTTGATTTTCTATATATTTTTATTTTTGTTTCTGAAAGTACAATATCCGAAAAATATTGTATTAAATTTTGAGGTCATTCAGGGCAAAGCTAACGAAGTTACAGTACGTTGAATGACCGTACCTCTAACTTAGTTTTGCACGCCTTTTAGCTACCTGCGCTGAGCGGCGAGCGGCAACTGTTTCGGTCTCTATTGTATTATTTTTATCCCCTCTTTTAGTCTTAATAGCTTCAGGTAAATAAAATGTGTAACGTACATATTGTATCCTTCGACGTAGAATATATATTTCAGTCTAAAATTGAACGCTTAGGAGAGAAGTTATGAGCGTCATTTCAGTTTTGCTCCGATTTCGTGCTCTGTTTTGTTTTTGTTTAGTTTCTTATCATCGAAAAAATTATGAAACCAACTGGCAGAGAAGACGTGCACAGGGTGGCCCAAGAGTAACCAGCGTAAAAACTGTTGCGACTAAATATTTTGCTGCTGCACAAAATAATCGCGAAGACACAGACGAAATAACAGTATCCGGTGATGGCACGTGGAAAAAAGTAGGATTTAATTCGCTCTTTGATGTATCGTCATTGATCGGCTATTGGACCGGCCAAGCTGTGGATATTTTTGTCAGCAGTTCGTACTGTAATTTATGTGAAACCGGGAGCAAAAAACTAGGACTTTCAAAATATGAAGAGACACGTCCAAAAAAGGATGGGCAAACGTCTGCGTGGCTTAGTGAAATCGCACGTGGTCGATGCAAAAACGAAATCTGGTAAAAAAGTGAAGAGGAAAACTCTTTCCGGTAAAGGCAAACTAACTGGCAACATGATCGACAAATTAACAGAGTATTATGGGGTAGCAATTCAAAGAAATCACGATTAAGTGGACAAAGTGAGGAACGTTATATGGACGACTTTTAATCATTATTCTTCGACTGATCAAAATCCCCAGCATGAATAATGCGATGAATCGTGTTGCGAGTGGAAAAACGCTGAAGCTGCAAAAACATTACGATCATTCAAGCCCAGTTACTCTCCACTTCCAGCTGATGTTTTAGACACAATAAAGACAATCAATGAAGATTTAAGCAAAGACACGCTGTTGGAACGTTGTCTGGGTGGTTTCACGCAAAACATCAACGAAAGCTACAAGCAACTCATATGGAAAATTAGTCCCAAATCAGTGAGTGGTACCGCAACTGTCGTTGAAATTGCCGCAGCATCGCTTTTTAACGAAGGCTCTACTGCTTTTCTGCTTTCCTTCATGCAAGAATAAGTCATCACTTCAGGACCAATTGCCCATGAATGACCTCGAGCGACAGACTCTTTGCTGATGGGCAGAGCGGACGAGCAAGCTGCTCGCGAGACCAAAGAAGGCGTTTACGTTCACGTTTAGATAACGTGGATGATGTTGATGTACTGTATGGTCACGGCATCGATGATGAAGACATGTACGTATTTTATAAGAAAATCCAGTATTTTTTTTTCAAGATATTTTCATTTTCCCAGTCTACAAAACTTCAAATCGATTTTCCCAAACATGAAATTTTCAAAGTTGGTGACCAGCCTACAGAAAAAACTACTGAACCGATTGTTTTGAAGTTTTGTATACATATTCTACATGTAAATAGCTCTCAAGTTACGTCGAGTTTCTTCAAATTTTTTAATTACTAACAATTTCACAATAACAATAGGTCGATTTTTTCGTCAAAAATTGTCATTTTTGCTTCAAAATGGTGCCAAAAAATTTAAAAATTTAAAAAAAACTCGACGAGACAGGAGAGATAAAGTAAAACTTGTAAAAACTTGGCTCGTCATCGCACAAAAACTTTTTTTCGAGGTGCCTGCGAAGATCAACAATAAATCCGTTATTTCTCCCTAGTTTTGAACAAAAATTTTTTTAAATATTCTTCAAATGTTGTACTTTTATATAATAATATGTAAAATAAAAAAAAAAAAAGTATTTTTAGACGAAACAACCCTTACCCTCCCCTTAAAGAGAAATAAGTTACAAAAATTTTAATTATCTCTGAAGATGATCTCTACGAGGAGCTTAACATTAAAAAGTCAATATTTGTAAGCTTTGAGTTGTGTCTCTTTTGTAGATATGGTGCAATATATTATAGATTACCATCTTGGTTTATAAAAAAAATACAAACATGTTGCCATGCCCCATTTTTAATGGACTAAAATTTGGCAAATTACTTCATTTGGTTACTGTCGGCTACTCACCACCACTTTTCAGGGGATAAGCGAGCCAGGTATAAGCTAGTTTTCTAATAAAACACATATAATTCTTTTTGAAAAAAAATTGATATAAGTTCCCAAAAAAAATAACATTTAAGAATAATTTTAAAAGTTAAAAATTTTGCTTGAAAAATTCTCATATAATTGTTTTGCACTTTTTACTGGTACTTAGAGATTTTTTTATCTGAGCACTTACTTATAGAAAACCCAGGCTACGACCCTGATTGTAGGAATATTAAGCTATCATTTATTTTTATCTTGTTATTACTTTTAAAACTATTGAAATTTTATATTATAGTATCTGAATTGTTATAAAATTTTTAATTTTCTAATTTTAAATCGTTATAAAATTACGCAAACGAATAAATAATTTACAGATTTTAAATGTACACAGAGCAAAAAGGACCCTTGAAACTAGAACAAAGTTAAGATGAGTTCTCTATAGTTTTTACCCAAGAAGAAAGTCTTATTATTAGCGGGAAAATCTTCTTAATAAATTTAAGATGAAATCTTAGAAAAAAAAGCGGAAAAATCATCTTAATAAAATTAAGATGAAATCCTAGATAAATAAGCGGAAAACCTTCTTAATAAAATTAAGACGAAATCTTAGAGAAATAAGCGGAAATCTTCTTAAAAAAATTAAGATGAAATCTATTAAAAATAATATGAAATTTTCTGAATTAAATCAAGCAGAAATCAATTTGAAATTAACTTTTAATGAAATCTACTACAAATAAGATGAAATCTTTTGAATAAAATCAAGAAGAAAACTATTTAAGATTAGTCGAAATCTTCTTAATAAAATCAAGATGAAATCTATTAAAAATAAAATGAAATCTTCTGAATAAAATCAAAAAGAACTCTATTTAAATTTAGAAGAAATCTTCTTAATAAAATCAAGATGAAATATATTAAAAATGAGATGATATCATCTGAATAAAATCAAGAAGAAATCTATTAAAAATTAGTCGAAGTCTTCTTAATAAAATCAAGATGAAATCTACTAAAAATAAGATGAAATCTTCTGAATAAAATCAAGAAGAAATCTATTAAAGTTTAAAGTGTAAAGTTAGCTACTTTTAAGCCATCGTAATTTTGAAAAATTAACTATAGATAAATGTTTTTCAGCTTTTATTACCTTAGAGCCTTTTGCCACGAATAACTGGTCAGCTTTTTGATCCCCACTTGAAGTAGTATGTGTTTGGGTGCAATCTCTGGTTGACCTTGCTATAAAGCCTGAGCTGATTTTCTTTTTTCTGCATGGATACCTGTTTTATGTCCGGGATGCATTCTGACATTCTATCAGAATGTCCCCGTGATATCATTTTCGTCCAAATGAGATTTATTCTACATTTGATTTCGTACGTTGGCTACGTGACCAAGTCACCAGTTTTTTGCACATGCGTTTGATGAACACTTCCAGCCTATATTTCCTTTGTCGATTGTTCAGATTTGAGTAAATTTAGTTTAATAAAGTTTTCTAATTAAAAAACGAACGCCAGGAATCGTGATAAGAAAAAGGAAAATGTATGTGATTTTATACCGACTAATTAGCTGCGTGACTTTTAATGAAACAGCCGATGTCTAAGCTTAGAGTTTCTAAATACGGTATAGAGTCCAATTATTTGCAAAAGTAAAGCGGTACTCTAGGTGGAATTGTTTTTTAGCAGATGCAAAAGTTTTGTTGAGATAGTTTTTACAGACTATCGTCAGGGGACGACCAGTCATTTAGTCGATATGAAGATGTTGCTTGATGCTTTCCTAAACGCTTAACATTATTTTATTAAAAAAACAAAAATATTTGTTTCATTCGAAAAATTACTCCAATGCGTACCGTCACAAGAACGAATACATCAACATGATTTTAAATCGCCACAGTTTTTCTTTCCTTTTGTTTCTCTCGAAAACGTACGAGAGGTTTGGTTATTTCTTGTTCTACGTAAGCATCTTTAATATTTAAATACAAATACTTAGTACGTATTTATTTAAAGTCTTTTGATAGTATTATTTAAAAAAGGTTTTTGAAAAATGATGTTTAAATATTAACATTGTATCAAACATGCGTACCCTCATAAATTTTCGCATAAAACTAACTATAGTTGTTTGTTTTCTCTACAAACTCAACTAATTTAAAAATTCATATTCAATCACTAAAGCGCCCAGACCCAAATGAAACAAACAAACACACACAAAAAAAAAAGGACCAATGTTAAACAAAATATTTGCTCTACTTCCTGCAAGCAATTTATTAAAGTATGGAATTCAATGAAGATTTGAAATAAGCAATGTATAACCGCTACATAAAACAAAAACAAAAAAAAGATACAAATAAAAAAGGAAATTCAGAAAATACTAAGCAATAAAAAGAAGACAAAACCGAAACTTTATTCAACAGTGAATCAACAAAAGAAAAAACACAAAAAAGTGAGAAAACATCAAAATAAGACAAACAAAATAAAAAACTCCCTTCGGCATAGATCCAAAAAACATGCCACCTGCATGAATAACCATTGAGAAGCAGCAGCAACATCCTATTGTTGGGTCTGATGGAACCAAGCGGCCTTATTTTCAACCAACCATTTTCATTTTGTTTTTATGTTATTTTGTTTTACTTTTATTGTAATAACGATGAAACCAGTTGCTTCACAGCTAATTTGCTAAGCAAGCAAAATATCATTCATACCAATTTGCAAATGCATAGTGGGCAAATTTAAATTCCCCACGTTAGCTACGCCTTTGCTGATTATAATTAAAGAACTATGTGCTGTGATGTATCTCATGTGTGCTATGATGTACCACATTAGGCATCATTTTTTTTTTTCTTGTGATGTTGATTTCAATTCAGTGAAGATTGCTTAAGAAGAAGTTAGCTCAGCCATTTATTTTTTTCAGAAATTCTATTCTTGTGCTGTGATGTGCTGGAGTTGGGTTGTAATGTGCCGTACACAGTTTTAATAATTAAAAAATATGCATAGCATTGGGCAGTTTTTATTTCGTAATTTTAATAATAAATATGTTTTGTACAAGTGTTAAGTTTTTTAAGTTATCATCCCCTATGCTACGAGTTGCTTGATCGTTTTCTTTTCACGTGTTTGTGTTGCGAGAATTTCAATAAACTCTAAGTGTTTTTCTACTCTTCTCTTTTTCTGCTCAGCTAGCACCCAGCGGCAAAAGGGCAGTACTCTTCATCGATGAAAGGCAATTCACTCGTAGGCGGTAATGTACACATGTTCGTATCTACTTTCAACTTACTTTTAGAAGACAATGGCCGTTTTGTAGTCAGACGCCAGTATGCCAACTATGATAGTAGTCAAGCTTCCTAGTCAAGCACAGAGGTTACATTTTTGATTACAAAGTATGCAAACAAGTAATCGAGCTTCCTTTTCCCATATACAACTTGACGTTTAAATTCATATATTGATAACATAACACAAGTCTACTGCCTTTCATATATGAAATATTGGAGTACTCCGTAAATTTGCCGCTGGGGCACATCACAATATAAAAAAACAGATGAGCCTCACGCAAAAAGAAAAGAGAGACGCATATAAATGCAGTACTGAGCTGCAAGACAAAACAAAAGAAAACAATTTTTTAAATCGTTTGACATGCATTATCTTAAGGGTTGATGTCACACGGTGATCGTTTGTATGGCTTTCAAAAGATTTTGTTGTTGCTTTCAATAGTAAATGCCAAAAAAAAAGTAGTGAGAGTGAAAGCGGAGAAGCACATTGTAGAGCGATCAAAATTTGTTCATTTCTGAACGCAAGGCGTTTGACTAAACACCTTTAACGTGTTTAGAATTTTTTTATATTAAGTTTTTGTCCTCTATCTCTCTCCACACTCATTCAAAGAGTAACAAAAACATGTTAACGCTCTTTATTGATGAAAAAAAATCGGCCGTGGCTTAGCTGTGGACCACTGTGGCCTGCAGATTTTTTATGCCGCTGAAACTTACTTAAGTAAGCATCAACTCTTGAAAACTTATGTCTTTTAAAAAATAAGCGAAACTTATGTCTTATGTCTGAAATGCGAAAATGTATACGCGAATGTAATATTTTTTATATTGCTGGTAATGCAATTAGTAAATTACCCGTCGTCATAGCTTAATATCAGCTAACTGCTGAAGCTAAGATCGACTGTGAAATAGAAGAGCAACAACAACTAGCACAACAAAATCTTTGAGTAGTTAGAAAGCTTTGATCTATCTTCGAATAAAAGAACTTACTTTCCCTGAAAGTATGTTTCAGAAATTAGACGAACTTTAAGCTACTTTCATATCATTTGTATTCTCGTACATGCAATTCAGGGTAATTTACTAATTGCATTCGTTAAACAAGTAGAAAATCAAGAGCTTAGTGGATTACAGCAAGAATCACAAAAAAAGGCTACTGATGAGTTGTTGTAGCGGCCAACGAAACAGCTGTCTAGTCTGCTATGTGATTGATACTCTATATAGGGTATTGTTGTTGTTAGTTGTTTTTCCTTCCTTGACCTTGAGCTCGATAAAATATAACCTTTTATAATTGAAAAATTATTGGAGTTATATAAACACATAACTTAATTGTCAAATATATTAATTTTTCAATATTTCTTCGTCCTACTGCAGCACAACTCGAGCACACTACAGCACATTTTCGAATTTCTGTAAAAATGAATTTACGACAAACTTTGCATTAAAAGGCCAGTAAGTAATAAAATGCATACTCTTATATAACATTTCTTACTATGCGACACATAATAGCACACAACCGCCACATCTCACAACATATCAATTTAAGAAATAAAATTTAGAAACCTTTAAAATCTATAAATATGTACATTTTTTTAAGATCTCAAACGCGCGTTGCAGCACAAGTCGAGCACATCGCAGCACAATTTTCAAATACCTGAAGAAAGTTAATAACAGTTAAACCATCAACTAAATAATTTTTCATAGAGACACATAATAGCACACATCGCACATAGCGCAGCACATAGTTAATTTTTAATAAAAAAAAAGTAAGCAGTGGGGGGACTGCCAACCGAAGTGAAAACTTAATGCTATAAAATAACATAGCTGTTATATATTTCCGAAGTCAGCAAATCAGAGGCGTTCTACTTTCTTAACTCTTTTTATTTATGCGTTATTAAATGTATACAATGCTATTTTTAATGTTTTTTATTTTTAATTAGCTCGGTAATCGCTTCGGTAATTAGTAACTGGTTGGTAATCTTTCGATAATCGGTTGGTTGTCGCTTCTGTAATCGGTTGGTAATCGTTTTTGCAATCGGTTGATAATCTCTTTGGAAAACGATAATGAGTTAGTAATCACTTCGGTAATCGCTTTAGTATTTGATTGGTAATCGCTACGGTAATCGGTAATTGGTTGGTAACTGCTTCGGTAATCAGTTAGTAATCGTTTCAGAAATGGGTAATCACTTAGTAATCGATTCAAAATCGGTAATGGGTTGGTTATCGCTTCGGTAATCGGTTGATAATCGGTTAGTTATCGCTTCGGTAATCGGTAGGTTATCGCTTCGTTAATGGATAATCGGTTGGTAAACGCTTCGGTAATCTGTAAATGGTTCGGTAATTGGTCGGTAATCGGTAATTGGTTCGGTTAGCAGTTGGTAATCACTTCGGTAATCGGTAATCGGTTAGTAATCGCTTCGGCAATCGGTAATTGATTCGGTAATCGGTTGTTTATCGCCTCTTTAATAAAAAAAAGCTCACCAAACATGTTTGCCAAGCATAACCAAGGCATAAGCAATGCTGAACAATGCAACAGAAATGTACAGCTAAAAGCGTGATGCCATCGTTAACAGAGTGATGATATCGCTAACAGCGTGATGATATCGCGAATCTATAGTTTTGGTCTCTACTAAAAAGTGCTCAACGCGCATAAAGAAGTTTTCACTTCAACAAAAAATGGCAGAGTTAATTTTTCGCTTATTATTAACACTTTCACGTTTACCAATTAAGTTAAAAAAACAAATTTATGACATTTTTTAAGGGCCTACTAAAATGAATTTAGCAAAGAATACATTTCAGCATCATCACAATATTTGATTTGTTTTTCAAAAATTGCACAGTCCACCTTAAATAAACGAAAATTATGCCACAGCGCGACCTTCAGTTGACATGACCACAAAAAAATAATTGATTTTTTTTTTTAAATTAATCCACCGCCAAAAAATAAGAGCAAACAACTTCGCCACAATGCAAACAAGTAAAACAATACATAAAGCTCAACCCCGACAATTGACATTCTCCACCCTTTAGCCACAAACAAAGACGAAGATAAATGCAGAGCTTAAAGCAGGAGTACAATAAGTTCAAAGCAAATTGCTCCAACTTGGTCATAGAATGTGTAACTGTAACCTTGTAACTGAAACTGAAAGAAACTCTTTCGTTTTGGTTGCTGTTTCGCCACAAATTCGTACTGTGATGACAAAAAAAAAGGACTGAGTAACAGAAGTACATATATAGTTTGGATGAAAATAAATGGCAAGCTGAATGAATAAAACTTTTACGGCTATGATATGTGACTCAGTTGTTGCTGTTTTCCCGTTGTCAGCTTTCAAGCATGTTAAGCCCGGAAACGTTAAAATATCTAGGGACCAAAACGGAATAGCGTAAAACTGACACTGAATGTAACTGGAATACATGCAAAAAACAAAAAAAAACACATTCTGACAACCAAATCCACTAAAACAGCCGCTATCTTTCTCTATCTCACACACACAGACACACGCTCATATAAACGTAGCAAAAGAGACACAGTTCGACTTCAAGGACCTTCTTTTGCTCCTTGGTGGCAGCTCAAGACAGCTCACAGCAATGACATTCTCAATAAATGGAATTGAAAAAAGGCACAAACACGAACATTTTGAACAGCGCAAAAGATAAACAAAAAAACCGAACAACTAAGTCATTATATCTGTCTGACAGTTGCACATAAAAGTTTGTTGCCAGAAGTGTTTCAAACGGAAGAGATAAAATAAAATGACACAATAGTGTATTCGAATAGGTGTCTTAAATATAGCGACTTTGTTGGCCAAATGATGCTTGTATTTGTTGCGCACAAGATTATTTTTAAGTTGTTTTCTCTTGTTTGCAGCAACAACTAACAACAACAACAACAAACAACAACTTTTGCGCCAAGTACACCTGCTTGCAACAATAATCAACAAAGTTGCATAAATGTATAAATCCGGTAATGAGCGCAAAGTGTGCGCATGAAAACATAGAAAATAAAAAAAATCAAATTGCAGTAAATCATTGAAAACTTTTATGGTTTCATATAAAAGTTTATTCTTTTGGAAAAGTTTTAAAGAAACAACTATTAATGAAGTCAACTTAGAGTGCATTTGGCTGTTCGAACTTGTTATGAACTCATGCGTAAATTGGTTGCAAACTATGTTGAAAATTTTTTTTTTCCTTCCCAGTCTATCTATCTAGATGGCAAACTTATTCATATAGCTGCATCTACAAAACCAACAATAGTCAGTTGGTTGAGCTAGAAAAGTTTTGATTAAAATAATTCACTTGAAAACTTTCAATTATAATCAAATAAATTGAATCGAAAAAAATTATTTAATATTTAGAGATATATATTCAGACAGGTAGACATTTTTTAAACATATTAAATGCTTGCAGCAAACTTTATTGAAGCTAGTTATAAAAACGACGTAAATTCTATTAGCACCTCTCATAAATTCTACAAAAGCGAAAAGATGATAACTTTCATAAATTCTATAAAAGCGAAAAGGTGGTAACGCAAAATTAGGTGGCAAAAATAATGCGTTTTGTTGTATAAAGCAGTGAAGACCGGAAATAATTGACATTGGATGTACTGAGAGACGCTCAAAGACGCATGCGATCGAATTGATTTTCCTTGGACGTCAAGTGCATCATTTCAACCACGTTGAAACGTTAAATGCAATATGCGATGCAAGCCAAATACAAGCAACTGCTGGAATACAGAATAACCCCGTTATTTACGCTTGAACCAGCGATCAATTTATTAAATATGGTTTGTCGAATGTTGAATATGTTGGGTGCCAGCATTCTCCTTCGAAAAGTCGAAAAATATTTGCATACGGTCACGAAAATTGTAATAGAAAAATTTACTAACGAGAGCGGGAATTTCGACAGAGAAGCGGTTGAAAAAAAATTAATCCAATTTCTCTTACCACCCAAAATATATTAAAAAAATCTTTATTCTTACACCGAAAGAAACGACATGTTTTAAAATTAAACACAATATTATCATTTTCAAAATGTACCATATTTTTTCATAAAAAGTTTTAGATTTTTTTGAATATTTACATATAAATTGATTATATTATGTTGTTACTTTGACAAGATTTGTTTTAAGCTATTTTTTTAACACAAATTGTTTTTAAATTAAAAACGTTGTGATCAAAAAAAAGCTTAAAACAAATTTCGTCAAAGTTACAACATAATGTTATCAATTTGTATGTGAATATTTAAAAAAATCGAAAATTTTATATGAAAAAATACATTTTGTGATCAATTTTAAAATATGTCGATTTTTTTCAGTGTACCATTAGCTATGGGTGAGTTTATATGTTGAGACATAAAAGTAGCAACATCGCGTAAAATGTTTCAGATAGAATTTGCAAGGTAGCAATTCGGTCAAAAATTATGACATTTTCGTTAGTCTTGAAGCTAACTTTCAAGAGCAAATCAAGGTCAACTTTTATTTTTTAAATGGAAACCCAGTTTTTTTATTGTATATTATTGGTATTTTTCGGACAAAAATATTTATCCTTGTGGAAATATTTTGCTTGATATGCGAAATGGTTAAAATAATCAAAGAATGTGGAAACAAGTTTCAGACAAAACTTGCATATTTTGCGTGCGGAGAATACGAATTTGTAAATATCTGCACATATGGAGAGTTCGACAAAAAACCAACTTTTTGTGTAACTATATTGTGAACACTTTATCTGTAATGAAAATATTATTTTTAAGTAAATACGCCAATATTTATATAAAACAATTTTTATACATAAAAAGCTTAACATTTAAAACAAAATAAAAAAGGTAACTTTTTTAACTGTCTTAAATCAAACATAAGTGAAAATGAACCAATTGCGTGTACATTAGGCTGGGCCAATGCTTTATGGAAAAATTTCTTTTTGTTTTTTCGAAACACAATAGGAACTAAAAGTTGCGTATTTTAACGTAATTTCAAAATAAGCTAACCATCTTTTAATTACATATAATTTTTGGCCTTCTACCAGAGCATTTATGGCAAAAATTTCTCTCCTTTGTACTGCCTAACCACATAATAACAGAGGTATACAGCAATTCTATTAAAGTTCCGTTAGTTTGCAAATTTTTTTCTTAATACTTTTAGATCGCTTAGTCAGAAAATCATTGTTAAATTATCTTTGCTTAAAATTAAACACAATAAACAAAATAAACCACGATATGAAAAATAAAATAACTCCTCGAAAACAAAACATATCGAATTCTGCAAAAACTGTGCTTTTTATATTGATTATTGAACTTAGTGACTCAAATTAGTTAGTCGGCTGCAAATATGGGCAAACTTTTCAATACAAAATATCTGATAAAAATAACAAAAGTTTAATTCAGAAAAGCTCTTGTAGAAGGCCAAAAGTTATATTCATTTTAAAGATGGTAAGCGTATTTATATCAACGCAAAAATACGCAACTTTGATACTTATTGCGTACTAAAATTAAAAACAAAATATCGGCCCAGCCTAAAATTTCAGTCAGAAAAGCTCTTGTAGAGGGCCAAAAAATATGTTCATTTCAGAATTGGTAACCGTATTTTAAATCAGCGCAAAAATACGCAACTTTTAATAGCTATTGCGTATTAAAATTAAAAAAAAACTTTTCCAAAAATCATTCATATCAGCGAGTGAGACCTGGGGACATTTTCTTGTGATATTACTCGCGCATTAACATCCATTAATTTTTATAGAAGCAGCCGCAGCTATTGAGATAAGTCACAAATAAAGATGAATATAATTTCGAAGCGTCTCGCGACCCCAAAATTGTTGCTCCTAAAAACGATAATGAAGCCGCTGGTTGCACCAATCAGTCAGTTGATAGCGGACTATCCGAAAATTAAGTCAATTATCAACTATGTCTGATTAAATAACATAGATAATATTATTACATTTATTGCCTTTTATTCTCTTTCATTCAAAATGTAAATGTTTTTTTATTATTATTATCTTTATTTCCATAATCGTAATATATACGAAATAGCAAATGCCGTAAAGAATTGATCAGATCTTTGAGTTGAAATTATAAGATTTTTTTACGTAATTTGACTGACCGAGAGTTTGTATGCCTATCTATACTATAAATGGGTAACACAGCGCTGAGTTGCGTTATTGAGCTGAAACACTTAACTGTGTTATTGCGCATTATTACTTTATCAAAAGAAACGTAATAGCGCAACAAAAATTATTTCTTGATGGTTCTGCTATCTTCGTTCATTCGAACGTATCCTTGGTTTACCTTACATCTGTGGTTCACCGTAATACTCAATGATCTGAACATACCATATGTCAATAATGAAACTATAAAGATATCACAAGCATATCTTAATAAAATAAGCAATCATAAAAATTAGCTTGAAGAATCGTTATTAGATGGATATAATTTAATAAAGAGATTTAAAAAAGCCCCCACATTTTAGACTTACCCTCAATAATATATAATTTAATGCATTACTCAAGTTAGCAAGCTCAATAAACTTATCTCATTACTCAACGCACTATCCAACACATAACCTCACTGCGGTGATTAAAGTTTTGTTGATACAGGAATTAAAGCTTTTCAAACTATAGTATTTCATGACGCAATTGCGTTAGCGCATTAAGCTGATACAATAAACTACGCTTGAGTTAATGTATCAGCGCAGTTTTTTTTTCTGCGTTACCCGTGTCTAATATATACCAAAGGAATAAATTTTCTGCTATTCTTCCTAACATCAATAAAACACACTGATGACTTCATATCGAGAAAATATGCATTAATTATCATCAAAGAAAACTATGAATACCATATTAATGGCTAAAATAAAGCCAAAAAACATGGGAATTATTTGTATGCTGTGGCAATCTTATAAAGGCTTACTACTACCTTCGCACTCAGTTCACTATTGAGAACCAACCTATCAATAAATTATGTATGCATCTTTGACCTACCGCTTGCCATTCATTTTATTTCCTGCGACGAAATAGCAGTATTTTAATGCTAGCTATTTTCCGCTAGGCAGGCAGTCAATTTCTTTACTTTATTTCCTGGTAGAAAATTGTTTTCATATCCGTTGCAGCAGCAGCAGCAGCTTCCTACCAATCGATTGCTAATATAAATGCTAAAAGGCAAGGGACATTAGCTAAAACAACAAGAACAAAAATAATAACAACAACAGTAAAACACCAACAGCACATCATCATAATATATATGTATATGTAAACAGCAATTATTTGTTGTTCGTAGAGTATAACTAATTTTTCTTATGTTGTAGCCCACTTTTATTGCATATTTTATTTATTGCTTATTTCCGTTTCACAACAGAACAATAATTTAGGTGACTCAGATGAAAATGGTAACTTAGAACAGATTGATTCAGAATTGATTTATGCTGAAATGAATATCTTTGAAAACATAAATTTTTAAGTTTGGCACAGATATTCGGGTAAATTTTTACTAAAAACTAAGTTTTTAACCGACTTCAAAAAGAAGGAGGTTCTCAAGTTCGTTGGTTTCGGTTTTTTTTTTTTTATGTATGTCGATAACTACTGGAGCACAGAACCCGATTGCCCCTTATTTTTTGTGAACTAATAGAGACCATTAACACGGAGGTGCCTATCTAAAAAAGTGGGCCGTATTTGACAAAGGGGTGTGGCAATATTAAAACAACACTGTATCTCGAATTATATTTACACAAGTGTAGTGAAATTCAGGACAGGAGTAGGCACAATTTTTAAAAATGAATCGACAAAAGCCGTGAAAATATTAGAAAAACACTGTATCTCGAGTTATATTTACACTAGGGTACTGAAATTCAGGACAGAAGTAGGCACAATTATAACAAATTACCGTCAAGAAAAGGGGCGTTATTCGACAAAAGGGCGTATAAATATAAGAAAAGCACTGTATCTCAAATAATATTGACACTTAGTTACTGAAAATTAGTACAGGAGTAGGCACAAGTATTACAAATTACGTTCAAGAAAGTAAGCGTTATTCGAGAAATGGACGTGGCGATATTAGAAAAACAATGGATCTCAGTTAAAATTGACACTATGGTACTGCAAATTGGCACACGATTAGGTAGTATTATAGCAAACACAATCAATAAAGTAGGCGGAACTATACAAACGGCGTATAGTTCCTAAGTAATGGAAAACTTTTTTGGATAACTCATTGCAAAGGCAATAAAATCACGTTTTCAACGGTATTTAATTTTCTTTTCAATGACACCAAAAACATAAATTTATCTTAAAAAATAAAAGAGTTGGCTGTACTAAAAAAATTATACCTTTTAATACTTACCATACATATTATAATTAGTATAATTTTTAATGAGATTAATGAGATACAGGTTTTTTTCTAATAGTGACACGCCTCTTTGTCGAATCCATGCCATTTTATTGATCGTATTTTGTAATAATTGTACCCATTATTATAATGAATTTTAGAACCCTAGTGCCACTATTATTCAAGATATAGTAATATCCTTATAGTCACACGCCCTTTGTAGAGTTCCGCCTACTTTATTGATCGTGTTTGCTACAAATTATATATATATCGATATACAAATTAATAGTAAGAAAATCCCATAAACTACCGTGGTATACTAATGGCCTAAAAAAAGAAAAGGTAGTGTCCTTGGCTCCTTATTATTTACCTTATTTATTAATGATATCAATAAAATTTTTATTTTATGTTGGTGACCAGAAGCTATTTACTAAACGCTGAAAAATAATAGGCCTTATAATATGTTTCTGCATGTCTCTTGGAAACAAGTAATCATAATTGGTTCCACATATAATATGATTAATTAATGCAATTTTTCTTTATATATATATTTGCATCTTAACATTATTTAATTGTACCTTAGCACTTGTTGTTTCAATTTAAAAACAATATAATCTGTTTTAAAGAAAATGTGTTTTCATATAAATATATTGTAATTATAAATGGACTGAGAACACATTTAGTCTATTACTATTTGTTTGCTTGGAAATATAATTTAGTCAAGAATAACATTAAATATTCACGGACAAACATATATTAATTGGAGAATACATATACCTACCTAAGAAGTATAATTTTTTTAGTACAGCCAACTTTTTTGTTTTTTAAGATACATTTATGTTATTGGTGTCATTAAAAAGAAAATTGAATAAATTACAAAAGTGATTATAAAAAAAATTCATTTATTAAGCGAAATTCTGAGAAATTTGTATTCAAAGTTAAAATTTGATAGTTTCAACCGATTGATTTCATCTTTGAACGGGCACAGCTTGGTAACGGTTAAGTCGGTGCTATTTGTTGATAAACCGTTGAAAAGATGATTTTATTGCCTTTGCAATGAGCTATCAGATAAAGTTTTCCGTAGCTTAGTTTTTGTGCTTGGAACAATAACGTGAATCAAAGTCGTGATATATTAATTAACCCTGTAGCTCCTATGAATGGGAAAATAGACCACCCCACTCGTACGATTTTTTTCTCAGCTTGACATAACCTTTCACCTCATTAATTAGTTCATTGCAGGCATACTAATATTGAAATTTATGAATCACAAAAGAGAATAGCTGTCAATATTACCAGATATTATGTCTTAAATAACAATAAGAGACTGAACTTTTTTCCGTGTTCCCAATGTTTTTATGCCAAGAAGCAATCATTTCACATTATATGAGGTCAAGTCTACATGGCAATATAGTGAAGTAAATTTAGTAAATCTTCTTTTAATTTGATCCAATCTTAAAGTATGAACGGCATAAATCGGATTCCAAATGAAAGATGCATATTGTTGTTTTGATCTTACAAATGCATATAACAGTGGCTTTAAGGTATATGGGTCGGAAAATTCAGAGGTATTCCTCAGAATGAAAGCAAGTAAAGATTATGATTAAGGGACCAGGAAATTTATGTGTTCAATTAAAGTGAAATTAGTATCAAATATAACATCAAGATCTTTGATCGATTGTACAAGTATGAGAAGAATACCAGAAATAGAGTAAGAATTACTGAGGACACTATTGCATTTAGAAAAAGTAATGTGAAAACATTTAGAGATATTTAAAAGCAGGGCATTCAAATTACTCCATTGGCACAAATTATTTAAGTCAGCTTGCAAGAAGACAACATCAGAGATGCTGTTTACCCTAGTAAATAGCTTCTGGTCACCAGCATAAAATAAAAATTTTATTGATATCATTAATAAATAAGGTAAATAATAAGGAGCCAAGGATACTTACTACCTTTTCTTTTTTTAGGCCATTAGTATACCACGGTAGTTGAAGGGATTTTCTTACTATTAATTTGTATATCCGTATATATATGATTTGTATATGAAATTACTGTATATCGATTGATATTGATATTTGGGATCTGAAATATGATACAGCACTAGGTAGAATCATGATAAAGCACGATCAATAAAGTGGGCGGGATTCGAAAAAGCGCGTGGCGCTTTTCTCTTTTAGGAGATGGTTTCTTCAGGCTCAAAAAATCTATTGAGAAATAACTCTCAACTTTTCCACAACAATCTTTAATAATGTTTAAGTTGCTTATACACTTTTTTTGAAAATTTATCATAGTCTCTAAAAAGGAAGAAATAAAAACTTTTTAACACAAAAAAACCCGAATTCAAAATCACTATAAAGTAAAAAAAAAAAAATCAAATACTTTTCCTATTAATTTCTTGGACAAATCTAATTATTTATGTTTATAAATTATTATATTGGAAATCTTATTATTTTAATTTTTTTTTTTATTGGTTTTATTATCATATATATATTAATTACTTTATGAATTTGTTTATAATTATAACTTTGTTTATTTGACGCTGTGGTGCTTTGTTTATTTGAAGCTTTAGTAACCAATTGATTTTCAGCCCATTCACCGAAAGTACGACGCAAACGATGGTCTGATGGCTTCAATTCCTGCACCAGTTGAGTTTTATGCAATGCAGGCCAAGGTCTTTACGTCTTTTCATGTAGTAGATGGGTAAAAAACGAGTTGCTGAAAACGGCGTTGATTCGATAAATAGGGTCCATGGTCACACTCACCTCTACAGCGGGGATGGATGTGTGTTCCTAAAGCACAGTATAAGCTCGTATTGGGTATTGAATATTGTCCAATAGAGTAAACATAAACATAAATCGATTCATCGTGCTCATACAGACGATTATGTGCACAGTAATGTGTGCGAAGTGCTCGGTATGTTTCCCGCACAGATGGCGAAATTTTGAAATAAACGATTTTCCACGATTTGTAAACGTTGTTCCGGTGTAAACCATTGCATGGTAAATTGCCAAAGAATACTGAATATAAAAACAACTGGTTTGACAGCTATGCCTCTAGGAAATTCTATACCTCTAAAAAAAACACCCTTTACATCTACCACTATCTACCACGCCTCTACAGTAGTCCAAAAAACCATTTTTCGAGAACCAAATATTCTGACCAAAGACTCAAATTCTGGAGCAACAATTACTTGTGCATTGCTATTCCACCTACCTAACAATACAACTTTAAGGAGAACTTTAACTTTAGACTAGGCTTACTACAACTTTAACTTCCGTATACTACTTTCCGTATACCGAGAACTTTTTCCAGCAGACATCTTTAGGAGCAACCCACAAATGTCTTCATAAGCTGAAACCTACCCACAAATATATGCAATACTTGGCAGAAAACTATCACACACTGATTGAGTCCACGAGTTTATAAATCAACACCAACCAGGCAGTCAGTTAGCCAGTCATTTTGTTGTTCATTCAGTCTCTTGGTGGTTTTTATAATAAACTGATGTTCATAGCGTCGCTCAACGTTCCAACACCGCCAACCAACGTCGTTAACATCGACTTTATTATAAACATCATTATCGTAGCGCTTGCCTGTAGCTACTTGTTTTCGCAGTCCTTCCACGTAAAAAAATAACCTGCACCATACCAGTCAACAGCGTCATCATCAACATCATCATTATCTTTACTGGTGGAAACAACGTTCTTCGTTCTACTTGTCAGTAGGACGCCAAAGGGGCAGCAAGTCGCATATGTTTGTTGTTTATAGGACGATAGTTTTTTATTTTTATTTTTTCCATAACTTGTTGTTTGCTGCTGCCAACAGCATGGTTGAGCAGCCAACAACATGTTGCTGTTGTTGTTACTCTTGATATTACTCTGGTTATGTTTCCTTTTGCCGGTTGCTTTTGCATTAATTTTAGTTTCTTTTCAGGTGGAAAATTCATTTATTTTCTTGATAGATGCGGCAAAAAAAGAATCTTAGTTGGGTGTTTCCTTTGATTTTGTTTTTTTTTTTTTCTGTCATTACCTATTGTTGGCTTCTTTCTCGGTTCTTCGGTTTTTGTATGGGTTAAAAAGTAGCTCATTGTGTGTTCATAATTGTGTTACATTAGTGGCTAGTGTGTGTTGTGTGTGTTGGTGTATTTGTGGTGTGTGTGGGCGCAATATAGCTGCCTTATAATACCAAGCAAAATAAATGTATTATAAAAAATGTGGTTTATTCTCTGCATACACACAAAAATTTAATGAAATCTCATAAATGTCTTTACACCATTCAGATTTTAGATACTGAAAAGATTTTTAGCTTGAATTGCCTGAGTGAGCTAATGCATTAAAGCCTTTTATAGTTAATTAAGCCATATTTAAGTAAAAATCTTTATAATATGAGCACATTTAAAGGTACTTTTGTGTACAAATAAATTAACATAAAATTTTGCATGCATTTAAATACGAATCCATTTAAAGTTTCTTTGGAAATAATAACAAAATATTCAAAGAAATAATTTTCACACAAATACATATTCTCTGCTGAAAAGTAATTATAATATTCAATGTAGAGGACCCTTTGATAATTCAGTGAATTTTTCATTTTCCCGCATAGTAACTTTAAATGCAACACTAATCCTGTCAACTACCACTTGTTATAGACTACTGTCAACATATCAGCTCGCTGCGATGCTTAGTTTGTGTTTGGCAGACATTGACAGGAAACGATCTTGTGATTTTTGGCCCAAAAATGGAAAAAAATTAAATTCGTTTAGATTAAAGCAAACCTTCAGCGAAACCAAGAAAAGGCTTCATAAATATTATGCGGACTCAGCACCATCAATTGGAATGATTCACAAGTAGTTTACTGAATTCCGATACGTTTGTACAAGCACAAGTGACGCCGAAAGTTTTGGACGCCCAAATGAGATCACCACACCAGAAACAGTCACTCAAATTCACAAATCGTGTTGGTTGATCGAAGAGTTAAAGTGCGCGAGATTGTTGAGGCCGTAGGCATTCCAGGCGAATGGGTGTGGGCGAAATCATTTAGATATGAAAAAATTATCCGCAAGATTGGTGCCGCGTTTGCTCATTCTCGATCATAGGCGCGATCGTGTGACTGATTCAAAGGCGTGTTTGGCGATGTTGAACAAAGATAAGAAGGATTTTTTCCATCCAATTAGTAATAGAGCCCTGCATGAGTATGCTTTTTTGTCTCCATGAATATATTCTCTTGCTATATAATAAAAAATTTCCTCTATCCCTTTTCTGCTTTGCTCATACCTGCTCATCAGGGATGATATTTGGGGGCTTTTAGGGCTTTATTGGGCCCTTTTTCATTTCAAAAGCCCTGAGGCCCTTGTTATTCATTTTAGGCCCTTTTGGAAAATTCTACCAAAAAAAAAATCGGAATTTTTTAAAAGAAAAGAATATGATTGGTTAAAGTATATGATTTCAATATGCAAAAGAAAAATCGCCGAAAAAATAAAATGAATAAAATAAAACGAAAAGAATAAAAAATTTTTTTTATCGTAACTTTTTTACTTTTTTTTTATCGTAACTGATTTTTTTTATCTTTTTAACTTTATTTTTTATCTTTTAACTTTATTTTTTTTAAATCGTAACGAATTTAAAATTTCCTAACATTTCGGTAAACAAAAATTCGGGCGTTTTTTTATTTTTAATTTGGCAAAAAGGCCCGATTTTTTTCGGTCCTAAATTCCAAGCTTATTTTTCGGTCCTTTCTTCCTTTTTAAGTATTTGCAAAAAAGATCCTAATTTAATTGGTATAAACACCCGAAAAAATCGGTAGAAATTTCGGTCATTGTTTTTCGACGAATTAAGCCCGATTTTGTATGAAAAATTTCGGGTTTTTTTGTAATTTTTTTTCGTTCGTAATTTCTGGAAGCCAATTGTAAGCTATCTATGATTTATTTCGTAAATAGAAATATCTGGAGAAAGAAAAAAAATTATCTCTTAGCGATCATGAAAAGGTAAGACGACCGCGGGGGGAGAGAGGTGACGGATAGCCCTCGACGGATTTTAGTTAATTATTTGAAATTTTAAAAAACATGATATTCGAGTGATAAAAATAAAAAAGAGCTATAATTACCATTTCACTAGTGGTCAATGTGAACAACTATCAGTTAAAAACAGAAATCGAAATTGCATCCAAAAAAGTAGGTGATTTTTGTATAAAAAAACCCTCAGCAAAAGTCAAATTTTTTCGGTGATTTTTCTTTTGAATATCCTATTCATTTTTTATTTCATTCACCCCAATTTTGTATGAAAAGTGTTGGGTGATTTTTCATTTCATTTCTTATGTTAATTTTTATTGTTTGTATTTTATGGAAAGGCGATATTTCCTATCGCCTTTAAAAATGTTCTCAGTAAAACAAGTTTTGTTATATACAGTCATTGTCCCATTAAGAGCATACTTTTTAGTAATTTCAACAAGCTTAGTTTATTTCCCAAGTTGAGTTTAGATGAAAAGAGTGAACCCTAGTCCCGCTTCATTAATTAGACTTCTTGCAAGACTTAACAGAGAGTCTGCATTAAATTGCTTATTCAGTTCTGCCATTCTACGACTATTTCAAGATGGAAATATCTGGTGTGTGGTTTTTGTGGAAAAGCTTTACAATTTTTATTTGTCAAATTTAGGATTGACTTATCAGAATAATGTTTTTGTTAAAAATTTTCTTGTAGAAACACTTTATCTATAGATTATATTTGGCGTCTTTTTAACTTTTGCAAACAAAGCGTGAAATAAAATCTTTTTGAAAGTATAACCTTAAACCATATCACTTTCACCCAAAATTTTTGATTTAAGATGGAAGTGATTTCATTTAATCATTTTAATAACAGTTCTAAATGAGTCATCATCATCATCATCATCATCATCATCATGCGTGGAGCGTGCATTTTCTGCCTTAAAATTAGTTAAAATTAGTAAAACTTTGGTTGAACCGTAACCTTAGATCCACATTTTGCTTTTAATTTTTGCCTTAAAAAATAAAAATCAAATCGTACCAGTTATTTAGTGTTCAAAAATTATCGGTTAGATTTTGTTTTTCATTTTTGCCTTAACAAATAAAAAGCAGCAATAATTATTACTTTTTGCTCAAAATTTTAAAGGTCAAAATATAATTATTATTTTTTGCTTTTTATTATAAAATGCATAATTGGTACGATTTCTGATATTGAGTTACAATTTTTTAAATCTTAAAGCCCTATTAATGTCAAATTGGCCTTATTTTTATATGAGTTTTGGCCCTTTTACAGTAAAGCCAATATCATCCCTGCTGCTCATACACTCTCTTTGTTTTATTCAGATATAAGAAACGAAGAGAATAAGAGCACGATGCTTTATTAACACCAGCAGGTAAAAAATAAAGCAATAAAAAAAAACAAAAATATCAGTGTTCATACCCTGAATATTAAGCGAATATTTTTTTATTCGTTCGTTCGTAGAAAATAGATGTTTTTTGTATTGGGACCCAAGGAAGGGTGGTAGATAGGGGGTAGGTATGTTGGACAGAAATGTGGAGGGGCAAAAAATAATAGGACCAACTCATATATTTGACCCCTCTAGGAGTTCAGCTACGGCCGATATAAACTATTTTCGACAGCTTTTGTGTTTTTTGTATTGGGACCCAAAGAAGGGTGGTAGATAGGGGGTAGGTGTGCTAGGGAGAAATGTTGAGGGGCAAAAAATAATAGACCTACTCATATATTTGACCCCTCTAGGAGTTCAGCTACGGCCGATATAAGCTATTTTCGACAGTGTTTGTGTTTTTTGCGTGGAAGGTAGCGAATAAAGCAACAAAAAATAACACAAATATGCATTAAGAATAACAAAAAGCTTATAGCGGGGGAAACCTAACATATTAACTCTTATTCAGGTTACTGCATTAGATACTACACGAATACTCGTAGTTTATTAAGTGCTCAGAGAAAATACTGAAACAACGCGTAGATCGCAAGCTCACCTCAGTGCAAGAGTGTATGAAAAGAGATCAGAGAACAAATAAAAAGTTATTCTTTTGCGCTACCCGACCTGTTGTTTACATTTATTCGCTTGCAGCCTTGCTTGCAGTGACTGCTACAGCAGAGAATCAGGGTATACGAGTATTCAGTTGATGAATATATTCATGCAGGGCTCTAATTAGTAACCGTGGACAAAACCATCACTACACACCAGCGACAAAGAAACAGTCAAAACAGTGGACTTCACCGATCGAACGTGCTCCGAATAAGGTGAAGACAGTGCTATCGGTCGGAAAGGTTATGGCGACAGTATTTTGGGATGAACACGGTAAAATCTACATCGATTACCTTTCACCAAAAGAACGATCAATGGCGAACACTATGCAACGACGCTTTGAAAGGGAAACGTCCCCTTTTAGCAAGGAAAAAAGTGCTCTTCCAACAAGACAATGCGCGCGTACACACATGCCCAGCTCCCATGGCAAAATTCCATGAAATGAAGTACAAATTTCTTCCTCATCCAGCATATTCTCCAGATTTGGCCCCCAGCGACTATTTTCTGTTTCCAAACATGAAGAAATGGCTCGGCGAAAAGAGATTCACCACCAGAGAGGAGTTTATCACCAAAACAGGGGCCTATTTGGAGGACCTTCCGAAAACGTATTTTTTGGATGGGATCTAAAAATTGTAGGAACGTTGGAGGAAATGAATCGAGCTTAAGGGAGACTATTTTGAAAAATAAAACTTTTTTTTGCCGTAAAAATCATTCCTTGTTTCATTTTTCGCTGAATTATCAAACGGCCAATATACTTTTTAACAATACTTTTCATACTTCTATTGTAAAATCTGGCTTATAAGTGTATATAATATGCATTAATATATCCCAATACATACAGGTCAATGGCGTCATACTTTTTTACAGAATAGGAATTTGTTTTTCTTTTTTTGTGATTCCTTTTTTTACTGAATTCATTCTAAATTTTGAAAATTTGTTATGGTTCTGTAACATATATAATAAAATAATATACTTTTTTTTGCTGAGTTGTAGGAGGCAACTTTCCCCCCCTGCTCCCCCTTCGGATGCTCTTGTCTGGATGTGCTACAGCTTTTGATTAGTGCAGCTTTTGATTAGTTTTTGAATAGTTTTTAAAATACTCTCTAAGCTGCCAAGAGACAACTTTGTTATTTGTCAGAAACAAACATAGGATTAGCATTTTAAGATTAACTTATTAATCAGGACGTAAAGAAAAATATGTTCAAAAATTTAGAGGCTAAGCCTGCAAACAAGAAAAAAAACTGAACTGAAACAAAAATCTAGCTTTTGAAGGAAAATACCTGAGTTATATAGTTACTATTAAAACAAAGACGTGTCTAAAATTCTTTAGGGTTAACGACGTGACTGAATACTGTCTGAAAATTAATGTGAATATTCTTAAGGTTGTCAAAGATGCTGCAGAAAGAGGAATTGCTTTGATGAAGAAGTTTAACGAATCACTCAGAGATAAAAAAAAAGTTTTTGTTAAGAGTCATCGAACATTACAGGAAAAAAATGACCAAGCGATCGAAAGAGGAGTTGCGTCGTACACAGTTGATTAATATAGCACCTTTCTGTTCTATTACAATGTCACTTCATTTTAATTACTATTTCAATTACATGTTATGTTTATGATTCATAGTTTTTCCAATAAAAATAATTAAATTTGAAAATATTGCAATTTAGCTTTAATTTCTCAAAAGTGATCAATGTGTGCAATCTAAATATAATCCAATTATCTTGAAATTTGGCATAGATATCTTTTATATCACTGAGACACGGAGAGCGAGACAAGGTCTGCAAAAAAAGACATTTTATTTTTTGCCTAACAAACATTCTACTGGCTATGAACAAGAGACGCTTTAGGAAGGGGCGCTTAAAGGGAAACCAACAAGGCCTTCAGAATATAATAGAAATGCTTTTAGAGAAAATTCAATATTTTCGCCAATCATTCAATACAATGTTTTCACTTAATCATTCAGAATTCTGAACAACTTCTTATTTATTCACATGCATTTACCTACTTCGAAACATAATATTTGCATCATTTAATATTAATATTTATTTATACAATATGTATTCTCAGTACTCATAAATATATTTCAATTTGAATCCGCTTAATAAATCATATTATATTACTACATGGCAAGCCATTAAACAGGCAAAAAACTGATTTAATGCATAAAAAGAAACCAAAAAAAAATTTAAAAATCATGAAATAACCTTTATTGGATCACACACTTAAAGAAGAAATAAGAACGCATAATATAGTTATTGATGACAGCACAAAAATAATAAAACCAAAAACCAACATAAAAAGAAATCATAACAAAATGTTTTCAAATAAATCTATCTACATATACCGTAGAGTACATTTCTGTACATAAAATATATTTACCGTCTATAAACTGAAAAGTTTTCGTGTTATACAATAATGACAATCAGGTTGTAAATTTTGATAAATACTTTAAAGACAGGTATTTCAGCAGATAATGCAAAATTTTTGATATTTTAAGAAGATTTTCCTTTTTCCCGAAGACATTCCAATGAAAACTAATCGTGTCTGTAAGTGGCTATAATTGCAAATTATGGCATACTTAAAAAAATAAGTAGCTGGATGGTTGGTGCTTAAAATAAAAATTTACTGCGCATAAAAAATTTTAAAAAATACTGCTCAAGCAGTGCAGCTTACACAGAAAAAAATATAAAAACCAAAACAAAATAACAACAAGAAAGCATTGAACAAGAAAGCATTGTCGAGAAAAAAAAAATAATAAAATCCTCGGGCCAGGTAAACCAAGAAACGTATTATACAAAACACTGAACCACCCTCCCCCCAATCCTCTCCCAAACTTTTTAAAGTAAGCAACCAACATACAGAATGGAAAAACCGCAAGTTCAACAAAGCCACATTCCCCACCTTATGCATAAAATACTGTAACAACGAGCAGCTGCCAGTGAAGCATCATTGATTTTGGCGCCCTGGGCATGATTTCGGTAGGATGATTCATCTTGATTCAACAAAAATGAAATCGTATAAATATGCTCTTTTTTCAACAAAAATTAAATCGTATAAATATGCTCTTTTTTCAACTGAAACTTTTTTAATTTATTCATCACTAGCTCAACATTTTTCCCCGTTTTGATCCCTGTCTTACCCGTCATCCTGTTGTAGTGTAAAAACCCCAGTAAACGGGAAAAATTTAGTCACCTGACTGCTCTATTTCTATATCATAAAATATTTAATGACATTTCTCTCTGAGCAAACTGTATGTAAACTAAGCGTTGCCATGCAAAGAAATCTTAACTTTTATACACAGCTCGCCAGGTTTTCGATGAACTCGAAAAATAAAATAACAAAAAATGTTTCGATTATATTTTTGACATAACAAAAGATGGAAAAAATAGTCTGTGGGGAGACTGCCGACCCAAGTGAAAACTTAAAATTGAAAAACTTAAAATGTGAAACCACAATTAAAAATAATTTGTGACATGGTTTTTCTCGAAGGCTGAGGTAAAACTCAGCCGCCCCAGGATCCTGTGAAAGATCCACTAACTTTGACAAATAATTTTGAAATAAAAACACGCAGGTTTTTCAATAATTTAAATACTTCTTTTATTGAACTATTTAATAACTTAGTATCTTAAATAAGCACGTTGGCGTGGGTATTGGTGGGTTACGGTCTCAGTCTTTTGGTATTCGGTTGTCGCTTCAGTAGCCAGTGAGTGTCTTGGTTATCGGTTGGTAAGCACTTCGGCCTCGGTAATCGGTTGGTAGCACTGCGGTAGTCGGTAATCGCTTTAGAAACTGGTAATCACTTGGTAATCGCTTCGGTAATTAGTAAGCACCTCGGTAATCAGTAGCTACCTCTGGATTCGGTTGGTGAGAGCTCCGGTATTCGGTAAGTAGTTGCTAAGGCTAGAAAGGAACGCTCCTATAAAATCTTGTAATTAAAATAAACTAGCCGCAGCAGAAGCGGTGCAACGTTTGCCGACGTCGCAGCCCCGAAGAAGACCTTATGGTCAGTCAGGGCAGTGACGCGGTAAATAAAAAAAAAGAAGATAAAGAGAACACGGGACGTGGTAGCGAGTGCATGCGTCGCTGCCCCGAGGAAGATCTAGTGGTCAGCAGGGATGATATTGACTTAGTTGTAAAAGGGTCAAAATTTATACAAAAATAGGGCATTTTTGACAAGAATGGGGCCCTTAGTGGCAATTCAATATTAAAGACTTTCTATTTGAATATTCTGCCATGACCACATATATCCAAATAGATTTCGAATTGACTGTTTTCAAAGTTTTTCAGATTTTTTTTTATTTCACTATTTCGACCTAAGCAGGGAAGTTTAATTATTTGTCACAAAAATATCACATTTTAGTTTCAAAGATCAGCTTTCAGAATCAGAAATTGTGGGTCAGAGTAATATTACTTAATTCTTACTTTTAAATAGATTTGATTTCATATATAGAGGTCCCATTGCATTTTAGAAAAAAAGACTTGTGATTGCAAACGTCAAAAATATGTCAAAAAATAATCTACACATATAGTTAATTTTTCATTGGAAAAGTCAAAAATATGTCAAAAAATAAACAAAAATTCTCAAAAAAAATTTGTAACAAAGCCATTTATTTAACAAGTTAATAATACAAATAAAAATAGCAAAGCATTTCCACAGAAAACCATAAATCGGATTGAATAATTCTTCGATAAAGAGTTTTAGGAGTATTCTTTCGAGTCCTTGGTTATATAAATAAGAATTTCAGAAAGATATGATTGATATATTTAACAAAGAGTCTGCGTTAAGACTTGTAAGAAGACGAATCAAAGATGCGGTACGAAATGGGCATGATACCAAAATAAAATTAGTTCTACCAAAACAACATATTAATGACGGAATTTAATAAAGAATAATTTCATGAATGTTATACAATTTTGAAATATAGAGCCTTATATATATAATAATATAATATAATATAATATAGAGTAGCAAATTTAGTTAAATTCGTTAAAGGTGGAAAAAAAATTTCTTAAGAATTTATTTAGATAAATTCCAACGCCATACTCTGAAAGAGCGTGAAGTTTTATATGGGCATTTCCGTAATGGCAAACGTGACCGTCGCACATATTTAAATTGAAAAAAAGGCAAAGTAAAACATATTTGCATTTTCTTTTTGGTTTACATTGAAGCTCTTAGGTAGCTAGACTATAGTAGGCAAAGTCCTGGTTCAAAAAAATAAACAAAAATGGAAGTAGTTTTCGTGTCTATATATAGAAAATCAGAATTCAGCGAAATCTGTTTCAGTTTTTTGATGCCACTAGTTTAAGAATCTTCTGATAAAATGATACATTACAATGTTTTTTGTTTGATTCAAATATCTTCAGTACTTTTTTTATTTTTTAATCATAATCAGAGTCGATACGTGACATTTTGAACATGGCATTTTTCCCATTAGGATTCAATTGAGTAATTAAGTAATTGTAATTTAGTAATTAAAAAACAAATTAAATATATTTTACGCTCCTTATCTCAACCATTTGTCATTATATTTAGTCAATATCTTCCATTTTTACTAAAACAAAAACTTTTCGAAACATTTACTAAACATTTACTAAAAAGAAAAAGTACATTTGTGAATTTACATTTGAATTTATGTATAAATCGCTTAAATGAATAAAATTTAAAGGTTTCTCTTAGATAATATCATAAAATAATAAGTTTTTAATATCTTTTAATTTTTGGGTCACAGTGGACTTTTTTTGTGGAAATGCCCATATAGGATATCATACGTCGGAAATAGTTTTTGTACAGATAAAATAAAAAAGAATGGGTGAAAGTTCATTGAAAATTAACGACATTAAATACTTAATCGGTGAAGGCTACTTAAGACTACGACGGAGCCTTTTTACGGGTTCGCCTTTTCATCTATATGCCTGATAAAATGCTGTAAGGAATGTATCGTGCTTGAAGCTGTCCACCTCAAAATTCCATTCTTAAACCTATAGAATTACTTCGGGATACTATTATAAGTAAAATCGATTCGAAAATTTAGACATTCTTTTGGAGGATGTGCAGAAATCTTCATACTTCGTCCATTATAATTATAGTAGATACCAAATGTTTGTAAGAAATTTTCCTGTAGATGGCAATCAATACTACAAAATAGTGGTTCTTCTGCATAATACTAACATGGTGGCTTTATATAAAAAATAAGAACATCAGTTTTTCAAACATTTTCTTCAGTTTTAATAGATTTTTTTTTCTGTAAACTATCAAAAACGTACCTGCGTAGGCGAATATAGCTTAAATAAAGCTTAAATATAGCTTAAAAAAACAAAATTGAGAATTGTTCAAGGTTATTGTTTTTCTACATCTATAATTTTAAAAAAATCAACAGAACTTATTTTATTGAGATCGATTCAAAAACATTTTATTAAAAAATGAAATTTTGTACATCGATGTGATATACTACTTAGATGATATTTTTTCAGAAGAATTTTTCAAAAGGGCCTTAAATGAATTAAAAGGGCTTCGGGGCTTATGAAATGAAAAAGGGCTCAAAAAAGCCCTGAAAGCCCCCAAATACCATCCCTGGTGGTCAGTCGAGGCAGTAACGCCTCAGAAAATACAAGCAAAAGAAGAAGAGAATACGTTACGCGGTAGCGAGTGCCTGCGTCGCTGCCCCGAGGAAGACCTAGGTCGGTTGAGGGAGTGACGTGGCAAATAGGTAGAAGAAAATAACACAAGTCAACGCAAGAAAACTTTTATACCCTACTTAATACAAATCGTCTAGCACTGCCCCGAGGAAGACCTCGCGGTCGATCAGGGCAGCGGCGCGGTGAACAGTTCACCGTTGCCTCGAAGAAGACTTTGCGGTCGGTCAAGGCAGATACTGTGAGCATACCTAGAAAGGTACGCTGCCTTCACCGATTTTGTGGTCTCTATTTACGTGACTCGTAAAGAAAACCCTTTGCGAACTATATTCTATTTTCCTATGCGTATGCAAATAGTGCTTGCTGGCTATAGGCACATTGATTTTGTTGTTGCCCTTATGTAGAGTCTATTTTGGTACTGTTGTTTGTTTGTCATTTATTTTATGTCGTGTTGTTGGTAGCCTACTGGTTTGGCTAGTTGCAGTGGTTATTGTTATTTTGTGTATGTTATGTTGTGTGTAGCCAATCTGTGGCTGATTGTATAATTTAAATGATAATTCTATGATATGATTTATTCTATGAATAATCCATTAATATAACATTATAAATAATAATATTATTTTATCAAACAGATATAACTATATATACTTATTATAATTTATGATATGATTTGTTATAGAGAATTATACAGTAATATTACATTATTAATAATAATATTATTTTATGAAGTAGATATAATGTGAATAATAAGTGTGATATATAAATATTGTTAAATACAATATTATTTTGTAACGCCATGTTACAAATTGTAGTATCAAATCATTCACATTTCATTCAATTCATTATATTCCAAAGGGAATGGTAGCTGATGATAACTTAAATAAGAAATAAAAATGTTTGTTTAGAATTTCTGTAGGTATAGTGTAAAAACAACTTAGATCGTCAGTTTATGTTTGGCAGTAGTGAGATTTTGATAAGCCGAACTTAATGCTTCATTCAAAAATGCAATAAGTGGTGGAATTTTATTATCTACGACGGTAATATATATTAGTCATTTCTTACAAAGAAATGTCTCCAGGTGTCACTCGCTGATTTGAATGATTTTCGGATATCTGACAGAGGACAAAATTCTAAGGTTGACGTATGTTTTTGTATGTGCTCAATCGATGGTTTAAGGAATCAAAATGGCGTTTCAAAATCAGCGGATATTTCGTTTTTTTGCCAAAGCTTCACTATTTTCTATAGAAACATACACATATTTGGTATTAACCAAAAGGTATTGAGAAGGCACACATGAGGCACCAAATTTTTAGAAATAAATTTTATTGTTGTGGCATTTTTAAAAGTATTATGTCGATATCATGAGTTGCCCTTATCCGAAAATGTTTCATTTTCACTTATGTTTAATGTAAGCTAATTCAGTTACTTTTTTTTTTAAATTTTTAACTTTTCATTTTAATACAAAAAATAAATTAAAATTTTAATTTAAAATTTACATACAGCCTTCAATATTCATCGTACAAAGATAAAATGTATGCCAAAATATAACTGATATTTTTCGTCAATAAAAAGAATATCTAACTTTGGATTTTGTCACTTCTTTAATAAAGCCTCAAAATAGCAAAAGAAAAATTCACATTCTTGTATGAGATATATACATTGATGATTCAGTTGCTCCTGACGTTCTTATGCTTGTTCCTTTAGTTCGAGCCGAAATCTCGAACGCAATATCGTTTTTTTTTTTTTTTTTTTGTTGAATAGAATCGTTTTATGAATTTCTCAGAGCTTTACAAGCAATGCATACGTATATAAATGCTTGCGCCGCTAAAAAACGTTCAGTCTGTTGGAAGGTCCAATCAGTTAGGGTGGGGTCTGATGCCTGAGAAAATAAGATGTTGCAATATGAAGAAGCGATGCATAGGTTATTATAGTGGTTTATATTTGGTATTAAAAAAATGCAGCTCTACTACATATAAACCATTATATAAATCAAGAATCGTAACTGCTTGTGTTGTTGTCTATATCAATATTTATATAAAATTGTACAAAAAAAAATCTTTACATGAAATCTTTTTTGAAATTTTGACGTAGAATTACGTCTTGAAGAGCGGTTTGTAGGGGGGTATATTCACAAATTTTTTCAAGGCCATGCTAACGTTTTTTTGGGGACACTTTAGGGCATTATACAGCCTTAAATATTCATCGTACAAAGATAAAATTTATACCAAAATATTAGTTATTTTGGGTATACAAGGAATATCTAACTGTGAATTTTGTCACTTCTTTAATAAAGCCACACGATAGCAAAAGAAAAGAAGAAAAATTCACATTTTTGTATGAGAAAAAATGCATTGATGATTCAGATGCTGATGACGTTCATATTCTTGTTGCTTTCATATCTCTTGTTCGTGCCGAAATCTCGAACGCAACATCGTGTTGTTTGTTGAATAGAATCGTTTTATAAATTTCTCAGAGCTTTACAACCAATGCATACAAATATAAATGCTTGCGCCGATAAGAAGCTTTCAGTCTGCTGGCAGACTCCAATCAGTTGGGTTAGCGTTCCTTTGTCCTCCTTATGCACAAAGAAAATAGGACGTTGCAATACGTAGAAGCGATGCATAGTTTAATATATCAGATTTTATTTGAAATTTCAAAATCGCAGCGCTACAACATATAAACCATTATATAAATCAAAAACGTTTTACGAATATTTTTCAGTAACTGCTAGTGTTGTTATTACTAACATACGTACCATTGTATGAAATATTTGCATATTTATATTTCTTTCGTTTTTGTAGTATAATATTGTTTTTTTTTCAACCTTTAACAAAATCAATACAATAAATAATGCAAAAATATTAAAAACAAAAATATATTACTACTAAGCACAATTACATATACAGAGACTGGAGATTGGCAGTTATGCTATTAAAAACTTAGGGTGCCTTTTATATTTCGGGATTTGGCAACCCTGGTGTTGCAATCTGTCAACTGAAAGCTCTATCGCAAAGTTTGACATTTGTTGGCTTATACGTACTCAGAACGTTTTGACATACGTAGGGTGCCTTTTATATTTCGGGATTTGGCAACCCTGGTGTTGCAATCTGTCAACTGAAAGCTCTGTCGCAAAGTTTGACATTTGTTGGCTTATACGTACTCAGAACGTTTTGACATACGAGCGCTATTTGTGTTGTTTATAGTAACTTAAAAGATTCATCTCGGTCTAAAAATGGAATTAAATCGTGAACATTTTCGTGCGATTATTTTTTACAACTTTCGACGTGAATTAACACAGCAACAGTGCATGGATGAACTTAATTCAATTTTTGGCGATGAAGCTCCATCAAGGACCAGTGTTTATCGATGGTATGGTGAATTCAATCGTGGTCGTAGTTCACTCCAAGACGAATTTCGTGAAGGTCGTCCGAAATCAGCTGTTGTTCCGAAAACCATTGATGCTGTGCGCGAACTGATATTGCAAGATCGTCATGTTACCTATCGTGAGATTGAGGCAACCTTAGGCATAAGTGGGACCAGCATACATTCAATATTGCATAAACATTTGACTGTCAAAAAAATTTGTTCGCGTTGGATCCCACACAATTTGTCAATCGCTCAAAAAAAGGCTCGTGTCGATTGGTCGAAGGAAATGCTCAAAAAATACGATCGCGGTGCTTCGAAACACGTCTATGACATCGTGACAGGTGATGAATCGTGGATTTACGCGTATGAGCCCGAAAGTAAACAGCAGTCGACTGTATGGGTGTTTCAAGATGAGCCAAATCCAACAAAAGTTGTTCGCGCACGAAGCACTTCCAAGCAAATGGTCGCCTGTTTTTTCGGAAAATATGGACATGTCGCAACCGTACCACTAGAACAACGCAGAACAGTCAACTCTGAGTGGTACACAACCATTTGTTTGCCAGTTGTCTTCCAAGAAATCAGGAAAACCAACCGCCGAAGACGGATCACTCTTCACCACGACAATGCGAGCTCTCACACATCTGCTCAAACAACTGCATTTTTGAGCACCCAAAACATCGATTTGATGGGTCATCCGCCGTATAGTCCTGACTTGGCACCGAATGACTTCTTTTTATTCCCAACCGTGAAGAATAAACTGCGTGGACAACGATTTTCGACGCCCGAAGAAGCGGTAGCGGCATTCAGAATGCATGTTTTGGAGATACCTCAATCAGAGTGGCAAAAGTGCTTCGACAATTGGTTCAAACGCATGCAAAAGTGTCTCGTAAGATTTTTACTGCAGAAAAAATAATTAATTCATATAATTCCGAATATTTATTTCAATTTATTAAACAAAAAATTGAATTATATTTATTTTTTAATCAATATAATAATGAACAAATGAACAAGAACAACAAATTCATTAACAAATATTTCAAAGAAAAAATTGTACGTCCACACTTACGATACTATCAAAACTGTGGTCTTTTTTTTTGTCAAAAAGTTCAATAAAATTACTTAACAAAAACTATTTCAGCAATACCGTTTGCTGTGTATTTATATTCTAAATCTTTTTTCCACAAAAAATCCAATATATTGAATGTTTTCTCAAAAAGTTAGATTAAAATTGGTTTTGTTGTAAAAATAATTTAAATTAAAAATTGCATTTTAAACAGTCTTTCAAAATATTAAAATTTTTTTAGCAAAAATTTTTTAAATATTTTTTCCAGGTTTTTAAATTGAGCGCTAAATCTAACCTCCATGTCCGCCTCCATACAAAATTTATCATTGAATAAATAGATATAATAGTCGTACAGAAATAAAATTATACATGCAAGCTGTAATTAAGAATACAAATACACGGTGAAAAAATAATTGCAAATCCGCCCACAACCACACCTACTACCAGTGCATCAAGATAATTTCAAACGTTATATTTTCCTTCATATTAGAGCGGTTTTATATAACTCGGCACGGAGATATATATTTGTGTGCAGAATTAAAAAAAAAAAAATTTCGGTCACACCCAACACCCACATTATTTTTTTTTTTTTTTTTTTTTGTATGAGTACGGACAAATGGGCAAATACGGAGACTTAGGGTTCAATTTAATAATCTGGATAAAAATACAAAGTACCTACTTTTTTAAAATTTGGAGCCAATCAACAACCAACATCGTTGAAATTTGAAAAAAGTCATATAACGACCTGCCATATATACTATGTGGCGAATGTTTACAAAGTCTTATGAGCTGTTTCTTTCAAACGACGCAAACATCAAATTTTAACTACAATATAAAGCTATTATGTACTTTATTGTAAATAAATTTCAAATTTTTTAACCTGTGCCCACCAGAAACTGTTGGCCCCAAAGTCAGCAAAATTCAGCAATTTTCTCCAAATTCTAATTTTTAAAAGGCTGTAAACAAAACGTTGATGAGTCAGAATGTTAGAATGTTTAAGAATAGAAAAATGTATGCTTAAACAACTAGTTGAAACGTGCTCTAGAAAAAAAAAAATGTCTAACAGCAACTAAATGCTTTCTATAAAAAAAAAATTTCTTTAAGTTTCAAGATATTACGTTTTGAACTAAAAATATCATATTTTTTTTAGTATGGACAAACTATTGCATATGTATTTTTTATACGTCAGATTTTAGGCCAAAGTGTGCTTAATATAATGGCTTTTAATTCATCATTCTATGTATTCTAGGAACTGAGAAATAAAGGTTGACACAAATGCATATTTTGCTATGGGTAGCAAAGAAAATATGGCCGCCATTTTGAAAGAAGAAGAAGAAAAATTTCTTGAAAGCAGTTCTGAGATTCAAATATATTGGACAACTGTTAATAAAAACATTAACTTTTTAAAATTGGCCAAGGAACCAAAATTTGGTTTCTTTTGGAACAGTTCATTTGGACTGACTTTTTAACATGGATAACTTCAATAAATTTCCAAAAGAAACTTTTATGTGCTTTCAGGTAAAACGCATGACTTCTTTTTAAATATTTTTTTCGGCCCTTACTACGGCCTTGACTTCTACACAAATACGAGTAACATTCAGTTTCGCGCTTCTTTTCCAACACATAAACAAATCTTTTGTGATGATATGCTTTATTTCCGGCTATACTTCTACATGCAAAATAACTCATACATATACGTTTAAATTTTAAATATATAAACATATGTGTATCCGTATTCTCATGTGTATTTTTATGTTTAAATTTTTTTTTACTATCTGGTCGACAGACAGACCTTAACTGAAATTGAACTCAATACTGTTTCGACCAGTTGTATGCGTTGGAGTGAAAATCAAGACATGCGCACACACTGTAAAACTTCACTCATTACGCCTGAGAGAAACTTTAGTGAGAGCCACATGGAATATCACATGGATATTATTTGGCATAAATATGTTTTATGCTACTCCATTTAACACAATTGCGCTGAATAATGTACAATAATAAAGAAGTAATACCAGGAAGTAAAAAGTTATTTATCTTCATAAGTCTTTTTATTTTGTATTTTTCAATTGTTATAATGTGCCATGCGTCAAAATAAATTAATGGCAAGCCCATTGTATTTACTTACTGCGAGACGGGGCTCCAGCATGCCTCCGCTTTACTTCTCTGCTGAAGAATTTATTCCGTTTTTGTGTAAAATTCCAAAGGGTTTAACGATTTCAGCTAAAATCTAAGTTACTGCAAATTTTATTTACCAACTTTTATCACGTACACATTTCTCCAACTCTGTCATTAGTGGTTTTCATTTATCATCTTAAATGTGGGAGTTAAATGTGGGAATGTTTTTCTTTTCTTTACTAAAATATTAACTAAAACCCAAGCGATAGCATAACTTTAATTCTCTAGGCATTACATTTGGCGCGTAATATTTTTTTAGAAATAACCATAAAAGTTGCTTGTCTATCAGTTGGCTGTCTGTCAACCCTTGACTAATAAATCTAAATTTATTAAGATATAATCCAAATTAATGGAAGAGTTTGCCTATGAAATTATTCCTTAAGGATCAGATGTGCGCATAGTGGTCATTTGAAGCACTTTTTCCGGTGAAAAAAAAATAAATATTTAAAGTTTTAATATAGAAATGAAAATAATTTTAAAGACTTTCAGGTTGTAAGATACTAACAGCGCAAGGGTACTAACAACCACTACCGTTTTAAGACAGTCAGTAAGTAACATTTGGCTGTAGTCACAACTTGCTACCTATTGCCTTTTTGCATGATTAGACAGCTTTACTAGCTCTTTTTTTGGACGATTATCCAGGGTTAGACCCAGAGTTCTATAAGCTTCCAGATTACTAAAGCATTCTTCAGACAACGAGAAGAGCGATTGAAAAAGTGGATTAGTATGGCCATGCACACCTTTTGACACAACGAGAATAGTACAATTTATAGCTTGACATGCTTGAGTTAAGGTAAAGTTACAAAAACTCCAAAGATAATCAACTGTAAACAAACTCTGAATAGAATCTGTTATATTTACATGCAATAACAATAGAGTTCAGCTACTACAGCTATATCGCACTTCCTCAGCATTAACCCATCTAAGGCCACTACCCAGTAATCATTGAAAATATCAATGTTATGGATACCCGTGACCACAAACAAGTTAATGTGGGAAAAATTTACCCACCAATAAATGGGTTGGGCTCAGGGACAACACAAGACGTAACAACTAACCATGCGTATACATAGATCTATTTACACAACTAATTTTAATCTACTTGAGTTGACCTTTTGACAAATTAACATCAAAAACGCTACAATTGTTAACAAAGGAACTCATGCGACGTAAAGGAGCAGTAGCCATATAATTTGTTCTACTAAATGGAAAATAAATTAAGTTCTTAGCGTTTCTACTGCTTCTACGGTTAGTGTTAAAATTTATGTGAGAAAGAAGTTCTGGAGAATCGAATACACCTGTTATGAGCTGGTGTAAATATACGATATCTGCCGATTTCCTTCGATCACCTAAAGACTGCATTTTTAATAGTTTTAAACGATCCGCATAAGGAGGAAGGTCTAATATGTCAGTTCCACTTAAGCCCCTTAGAGCAAACTGAACAAAACGTTTTTGGATTCTTTCTATTCGATCAACATGCACATTGTAACTTGGGGACCACACTTGACTTGCATACTCTAAGTGAGGACGCACGATTGCATAATACAACGTTGTAGTTGTAATCATGCTATTAAATTCTTTGGCCCAGCGTTTTACAAAACCAAGCATTGAAGATGCTTTTTTACAAATATTATCAATATGAATGTTAAACGATAGCTTAGAATCCATGCATATACCTAGGTCTTTGACGGTGTCTACACGACTCAAGGCAGTATCTTCAATCTTATAATCAAAAATAAAATTATTCCTTTTTTGCGAAAAGGTCATAGTTTGGCATTTATCTGGATTTAAAAACATATTATTTTTAGAACACCAAACTTCAAAGGATTTTAGATCAGACTGGAGTAGATCTGAATTATCTTTAGAATTAATCGTTCTGTATATTTTCATATCATCGGCATAAATAAGCAGATGAGAGTGTTCAATGACGTGAGTTACATCATTGATAGCTAAAATAAACAGAAGAGGACCAAGGTGACTACCCTGAGGAACACCTGATCCAGCAATAAATTCAGAAGACAATGCGCAGACAATGCGAAGACAAAATATTGTGGAAATCCCATTAACTCAAGTTTAAATAAGATTAGATTGTGTGGTAGCTTATCAAATGCCTTACTAAAGTCAGTGTAAACACAATCGACCTGGTTACCAGAATCAATAGAATTTAAGCAGAATGTTGTAAAATCGAGAAGATTAGACACAGTGGATCTGCCATTCACAAAACCATGCTGACGAGTTGTTATGACTTTGCCACAGTGAATTTTCACCCGATCGTACACCATCCGCTCAAAAAGTTTTGGAATCGATGAGAGCTTAGCGATAGGCCTATAGTTACTGACATCGTTCCTGCAACCCTTTTTAAAAATAGGACTTATAAATGATTTTTTCCAAAAAAGTGAAAAATAACTTTCGTTAATAGATTTATTGAATAATAAAGACAGTGGTTGACTCAAAACGGAACCGCATTGTGTTAACACTGCGGCAGGAACACCGTCAGGTCCAGCACCAAACTCCTCATCGATCGATCTAATATACATTAAAATATCCTCTGGAGTGAAGGATATATGTTCCAAAGATACTCTGGGTTCGGAATTCATATATTCAAAGTACTCTCCATCAGGATTAAAAGAATCTGAACAGAATGATTCTTTAAAAAGATTGGCGAAAAGGCCACAAATTTTGACGGGATTGTCAGTAAATCCCTCAGGAGTTCTAAATGAAGAAGGAAATCCATCAGATTTCTTCTTTGTGTTTACGAATCCCCAAAATTTCTTTGGATCTGTCAATATTCTCAGCTTAACATTATCTAAATATTCGTGATATAATGTAGCTGAGCGATTTTCAAATTCCAGAAACAAACGTTTGTAAGTTTCTAGGTCGTTTGAGCCTAAGCTACAGATGTATTTCTTCCATGCCCTATTCCTGTTGTTGCGAAGAGTCTTTAAATCCTTTGTGTACCAAGGGTACGTAGAATTCTTCGCAAATTTGAGACTATAAGGTACGGATTGAGAAAACACAGCAAAGAGTTCCATATAAAAAAAATGTATGGAGTCATCAAGGCAATTTCCATTTATATATTCTAAAATTGCATTAAGTTTGCCATTAAGCAACTGATTCAACTTCAAAAAGTCAGCTTTTTTAAAATTGATTTCATAAAGCTTATCTGCTGAATTAGAATTTACTATATTTGCTCTGTCGGATTCGTACCAAATACTCAATGGTGGATGATATTCATCAACAGTAGTTAGAGCATGAAAGGCCCTCTTAACAACAACATTGTTACTGTCTGTAGTTAAGACCAGGTCAAGAAGTCTTTCAAGACTATTATAAATACAACTCACTTGTTGTAAGTCTGAACATATATTATCAACAAATATATGTTCTTGGCGGGTCTTCGAATTAGATGCACAATAGTACGTATCATCGTCAGAAGAATGCCATTTTAAATCAGGTAGATTAAAATCGCCCAATAATAAAATGTCGTCATTAACGTCAAGTAAATCAATTATGTAATCTATGCACTCCGCAAGGCTTGCATAGACCTCTACACTACTCTTAGGAGGAACATACGCATTAATAACATATACATTAGAGTTACAATGTATAACTTTAACGCAAATAAGTTCAATATTAGAAGAGCAGGGAATGTCAACAATAAAACTGACAAAGCAGTTCCGTACAGCCAAAAGGACACCACCACCGACAGAAGAAATATTGTCAGTGTATCTGTCTTTTCTAAAAACTTGAAAACTATTGTCAAACAATTCCAAATCAGTAATGCTTCCGTTCAGCCACGTTTCTGTTAACGCGATAATATCCTCAGAGCAATTTTGAGTTGATAGAAATAAGCTCTGCGTCTTAGAACGTAGTCCCCTTACATTTTGATAGTAAGGGACAGCCTATTTAGTTTTTTTGAGCCTGGCGGGCGGCTTGAGTCACCCTTTTAGGCTTATTTTTTGGCTTGAACTCAGTAACAAGAATATTATCGGCCCACAAATTAGAGTTAAGAACAGTTGTAAAATCATCGGCTGCAACTGTTAAAATGAAAGAAGCATGGGAAGGCTTATTACCAATTTTTTTGCATGAACAGAATGCATTTGAGTTCACTAACTTGGATTGCCTGACAAACGTCAATATATAACAAAAATATTAAACTTAACGACATTACTGAACAATGAACTTAAAAATTCCTGAAAATCGAAAGTGTCAATGCAGCAAATAAACTGGTAAGATTTTAGGTTTTAAGAATTGAATTTGGTCAACTTTTCAATTCCACAGTGGCCACAGTGGAATGAAGACTGTAGGGTAATTTCAGTAAAAACCTAAATGTATATTGAGGTAAGATTCAAGAAAAATTTGTCAAATTATATGGGATCTAACGCGAACAAATATTTTTAACATCCAAATAGTATGTTACATTGCGATCTTGCTTTATCAGCTCAAAAACAGCATTGATGCTTTCTGGCACAGCAACCGATTTTGAATGGCATTCGCGGAGTTCGTCCAGAAGCTAGCGTAGGCCATGGTTGAATTCGTTATACCCCAGGAGCCGAATCGCCGCTTCCGTGAACGTTTGAAGTTCATCCTGAAGCTAATGTAGTCCATGATTGAATTCGTTATACCAGCGGCCGAGTCGCCGCTTCCGTGAACGTACAACTTAAAATTGTGTTTATTTAATGCAGTACAATGATGAGTTGAAAACGATTCCGTGATGAGTTGTACGTTTACGGAAGAGGAATTAAAACTATTTAGAATTGCAGTGGATGCCGCTTAATATAATTCAAAGTAGTTCATATACAAGTTTATTTTAAATTAGTTTTTTAATTAGTTCTTTTTAAAAACAAGTTAGTTTGTTCCTATAGGGAAGCATTAGTGTTTTTTTTTGTCTAATTGGTGCCTAGTAGATTCACCAAAAATGCGCAACTAAAGCATGCTTTAAAAGAAAAATCTAGCTGCCGACATCAAAAAACACACTGATGGTTTGCATAAAGACGTTTAAGAACGCAGTCAAATATTAAAGAAATTATTTGTTTTGTGAAAAGTTTAGAAAATGTGCAAAATCGTGAGTATTATTTAGTTAATTCAATAAATTGGAAGAAGAAATATGAAAGCTGTGGTAAAATTAACTCAAAAATGCATTGGGGCAAAAGAGATGCTTGACTGGTATATATAAGAACGGAGTATAAGGCCAAGTTCTGGAAGTATTCCTCTACTTGAAACAAGTAGCGGTTTCTCCAATACATTTTGGTTGTCGCAGTGTTATAAAAGAAAAATTTTGTATACCTCAACAAACATAATTGTTACTTAAGTCACTTAATAAATCCAATGTACTTTCTTTTAATTATTACTTGCCCTATAACTGGCCCCATTAATTGCTTTATTTTGTAAAACGCACGCAATCACTTCAGTTGAAGTTTTTTCCCACACAATTCCATGCTCATATGAAGTAAAAAACCCTTCATATCTCACTGAAATTTTCTTATGAAATTAGACAAAAACCCCCCAATGAGGTGATAGCATGCGTTTTGCAAAATAAGGCCATTAATTACACAAAATTTTTCACAAAAGAAATCAGTTTGATATAAATATATAACTTCTTTATTATAAAGAAAACTGTTTTTAAATCGAAACTATACCTTTGTTTTATTAATCACAAGTGTCTATTCAGTCACCATGGGTAAGTTTATGTATAGTTAAAACAACAATGTTTACATCAACATTGATTTTATTAAATGTGAAGAGGTGTTATCTTCATATTAACATCAACAATGTTAATTTTCCCTGATGATCGTGTTATTTTAAAGCTACGACATTTTAAAGATGACAAGAATGTCTTTTCATATAAACAACATTCTTGTTGATGTCTCAATTCAATAATTTACATTTAATCTGATGGCCTTGAAATTTGAAAGATACGACATTTTAAAGATGACAAGACACATTTCAAAGATGAATTCTTGTTAAATTTCAACTATTAAAATTTTGTATTTAACAACCTTTATTGTAACATTATCAAGTTATCTTGATGGAGTCAAAAATAAAAGATTTTTTTAAATAGGAAGACAATTTTCTTTAATGTTACAACATTTTTTTTTTGTGCGTCGAAAGTTATGCAAATAGTGGTACAAAAATCTTCACGAGCTATCTCCATTTTTGCCCGAGATGAATTTTTCTGTACATAATATAATAACAAGTTTTCAATGAAACCGTTAGATGGTAAGTGTTGCCACATACTCTTGCCAAGGCCATTTCCAATTGTTATTCAGAAAACATCAATTAATATTTAGAAAAGAATAATTGAAGTTCAGAGTTCCATTTCATATCCAGAGAAGATCAATTGAAATTCAGAAAAGATCAATTAAAACTCAACAAAAATTAAATGAAATTCAAAGAAAATTAATTTTAAAATTCATATATATCTTGTATCTCAGGGTAACCACTATTATACTATTACCATTACCACTATCATTACCATATCAGTACCATTACAACATAATCAACATATTTTTTATTTTCTATTATTAAGTTGAAACTTACATATAATTTAAACAATTTAAAATAATGTTACATGCCATAATCATACTTTTAAGGCCTGCAATACATTTATAGGCATCCTAAGATCGACATTTTTTTCATTTTAAATCATCATTTCAAATTAAACATCATCTCAAAAATATGTAAGCAAAATTTTATAAAGATATTTTGAATATAAAGAAAGGTATAAGCTTGAAAAGAGACCTGCGCTTGAGTTTAATATAATACAAAAATCCAGTTACTACAGCTACTAAGGGGAATCTTCCGAAGAATGTTAATAATAATTCTTTTGTGTGTATATACGTACATAGTGATTTCCCAATAAACCACAAAACGAGCTCGGGTCAGTATCGAATTAGTAACAAAACCGAGAACTCGGGTCAGATATCTCTTATTCGATTCGAATTCGAGATGAATCCGAGAATTTTTAAAACAGCGAATACATCTTAATATAAAATTCTTGATAAAATCACCAATATTAATTAAAATTTTTAGTTGTTCCACATAAGCTTTGCTATACTTTCCTATTATAAATTTAAGTTCAAATTTGTTTTGTTTTCTTTGACTTACTTTACGTAAGAAATTTTCATATATAAATGATCCAATACTTCGAGCATCGTCTGCCAAATGTTGCAAGCAATGCATATTGTAGGTCAAAAAATAATAATCGATTTAGGTAATTATGTAATAAAAATTTAAAAAATTTCGTTTCGATAACGATTTGCTAAAATTATTCGAAAACGATTTGCTAATTTTAAAAATTCTCGTTTCGTAAGTGATTCGGTTATATTGAAAATCTCGTTTCGAGAACGAAGTGTGCATTTCTCCCGCTCTCAGATTCAATAACAAATCGAGAACGAACTTCGTTTTCGAAATGAATATCCGAGATCACGGTTTCACCTCGAATTCAAAACGAATTCGTTTCGTTTATTGAGTGACAAATAATACTAACGTCTTCGTATTATTTGTTTCAAATAACTTTGAAGTCGTTTTTCTCAATACTACGTTTGTCAAAACTGCGGGCAACCTAGCTCAAAAACTACTTGACCGATCTTTATAATATTTGGAAAAACATTTAAGCAGAATGCCCGCCGTGCGAAAAGAGGTCTTTTATAGCAATCGTTGTAGCTAGCGCCATCATTGTTTTTTAAAAAAAAAAATTTTTTAAAACATAAATGTATATATTACCAAATTTGTAAATTTTAAAACTCTAAACAAATTTATTTTAATAAAAATCATCACCTCAATATCACTCATTCTTACTCTCCTCTAATCGCATTACCGGCCTTAATTAATCGCTTTAATTACTATAGGTTTTAGAGTTATATTGCTATGGTATTGGTTGGATGGTAATTGTTAGGGATCATTGATTATTAAGTTACAGAGTCAATTTGAAATTTTCAATATTAATTTATTTATTCTGATTTTCAAATGATTTTTCCTGAATATCATTTGATATTTTCTGAATTTCAATTGATCTTTTCTGAGTTTAAAATGAAATTTTCAAATTTCAATTTTTTTCCTGAATGTCAATTGATCTCTTCTTAATTTCAATTGATATTTTCTGAATTTCAATTGATCTTTCTGAGTTTAAAATGGAATTTCCAAATTTCAGTTTATTTTTCCTGAATGTCCATTGATCTCTTCTTAATTTCAATTGATATTTTCTGAATTTCAAATGCAATTTCTGAATTTCAATCAACCTTTTTTGAATTTGAATTAATGTTTTCCGAATTTCAAATGAAATTTCTGAATTTCAATTTATCTTTTCTAAATTTCAAGTGGAGTTCTGAGCATCAATTGATTTTTTCTGAATTTGAAATAGTATTTCTGAATTTCAATTGATATTTTCTGTACTGTAATAGGAAATGGTGTAGTTAAAGTATTCGATGGGAACAAATTTTTTTTTTTTTTTTTTTTTTTTGAAAAAAAGATTTTGAAAATTTCTTAAATCTTTACAGTGGCAGACCTGCCAGGTGGACACACGTCCCACACTTAACATTAATTGTAAACAATTATATATATCGAAATGAAACTTGATATAAGTTATGTTTTGTATCAAATTTGTTCTTAATTAGGCAATGTTCACACTGTCCTTACATATAAAACAATTCGGACGTTTGCACGCTACTGTATCACCAAATTATCACCAAATTTGGGAGTTAATTCCTTTTTTTTAATAGAATATAACACTTAATAGCAGCAAACCAAAGAGAAATATTTAAAAAAACTTCAATAAATCCATTCAGTGCAGTTCGGTAGGTATTCCAGATATGGCATTTTATACCACATTTTTAATATTTTCAACACTCCAAAAACTTCTTCGTGACTACGAGCCTGTCTTACACCAAACCTCACATTTAAAAAAGCGCCAATTCTTACAATAAATAGAAACATTGCGAGTAGCTTAAATTACGCAGTTTTATTAAATTAAAAAGAAATTTAGGCAAAATTTGCTCTACCAATACGATTTCAGCCACTATGCAAGTCAGACACATTAAGTAAACTTTTGTCATAAATAACCATAAAATTATTGGTAAGCCTTAATGAGCTTATAATAATCAGTTGCAAAAAAGTATTTCACATAAATCATATGTGCCAAGAAAAATGTACTTAGGTGCGAAAAGTTAGAATTACTTAAGTAACACATAATAATTATGTGAAGTGATACCAGTGAGCATTCATAATTTTTTTTTTAATTGCATGATATCCTGAGATTAAAATAAAAAAAAGGAAAGAAATAAAAAAAAGTCATTTGTTGCTGATCATTTTTGCAACACTTTTCAGAAAATCGCTTTAATGCTGAAAATCGCTACAATGCGACTTAAGTTTATTCAGCGGAAATGCTAACTAATGCGCGAAAACGCGCAAAGTATGCATAAATTAAATTTGATTTGAATAAGTTTTTTTAAAAACAAAACTATTTCGGCATAAATTTTGTGCAAAATATTGAAACATTTTATGAGTTTGAAGATAAAACGACTGAAGATGATGCCTGCTTGAAAGTCTTTAAATAATATAAATTATTCTATGTTCCATACAAAATCACTCAAATGCAATAAAAGCTCTAAAAAATGATAAGACAAACTCTTAACTGCTTATAAAAAAACTTTTGAAGAATCAAAATAATTGCTTGTGTTCAGAAAAGTTAACAACAAAGTGCAACGAACTGAAATTAATATCACACGTTCAAAGTTTGTTACGTAAGCAAAGTTATAGCATAAAAATATTTTATGAAATATGGCGGTATAAACCATACTTTTTAAAATACATTATAAAATATTCATCAAACGTAAGGTTTGAATCAAAGGAAAATCAAAGCTGGAAGGGAGATGAACCAAACTAAGTTGATTTAAAAATAATGAAAAATAAAATAAAATTGCTTAACTTGAATTTGGCTCAACGAGCATGTTAAGCAATTTATTGATTTTCTAAAAACAACCACAAGAAGAAAACACAAAAATATAAAAAAAAACGAATTTAAAAAAATCAGATACTAAGAGTATCTAAGAGAGGCGTTACGGTCATAATTCAAAATGTTTACAAAACAACACTTAGGAAATATTTTATTATGTGAAATAAAAAAAATAAAAAAAACGCTAAATATTTCTACGTGTTGTTCACACCCAGACATTTTTATGATAAATATAAGAAAATTATAGAAAAAAATAACGATTTTTCTCAAAACATTTTTAGATATTCCATCAGTAAATTACATACTTTACTAAATCAGTGCTTAGCTCAAGTGACGCCATTTTTAATTTCAAATAATATATTATTATGAAATGAAAAAAAAATCTACTCAGCACAACGATATTTTTGGCAAACTTATGTGTCCTAATGAGATTTATGACTTGCTATCAGTTAAAAAAAGATATAAATTTTAAATTTCTTTTATTTCTGCTTCTAGAGTTTTCACATTTATCTCTAACGACATGGTCAATATTGAAACATTATACAGCTGCAACTCATTAAAAGCTCATTTTGTAGAGAAAATAATTCCCTTAAATTTGCTTTGCTCTTTTTAATGGTGCAAAAAATAAAAAATAACAAATTTAAAAACATTAACGAAAGCAAGTGTGCGACATGACATTCAATTTGGTAAAATTTGTAGTTAAACTTTATATAAGCATTATTAATGTTCCCGAAATGAAAACTTAGTTTATGTTGTGTCATAAGCAAAACACATTTTTAAGGACTGACAAAATTTAAAAAAAATTGATTGCTATGACAACAGGAATGACATAAAATGTGAAAAGGAAACAGAATCATGATAAAACAAACAAGCTATTAAATATTGACAAAACAAATTGAAAAATTAAAAAAACTAGCAATCCAGCAGAATTTTAGAAAAATTAAAAACAAATTCAACAATTATGGCAAAATAAGAAAAAAACATGACAAAACATGCAAAAATAATTCATATATTTGATTGAGATATAACATAACATAACATAACATAACATAACATAACATAACATAACATAACATAACATAACATAACATAACATAACATAACATAACATAACGTAACATAACATAACATAACATAACATAACATAACATAACATAACATAACATAACATTACAACACAGAACATAACATAACATAACATAACATAACAACATAACATAACATAACATAACATAACATAACATAACATAACATAACATAACATAACATAACATAACATAACATAACATAACATAACATAACGTAACATAACATAACATAACATAACATAACATAACATAACATAATATAACATAACATAACATAACATAACATAACATAACATAACATAACATAAGATAACATAACATAACATAACATAACATAACATAACATAACATAACATAACATAACATAACATAACATAACATAACATAACATAACATAACATAACATAACATAACATAACATAACATAACATAACATAACATAACATAACATAACATAACATAACATAACATAACATAACATAACATAACATAACATAACATAACATAACATAAGATAACATAACATAACATAACATAACATAACATAACATAACATAACATAACATAACATAACATAACATAACATAACATAACATAACATAACATAACATAACATAACATAACATAACATAACACAACATAACATAACATAACATAACATAACATAACATAACATAACATAACGTAACATAACATAACGTAACATAACATAACATAACATAACATAACATAACGTAACATAACATAACGTAACATAACATAACATAACATAACATAACATAACATAACATAACATAACATAACATAACATAACATAACATAACATAACATAACATAACATAACATAACATAACATAACATAACATAACATAACATAACATAACATAACATAACATAACATAACATAACATAACATAACATAACATAACATAACATAACATAACATAACATAACATAACATAACATAAGATAACATAACATAACATAACATAACATAACATAACATAACATAACATAACATAACATAACATAACATAACATAACATAACATAACATAACATAACATAACATAACATAACATAACATAACATAACATAACACAACATAACATAACATAACATAACATAACATAACATAACATAACATAACGTAACATAACATAACGTAACATAACACAACATAACATAACATAACATAACATAACATAATATAACATAACATAACATAACATAACATAACATAACATAACATAACATAAGATAACATAACATAACATAACATAACATAACATAACATAACATAACATAACATAACATAACATAACATAACATAACATAACATAACATAACATAACATAACATAACATAACATAACATAACATAACATAACATAACATAACATAACATAACATAACATAACATAACATAACATAACATAACATAACACAACATAACATAACATAACATAACATAACATAACATAACATAACATAACATAACATAACATAACGTAACATAACATAACGTAACATAACATAACATAACATAACATAACATAACATAACATAACATAACATAACATAACATAACATAACATAACATAACATAACATAACATAACATAACATAACATAACATAACATAACATAACATAACATAACATAACATAACATAACATAGCATAACATAACATAACATAACATAACATAACATAACATAACATAACATAACATAACATAACATAACATAACATAACATAACATAACATAACATGACATAACATAACATAACATAACATAACATAACATAACATAACATAACATAACATAACATAACATAACATAACATAACATAACATAACATAACATAACATAACATAACATAACATAACATAACATAACATAATAGCATACCATGTTAACAGCTTTACATAAAATTGATTAAAGTCGAAAAATGTTTCACTTTAGCGAAAGTTTCATATGAACACACCTAAACATGTATTAATTTAAGATCCTAAATGTATACAGCATAAAGTATAAATGGCAGTAAACCCAAACAACAACTCCAAGTTTGCTTTGCTTCAAATTTATTTGCATGCACTTGATAGCTATAACTAATACAACAAATTTGTGAATTTTTCAAAATTTCATAGCCTGCGCTTTAAATGCACATTAATTTTTCTGCTTTTAACCAATAATTTTATGTTGTTTGGATGTGGTATCATTTTCGGCATAATTAAATTTCTAGAATTTGTCACTTTTTGAACACACTGTGTTGAGTTGTGTGCATTAATGAATACAGCGAATTCCATGAATTGTTGAGAGCATTATGAATAAATTGCCACAGATATTCTGGCAAATATTTCACAATTATTTTGGCATGAATACAAATTGTATCACCTTTGTGAGGTGAGAGCATGTGGAAATGTGCAACGTTTGCTGCAAGCTTTGTTCAAAATTGCAGCATTATTGTAAGTTCATATATCACATGGAATTCAAAGGCAGTTTAAGCTTTAAGGAGTCATATTTCAGTTGAATCTTAAATTAATAAATTAAATTGCATTTCATTATACATATTTATTCGTTTATTCTTTGAAATTATAGACGTTTTGTTTTCCGCAACTTTAAATTTCAACTCATTAAAATTTTTATTGCAGATTCTTTTAAAGGGATGCCAATACTCATATAACAAGTATTAATTAAAATTCAATATAATATTTCCGTGGGAATGTGACTACATAACGCAATACTTGAATTGTTTTGAAATAATTGCATGTCCTTATTATAAACAAGTAAGCATGACGCTAGCGTTGTTCGGGTGAGTGTGGAATTGCAAATGTGTTTTTTACATTTTAGAGCGATACTTTCTTTCTGAAGAGAGAACGTCCGTAAATTTAAACGAAAAATTACAATTTTATAATAAAATTAGTTATAACCTAGTGGTAAGAACCCAAAACTGTTTAAGCCACCCTCCCGATATTTGGAGGGTTATTACTATTTTCACAATAATCATAAAGAATAAATTAACTCTAAGGGAAACAGTATTAAATACCCTTAAAGAAGAGATACTTCACACTTACTTATAATATCCCAAGAGAATCCCAAAAAAAAACACTGGTCAACACTTTTCCGGCCGAATGTTGTCTTTGGCCGCTTTGTATTCGAAGACTAAATATGTATTCGAACAAAATCGGCAAGCAGCAAGCGGACAACTAGCAAGCCATTATCACAAATGCGAGCTGATGGACTATCGACTTCAAAAAGAGGCGAACAGAGGTTAGAAAACTTCACCGGAAGGCCACCTCCGGTAAGTAAGAATAGCCAAACGAACATCTTGAACAAACTTCTGTGAGTTCATCGAAGATACCAGTAAAGTCACCAGACTTCGAGAGACGCTTTCAAACACATATGGACCCGGGATACCTTAAGAGGTCTGACGGATCCTGGACAGAATCCAGCCAAGAAACGCTTTCGCTACTCATGGAATTACAGATTGCAAAGATCCAGATCCAGATCCAGATCCAAATGGAGCTCACATCAACTTGGAAATGACATAAATGATAGAACCCTTACAGGAACTCCCCAACATTATTACAATATCATTTGTCAATTGGATCTTTCAAGTCCTACAAGTTTGCAGAGATCATTTGGTTGGCTACCACATCAGCTTTGGCTGATAATTTACCATCCGACGTAGCATCTACTATCAATCGGTTGATTACCACATCGGCTTCGGCTGATACTTTACCATCCGACCAAGTAGTATTCATTATAATATTCATTATTATTCGGTTAGCTATCACATCGGCTTCGGCTGATAGTTTATGTTACCATCCGACACATTAGTCCTCGTTGACACTCGGTTGGCTACCACATCGGCTGGTGCTGATAGTTTACCATCCGACGTAGCATTTATTTAATTAACCCAATGCGGCGGAAGTATTCGATAAAATTCAACTTTAGCATTTATTAACTCCGCCAGGGGAGGGTCTTCGGACGCAAACCTGCCTGTCCCAAGCCAGGTAAAGGAGGAGGGTTGGTAATGGGATACGTCCCATACCGTAAAAAGTTTAGAGTCAACCAAGAGCTCGGGGTGGCACCCATCTTGGGAGCAGGTCATATTCGATATATCGAAATGATAAAAGCCTGCGAAGGTATAGCAATTGACCTAAAAACTTGTTAGCACGGGGATAGTCATACTCGTCAAAGAGGACGACCCTATCTATTCATGGCGAGGAGACATCTGAGAGTTGTAAAGTTGTAAAAATTGTAAAAAGTGACTGACACATATATTCGATGTGTTGCTTGTTGTTGTAAAACAGGGCAAATAGGCACTTCTTCCATGGTAAGTGAATATAAGTTTCATGCCTGGATTAAAGTTGCCGGTCAAGAACAATTAAGTGCTCTAATTGGGCACGGCCAAATACAAAAACTCATATGACTTTTTTGTCTCCTTGATGGGATGTTGTGGAGCTTCTTTGACGGGACCAAGTTGCCCAGGTGACTATCATGGGTTGGCCCTTCGGGGAGACTCGTGCGGGCTGTGGTTGTGTATATGGCTGGCATATGGTGTAGGGCTGGCATACCTGCTTAGTATGCAAGAGATTGGATAGGTCTCGTCTCAACCAGTAGATGACAATGAAAGTACGTCACTACTGGTAGTTAAACTGGTACTGCTGTTGGAAGGATTGCGGTTCCATGACTATACAATTGTATGATATGTTGGAGTCGTAGTGATATCAATGGTAAGGCACTGGGTGATGCTTATTGTTTGTGGAAACGCTTCCAGTTCGTGAGCACTTAAGTGCAGGCCGTTCTTTCCATAATCTATACCCTTGGTCTATAGACCCAAGTACTGAGGCCTACAAGGCAGGCGTACTTGTCAATGTTAAATTCATCGGTAGCAATAATTATCATTCGGTTGGCTGCCACATCGGCTTTGGCTGATAGTTTACCATACGATATAGTAGTATTCTTCATTACTCGGTTTGCTACCATATCGGTTTCAACTAACCCGATGTCATCAATACCGAACTTACCCGAGCACATAAGCACCGAGCATATCCGAACACTCAACAAACCCGAGCTAATCAATACCGAACATACCAGAACGCCGTTCATGCCCGAGTTCATAAGCACCGAACATACCCGAGAATTTGAATACCACATATACCCGAACTCCTAGAGTAACTGAACATCAAAGATACCGGAGGCAACAACGACGACAACCACAGTACCAAGCTAACAATTGTGCTGAAATATTCACGAAGAATTATTATTGTTGTATTGTAAGAAAAGACGAATGTTGTACACTGAAATAAGACACCTATGTATAAAGTAAAAAATTAAAGTGGCAAAAAATGTATCCGAAAGTATACACCTTACAGTAAGAAATATGCATAATTTTCTTCGCTTTTTTTTCCAAGTATTAATCGTTCTAGAATTGTAAAAGATTAATTTTATCTTTTTCGAATCGTAATCGATATCGAATTCGATAGTTATCATCGCTAATTATTCGTAAACTTTTCAACTTTCGATATCGAAGTCGGATTTTATGCCGTGCAAAAAAAAAAATAAAATGGCCATTTCAGCCCTTGAAAGGACTTAGACCGAGCTTTTTATGATCAATTGTGTTGTGCGTGCTGTGAAATGCTAAAGCACAAATGATTAAGAACTGGACCTACAAGCTTTATGCCGACTCCGAACGGCTTATGCTCTCAAAAAGCTTTTCATGACAGTTTTTACTCTCTGAGGTTTGCCATTGTCTGCAGAGAGGTGGCGGTCGAACAAAAAAATGAATTCAATGGAGAAAACTTTCTGTGTCAGATGGAATTCGAACCTGGGTTCTATTGCATATAACCCACGCACCTCAACCAGTATACCATGGCCACCACGTAGGTATTTCCGGGTTGGTATTGTTAATAAAAGCATTGAACTCAAAATATTCAAAATGTTCGTCTTTTATTTGTGAAGGTTCAAGCGTCCTTCGTTTTACTCTGGATCGGCTGAGTCAGACCTAAGCCTACCATAAAAATCCCGTTACAAAATATGATCTGACATTAATTCCAAAGCCAATGAAAAAAAAATTTTGATTTTAGATCTTTCAAGAACAAGTTATGGCAAAAAAATGTTTGTTTCGAATAAATGTTTGTAGTTTGGTTCTATGGACCTTGTTTGCGGGAATCTTGGTATGTGTGGAGTATTTTTTTTTTCTATTTCTGCTCGCGTTAGAGTTAAAAGCATTTGTATATGAAATATTAAGGCTTTTATGAGTTTGGAAAACGGTTGTAATTTCATGTGAGGAAGTTGCTGTACCCTGTTGAATGGCTGCATTAGATGGCATCATATACTGGGCAACATCTGTAATTAGCAGTATAATTGGCACCGCACTTACTGCATTATTTAACGTTTGCATACTCTGGGTCTTGTTTCACTTTGAAGAACTGTGAAGGTCAACCCATGTAACGCAGATATCTACTGGACTAGCCTTTAGTTTATCCATATTTCTGACAATGTACATACTTTACGGGTATATATCTTTTATGCTGTACTTCGATGCAACAGATATTGTAGTTTGTAAATATGGTGTTCTTCACCTTTTTTAAAGTACTTGTCTAATTACTAGGGTCTAATTCGGTGCAGGGCTATAAGCGGCAGGGCTATTTTATTTTTATTTAAAATATAAACAAATGGCAGTCGGTGAAAAGGATTTAAGGGGTTACATGACATTGGCAAATTTTTGAAATCGTATTGTATTTTAGTAAATATTCTTATAATTCTAAGAAAAAGAAATTTTATGGAAATATTCCTACGGGTTCAAAAGTTACAGCCGGATTAGTGAGAGCGCATTTTTAATTTTTGCGCTACCTACGTACGGCAGCTGGTATATACTTGTTTTACTTGCTACCTGACTTTTGGTGGTTGTTATTTCGTACCTACTTGAAGGGTGAAGGGTGAAGCCCGAATTGCTAAACGATTGCAAAAAACTATAAGAAACAGCACAACACAAGATAACGAAGGCATACAGTACGAAGCAGGCATGGCAGATTGAAGGTAACCTTTTTTTTCTTTGTTCACAAACTTTGAACGCGTTTATCTCGAAACCATGTTTTTCGTACTGGTTGCGGCACTAGCGGGTTCATTTTTTGACGAAATTTTTTTTTGTATTTTTTTAAACTTGATTCGATATCGTATGACACGAGGTTTTTTTTAAATTTTTTTTTCGATTTTTTAAAGTCAATATTTTTTTCGAAAAAACACACTTTCAAATTTGGAACATCACCAAAAATTGAAAAAAAATTTAAAAAAAAAGCTCGTGTCATACGATAACCAATTTTGTTAATATTTAAAAAAGTAATTTTTTCCAGATCGGACAATTTTTGCAACTCCCAGCGCTGTTACACGAAGCCCCGTTTTGCCGCCAGTTTGGAGCTCTATAAAACGATGTTGGAGTGTAAAATATATTTTTTTGAATTTGTTTTTTCTTGTAATTTGTTCAATTCTCGACAATAATAAAAAAAATTTTGGAAAAATGTTTGTTTTTGACTGAGTTATGAATTTTTAAAACAATGTCTGTTTTCTCTGCCGCGGATGTCATGTCCCGCCTTAACTTGAAATCCTTCAGCTTTTAGTGCATCTTTAATATCTCTGAGATCCTTACAAAGTGTTCTACACCTTTGATTGTAACAGTGATGCTTTGAAAACTTGGTTATGAAAATGTTTATTTTTAATTTAATATTTCTACTAAACTTATTGGCTTACATTTAAAATATAAAATTAAACATAACAATTCGTTTTCATTTTACACATTGTAATAAAACTGCCAAAAATAATGATAACACTGGGTAACAACCAAAAAAAAGTCATGGGTTTCTCAGCTGATTTAGACTAATTTTGGTGTTCTGAGTCCGACTATCACATTGATTTTGCTGTATCAGGTCAACTTTTTGAGATACAGCCATAGGCCTAAATGACCATTTTTCCCTGAAATGTAAGCCCTGAAATAAATTCCTAATTTAATAATACGCTAACTTAGTAACCCTAATTCATCTTTTGCTATTAAATGATAACGTCATTATCCGGCAACTCTGTCATTGTATATATAGTAGTATGTAAGTCTAATTAAGTATGTAATCAATAAAAGAGTTCAGTTGCTTATCATCTTCAATCGTCAACACTTGTGTTTCTCTTCGTTCGATCTCTATCCACACATAAGTATACACACACACAAGAAACAAATTTAACAAACAGTGAACAAACATAACAAAAACAAAAGAAGCCTTTAAGATTGTAACAGTTAATCATTCCAATAGGTGCCTTTTATTCTTATTATTGTATAAAATTTATTCTAATTTTTATTGTCTGACAGTACACTGCATATTTCTATCTATTTCAGATTGATATGGCTTCTGCGCGACGTTCATGCATGAATAATCCTGACGTTTTCTGCTACATCTGCGGAGAATACACGCTTTCAGTGGACAGGAAGAACATCACGGGATTTGTGAAGAACGCCTACCAGGCTTACTTTAAAGTCAAGCTGGGTGACCAAGATAAGCCCTGGGCACCGCACACGGTCTGCAAGAACTGCGTGGAATACCTCCGGCGGTGGACGAAGGGCACGAAAACTTCACTGAAGTTTGGGATTCCGATGGTTTGGAGGGAGCCCTTAGACCATGCATCGGATTGTTACTTCTGCGCTATCAATACTACTGGCATCAACCGGAAGAATCGGCACAGCCTCCAGTACCCCGACCTTCCATCTGCCCGCCGTCCAGTTGCTCACTGCGAAGAAATTCCTGTACCAGCGTTCACAGAGCTTCCTGACATCCACGACGAGGCCACCACTGCAGACGAGGGAAGATATATAACAGACGAGGAGTATGAAGCACAAGATGGTCGGCAGCCCTTTTCACAATGTGAGCTTAATGATCTTGTTCGGGATCTCAGCTTGTCGAAGACTTCATCCGAGCTGTTGGCCTCCAGACTGATACAGAAAAATCTACTTGGCGAGGACGCGCGTATCACTTTCTTTCGTAGAAGGCATGAGGACTACATGGGCTACTTCTGCCAGGAGGAAGACCTAGTGTACTGCCGAGATGTCGCCGGTCTTCTTGTTAAACTCGGGGCTCCTACATACGATCCGAGAGATTGGCGACTCTTTATTGACAGCTGCAAGCGCTCTTTGAAGTGTGTGCTCCTCCACAACGGGAACGAGTTCGCCTCAATCCCTCTTGCTCACTCCACAACTCTCGTAGAGAAATATGAAGCAGTGAAGTACGTGCTCGACAAAATCTAATATGAGCAGCATCAATGGTTAATCTGCGTCGACCTCAAGATGGTGAACTTTCTACTTGGTCAGCAGTCCGGGTTCACGAAATACCCATGCTTTATATGTAAGTGGGACAGTCGAGACAGAGCCCAGCACTATGTAAAGAAAGTGTGGCCGCCACGAGAGCAGTTAGTACCTGGTGCGGGAAACATCATAAACGAACCTCTTGTTGACCGGGAGAAGATATTGATCCCACCGCTACACTTGAAGCTTGGGTTAATGAAACAGTTCACGCGTGCTCTAGACAAGGATGGGAGGTGCTTCAACTACCTGTGCCGAGCCTTTCCGCGACTGACCATTGAGAAGCTGAAGGCCGGCATTTTCGATGGGCCACAGATACGGCAGCTCATAAATGACACAGAGTTCGAAAAGTCTATGAACACGTTACAGTGCGCCGCGTGGAAATCGTTTGTGCAGGTGGTGAAGAACTTCCTGGGGAACACGAAGGCAGCAAACCACGCCAGACTCATCACCAACATGAAAGAGGCCTTTCAAAAGCTCGGGTGTTTGATGAGTATAAAGATGCACTTCCTGTTCTCACACATGGAGAAGTTTCCTGAAAACCTTGGGGCGATGATCGACGAGCAGGGAGAAAGGTTCCATCAGGACATGCGCCAAATGGAGGATAGGTACCAGGGGAGGTGGGACGCAGTCATGATGGCGGATTACTGCTGGATGCTGAAGAGAGACAACCCAGCAGCTGCTCACAAACGGGAATCGAAGAAACGCCGATTTATGCCGTGAACTCTGAACTTTTGTGTCACGTAACGCTCATTGTTATACTAATATTATGATAAATATGCTTATTTAATTTGATGGAGTAAATAAAAACTTAATAAATTTGCATACGTTGACTTTTATTTCTTGAGGAAAACGGAAAAAATCTTCCGGGGTTTCTCAGCAGATGATCCAAAGAAATGTTTTTTTACGAAAAATCGATTTTTAAAAATTTCTGTAGCAAAATCCTGACCTGATAGAACAAAACCAAGGTCATTTTCGGACTCAGGGCATCTAAATTAGTCTAATTCAGCTGGAAAACCCTAGACTTTTTAAAAAAAAAATTGTTTTGTTGCTCAGTGTAATTAGATGTCACCGAGTATCTTGTATTCATTTCTTTTATAGTTTATGACACATAATAATTTTAAAATTTTATTTCTAAATAACATGAACTTTAAAAATAGCACAAATTTGCTACGACTTTCGCAAAATACTGCCTGTCATCAGCAGCAAATCGAGCAGCAGCAAATCGAGCATACTGGCTCGAGCGCAAAAGTTTGAAAATCAAAGAGATTCTTGCTTAAATATACTCAACGTATCTAAATTTAAATCGCACGCTAAATATAAAATCTTGATTCAAAAATTTCAGTGCAAAAAAAAAAAAAAAAAAATAAAATTCAAAATGTTTGACACATTTGTCAGCTACTACTACTGTAATAATAATAATTTTATAATAAAATTTTACAATTTAGTTTATGGTTGTATATAAATACATACAGAATTAACACCGTTAATTTATGGCCACTAAACAAGTCGTGAAAAAACTTGGCTGTACTTTATACGAGTAGTGAATAGAAATAGTTTGGAAACATTTTTATTTTTTTTTAATTTTTTATTTTTGGCTATTTGGCTTAATGGAAACTAATACAAAATTAATTATTTGTTCGAGGATATTAGATGAAAGCATTTTAATGATGTGTTCTTTTTTTTTTTTGTTTTGAGTGCTCAGTTTTTAATGAGTTTCAATTTCGGCACATTGATTGGTTTGATTGGGTGCTTTTTAGCTGTTGTTGTTGTTGTTTGTGTTGTTGTTATTACTGATGTTGACCATGCTGACGATGATGCTTATAATTAATTAATTTAATATCTGACGTAAATTCAATATTTTAATGAGCTTGTTTATGCATACCATGAAAAAAATGAAAAAAAAAAAAATTCGAAATGGCTGACCATGAGTTTTGATGACTTATATTAATGGCAACGCATAGAGTGTCAGCATAAAATGTATGTGTGTGTGTGTGTGTGAGTAAAGTTTGGAATTCAGTTCAAATATATTGAACCTTAAGAAAACATTTTAAAACTTTTAAAATTCCAGAGTTGCTACATAATGCATACCTCGATGTTATTTTTTGTTTGATAGAATGGAAAGGAAGAATTTTTCAGACATTTCTGATGAAGGTTGAATAAATTTGTATACGAAAGTTAAGATTATACTAGAAAAAAAAAATTTAAAAATCATTTGACAAAATTATTTACAAATCAAAAAAGTTTAAAAATACATCTATTTTAACTTCAACATATACATTTTTTTTTTTTATTACTTGAGAAAGCAAAACAGTTCCAAGTATAAAGAAGGATGATTCAAGACGACTTTTAAATTAAGCAAACTACACTACATACATATATATAGACATAGTGTGCGCTTTAATTCTGTTGGCAGCAAAACTAGTGACAGACAGTAAAATAAAGATAAGACGGATAACAAGCGCATGGTTAGTGCCAAGGATTTCGATAAATTGTAGCCATTCAAACAGGACAAAAGCGCAACAGCTGCTCTCAATGTCACACAATGGCGCCATTTCGCTTTTTATTCATCCAGCACTACAATGTGCATATGTACATATGTTATACTCTGCTACGAATGTGCATATTTTATTTTATTTTATTCTAACTACTTTAAAGATTTCAAACATATGTAGCATGTTTTCATCTGTTTTTCGAATAAGTAGTGTCTGGCCGAATATTCGGTTTTAGTTTCGGTTTCGGCCTTTTTTGTCAGTTACGGTTATTCGGCCTCAATATAGTCGAAACGAAAAGCGAAACTTTAAAATTTTATATCAAGTGTAATAAAAAGAAATCTATTATTTTTGCGTTAAATTTAAAGCTTTATTAAGCATAGTCAAAATGATCCGATTTTGTTAAAATTCTATTCGATAACTTGTTGCCATTTTGATTTCATTTTGACTCAATCATAGAAACTTTCATCCCTATTAGCAAAAATTGGACAGTTTGTTTTCACAAGCTTCTCTTGAAACGAATCGTTTACCATCTTTTAATCAGTTGATGCCTTGTTCGGAGTATTAAGAGGTTGCATAAGAACCTCCCAACCAGGCTCCCGGAGTTTCTGGCACGTCACTATCGATGTGTGGCCTAGCGTTGTCCCAATGAAAAACAATTCCTCTCCTATTGTTTAGCCGTAGGGGAGCAGTTCAGCTGACTTGGCCACCGCTATCACCGGCTTACAGCTATTTGACCAAGACCGTTTTGACTTGATATTTTCATTACCAGTCGTCATCCGCTCAAGAAATGGGTCGATTTTGTTGAGATTCAGCAGGGATTTGCGAATGGAAATTCGTTCCATGAGGTTTTTTTGCTTTAACTCGGTGACACCAACAACTTCTTTTTGTATCAAGCCTTATTCAAGCGTTTCCAAGTGGTTCTTTGTGCAATTTTACGCTTTTGGGCCATCGAAGCAGTGCTTTCATGACGGTTGAACTCGAAAATTTCCAGAATTTTATCGACATTTGCGGCAATTGGCCTTCTAGGGCGTGGTGCAGCTTTGACATCATATTTACCAGAACGAAATAGGCGAAACCAAAATTCCACGTAATTGCCACATTTTCAGCCGCTTGGCTTACGTTTTCACCTTTATCAAAAATCTATAAAATATGGCGTATTTTCTCTTTGCAGATGTCCACCTTTGACTAGCACGCAACTAAAACTGAGTCAAGTAATCACAAAATTGTCTGTGAAGCGTTTTTAGTACAAAATCTTATCTTTCTAACGCCATCTTGTGTAACCCGAAAGCACTAACACAAAGCGAGATACAGATTACTAAAGCTATCTATTGTAAAACCATTTTATAACAGTTGCCGACAATGACCATATGAACTAAATTACCAAATCTTTGTCTTCTACGGCAAAAGCCGTCTGATATAAAGCATTTTTACTTATTTGTGGGCGGTAAAAGTGGGCGTGACAATATTTATATTTACATAGTGACTGCCATTTGGATCCATAGCACCTGCATATTAAGATTCACTATCAAAACTTGAACATCTCAGGAATTACAATGATTTCTGAAAAGTGGGCGTAGATATAGTGTGGCCACGCCCATTTACACCGTGCAATCACCGAAAGTAATCTTTTGAACAAAATTACTCAATTTTTGGTTTTATACGATTAAAACCGTCTGATGTATAGCATTTTTTTGGTTTGTGGGCGATAGAGCCAATTTGGGTTGCATGGGAGGTACCACGACCCTTGTCCAATCAACACTAAACTTCACAAGAGCACTCTCAGAATGTTGCTTCAATATCCCTAAAAATTTCATAAAGATTGGTTCAGCGGTTTTGGAGTCTATACGTGATACACTCATACCCACATACACACATACTAAATGTTTTATGCTTATGTGTTTGACATTTTGTATTTTTTGCTTAGATTAATAACAAAAATGTATTTAAAAATCACATACTCAGTAATACTCAGTTTCTGTTTTGGCTTATGAGTGTTTCCAAAATCTTATAAAAGTCATATTTATGAATCCTTTATGAGTCATGAATATGATGTTTTGATGATTCGTGTGGAACAAATATTAAAATATTAAGATTCTTTTAAGAGTCTTTTAAGATTTATATTTCTGAGCTCATAATTAGCTTTGAAGCCGATATGGACCTGTTTCATTTCCTGTAAGAGCTCACTGATATGAGTCCGAAATTTAACTAAAGGGTGGTAAAATTTTAAGGGCAGATGTTGAATGTGAACCACACCTAAACGTCAAGTTTTTTTTTGCATTTCATTTGACATTTCTCAATTTCAGACTAACTCAATTTGAACCATGGAAAAATACACAATCGAGCAATGGTTTACAGTTATTCAGGCTTATTATGAAAATGGGCGTTCAAATCATAATGCATATCGTGCACTTCGTGATTTTTTCGGTCAATTTAATCGTCCAAATGTGCGTACAATCGGAAAAATCGGGCAAAAATTTAAGCAAACCGGGTCTGTAGGAGATGTGAAAACACCAGTGCATTATCATACAGCTCGTACTGCAGAAAATATTGCTGCCGTTCGCGATAGTATGGCTGAAGGGCCATCCACCTCAACTCATCGTCGTGCCCAGCAATTGCAACTCTCACGCTCGTCGTTGATGAACATTATGCATAAAGACTTGCATTTACATGCTTATAAAGTGCAATTGGCACAAGAACTAAAGCCTCTTGTCCATTTCAAGCGTTGTCAATGGTCAGAATGGTGGCAAGAAATGGCAACAGTGGATAATCAATTTTCGAAGAAAATGATCTTCAGTGATGAGGCACATTTTCAGAGGATTCGTCAATAAGCAGAATTGCCGCATTTGGGCGAATGATAATCCAAGAGTGATTGTCGAAAAACCAATGCACCTACAAAGAGTGACTGTTTGGTGCGGTTTATGGGCTGGCGGCGTCATATTTTTTCCAAATTTTTTTTTTCTAAAATGAGGCCGGTCAGCCAGTTACTGTGAATGGTGTTTGCTATTGTAAGATGATAACGAACTTTTTATGGCCCGAATTGGAAGATATGAATGTGGACGAAATGTGATTTCAACAGGACGGTGCCACTTGCCACACAGCTAACGAAACAATGGCTCTTTTGCGCTACAAATTCAATGGTCGTGTTATCTCACGTGGTGGCGATGTCAATTGGCCGCCAAGATCATGTGATTTGACACTGTTGGACTTCTTTCTTTGGAGTTATTTGAAAGAAAAGGTGTACGTCGATAAGCTAGCAACAATTCAAGAGCTAAAGGATGAGATAATTCGGCACATTAACGGCCTCAGCGTCATCGAAAATTTGGACCATCGGATGAAGGTGTGTCGCCGAGGTCGCGGCGGCCATTTGGCCGATATTTTGTTCCATACATAATTGAACCATACCAATATTATCATAATAAAAAGAAATGACAATAATTTCCTAAATAATTTGTGTTTTATTCAAAATCAACATCGGCCCTTCAAACCACCCTTTATTATAATGGCATCCCAATATTTTGTGAATTTTCAGAGTTTTACCAGATTCCATTTTTTTTTTTTTCTTTTTTAATTATAACAAAAATTCGAAATGGCCCCACAATCTGCAAAATGGATTGACCAATTAAAAAAATTCAGACCTCTAACGACAAAAAGGAATATGAGGTGTGCTTCTCTACTAGAAACAAGCAGCGGTTTCTTCGACACATTTTGTCTGTCTCAATGTGTTATTGATCAAGCAAGAAAATAATATAGAAAAAATATTTGAAAGATATTCTACTTTATTTTAGAATGCAAAATTATTTACAATATGAAACTTTGTATTTTTTGAAAAATATAATAAGCGAATTTCCGTTTTATGCTTTGAGTATTGAAATGTAGCACGTCTTAATTGTGCATAAAATTATTCTTTATTGCTGCTGAGCCAATAAAAATATAATTTTAATTCACCATGTTTTGAACATTAAATATATTTTGGACACATTCCACAATAAAGTAGGTCAAAAATGACGGAGTCAAAACATAAAAGATTGTGTGAATAATAAAATTTGAGACACCTGAGTGTATTTTATGTTATTTTTTTATATAAATCTAAGAATTTTCAAAAGACATTAATTTGATTTATTATTTTTTAAAAATAAACTTCCTAGTTGTGAACAAAATATGAAGTCACTAGATATTTGAGTTATATATATCGATGATTCCGTATCAATGCGACTATTTTTGAGCAAAATCTGACCTTTGTGAAATCGATTTTTTTTTAAACTTTGTGGGTAGTAGTTAGTAAGTAGTGCTCGTGAAAATAGCTTATACTGTGTTTTTTTTGCTAAAACAGTTTCTTTTTTAAGGTATACACTGTAAAAAATTTAAAAATATCTCCTAAAATACAATTAGTGCATGTATTCAAATAGCTGTAACTTGAAAACCGTAAGTCGTACAGAAAAAAATCTTGCATATATTTTAGAGATCTTGAATGCGTCTTTCTTGTGGTGTCCTTGTTTTGGACTGTTTTTATAAAATTTTTAAAATATTTTTAGACTGAAGTTATTTGTCACGTTTTTGTAATGTTCGCAGTAAATTTATCACCTTTTGAACATAGTGTCATTATAATACATTAATTCTTAAGGCTTGACTTGATTTTCAGGAGAATAAGTTAAAAAATTCAATTCACTGATGTACTTATATGCTTGATATATTAAGCACTTTTTGAGGTAGTTTTATGCTATAAACAAGTTTCTGTTATTTTTTCAGTAATGACATTGTTTTTAAGATTTTAACATTTCCCAAACGCAAGCCTTCAATTAATTCTACTGTCTTTGTTGGTAGTTTCTCATGTTAATCCGTTGCTTGCACATTTGTCACAATGTGACGCAATTAAAGTTCTCGACTCGGTGAGTGGGTGGCAAAGTTTTCGACATAAATGAACACGCTATACACAAAGATCCAAGCAATGTATATTAAACTAATTTGCATCACAAAATAAGTATAAAGAATAAACAAACAAAATATCAATCATAAGATATTTGAATGCTAAGCAAATGCTTCGGAATATTGAACGTGCCATTGAACGTGAAAATGTTTATGCAGTAGCAAGAAAAAACAAAATAAACATTAAAATTGGGTAACCTTTACGGATCGTCGGCCAATAGAGGCCAATGAAAATAAATTAAAATTATTCAATATTTTAAATAAACAAAATACTTGTTGTATTTACACGGAAAACTTATGAAAATTTCAATATTTTGGCCACTTAGCAGAGAAAAATCAAAGGAATGGGGGGGGGGCAGAAAAAAACCAACAACAAAAACAAGCAACAAAGAAAAACAAAATAAGAAACTGATTAAGTAGCTCACTGAAATATTTCAACAAGTGCCAAAATAAATAAATCAGTAGCAAATGCAAATACAAATACAAAAACAAATACAAACAAGAAGTAACCAAAATACCCAGTAGGCATTGGCAGGCCTTCGAAGGGCTACTAGCAGGCCTTAAAATGGATGTCGGAGGCCTACCTACTCATATCCAAGCCCATATACTTTTTTATATGAAATGACCAAATTTTCCAGGCCTTCCGCTCTCCTTGGCTTAAAGAGGCCTGCTATAAGCATTCCTTTAGAATGGCTTGAAGAAGAGGTTAACCCAAACAATTAAAAAAAAATATTTTTTTATACCTTTATATGTATACCTACTACCTATTTATTCTGTGATCTTATTTTATTTTACATATTTTTGTCAGATAAGAATATTTCTAAGTCATGACGTTGATTATTATTCAGTATTTTTGAACTAATATATATTTTAACTTTTAACGAAAAAGTAACCCTGAAATATAAGTAGAACCAGTTTTTGTAGAAAAAAATACAATTTTTGTACTGCCCTGAGTATCGAAAAAATAGGCCTCATAGAAGCGCTCGCAGAAGCAGCGAGGAAGTCATGTGTCTTACCGCCAAAAGAAGCAGTAAATGCACGCCTTCGTTAGAAGAGGCCGAGCTTCATTGCCTATAGGGTAATAACTAAAACAGCAGCAAATAAAAAAAGAAAAAATTTTTAAAAAACATTTTGGGTAATTTTGTTATTATAGCGTACAACTTAAGTGGAAATAATTCAATTGAAAATGTATTATTATTATTGTTGTTGTTTTTTCTGGCATATTGCTTCGATTAATATTGGTTTAGTTACAAATTTTGAAACGTGTATAGAAGTAAAGGGGTATAAGAAAGCAAGAGAGGAAACTCAAAACGGCTTTCAATAAAAACAGTTTTTCGAGCCGACAAACTAAATGATATTTTTAAATAGAATCACTTTTGAACTAAATAAAACCCAGACACACAAGCCCAATGCGTTGGCTTTAATTGCACCACGTGACAGCGTCTACTTGTCTACTTATTGATTTTGACTTCCAACATTAATTGAGCAATTTTCCATTTTATGTTGTTTTTCATTGAGTTTTCTAAAATTTTTATTTTTTTCTCTTTCTTAATGTATTTTTTTTTTAAAGTTACTTATTGAGCCTGATAAAATTGTAAAAATAAACAGTTTTGGTTCTCGTTGCTCCCATAGCTATAGCCATGGGCGAGTAGGAGGATAAAAGTCGAGCGGCAGCTTCTCCTCCTAGATATCAGGAAAAAAAAAAAAAAATTAAATAATATTGTAAGATATTCATAAAGTGCTGCGATGTTATGACAACAAATTTGTCTGTTAAAAATATGGTCATTAAATTGGTTTTAAGCTTGAAATTCAAGTTTTTCCTGTTCAAATTTAACTTTTTACAGTAAAAAAAAAAAACTTTATCAAATCAAATTAAACTTTTTATAAATCATATTTAAGCTTTTTTTAAACTTTAAATTCAAACTCTGTCAAGAAATAGCTTTCAATCATGAAACACAATTTATCTTTAGTAAAAACTGCTTGAATAAAATTAAAATAACGTTAAAACTTAATACAGTAGTCAACAGTAGAAAATAACCATTGATGTAAGCTTTTCTATAGTTGGTTTTATAGGTTGATTGTTCAACCTGTATATCGTGTAAAATAAAACGTGCTATATGAATGTTAAATACATCTAAATTATTGAAGCAAATCATGTCATTTTACAAAAAACCAAAGCTGCCCTTTGCTATATGCTTTTAGTTTAAGACCATATCTTTTACTTACTTACTTAGGTGGCCGTAACAACCCATGTACGGGTTTCGGCCGACCTCATCTATTCTCGCCAGGCGCCTCTGCTTTGTGCGCGCCTTTTCCAATCGGATATACCAAGTGCGGTTGGGGCTTCCTCGGCCTGGTCCATCCATCGAAGGCATAGTCTCTTTCGTAGTCGTTGACCAGCGACACTCGTCTCGAGCAACTTTTTTCGCTGGAGCTTCGTCGTCCATACGATGGACATGACCCAGCCAGTGTAGTCGCTGCACAGTTATACGCCGAACTACGTCAATGTCTTCGTAGAGCTCATACAGCTCGTGGTTCATTCGGATGCGATAGTCATCGCCGACTCGAACAGGACCGAAGATTTTGCGAAGAACTTTTCTCTCGAACACCCTCAGAGCGGCTGCGTCAGTTTGCGAAACTACCCATGCCTCAGCGCCATAAAGCAGCTCAGGTAGAAAGATCGTCTTGTAGAGTGTTAGTTTTGTCAATCGAGAGAGGGCTCTGGAACTTAGTTGCTTACTGAGCCCGTAGTAGCATTTATTAGCAATTATTGTTCTTCGTTTTATCTCCAGGCTGACTTCGTTGTTGTCATTAATGGCGGTGCCAAGGAATACAAACTCCTTGACTACTTCAAAGTTATAGGTGCCGGATTGTCTAGACGTGGGAATCTAGACGCCGCGTTCCCTTGCTTGTAGACAGCATATACTTTGTTTTACCCTCATTGGCCATTTCTTTTAATTTTCTTTCAAATCAATTTAAAAAAGTTCAGTTTAATTATTGACTTCCACTTAGTGAAAAACCAAATCTAAACCTTCTACTACTACTTGTCTACTTCAATATTTGACTATAGATTTTATTCATATACACCTTCATTAATTTCTGGCTATAACATATGTATACAGACTATTTTTATGAAAACAAATAACAATAAATATGTTTTAGTTAATAGTTAATTATTTAGTTAAATAATTTTCTAAGATTTAAGTCCATTACACAAAATTGCTTGTCGGCTTATGTCGGTTTTATTTTACCTTTTTACCTGATAGTTAAGCTATCAGTTAAAATTATGGTGCTATGATATTACACCGCAATAATATATGGTAAAAACGAAAAATTAAAAGAGGCCAATAATTTTTTTCAATAAAAATCAAAACCAAATTCCCAAATTTCGTATTTGCATGCTCATAACTCGAATTATAACTTCAACACCGGATGTAAGAAAGGGTTAGATTTAATAATTTTTTAATTTTTATTCAATTTATTCAAGCAGGGCCAAGAGCACACAAGCTAAAAATGTGTCTAATATTTAATGGCTGTAATAATAAAATCCAAAATATGGTCTTTTATTCTTGCCATGGTTGAATTTTAAGTATAAAAGGTTGGATTTCATATGTTAAAAGTATCTTGCAAATTTTTTTTGAAAATTGAAAATTGAATTTGTTGGGTAAATGGTTGAATTTGAAGTGTAAAAATTTGAGTTTGGTTTGTTTAAAGTTGCATTTTAAATTTCAAAGGCTGAATTTAAAGTCAACAATCTGTATCGTTTTGGTCACATTTATAAAATATTGCCATCTAAGAGGTAGTTGAATATCAAAATCCCTAACAAACAAAACAAAATTAGCTGTTCAACTAAAGACTATTTTTTTTACACATTTTATCTTAAGAAAAATAATGAGTAAAAGAAAGTTTTTTGATGGAAAGAGCAAATTGTTTACAAATTGTTTATATATATTTTCCTTCCCTGACTGATATCCTGGCTACGACCATGGTCATGGAAACTATCTATCTATACAGAATTTTTAATATTTAACAAGAACTAATTATCCATAAATTAAAGCAACTTTTTTTCACTTACTTATAAATAGCAGAGTACAGTTCAAATGTTTGTATTACCTGAAAATAAAAAGAAAATTCTTTAATAAATTGAATGTTTATTAAATGCGAATGAAATTTTTCACAGGGTTCCAAATTTAAATCTCTTTAAGCAACACTTGTGTGCAGATATCAAAAAGTTTTTTTTAAATAATTAAAGAAAAAAATGTTTGTACTTAATTCAACTTAAGTATAATCATAAAAAAAATATCCGCGGTTACGTAATATCCACATTGTCTTACCCAAAAGTAATTCTTCACGGTACAATGCGTAAATGGTTTGAAAACAATGGAAAGTCAGCCTTCGAAAATCAGTCTTAATTTATTAAAGAGGGAAATATTCAATAGAATTTATTCTTACATACTTTGCTTTTTCAGAATTTTGAACATCAGAAAATTATCTATAATTATTTTTCAAGAAATTCAGGGCTGAGTTTTAACACCCAAATAAAATCAATCATGAGTAAATAACAAAGGTTCACTCGAAATAATGAAGCTCTAGGGAATTATTTTTGAAAAATATATTCATTTATAAGGAATTCTGATTAACTATATAAGATTACTATGGAAAATAATTGAATTTTTACAAATTAACATAGGCTTAAATAATAATATAAAAAAATTTGTCAAAACCTATACACTTTCCACTTAAATATTCATTAAATGTTCTATAAAAATGAAGTCTGTCAATTATTTTTATGTTCAATAAAATGGAAAACATCGATATTGGTATACAAATCGAGCTCAGCTTGTTCAATGAGTTAGAAAATCATTAAATAGCTGTGTACTTCGTGTTTATTTTTGCGATTGCGATCTTGAACATTCAAGTTCAGACATGTGTTCCACGTCGTATGTGCAACAATTAATTCTGCAAAAATAATAAATGTCGTGTCGCTTCATGTACAAGGTCAAGCTAAAAGCGCTGTGTGGCAACAACAACTACAACAACATGGTCAAAGTGCACTTATTTGCTAATGTTAATGGACGTCTTTGACGCAACGGCACTTCCGTTGCCTATAATTCATTTATATCACTTATTTCATAGCATTTTTCCGACAATTAAATATAATGTTTTTTTTCTACTTTTTTTAAAGTCCTTTTGATACCATTTTCCGCAATTAAAACTCATGGACACAAGAGACCATTTTGTTTAAGGCTTGTGAAGGAAAATATTTAAAAAAAAAAATAAAACTGAATGCTACACAAATAATAAAACAATCAGTGAAAAGCAGCGACAATGAAGCAAAAGAAGCAACCAAAAAGAAGATATTAAAAAAGGAAACAAAGCCATAAAGAAAATTTATTCAAATTATGTTTTAGTCAAAGTGAAATTTATTGCTTCATAAATTGTGTTGGCAATATTGTAAGCGCTGTTGTTGTCATCACATATACATACATATAAGATTACACACAAATAAAATAATATATTCACGTACAAATACAAAATGCTCGCTGAAAATTTACAATACGGAAGGGAAGGGAAAACAAAGTTTTGCTTCCGTCGATTGCCTTGGAGAATTCAAAAACAAAATACAAAACACAAAATAAGAAATACAAAGTACATAAGACAAGACAGAATGTAGAATGCAAGTACAGAATGCCAAATACATAATACAAAATACAAAATACAAAATACAAAATACAAAATACAAAATACAAAATACAAAATACAAAATACAAAATACAAAATACAAAATACAAAATACAAAATACAAAATACAAAATACAAAATACAAAATACAAAATACAAAATACAAAATACAAAATACAAAATACAAAATACAAAATACAAAATACAAAATACAAAATACAAAATACAAAATACAAAATACAAAATACAAAATACAAAATACAAAATACAAAATACAAAATACAAAATACAAAATACAAAATACAAAATACAAAATACAAAATACAAAATACAAAATACAAAATACAAAATACAAAATACAAAATACAAAATACAAAATACAAAATACAAAATACAAAATACAAAATACAAAATACAAAATACAAAATACAAAATACAAAATACAAAATACAAAATACAAAATACAAAATACAAAATACAAAATACAAAATACAAAATACAAAATACAAAATACAAAATACAAAATACAAAATACAAAATACAAAATACAAAATACAAAATACAAAATACAAAATACAAAATACAAAATACAAAATACAAAATACAAAATACAAAATACAAAATACAAAATACAAAATACAAAATACAAAATACAAAATACAAAATACAAAATACAAAATACAAAATACAAAATACAAAATACAAAATACAAAATACAAAATACAAAATACAAAATACAAAATACAAAATACAAAATACAAAATACAAAATACAAAATACAAAATACAAAATACAAAATACAAAATACAAAATACAAAATACAAAATACAAAATACAAAATACAAAATACAAAATACAAAATACAAAATACAAAATACAAAATACAAAATACAAAATACAAAATACAAAATACAAAATACAAAATACAAAATACAAAATACAAAATACAAAATACAAAATACAAAATACAAAATACAAAATACAAAATACAAAATACAAAATACAAAATACAAAATACAAAATACAAAATACAAAATACAAAATACAAAATACAAAATACAAAATACAAAATACAAAATACAAAATACAAAATACAAAATACAAAATACAAAATACAAAATACAAAATACAAAATACAAAATACAAAATACAAAATACAAAATACAAAATACAAAATACAAAATACAAAATACAAAATACAAAATACAAAATACAAAATACAAAATACAAAATACAAAATACAAAATACAAAATACAAACAAAATACAAAATACAAAATACAAAATACAAAATACAAAATACAAAATACAAAATACAAAATACAAAATACAAAATACAAAATACAAAATACAAAATACAAAATACAAAATACAAAATACAAAATACAAAATACAAAATACAAAATACAAAATACAAAATACAAAATACAAAATACAAAATACAAAATACAAAATACAAAATACAAAATACAAAATACAAAATACAAAATATAAAATATAAAATATAAAATACAAAATACACAATACAAAATTCAAAAAAAAAATACAAAATACAAAACACAAAATAGAAAATAGAATATACAAAACACAAATTACAAAATACAAAATGCACAATACAAAATACAAAATTCAAAGTAAAAAATACTAAATAGAAAATACAATATCCATCATACAAAATACAAAATGCAAAATGCAATATATAAAAAATTGTTTTGAATAAAAAAAGCTAAATATTTGAATATTTCAAAGCATCAAATCAGTATTCAAGAAAATGGCTAAATCTTATTTTCTTGACACAACAAATGAACGCAAATGAATGAAACTTCAAGTTTGAAATAAAATATTTATAAACAAAAAACATCAACCACAAAAAGCTTACAAGACTCTCAATGTTCGTTAAAACCTCACTTGTGGGTTCACTGGAAGAAATATTTAACTCCTTACAATACGCCCAACGACGTGAAAATTAAGCACAAACTAGAACATTTTGCATAAACATTACGTTTTTATTTTTTGTTCAACTTGCTCAAAAACGCATTAATTTTAGTCATTAGAGAAATTATAAAACTGATTACGACACAACTTTGAATAAAATTTAAAGCGTTAATAAAAACTTTGAATCGTTATAAATTCTAGTACAACACAAAACAGCAAAAAATCTGAATAAAAATCAGCAACAACAGCAATAAAAACAACCACTACAACAACGACATAACATATCCACACAAACACCAGCAGATGACAGTTGGCAACGCATTTTGCATTGTTAACAACTAAACAGATATTATTAAAAAACTTTTGACATACCCCGGAAAATTGCAAAAAAAAACTCGCTTGCGAGAAAAAGTTTAATGTGTGTGAAGGAGTTTTGCGAATGGCTTGGTTAATGCGTCAAATGTGACATAGTTGACACGATTGCAAGTGTGCATTACCAGCAATCGGCATGTGTATATGTGTGGAAGCATCCCAGCAGAAAATCGAGAAGTAATTTCATTTAGAACTTATTCCATAACTGCTTCCATAGAATGCGAAATAGATTGCACTCTTGCTTCTCGCAAAATGAAAGTAGAATTACTTCCAGTCATGCCTCTCCCAGAGTTAGCTTGGAATTAAAACAACACGTTTTTTTTAAATTAAATAATTGAAAAATTCAAGAGAAAAATCTGAAGGCCATATTTTTGTTGTTTCTTTAATATTGGTGATTTAGTTCAGTTGTGATTCTACTTTGGGCGTGAAATATCATAAGTAAGAAACTACGTGTACGCAGTATTGTAAGTATTTTTGAATAAAATTTAAATAATATTATTAATTTTTATTTTTGAGAGCTATCTTTAGCCATGTATAAACTTAAGAGGCGTTAATGACATCCATAGACCTTGTATAAAAAAAAACTTTAAAAAATATGGTCTTACTATATTTTCTATTCAATTAAGTATAAAATATCTGTTTGAATCAAAAAAAAACGAGGTTTGAATCTAATTATATTAATTAATGGATTTCTAGCATATAACTTGGATTAGATTTTCCTCTTTTTAATTTACAGTCGTAGTTATACGCTGACTCAGAAAGAAGCAAGGACGAAAGAAATTCTTGATTCGCTTCTATTTCACCTAAACAAGAAGATGTTATGGGTAGGCTTCAAAAGAAGCGAGGGAAGTACTTCTTTTACTGGGAAAAAAGTTGCTCTAGTTGGGTTGCAAAAGAGTACTTCTATAACTTATTTCGAAGTACTTCTTTATTTCTGCTGGGATATTGACACACACATACACACTTTTGCTCAGAGCCATGCAACACAACACTTACAACATCATCTGCTGGCTGCTTTTTTTTCAATACTAGCTCGTTTGCTTAGAAAGTAGTTTTTACTCACTGCTAATACGGTTTGTGTATCTAAGCCCGGTTACAGAGCTATTTGATTGGTAACGCGTCGAAAGGGTGGCGAGTTTGTTGTGCAGCTGCATAATGCAAGCGTTATTCTATTTAAGCGATGAACTTTCGTGCATGAGTTTACTTTTTGCTGATGCTTGCTACTGCATGGATACATTTCACTCCTTTGCTGCTCGCTTTGATATTGATTTTATTTTAAAATATAGGTAATGAATTAAATTAATTGCGTGGTAAAGTTTTAATAATGTTATATGTAAAAGCACCTTTTCAAGTGCTGTTTCTAACGGTTGTAATTTTAAAGCTAACAGTAGTTATAGTGGAAGTAGCAGTAAATTAGCTACTAATCTGATTTTATCGTATAACTCATATTTTGGCTCAAACTTGATTTTAAGCACTTTTTGCAAAGAATATTCACTTTTCTCAGAGCTATATATCATTAACCATTTGAATTTGGATTTTTGTTCTCAGAAAATATTGTTGAAGATTACCAAAACAAAATTAAAATAACAAAAGGCATATACCTTATATGTACATTTTACATACAGTTCCTGGAAAATATTCGTAAAACGGTTCATTTCAACAAAGGACACGATGTTGTGTTCGTGATTTTGACACGAACCAAACCAATAACAATAACGTAAGCAGCTACTGAAACATTTTATGCCTGATTTCTTTTAAGCGAAAATTTGAATTTTTCTTCTTAGATTTTGCTATTTTGTGACTTTGTTCAAGAAGCGATGAAATTTATAGTTATATATTCATTTCATTCGCCTAACAACTGATACTTTGCCATATATTTGCTCTTTGTACGATCAATATTAAAGGCTGTAGGTGTAACCTAAAAAGTGATCCAAAACGTGCTTGAAAAAAATTATGAAAAATACCCCCATACATGCCGCGCTGTAAAACGTAATTTTACGTCTCGAATAAACAAGAAGTTGTCGAATAAACTACATCTAAGCTCTTGGTGTGAGATTTAAACCTTGTAATAGTTGGAAGCTTTGCAACCAAACAAAATAAGTTGGATTTCGCAACCGAGCTCAACAAAAATATAGCTTATTTTGAGAGTCAAACAGGTATTTTAAATCTAATTTTAATAGCTGTCGGAAGAGTCTTGCCCGCCAATTTATTAAAATTCTCATCGAGCTGGAGTCAAGGAGATGTCAAAAACTCTAAACCTAAAATTTTTGAAAATGACAATTGAAATAGATGACTCATTTTGTCCCCTAAGTAACATAAAAACGTAACTCTTGTGGGTTTCTAATCAAGATACATTTGTGTGTTGCTAAGGAGGCGATTTGTAATGGTTATAGCTGCAGTACGCAGTTTTAAAAATATTTTATTAATGAAAAATAAAAAAATAAAAGTTGAATTTAATTTGAAAGTAACTTCAAAGCTAATGACTTTAAGTTTTGTTTGAAATCTTTAAATAGTTTTTCATTGCAGTATCTTACAACATAAGAAGACCTTAAATCATTTTGAGTTATTGATTGCATTCAAAAAAATTGAAGTCATTGCTGACTTCATTAAATTTAATAACTGAAAACCTAAATTGATAACATTCATTGATTCTTTTACAAAATTGAAATCACTGCAATAATTCATGAAGCCTTTGAAGTCAGTTTGAAGTCCTGGAAGTCATTTGATTGCAATCTTTCATGAAATCATGACCGAGAAAAGTCATTAAAGCCACGATATATCTTTTCTTAGCTTAATCTCTACCGTAAACAATTTCAAATGCTACAAGTAATACACAAGAAACAAAAAACAATTCGATACGAAAACAGAACGAAATTAGCAAAAAATTTTTTCGATTTGTTTTTGTTTTTTAATAAAAAATCTTTGTTAATAATTATGTATTTTTTGCTTGAGTAAAAATAGTAATTTTAAACAACCTAAATTTTGAAAATTTATTTAATTTTTTCAAAATGACTTCAAAAATTTTTAAATGCAATCATAAGACTTCAATTGACTTCAAGTTATTTCAACATTTCAGTGCTTTAAAACATAATTTCAATTGACTTTAAATGATTTTATTGACTTCAAATTGATTTCAATCGAATGCAATCATTGACTCCAAGGCCCGTGACTTCAACCATAGTGAATGAATCAGAAGACTTCAACATAAATTTGTACGAATTCATTTCCAAGTCATGACTTCAAAATTATTGCTGATTTCAAAACTTGAAGTCATGAAATCAAAAATCATTTTTTTTTTGGCATCAGTGCCAGGTTTTGATTGCATGAATGCATTCTTTTACAACTCTATATTCTCTGTATTCACATAAAATTTGTTGATTCTGAAATGTATATTAATGAAATATAAACAAACAAAATACGAACAAATTAAATATTTACAAACCGTTCGTATAACACTTTGCACTTTCGACGAATTCACAAACATGAACGAGTGATATACAAAAAGTAAATTCTCAATAAATATTCTTAGTGTATATTCATAAATTACGTAACACTTTTAGAAGGGGAGGGGGATTGAACTTTTGTGACAAAGTGAGACAAAGAAGGGAGAAGGGAGGGGGGTTTCAAAAATTGGCCAAAAGCTTCGCAATTTATAACTCCAAAAAGTATTTAATTTCGGACAAGGTTTTAGGAGCGCTCATAATTATGAGTCAGAAAAGAGTTTTATTTATGACCGCTTTATGAGAGCTCGTAATAATGACTCCCCAAAAGAGTCTTTCAGGACTCGTAAATAATCGAATTATGATCACTTCTTAAATCATCATAATTCAGACTCTTTTTTGAGTGATAATTTCGAGGAATTTAGGAGTATACATTAATATGATTCAGAGGTATTTTTTCACTCATTTTAGCTGTATTATGTAATTTTTGAAGAACATTGTTATATGATTATACGGCTTAGAAGCAAAGCTTTAAAATTTCATTTCAACTTTGTCGTGAGTTAACAATCTAAAGGGGAGAAAATCTATGAATTATGAAATAAGAATGTAAAAAAATATTCTAGAGATAAATATGAACTTGCATGCTGTCAAAAAATTATAATAAATAATGCAACGCAAAAACTTGTACTTAACCCTTATGTGACTGACGAAAAAAAACGTCTTGATCAGACTGACGTGGTACCCGGGTACCTTCGCATAATTAATGCAGAAAAATAGCGTGTAAATGCTTTATTGTTCAGCTAGATCGATGTTTCGTGAATTCTACGACTTAAAACAATTTTGCTTGGCCCTTTAGCTTGGTATTTAAGGATCCAGTTCTTTGTTTTAAATTGTAAAAGGTACCCGGCTACCTCGTCAGTCACATAACAGTTAAAGCTGTCTTCTTTAGTTTTTACATTCTGGCTTTAAATCTGTGGTCACAAGCATTAACGACATAACTCAAAATATCGTAAAAAACGATATTTTAATTGAACTAACTACGACCATTTAATCTGAAATAAATGATCCGTTGCAAAAGTAATATTTGCACACATAAGTGGTAATCTATTCTGTAGATTCTTCCAAAGATTGGCAATAAAGAAAATGCCATATCGCTTTTTTACGATATTTTGAGTTATGTCGTTAATGCTTGTGACCACAGAAATATATATATATATAATCAAAAATAAAACAAAATCCAATGACAATGCTTAAGTTTATTTTAAGCATCATCAATAATATTATTTATGAGTCAGAAAAAATTCTTAACTACAACTTACAGTTCTGACTCTAAAAATGCATGTTTTTTGGATACCTTTTATGGCTAAAATAAGAAAAATTAGAACCTGAGTCCTAATGTGCCCTTGCAGGAATTGAAACATGCTCATATGGGAGTATCTCAGATTCGTAGATATGAGCCTTCAAAAAATCATAAATGACTCAGAATGTTTGCTGGATATATTTGAATACAAATTTTACTATGATGTTAGTTATTACAAGTAGTAAAAATGTTATTTTACGTCTATCCCTTTTTCCCCTCATTTTTTCTTTTTTGTTTTCTTCAGTATTTATAGATTTAATCAAGACTACGAATAAAATTGACTCTTAAACATCGTTAAATATTACCTAACCCACTAAAATATGAAATTAATTTTTAGCATTAAATGCCTTAGATGAAACTCTCTTCAACGCACAAATAATAATTAATTAAATTCAACCGAAACAGCTCTTAAAAGTCTCAGCGCCAAATTTTATGCAATTAAAACTTATTATAAAATTATATAATGACTGCTTCAACATGCTAATTGGCAGGAATTGTCTGTCACATGCGCACCCTGACTGCTGACGACTCGGTGTAGAACGTTCTTCTATATAATGGGTTAAAGTAAAATTCTAAGCAAAAGCTTTAATCGCATGTTTTTCCTAACCCCTGAAGCAACAACGGAAACACTTGTTTGAAGGAAACGGATGTGGAGAAAGCAAACAAATTGTTAACAAAGACTTCAAAGGTAGTTTGCGACGCACAGGCTGCTGCTGCTGCTTAGAAACTAGAACACAAGCATACACTGCATATACAGAAAGAAAAGGGCTGAGATGTGTGGTGTGGGGAGAGTGGGGGAGGGTTAAGGGACACTATGTGCATATATAATACCAGCCATGCAGTGTCTTTTACCAGCATAAAAAATGTGAACGTTTACATATCGAGCGTTATTAATATGAGCTTTCACAAACACACAAGCTAAAACAAAGGGAGAAAAAAATAAATAATAAAAATAACACAAGAAAAAAAAAAGGTAAAGGCTGTGCATAAAAAAGATGAGCAAGTTCTACAATTTGTGTCAAAGCTGTAAAGAATGCCTTGGCTGATGCAGGTGTTTGTGTTCACGGCAGAGTCTAATGAGGCATAACCACACTTACACACACACATACACAACCACCACACACATTTTATATAAGACAAACAGTCATGTTAAAGTGTGCATGTGTATGCATGTTTATAACTGTGACAGTGTCTGTGTCAATGCATTGAAGCTTGTTTTGTATTATTACACAGAAATAATAGCTGAGGCTGCACGAGGCTCAAGCCACCATCATTCGCTCACTCCCATCACAACTACCCAATGCATACATGGAGCATACCATGTAAATGGCATTCAATATGGAAAAAGGATAGCACCATAAAGGACAGCAGAGCACATCTTTACTTTGGACGCTCCATATCCTGTCATGTGTGACATTCGAGCCAGCCATTGTTGCTTGAGAGTGATGTGCGGTCGGTCGCTCGGTTGCAGATCAGAACGCCATTACTTCATCCTTTTTCCTTCGCTCTCCATTTGCAATTTTAAATTGAATACTTTAACGACCCAAACGTCCTTATTTTAACGTCAGCATATCCGTAGAGAATATTTTACTAACGTTAAAGGGAGTGAAAAGCAATTTATTGTTCAACGCTAACAAGTACTACAAGCGACAGAGAGACGCGCCTTCCGGAGGGCGTCTAATGCTTGAACTTTTACGTAGAGCGGCATTTGATGCCAGTTTTATTGTTTTAACTGTCGATTTTCATTCGTCACTTCACTTCAGATATACCGTTGAAATTCATTTATGCATATTTTTAGCCATTTGACTAAATTCGAATGCAAAAGGGTTATATTGCGAAAATAAGGTCAATGCTACAGTTAAGATGGCAATTTCAGTAAATTTATCAATTAATTCATAGTATTTGCTTAATAGCATGAACCGAGTGTTAGTCATTTAAGCGCATAGAAAATAATCGATATTTCTATTTCGTCGATTAATTTCAGTTGCTAGTGTTAAAGGACGATGTTGGTATGAGTATCGTGTCAATAGCTTTGTTTGCAGTACAATGTTTATTAATGACAAGCATTTGCAAAATCTTTTGTTTAAATAGAATTGAATTAACAATCGGATATTTTTGCTCACATCAAGTTTTATAATATAATGGATCATAGAATAAATTGTTGGCTTAGTGCTGCTGACGAATCTTTAACCAATTTTTCTACATCACATCTAGTTATCACAAAATCTGTGCAAGATATCGAAAATATGGTTTTCAAGAACTCTAGGAAATAGTTCGGCAATAACGTTAAGCATATTGAGAAAAACAATCATTGTATTGACAGTATTTCTCTATATTAATAAATCCTCCTATTAGAAAGCCTCAATAGCCTCAATTTTTCAAAATATATCAATGAGAGAACAACCATTGAAAAAATTTGCGTACTGCCATAGAAGATGAAACTTTCTTGATGTTATCTATACATATAGTGTAATAAAATTGTACTGCAAAAACATCTGTATGGTAATGAAGCCATGAAAGGGGTATCTCCATGAATGGGACAAGAAGGCCTACATTGGTTTGGTTGACACCTGATTTGACGTCTTACGTCAAATCGTCAACAATCCTCGTATTCAATACAATACTTCTCAATCTTCAACAATCTACAATAGAACACTTCTTCTTCAATACAACAATTCAATGCAACCTTTACATCCCGGGCTTACAAATAATCCGTTATCCATATAAGTTTTCTTTCAACATATCCTGGTTCCATCTCAGCAGCCCATTCTATACTCACGATAACATCATATCGTTCTAATGCAACATAAATAAGTACCAATTCTTCATCCTTAAACTCTGAACACATGTTAAGATGCCAGTGGTCCCCGTACTAACAGATTTTTTTCCGTCGCAGGCATAAGGCTGACTATTATGCCAATGCTCCCACCTGCTTCGCTTTGGTTTGATTTTACTCAGGATGACAAGACTCCGTCGGTCCTTAACCTGAAATCATACCCCTTTATCCTGGCCTTGGGCAGGCAGACCTATAAAAACCTGGCGGAGTTGTCATGAATGGGACATTGAAAAAAATGTATTTCTCTCAAAGTTGCAATATCATTAAATATTATTAAATTATTACACAGTGCTAGTTCATTTTTGAGTAGAGAGCGGAAAGAAAAAATGTGCTTATTGTTTTTGTGCCAAACGTACTAATAAAGATTGCAATTTTTTCTGTATGATTAAAGAATTATTTCTTTGAGTCTATAAAAAATCAAAGTTTTTTCATCGTAAATAGAAGGATAATGTATGCTGTAACATTTATTGTCCAAAATAATAGTGAGTGGAAAAATATGTAAGCTGGAAAAATGCGTCGTTTAGTCATGACTGGGACATTTTTTTCGCCATGAATGGGACACTTCTTTCTGTTTTTCATGTGGAAGTCATTTTTGATGCATCATGACATGGTATTAATTTGCAATAGGCATTAATTGCATTTTCAGCATGCAAGAGGATTTTCAGAATAAAAACGAGTGGGAAAAAATATGTAGCCCTAAAAATACCGTCTTTTCGTCATGAATGGAACAATTTTTCGGCATGAATGGGACACTTCTCAGAGATGGTTTTTCTTATGTGAACTTAATTTACATCGCATAAAGCCATATTTTGATATTTAGTTAATAAATATATTAAATTAACATTAATTGTATTTTTAGCGTGTAAGATGATTTGCAAAATAAAAGCGAGTGGAAAAAATATATAAGCCGAAAAAATGGCGTCAGTTTGTCATGAATGGGACAGTTTTTTCGTCATAGACGGGACACTTTTCAAAGTTGTTTTCATGTGAACGTCGTTTTATAGCATATTGACAACTTTTGTGTATATTTTTTGTGATTGCATGTTAATAATGTAATGGAATTTTTGTTGATATTGATTTTAAATTAACATGGATATTTTATTTTAAATTAAAAAAATGGCGTCCTTTAGCCATGAATGGAACAGTTTTTTCGTTATGTATGGGACACTTTTCAGAATTGTTTTCTATGTGTTTTTGATTTTTATCGCATAATGACATCTTTTGTATTTATTTTTTGTGATTACATATTAATAAATGCAATATTAATTCATATTTATTTATTTATTTATCTCATAAATATCTCTCTATTATTTGTCATACACTGCTCAATGTATGCTCCACCTGGGAGCTCGAGGAAACTATGATGATGATGATACACTGCTCAGTGTTTTTCGCGTTTTTAATGGAAAAAGCGTTACTTTTCAATTACATTAGGAATATAATATACATTTTTTTTAAATAAAATGTTGCAAAACAAATAAAATGTGTCCAAGCATAGCATCTAAATTTATGAAATTACGCTTGAAGCAATCAAAACGGTGATTGTTTATGAAAAACCACTGCAAATAAGAATTCACAAAAATATTCATCATAAATCAGAGTATTTGTCTGATAAGTGAAATGCTAGATGCCTACTTTACAGAGTTATGTCTAAGGTTGCGAACATATTGAACGCCGATTCAGACAGGCAGGCTGTTCAAAAAATACATTAGAGCAAAAGAGATGCATGACTTGATGTCTTTATTGCTCCAATGTGAAAAAAAACTTGTCATCTTACGTTTTTTATTTCAACAAGAGAAAAAAAAATAAAAAAGCTTGTTTATGACCGGCGTCGAACCACAGAACTCTTGACTGATAATTTGTTTGCTTTGACCGTAGAACTAACGAAGCAATTTATGGCCGGTTAAGTAAGTGCTTATATGAAATGATTTCAGTTGAGGCTTTTATAAAGTTTTACCCAAGGTAATTCAAAGAATATAATAATTGATTTTTAACGTTATTCAAGACAATTGCATATGATAAATTTATTCCACATGCAATCAATAAAAAAAATAATTTCAAAATGTTCGTTCTAAAATGAAAAAAAAAGTAAATTAAATTTACTTGCGGAAATATACGTAAAAATAATGGAATTAAAGTCATATTGATCACAGTGATCACAGTTTCTGAGATCATGAATAAGCCTTGAAGAAACCCCTTACATAAAACTTTATTCATGTGCTTAAGAAAACCTATGTAAAACTTTATATAAGTTCTTAACTAAGGATATCATTTCATAGGCCTTTTCTCCTTGCATAGACCAAGTAAAAAATTTTGGTTTAAGGATTATTCAAGGAAGTTTAAATTCTACTCACTACATAAATTCCTTATATAAAGCTTTACTCAAGGCTTATTTAAGTGAATCGTTACCTCGGTAAGCATGTATGTAAGCAAATCGGATATTATTATAATCGATGAAAATCACAATTTAGATGGGAACGACTACAGAGAATGCATTTTTCCATTATATGGACAGTGTTGTAAAAATAAAGAGCAATTTTCAGGGCGATTAGCTCCGATATTAATGCAATATGAGACAAGTTGCCATACCACAAAATCAAACATATACGCGTCGAAAAGCTTTTTCTAAGAGCTATAAACTGATTGGCCTGGAAATTCGCCAGATGTGAACCCCATTAAAAATCTTTAAGCTAAAATTGAGCAGTCAGTTTTAATAAAATAAAAAATTAAAGCGATTTAATTTCCATAATCAAATAGCAGTGGCAGTTAATTACAGACGAAGAAGTACGCGATATGTGTGAAAGTTTTCGGTCGAGCGATTGCCATACAAATCAAAGGCTCCATACAAACTATTAAAGCTTTTTATTTTCGTCTTGAAACATTAATGTATTAAGTACACAAGAAAAATAATTCTAAAATTTTAACTAATGTCAGTTTTAAGGAAGATAGTGTGATGTACAGAAACTTTTTGACCAGCCTGTATTTTGATTGCACTTGGCACCTTCCATACGAATCTCATATTTTGTCTCATTATAAGCTGCAGTAATATAAACCAGAATATAAATCTAATAAATTCTAAAATATATTTTATAACCTTTTCTTCTAAAAGCAAAACTTTACAAGCTACTTTTTGTGGTTTCGTGCTATGCAGCGACGAAGAGAGTAAAGATTATTAATTGCAATAGAAATTAAGGTAAAATCAGTGCAAAGCTATACAACATAAAACAGATTGTGAAGAAATGAGAAATCTGGGGAGAAAACACAAAAAATGCCATAAATATCTTATTTTGAGTTATTTTGATTAAAAATGGTTTCATACGCGCTATGTTGACAACATCTTGTAGGCAACATCTACTTAGGATTAATTGGAAAATTTGGAAAAAAAATACCAACATGATTCACGGCAAATAAGGATGCCAACACAACAACAACAACAAGCACACAACCCAAATGCCAAGCAATCAGCAACTCAAGCGGAAGCTGAGTTTGTTGAAGTAGTTGACGTTACACCTGCCGCCATTACCTTTTCCATCATTTCCGTTTACCTTTCCACTTGCTACAACTCACATTAATTTTCTGAATAATCACCGCTTTCTTTTTTGCTTTCAGCTGTTATGCATTTATTTTATTTATTATTTTTTTTCTGTTTTGTTTTTTCTTTAAATAATTTTTTTGCATTTTATTATGTTCTTTTAGCGGAACATTTATTGATTTTTTAAAAATTTTTTTTTTTAACAAAACAGGACCTCAGTGTTGGTTCTTTGACGTCAGTTAAAACTGTTTGGTTGCTTTGGTTGTTTGTGCTATATGCGTGTTCTTGTGGTTCTTTTTTTTATTTTAATATTTTTGTTGCTTTTTTGTTTGTGTTTTTTTTTTTTTTACTACACCTAACTCTGGGTTAAAAGTTGAAGGACATAGCATGTGCGAAGGACAAATGTTGCTTTAGAGTTCGTAGCGTTTTATAGTAAAAATAGAAGGAGGAGGGAAAAAAAGAGTGCGCAAAACTTTGAGAATTGCAAGAAAATTTTATATATAAGTGGGTTCATTTATCTGTCGGCACCATGCAAAACACTCTATAGCAAGCACACACACACACACACACACACACACACAGTAAGCTGGAGCCCACGCACACCCATTTAATTCTATTACATCGTCTGCATTGCAAAGCCTGCAATTTTAATTTGTATCGAAATGGTTTGCATGCCTACATGCAAGGCCTCTACAGGACATGCCAGCAATACCGCCTACAACAATAACAACAAATTATTGTAACAAGCACTTCAAAGCTCTTAAGACGAAGCCATTGTTTTTGCTTATTACTGTCTTCGCCTTTTCTTTTCTTTTCTTTTCTTTTCTTTTCTTTTCAATTTCTTTCCTATAAAAATGTGGCTAATTTATGGTTCATTTATATTGATATTAATATAACAACAATGTAAATAGCATGTTAATGTTATGCACTGAAAAAATAATTTCATTCAATTATAATATCCTTGCTGTGGAATATCTTACTAGTCATAAAATGCACTAATAAATTTACAAGTAAAAATTAAGTTGGTCAAGAAAATACTAGATCAGAAAATCTATATATATAAAATCTTTCGTGAGGGTTGGTGTCTCCTAAGATTTAAAGAATCATAATAATAAAAAACCAAAAGTTGCCACACCCCATATTACCGCCCACAAATCAATAAAAATGCTATATTTTAGACGGTCGTATTCGGTAGTAATGGACAAAAAGTTTGTAATTTAGTTCGTATGGTTACTATGGGCAACTGCACTAAAAATAGGCATGGTCACACTTTAACAACGCCAACTTTTCAGAAAGCACTCTAGTTCCTGAGTAGTACATGCTCCGATAGCGAAACTTGGTGTGTACATAGGTGCTATGAGTTGAAGTAGCTGTCATTATATATAAAAATTTTGCCACGCCTACTTTTAGCATCCATCTGAATATCATCGTTTTTGTATGTACCCCAACAGCTCCTCCACAGATTCGACTATAAACAATCCGACTATAAACAAATTTTGCAAATATATTTTCTGGTACTCGAATAATGAGCAGTCTTTTGTCGCAAAAAGTAGGCGGGATTAGTAATTTAAGTTTTAATCGAACACTTTCTGCACAGTTTGTCCGTTTTCAAACATATATTCTTTACTATGACGAGCAGCTTTTAACCCAGAAAAACTATCGGGATTAGACAAGGAAGCGTGGCAATTTAATTCTAATCGAACTCCACTACACGATTTGTCCAACTTTAACCAAATTTTGCATATACATTCATTGATATAAGGAGAACTTTAAGCATAGAAAAGTGGGCGGTATTAAGTGTGGGGTGTGACACTTTAATTATAATCATGTTCCTTCTACTCATTTTGCCTGACTTCAACCAAATATTGCACATATATTCTTTGGTTAATGAGCAGTTTTAAGCATAGAAAAGTAGGCGGTATTAAACAGGGGGTGTGTCGCTTTAATTACAATCGTATTCATTTAACACAGTTCGCCCGACTTCAACCAAGGCATGCACATATATTCCTTAAAATAATAAACAGTCCATAGTTCAGGAAAGAAGTCCAACTCCTTCTACTCCGATTGTCCGACTTCAACTAAATTTTGCACATATATTCTTAATGAAATGATAAGACAAGGGGGCGTCTCAATTTAATTTTAATACTTTATTTCAGTAAATATCTACACCATGGAATTGATTTTTGGCAACGGGGTTGGTGGGGTCGGTGACAAGCTATATGCAAAAAGTGGGCTGCACTAGGAAACGAGCGTAAAAATTTTCAAAAAACTAACTTAGGGGTAAACAATATTGAATTTATCCAAAAAGTTTTTAATTTGTCCAAAAACTAGGTCGTTTTTGAACCATTAACGCATTTGCATAAAATAAATACTTATATATTCAAAATTTTTTATAAAAATTAAATTTTTTATAAAAAAAAATTACGATAAAAATCTCGTGTCACAATGTTTGTGGCCGAACTCCTTCGAAACGGCTCGACCGATTTTAATGAATTTTTTTTTTTAATATTTGGTAGGTAGGAGAATAGGTCACTAGGTGAATAGGTTACAAGTCACATTTTCAATACAGAATAGCTATGACAGTAAAAGTCACAGAACATTGAAATTCAGTGCGGAGTTACTACTTGGTAATGTCCTTTTAATAGAAATCTTGGACGGGCATTGGTCAAGGGTGTGTGGCTCCACCCATATAGGCCAAATTTTTGATATAAAATAGCTTTGGAAGCAAAAATCACAGAACATTGAGACTCAGATTAAAGTTACCACTTGGTGATGTCTTTCTTATAGAATTCTTGGATTGTCATTGGACAAGGGGGTGTGGCTCCGCCAATATAGGCCAAATTTTTGATATTAAATAGCTTTGGAAGTAATAATTACAGAACATTGAGACACGGATTGGAGTTACCACTTGGTGATGTCTTTCTAATAGAGAACTTGGACGGGCATTGGATAAGGGCGTGCGGCTCCGTCCATATAAGCCAAATTTTTGATAACGAATAGCTTTCGAAGTAAAAATCACAAAACAACGAAACTCAGAATGAAGTTTCTCACTATTTGGTTATGTCCTGCTACCTGGAAACTGGGATGGGCATTGGAAAATGAGTGTGGTGTCAAACAAAGGGTCAAATAAAAGTTGTTTGTCTTAGACGTAGAAACGCGTGTTGGGTAAATTAATAAAAATATAAGACTAAAATTTGGTAATTTTGTTTAATACAAAGTTCATAAAAAATGGGAGTTGTCGCACTATAGTAACAACCACTTTTTATAAATCATTAATATTGTACATGCTTTGATAGTGAAATACCACGCTTGGTATGTAAAGTCTATTGATCCAAGCGTCAGTTACTGTATATACAATAGAGAGGAGTCATTTTTTTCTGTGCTAACAACATCCAATTTCGAATAGGGCTATACAGCTCCTATAGCTCTGATGAAATTTTTCCCAGCGAAATATCGTTTTTAGATTCCCATATCAAAGAAATATTTTTTTCATAGCACAGAACTGCTGAAAAATGCACATCAATTTACAGGGGCTAAGAATCTTCATAAAAATGGTACTTCGGGGGTTTTCAGGGTCGCTGATCATAAATCTGGGGTCAATATCCGTAAGTGATGTATATGTGAGTTACTTATGACACTTTGAATTTGACCTAAAAAGTACAGTTTTAACCATTTAGCTCCTCTAATTTATCAAATTTTCATAAGCCCTGAAAACACTTTTTAAACAAAAGTGAAGGTAATTAGAATCGGTTTACAGAACTTCAACATCTCAGGTATAACTCCAAGAAGATCGTTTCCCATTTCGAACCCTTTTTACCAAATTTTGACCCTTTAAAGATATAATTTTCAAAATTCTTTTTTCAAGTACGCACCTACATAATCAAAGTAATATTCTTAATAAATTTTATTTTTCTAGGCCAAGTAGTTTAGGCTGTGAGTCGATCAGGGAACAAGTCAGACAGCAAGAAACAAACGCTTTATTAAATTATTATACTTGTATGGGAATCTTTAAACGATTTATCGCCGGGAAAATTTTTATTGGAGTATATGGTCCTAAGGAGTTATTAACTCAGAATTTCATGTAGAATCCGAAACTGAATGCTACCAGCATGAACATTTTCGCCTGGAACAAATTGCTCCTACCTAATATACAAAGAACCCTTTTACATTGGTTAAGAATTGAATTAAATTTTCAGAGTTTGTAGGCCATTCGCCACAAATCGGAAGCAATGAAAGGCAGAAAAGTTGATAGTACCAATGTTTTTCGTGTTACTTTTTCAATTCTTGACCAATGTAAAAGGGGCCAAACAATCACTATATATACAAATGTGGACGCTTATTAAATTACCATCAAACAAACAGACACACAAAAATAGTTGGAAATAATTAGATGGGCCACGCCCACTATGCGCCCACTTTTTAAGGGACTAGCGCGGATCTCAGCAAAGCCCGCCGGGTATAAGCTAGTAACTTATAACAGCAAATTCAGCTAAAATCAAATCAAATTTATCTGACACAAATTTAAATACGCAAAAAAAAAACCTGTTATAAGGAAAATATTTAATTCATCCACGTAAATATTTGAATACAATTTATGCACGGGAGCAGATAATTTTAAAATTTGTTATATCCCTTAGTTTATTATCAGTTTTAGAATTCATAATTCAAATATGACAGTATATAGCTTAAAAGCTTAAGGGGAGAACAAACATCCTTTTTTTGCTCGAAAGAAAACCTTAACGAATTTCTTTATTCCGCAAAAAACTTTGGTAAAAATATTTGTTAATGAAATAATATTTAAAATCAAAAATGGCTTTTTTAATGTTCTTTCATATGGTATGCATAAATATAGGGTTTATTTAACCCTAGAATACTAACTTTCCGTTCACTATACGTTATATTACTCTTTAGGAGTGAGTAAATTTTGCGTAGTTAGTACTCTAGGGTTAAATTTTTTATCGTTAAAATTTACAAACATTTTATACGTAAAATAAAAATTTAAGTTTATTTTTTTTTTTTGTTTATTTTTATTCAATTTGTACTTTTGTAATTTTGTTTGCATAAAAAGTAATGTTTTAGTGAAAGAATCATGACAATATCTCAATTCGTTTGTGAGTTATACTCTCAAATATCCCTTTAAGCCCTGCCACATAGTGGGCGTGCCACCTACCGGGTCAAACTTTAAACCTAAACCATATACAGACCCTACCGCACACACACACACACCAAGTTTTCATCAAAATCGGTCCAGCCGTTTAGGAGAAGTTCAGTGTCAAAGCCATGTACAGAAGAGTTTTATATACAGGGTGTCCCGCAATTGAGTGCAACTATTTACGGAGATGAAAGGTAATGTCGAGCTGAGAAAAAAATCGTATGGGAGGGGGAGGGTCTATTTTCCCATTCTTAGGAGCTACAGTTACTACTACTAATTAATATTTCACGACCTTGATTCACTTTATTGTTTCTAGCACAAAAACTAAGTTACGGAAAACTTTTTTTGATAGCTCATTGCAAAGCCAATAAAATCATAATTTCAACGATATATCAACAAACAGCACCGACACAACGGTTACCAAGCAGTGGTCGTTCAAAGATGAAATCAATCGGTTGAAACTACCAAATTTCAACTTTGAATACAAATTCCTCAGACTTTCGCGAAATAAATGAAATTTTTTTTTTATAATCAATTTTGTAATTTATTTAATTTTCTTTCCAATGACACCAAAAACATAAATTTATCTTAAAAAATAAAAAAGTTGGCTGTACTAAAAAAAGTATACTTATTAGAAAATAAGGGTAAATAATGACATAAAAATTAGTTATGCTGTAGATATCATTGTTTTCTAATAAGTATAACTTTTTTAGTACAGCCAACTTTCTTATTTTTAGAGATATGTTTATGTTTTTGGTATCATTGAAAAGAAAATTGATATAAAAAAAAAAAATTCATTTATAACGCGAAATTCTGAGAAATTTGCATTCAAAGTTAAATTTTGGTAGTTTTAACCGATTGATTTCATCTTTGAAGGAGCACAGCTTGGTAACGGCTACGTCGGTGCTGTTTATTGATATACAGTTGAAAAGGTGATTTTATTGCCTTTGCAATGAGCTATCAAAAAAAGGTTTCCGTGACTTAGTTTTTGTGCTAGAAACAATAACGTGAATCAAAGTCATGGCATATTAATTATAAATAAAGACCCCTTCCCCCCTCACCCCCCCCCCCAGCTCGACATAACCTTTCACCTCCGTAAATAGTTGCACTCAATTGCGGGACACCCTGTATAAAGACAATATATATTGTCAATGTTGTCAAATATTGTCCAAAAATATATAAATAAATTCGAACAGAACCAAACTAGTGAGAATTACGTTTCCAAAAATATTTTAAAAATTATTAAATTAACTTTTTATTTTACCAAGTAACCAAGTCCAACCAAGTAAATGTATGCTCCCATCAACGTCTTTGCTTAAAAATAAAATGAAAACTTATGCGAATTATAGATATAGCATAAAATGCACAGTCAATTCAAGGATTCAACTCCACAACCTTCGATACCAACAACACCAATAACACCTCCATGATCATAAATTGTAGAAAAATATGCAAAAAAAAAACACACAAAACGGAAAAAAATTATGGACCGCTTGGCTCAGGCGTGGTGCAGTCTTATTATTTGTAATTGTATTCAGACACGCCACTGATATCGTCATTATTTATTCATGTAAGCATGTATGTCAAAAACTACTTCATTTTGTTATATCCTGCTTCTACTTATGTTTGATATTTATTATAAATCGGCAAAAATGCAATCGTTACCAGCAATTTTTTTTTATCAGTGTCTCAAATATATTCAGCGCCTGTGCTTTATGCATTTTTAGTTTTTTTATACGTGTGTATGTGTGTGTGTGTGTGTGTGTGTCTTGAAGTGTTTCCTTGACTTTTATTATTATTATATACAAATATTATGATGTTGTTTTTGCTGTTGCTGTAGCTGCTGTTGTTATTATTGTTGGCTTTGTTTTCGCAAAGCTTTTATTATATTTTTTGTTTACACAACAACTTGTTGTCTGTGTTGTTTTTGATGGCGTTGTTAGTTGTGTTATTGTTGTGTAATGCTGTTTCGTTACTATTCTAATGATTTACGCAAAATCAACAAGTTGGAATAGAATTCTGATTGTTTATTAAAGTGTTTTATTCAAGAAGAACGTCAGCACCTGCTGTTAGAATATTGAGATTTTATTTTATTTATTGATTTGGTGGAATTATTAACGATTTGTTATCATCTTATGGACGCTACGAAAGCAACGTGAACTGTTTTCAAAGATATCCTTTATGAAAGTGTAGCGTATATTGGTAGATGGGCTTTAGACACAAAATAGGTTAGTTTAAGATGACAGCCAGCCTTTAGACCGGCCTACTTAGACCATATTATAGCTTTGTTGTGATACCACAAAGTTTAAGACACACAAGTATATAAAAGATTTTAGCGGGAATTTCACAGATATAATTAAATGTCTTACAACCAAAACAGCAGATAGATGTTTCGGTTAGGAATACATAAATTATGGTTAACGATTATTAATTTTAAACTAAGGAATGCAAATTCCAAGCTTGTGAGAAAATTCCTGCTGTGGTGCTTCGCTAAATATTCCTACTGGGGCTTTTTTTCTCTTAAAGTGGGTGTGGGGAAAAAACTAAAACTTTTAAGCACATTTTTCTGCTTTGATGATAAATAGTTACCGCTAGATAAATGGCATTTGTAAATGCTACTAACAGTAAAATCAACAACAATAAAAACCAAAATAACAACATTAATAACAGTAAAAGAGATAACCACATGACCAACAACATGGTCGGGTGCTGCAATTTAACACAGAAGGCCAGGCCACACAACAACGGTATTTATTGATGTTATCGATATTTTATGTGTTGACTTTTTACTACTACTACTACTACTCGCTTAGATAAATCGTTATCTGTGCACGTAAAATAAAACCGAAATGCAAAATAAAAACAAATTCCAGGGTTTGGTTTTCAAATAAATGGCCATTTTTTAAAACAAAACAGAAACAAAGTCGAAACAAATAGATTAAAAATGATAGCGCAAAACTTTGTCACAAATACGCTGAATTAAGAGGATTTGACCAAAAAAAAAAGAAATATGTGGGAAAACACTATATGCAGAGCTCATGGTAGCATAAATGAAGGTAGTCGCACGGCTGAGTGCCGATTACTATAACAGTCAATAAAAAGCAAAAACAACACTACGCGGACTCAATTTGCCAAGTGACAGAATATTATTTGCATTGATTTTGACATTTATGGTAGCCGAGAAAGAGAGTACAATCAGCCGCAATGCCACCTTCTTTTCATTGTACGATGGAAGAGCTCTCTCCCTTTCTCGCTCTGTCTCTCTCTCTCTTTCTCTAAAAAGTGAGTGGTGAACTTTTGCGTTGCTCATACAAAATTTGAATAATTTTCGCACAATTTACCTTTTGTTGCGAATACAACGAACAATATGGAATTTTTTTTTTTATTCCTTTTTGTTTCTTTTTTTGTTGTTTTTTTTTCTGTTGCAGTACAAATAAAACGCTCACCATGGCAACACGCAAGCTCTTTAATTCTCTTAGAATCCTTAGAAAATACTCACGCTGACTTTTGCGCAAGGATTAAATATATTTGCAGTTTGTAGTCATTCCCAGTCCAGAGTAAATTGGCGAGCTTGGGTGACTTGAGAGTTGTATGTACAACATTGCCAGATGACCAACATAATACCCACATTTGAACCATTTTTGGATCTATGTGACGACGAGACGATTTCACTGGCATTCAAGTCGATTTCTAATGTTATTCAATTCAAAAAATTCCACAAACTTTGACGGATTGAAGCAAATTGATTTCGGTATTCCATTTATTTGCAAGCTTGAAGATTTGAAATTTCTCTTGTGAATTTAAAAAATCTATTGTGTTCAAAAATGTTGATGAAAAAAGTTTCTTCTGAATATTTTACAAAACATCATTAAATCTGAAGCTCAAGGTCAATGTTGCTCGATAAAATATAACCTTTAATAATTGAAAAATTATTGGAGTTATATAAACACATAACTTAAAACTTATGAAAGGAGGGCGTAATTATTTTACAAATAAATTCTATGGCAGAGCCCGGCCGTTGAAAATATGATTATTTGTGTGTGTTTACACACAATAAATTAAAAATCTAAGTTTTCAAAAAACAAAAGAAACAAATCTTCATGTCGTCATAATTTAATATCAGCTAACTGCTGAAGCTAAGATCGACTGTGAAATAGAAGAGCAACAACAACTAGCACAACAAAATCTTTGAGTATTTAGTAAAGCTTTGATCTATCTTTGAATAATAGAACTTAATTTCCCTGAAAGTATGCTTCACAAATTAGAAGAACTTTAAGCTGCTTTCATATCATTTGCATTCTCGTACCGCAATTCAGTGTAATTTACTAATTGCATTCGTGGAACAAGTAGAAAATTAAGAGCTTAGTGGATCACAGCAAGAATCACGAAAAAAGGCTACTGATGAGTTGGTGTAGCGGCCAACGAAACAGCTGTCTAGTCTGCTATGTGATTGATACTCTATACAGGGTATTGTTGTTGTTAGTTGTTTTTCCTTCAGTTGTTTTCTTCGAAAAGCAACATTGACTTTGAGCTCGATAAAATAGAACCTTTAATAATTGAAAAATTATTGGAGTTGTATAAACACATAACTTAAAAATTCATATTATTTTTACGATAATTCATTTAAATCATAAGAATTTTTATGATAGGTACTATTGTCCGACCTAATGTGAATTTTTTGTTGAAGCCGAATGTTCGACAAAGTGAAAATAATCGGCAGAAGGCCAAAGCCGAAGCCGAATACTTAAAAATGTTTTTCAATTAAAAAAAATTGATGAATTTTTTGTCTTTTTTTCGATATTTATTAAAACCTTTGATGTTGATATTAACATCTATCAACATATGATATCATATTTACATATAAAAAGCTTATTAAGCTTCTCATTTATTAATCAGCAAGTCAAGATTGATAAAATGCAAGATCACGCCTTAACGTGAGTTCCTACTCCACATTATGTCACAATATCCTGTGGTTTGAGCAAAGCACACTTTATTATGATCAGCGGTAGGGACTTTTATGACTTTTTACCAAAAAGTCTTTAAAATAAGAGTCTTAAGAAAGCTTTTTTATGAAAAAATTATTATTTATGATCAAAAGTTAAAGTTATCAAATAAGAACGAAAAAAAAAAACGAAATGGCCATTTCAGCCCTTGAAAGGACTTTGACCGAGCTTCTTATAATCAATTGTGTTGTGAAATGTTTGAGCACAAATGATCGAGAACTGGACCTACATGTTTTACGCCGACTCCGAACGGCTTATGTTCTCAAGAAGCTTTTCATGGCAATTTTTACTCTCTGAGGTTTGCCATTGTCTGCAGAGAGGTGGCGGTCGAACAGGAAAATTAATTCAATTGAAAAAATTTTCTGTGTCAGATGGAGGATTCGAACCTGGGTTCTCTGGCGTATGAGACACACACTCTACCCACTACGCCACGGCCGCCACTCAACCAAGAGTTATTTTAATTTCTTAGCTATCAACTAAGAGTTATTTTAATTTTAGCTCTTATTGGATAACTAATAATAAGATAAGAGTTATTTTTTAACTTTTATGAATAAAAGTCTGACATAGGAGTTTATAAAGACTTTTATTCTTAGAAATACTTTATCTTAATCTATTAATACTTTTAATACTTTAAATTTTTGATACTTTTATATTATAAAAGTAATAAAAAAAGTCCGCATTTAAATAAAAAAACGGCATCTCCTGTGTATTTAATGCCAATTTTTGAGAAACCAAAATCCAAATTAGAAGAATTTGGAAACTTACCAAATAATGAGAGTAAAGTAAAAACCCTTTATCCGAATTTGTTACAATGAAGCAAAATGTTATAAAAAAAAGTACGTTCAATTTGAATGTGCTGAAGTATTGGAACGAAAGTGTGTATTTATTCCATGGAGCGATTGCACAACTTATACATAGCGTTCCTGCAACTTAAGTGTCAGTTGAACAAGCTTTCTTGGCACTTAAATAATTTTAAACGAACGAACTGCCATCAGAGAATATCATTTAAAAAAATCTAATATTGGTAAAGCTAAATGCTTAATACATTTCATTTAAATCAGTTGCAGAACTTTTTCTACTAAGACTTTCATAGAGACTTTTAAATAAAAAAGTCTCAAATAACTCTTATTACTGACTTTTTGAAATAAGAGTCTTTAAGGAATTTTATAAACTTTTTTAAGAATAAAAGTTTAGAAAACTTTTATATTTTTACTTTTATTAATTAAAAGTTAAGAATGAGGAATAACTTTTACACTTAAAAGTAAAAGTTAACTCTAAAATTATATTATTATGTATATGAATTAAAACCAAATTTTCACTTAACTCAAAAAAATCATTTCTTAAGAGTTATTTCCAATCCCTGATTATGATAGCAAAAGCAGTTGGGAAAAAATATATCAACCCGCATTAAAAAGCAAAAACATTCAGCAAATATTTTCCGCTATATAAGGCTGAAACCGAAGGCTAAAAAACTATGCTTTATGCCAAATACCGAAGCCGAAGATGAATATTTGGTAGGACACTAATAGGTACCCATGAACAGCCGCAAACTTTTGGAAATATTTACCAACTCTTTCAAAATAGGCCCAAACCGTTTTGCAAAATAGAATAAATTTTCGCAAAATATAATTTGAACAAAACTAGTTATAGAAATAGTATAAAGATTGTGCCGCGGAAGAGAATCTTATTGACTCAAGACCACTTAAAATGTAATAATTTTTCTTGCTACAATATAGAACACAAAATGATTTATAAAAACAAATTATATCAAACATAAACATTGGCATCAAAGTTAATTATTATATTAATTGTAAATATTATATGGATATCAACGCATTTATTAAAAGAAAATATATAAAACTAGCTGAAATACAAAGTTATTTTGAAATGAATATAAATTATTTCTAAACTTATTCCACGATTTTGAAAAACTTTTCAGATACTTTAGTAGGAATGTCTAAAGCATTCTTTTTTCATGCATACCATTGAAGTTAAGCTGGTAGCTTCGACGAAATGATAAAAATTGTAGCTTTAGCATCTGAAGATTATGAGTATAAAATAGCTTCCACAACTTCTAAGAAGCTTCCAAAAATTCTCTTATATATTCATGAGTGTAGCAATGGAGGGGAAGGGAGAAGATTCCACCCCCTATCCAGGTCCCCCATCAAAAAAATTATAGCAATTAAATAATATTGTAAAAATTGCTTAAAAACCCGCAATTTTATGACAGCATATTTGTTAACAGGTTTTTAACTTTAAATGCAAGTTTAAGATGTATAACGTATCTTAAATACATTAATATGTATCTGAACTATCGTATCTAATAAAACTTACTTAAAAAAATCGTGTTCTTTTGCAAAGAAGCGAAGCTATAAAAATAAAATGAAGTACCAATATTTATACTTTTCTATATGATGTTAGTTCACGGCCATTTCATTTATTTTTCTTAAGAATCTATTGAAAAAAGTTTTGAACTTTCGACGTGTCTACTTCAATATTTGACTTTAGATATCCTTCATATATACCCGATTTCAATTTTGGCTATACAAGCTAGCTTTATCAAAACAAATAACAATAAATATGTTTTACCGATTTATATTTATCCTGATTTCTTAATTTAATTTTGGATGGTCAGTTCTATTCAAAAGATGTTATTATTTTTAAGGTTTTGGTCCATACTTAACCAATATGTATACCCCAATACCAATAACCAATAACAATAAAATACAATACTTAATGTAAGTTTATGTCGGTTTTATTTAACTCAAAATATAGTTGATTTAATAGAAAAAAATGTTAAAAATTATAACTCGAAAGCCAAATGTAATAAAGGGTTAGTTATACTTGTATGTTCATTTTCGTTATTTTAAGGTTGTTAAGTCATATATTTACTTTTGTTTATTTTATTAAAGCAGGGCACACAAACTAGAAGTATGTAATATTTAATTATTACATCTAAAATTAATAACAAAAACCTTAAACAAGTCTTTTTTTTGCAAAGGTGGAATTTTAAGTTTAAAAAGCTGAACTTGATTTTTAAAAAGATTTTTCTGAACTGGTAAAGTTGAGTTTGAAGGGAAAAAGATTAAATTTCAAGTCAACAACCTGAATCATTTAGATACACTGATAAATATTTTTGCCATCTTAGGAGTAGGCAAATATTAAGCAACCCAGTTCACTATCTCTAACAAAACTTTTCTTTTTTTAAAGTGAAGTGTGTTCTATTTTTAACCGACTTCAAAAAGGAGGAGGTTCTCAAGTTCGTCGGTTTCTCTGTTTTTTTTTTTTTTTTTTTTTTTTAAATGTATGTACATCGATAACTCCTAAACCATATGCCTGATTGCCATAATTTTTAACAGATGAACAGATAGATATCATAAGCATGGAGGTGCCCGTAAAAAAGTGGGCGGCATTCGAGAACTGGGCGTGGCAATAATAGATCTCGCAATACTAGATACTACTGTATCTCGAATAATATTGACACTAGGGTACTGCAATTTAGTGTAGGGGTAGGCACAATTATTACAAATTACGGGCAAGAAAATGGGCGTAATTCGACAATTTAGGCGTGGCAATATTACAAAAACAGTGTATCTTGAATAATTTTGACACTAGAGTACTGCAATTTAGTATAGGGGTAGGCATTATTATAACAAATTATGGTCAATTAAGTGGGCGTTATTCGACATATAGGCGTGGCAATATTATAAAAACACTGTATCTCAAATAATATGGACACTAGGGTACTGAAATTTAGTGTAGGGGTAGACACAGTTAATACAAATTACGGCCAAGAAAATGGGCGTTATTTGACAAATGGGCGTGGCAATATTAGAAAAAGAGTATATCTCAAATAATATTGATACTATGGTACTGCAATTTAGTATAAGGGTAGGCATTACTATTACAAATTAATTATTATTATTAATTTTATTTTAATTACTATTAGGGTCAATTAATTGGGCGTTATTCGACAAATGGGCGTGGCAATATTATAAAAACACTGTATCTCGAATAATATGGACACTAGGGTACTGAAATTTAGTGTAGTGGTAGGCACAATTATTACAAACTGCCGTCAACAAAATGGGCATTAATGGACAAATGGGCGTGGCAATATTAGAAAAAGAGTATATGTCGAATAATATTGACACTAGGGCACGGAAATTTATTGTATCACAGGGGTAGGCAGAATTATTAAAAATTATGATCAATAAAGTAGGCGTTATTCGATAAATGGGCGTGGCAATACTAGAAAAACACTATCGCAGTTAATACTGACGCTGGGGTACTGAAATGAAGTACAGGGGTAGGCACGATTATTGGAAACTACGCTCAAGAAAGTGGGCGCTTATTTAGCAGAGGGCGTGGCAATATTAGAAAAACACTTTATCTCGAATAATATTGACACTAGGGTAATAAAACTCGTTACAAGAATGGGTATAATAATTTCCAAACATGTGACATCTAATTTAAATTTAAGAGGCAGATACTTGAAATAACCAACAAACTTTCAGAATTTAATAGAACAAATTTTTTTAGAACAATTGTATTTATGTTGTTTATACACTTTTTCCGAAAATTTATCATAATCTCTAAAAAGGAGGAAATAAAAATTTTTAAAAAAAAAACAACCGACTCCAAAATCACTACAAAGTAAAAAATAATTTTAAAAATACTTTTCCTTTTTATTTCTTGGTCATATTTGATAATTTATTTAAACATATTATTATATATGAAATCTTATTATCTTAATTTTTTTCTTATTAGTTTTATTATCATAAATATATTAATTTCTTGATGAATACAAATGCTTTGAAGTTGGCGCTTCTGATTAAAAGTATGATTATATAAGCGCCGACCTTAAAAGCTTTTGTATTCATGAAGAAATTAATATATTTATGATAATAAAACTAATAAAAAAAAATTAAGATAATAAGATTTCAATTATCAAATATGACCAAGAAATTAAAAGGAAAAGTAATTTTAAAACTATTTTTTACTTTGTAGTGATTTTGGAGTCGGCTGTTTTTTTTTTAAAAAATTTTTATACACAAATTTGATCTTAAGAAATATAAATAATGTGTATAAGAAAGTCTTTTCGTGGGAAGAGCAAATTTTGACGTAGAAAATTCTTCATGACCCAATTTCACAGTCACTCATAAAATAAAGCATATTCAGATTGAGTGAAGTTTAGGAGAAAATATACTAATTGCATCCGCTCTCGAGCTTTACACTACATCTTCTGGTTCTGAAACCTTAAAACCTTATTAAAAACTTGTGTATTTATATACCCACCTATGTATAATATAAAAAAATATTTGCCTCCGTGGCTAATATCCTGGCTACGCTCATGGTTCAATACATTATTTCCTGCACTCATTGATCTCGAATGGAATAATATTATTTTCAATAAAATATCTAAAAATACTACATCTTACCTTTTAAATAAAAATTTTAAAATTTAAATGAATTTTATTTTTTATATAGTTGCTGTCATGCATAATAATTACACTAAAAAGTTAATATTGATTTATTTCAAATGAGAGAATGATTTTGACATGGAAATGACGATTTTAAAAAAATATTGGGACAATTTGGGAATTTTTTTTCTGGCAACTCTAAGTTTGTGTATGTTATATAGAGAGCGTGAAGCAAAGAGAGTAAAAGTCTTAAATGTGTAGAAAAGTCAATGACTTTTCCACACCGTATCGAAATGAGGTGGAAGGTATTTTGCTAGGTCCAGGAAAGGAATGAAAGGCATAAAAATTATGTAACTTTAAGCACACATGGAACTTTTAAAGCTTTCCTTTATTTAATACATGAAAAATCTAGGAAAATGAATAAACAGCGGGAAATCTGTCGCACAGCGGAAACAGCGGAAATCATTTATTACCTAGCTTTAACTCTATAGAAGACTGTGCAAAAGAATTAGGATAAAATATTAAAGCGTTTTATATATTAAATTAATATGAGTATGGGGCAATAAAATATTAACATGAGTGTGGAATTTGTAAATTTTATGTATTTTGCCATAATTTTGAAATATATTCAGATTAAACTTAATCTTAGCTTACAGAAGTTTTTTAGCTATCAATTTAAATACTGTGGTTAAAGTTTTTAATTTTTATAAAAATAATCCATATGGAATAATTTTTATGGTAAACGCAGAAAAAAAAATTCCTCCAATAAAATGGGATTTGATTGCATTTACAAATGAAATAAAGTAGAAATAAAATTGTAGTTACATATGTATTCAGATCAAATTTCATTGATATTGAGTGAGTCAAAACAATTACATTATAAACTGCTGTTTTTTTTTTTTGTTTTTGTGTGAGATATGATAATAATGTACCCTGTAGGAAAATCAACTAATTTAAAAGTAGTTGATAAAGTAGTTTTTTGTCAACCACAACTAGTTGAAACTCTGACTTTTTTCCATAGAACGAACTAACATATTTTGTATGGTGATGTTCGCTAAATAAGTCAATTGACTTTCGTCTGCATATATTTTCAACTACTTCTTAAATTAGTTATATATAAATTATTTTTTAATGACTTTAAAATAACCAATTGAAAACTATTACTGATGGCCTAAAGTTAATAATATTTGATGAAATAACATGGTTAAATATATATACACTTGTAATCTAATAAAAATTTGCAATTAAAACATGTCAAAATCAGAGTAGTTGCCGCCGTAATATAATTCAAAGTAGTTCATATACTGGCTAATTTTAAATTAGTTTTTAATTAGTTGTTTTTAAAAACAAGTTAGTTTGTTCCTATAGGGTAATTAAAAGCACATGCTTGTGTATTTAGTTGTATGTGATTGTATATATGATCAAAATTTGTACTTATTATATATGTTATAGGGCTTTCTCTTTATGCCTTTCTTTTGAACAGACATTCAAGATGTTTGAAAAATTTCGCAACATGCCAAAATAAATTCAAAGTAAAACCAAAATTATATCAACTCGAGGAAATATTCGCTGAAATTAATGTTTAATTATTAATGAAATTAATGTGTGCTGTTGTGTGCAGAAGTGTTGTGTATTTGATTAAATTTATATTTATATGAATTTTTGTTTCATTTTAATAAATCCCAGCCAGCATTTTGTATCGCGGAAGAGCAGAAAGCGAATCTTCTTCAAGAACAATTCTTCTCTGGCGAGCTCGCTATCTTATCGCTTTCTGCTCTCTCGTGGGAGATTTTCTAGAAGAGCAAAAAATGATTCAAACTGAGGAGCAGAAAATGAGTCTTCCTATTGAGCAGAAAGCGGTGTTATAAAATAAACAGTATATTTTTGAAAATGGCTCAATGATATCGCTTTTTCTTCGCCTAGACGAAATAAGCGCAAAACTGAGGTGTTTTGAGTTAAAAAAAAAATGTATCACCCAAAAGTAACGATAGCGAATCGCTTTCTTTTCGCGCAAAAGGAATCTCGCCTAAATATCTTCCAAAAGTATCGCTTTGGCTTTGCCTCGGTGAAAGGTGAAAACTTTTTTCTTCCAAATGTTGGCTGGAATTAATAATGAAGAAAATTCTAGCAAGATACAATAACAACTTTAGTAATATCTTCCAAAATTTATGTTTATGAAAATTTATGTGTACCAATTAAATTATATTCATTACTATATTTGCATTATAAGTCCCTCACATATTCAGACTTAAAACGATTTTTTTGGAAAAAAAGTTAAGTTAACTTTAACTAATTTCATTTTGAAATTTTGTAATAAATTTTGTAATTTTGTAATGTAATTAAACTGTAATCTAATATAATATATTTGGCAATGTTGAAACAAATTTATTGGAGATATTTTTTTTTTAAGACAACTCAAAACATATGCATGAAAAAGATATAAAAAAAAAAAATTTCAATATCTTATGAGTCGATAACTCATTTTTTAAGAACTTCCCAGCAAACCATAGTTGACGACTTTGTCGAAATTCCGACTAATTTGTAACTATTTCGAGCTCTCTTAAAGAAATCGTTACAATTTCGATACGCAAATATCGGAACAGTTTCACTTCTGCGACTGATTGTACGATATATTCAGGCCTATCATGAGTAATTTTTTCCCCCGGAATCGAAAAAGGGAATTTTCGTTTTTTAAGATAAATTTCAAGAACATTTAAAAATTTTTAATGCAAATTTGTTCATCAACCTTCAATATTCATGAGTGTAAAAAATGAAAGGTGAAGTCTCAACCGCTATCTGAATAATGGAAATTCGCTTTTACGATTCCGGGCGAAAAAATTGCTCATGATAGGCCTGATTGAAATGCAAAGAGAGTAAAATTTCCTATCTTTCGAACTGTCTGAATGAAATCGTAACTTTTTCGTAACATTTTCGTTAAGACTCGTTACGAAATCGTTACGACATTTCGTTACGAAGTCGTGTCAACTCCTTCATAAGATATTCTTTACGATTTCGTAACGAAAACATGTGGTACAAATAGTCGCATAACGAAATTCTATATAAATTCGTATTAAAAGTGAAACTGTTTCGATATTTGCGTAACGAAATTGTAACAATTTCTTTAAGACAGCTCGAAATAGTTACGAACTAGTCGGAATTTCGACAAAGTCGTCAACTATGGTTTGCTGCGTACTCCCAAAAAGCAAAGAAACAGTAACCTTTTTTACAACAACATAAAAATGTTTATATATGTAAAAAATTAGTAAAAATATATATTTTTTAGCAACACTGCTATTTCATAATTTAGTTGAAATTTGATCATTTCTATCTTAGGCTGGATAGCAAAAAAAAATGTTTTGAGGTGAAATCATAAACAAAATAAAAAATTTTAATTCACAATGCTGTGCATGCTATCAAAATAGACGGTGAATATGCACAATTACACACCACCACATATAAACAAAAAGCATAACGCTAAAACAAACAAGAAATAAGGTCGTTTTTATGCTAGCAACTAAAATTAAAGCAAGAGCAAGAAAACTGCAGCGAAAAAAAATTCGACGCACAAAGAGAGAATTTTAAATGATTCTCTTTTGTATGCATGCAGTATTGCCAGAACACGGAATTTTTCATGCTAAGGAGTTTTCAACCTTAATGGCAGAACGGGAAAAACAATCTTTAAAATTGGGAGCAGTTGGATAGGCTGTGTTTTTGTGCGAAAACAAAATTATTTTCATCACTATTCACTGCTGAAGAAGATGTTGATATTGATAATTCTGATATTTTAGACGAAGATGCCGAATGCGCAGCATATACTAACAATTTAGACAGTTTTATACAATTAAGTGACCTTTAAATAATAAGATAACTGGTGCAGTCGTCAAGACCGCCGACAGAAGCATGCAAACACTTTTAAGTTTATAAATATTTTTATTTCAAGTTTATTAATGAAATTTATAACAAAAAAAAATTTGATTTACGCATACTTATGAATCTTAATGAAAAGTTAGTATGCAGTTTAATTAGAGATGCTCAGGGTTCGGATTTTTATACCCTTAAAAACATCCAAAAATCGACTTAAAAATAATACTTCCATTTTTCCAATTTTTACAAACCTTCCATTAGGAGCAGCTCTTCCAGTTGATGCAAGCGATGATTTTTTGTTGTCACTTTAGTACTTATATTTATTACTGCTATTAGTACACGGTTAAAAATCTTGAACTAAGTTTTAGTAAATCCCATATATAAAAATGAAAGGGTGGAGGGGTTTGTTTACACAATGTTTTTCCTTTTTTTTTTCTTCTATACTATAATTTTTAAACTAACTCCTATTGTAGGTTTCGAACTCACGTCTTCATTGAAATGAAAGTAGTAAAAAAAATGTTTCACAAAAATTGTATTATAAAGCTTTGTTAACCAAGAAAGTAACTCTGAATCATAAGACTTTTGAATCTTAACAATCGGAAAATTAAGACGAAAAGTATTGAAACATAATGCAGCACGGCTGAAAATGTATACATGTTGTATTAAATCTAATATAATATCTTCATTCAAAATCTATTCCAATGGTACTTGTTTTTGAAACGGATTTTATTACATTTTAGTTATTTTGTATTAAATTTTAAGCCGTAGGTACTAAAGCTCAAATTTTATTCCCACTTTATTAAATTTAAGTACAGCTTTGACTAAACAAATTTCTAGTTTTTTGAAAAGTATTAATACCAATAAAAAATGTTTTGAAAAATACATTATTCCAACCATTGGTTTAAAAACCACTCCAAGATTTTTAACCATGTACTTATATATATGATATTTGTAAGATTTTTTAATAAATTTTGAATTGAATATTGTTCTATTTTGTTTAAAAAATAAAGTACTGATTTATTTTTTTAACATAACTGTATATTTATCAGTTTGTATCAGTTTCTAGTCTCATTCATTCTAAGTACAGCCAACTTTTTTATTTTTGTAAGATAAATTTATGTTTTTGGTGTCATTGAAAAGAAAATTAAATAAATTACAGAACTGATTATAAGAAAAAATTGAATTTATTGCGCGAAATTCTGAGAAATTTGCACTCAAAGTTGAAATTTCGTAGTTTACACCGATTGATTTCATCTTTGAACGAGCACAGCTTGGTAAGAGTTATGTCAGTACTGTTTGTTGATATACCGTTGAAAATATGATTTTATTGCCTTTGCAATGAGTTATCAAAAAAAGTTTTCCGTAGCGTAGTTTTTGTGCTAGAAACAATAACGTGAATCAAGGTTGTGAAATATTAACTAACCCTGTAGCTCCTAAGAATGTGAAAATAGACCCCCCCCCCCCCCCCCCTCCCATACGATTTTTTTCAGCTCGACATAACCTTTCACCTCCGTAAATAGTTGCACTCAATTGCGGGACACCCTTTATTATGATGCTAAGAAGCTAACACTTTCGTCGGCAGTCCTGACGACTGCAACCCGGTTTTTTTTTTTGCTTCTTTCGTTGTCTATTTCCAGAGCTGGGTCCAAAAGTATTCATTACAATTCAAATCCAATTGCTTGCAAATGGGAATTGGTAATTGGTCATCTCAATTTCTCAGGAATGTAAAATTCGTCAACTACATTACAGGAATTGTATTGGTAATTGGACATATCAATTCTTCAGGACTGTTATTGACGAATTTTTCCAATTATATTCCTAAGGATTTGAGATGATCAATTACCAATTCGTAATTCCAAGGAATTGAAATTAAGTTGGAACTAGTTCCAAAAGGAATCATTACAATCCAGCTCTGTCTACTTTATACTAATTTTGGCAAGCTATGTTCGCCAAACGACTTTCACTACAACCTTGAGCTAACGCTTTAATAAAAACAAACAACATTCATTGCGTACGAGTTTTTAGTCCAACAACAAAATATACATGCAAAAACAATTCCTAGCAAACGCCTTCTCGTCGAGTGAAGGTTGTTTTTAATTGTTCTTGCATGCATTTGTTGTTGTTTAAGCAGGTTTGAAAATGTGCTGACCATCAAGAGCGGCTTGTGTTGTTGCTGTTTATACGTGTTTTTGTTTTTGCGCTAAACGTGAATGCAAAGATTATAGAAAAAATCGCAACTGACGCTTTTGTAAAGTTTTAAATTCACTTTCGTTAATACCTTCGCTAAAGAAGCTAACGCTTCAAAAATAATATATATATTATTTTTAAATAAATCTTACTTATATTTCTGATAATTATATTTCTTATAATAGCTGTTATATTTATTCCATAAGCAATAACAGCTTCAGTCTGATTTTTGTGTTTGGAGAAATCTCGCTGCAAAGTTTTTAATCGCCATATAAGTTGTATGAAAACTTTTTTGGTTTTTAGATCATAACTTTTTGCTAGGATCACGCTAGAAGCTTCAAATTTTGTGTGTACATTTTGTGTATGTGTGTATACATTCTCAGAGAACACAGCTACATCAATAACTCAGATCTGTATTAAGTCGACTATAATATACAGAATAATATATTTTTTAAACATTTTATATGTCTTCAATGCTACTGAGCAAGGTTGACTTATAAGGTTGTCGCAGAGCTGATCGCACTCTTTTCTCAGTACCCATATTAGTCAAAACCAGCAAATTTTGCGAATGACTACGAAAGAAAAACGGATGATAATAGAGAGCACTTGCAGATTTTCTATGAGCTGTCAACTTCGAATTGACAATTATGGGTACCCGCTCTCTCCTTTGCGACAACCTTATAAATCAACCTTGCTACTGAACAGAAAAATTAAATTTGACATATGAATATTAAAAAAAATTCTGATAGTACCTTTAAATGCCTCAGGCTAAGGCAAATGAGGTGGTTTTAGGGTTTTCAACCCTTAAACCTGCTTTTATCCAATTTCAAAAAAAATAGTTTCTGAAATTTGGTCGCCATTTCGGATCCGCCATTTTGAATTTTTAAATTTTTTGACACAAAATTTAAAATCAGCAACCCCGTAAATCCCTCTAGACTACGTTTCAAATTGATACTATCTGATTTAAATTTTTGGTTAGAAAATCGGCAAAAATTTTCTGTAATGCAAGAGCTAAAATGGTCAGTAGCTTTTTTCGTTTTCACATACTTTTAGAACAGGGAGAAAAAAAAAGGGAAAAAACTGTTGGAAGGGAAATGAACGGGAAAACTTCTTTATATGCATGTACAAAACGGGAATGATCCCAAAAAATTCAAAATCTGGCAAGGCTGTGTACATGGCGTTGCCAATAAACAAATGTAGCATAACGGTATCTAGGCCTAAAAGCAATTGCAAGGAAAGCATAAAATGGCACAAAAAAAAATCGAAAAAAAACAAGAAGAAAATAAGATAAGAAACAGACAAAAGTGGCTGCTCTTCACAACGTTACGCAAAAACAAGGATGTTGAAATATTCAAATGACTGTAAATAAACATGAAGGCGTGTGAATGTGGGTATATATGTGTGTGTGTGTGTGTGTGGGTTAGTGAATGCTTGCTAGTGTGTTTGTTTATGTATGTGCATGAATTTGGGTGTGTGTCAATGCATGTGTGTTTTAGTATAGCAGTAATAAACACGCCGCTTTTATTGCTGCTAAAACATCGAAGGCACAACGCATCGAATGATGAAGGAGGAAGTAAAAGGAAGCAGGACAAGGCAATAAAACAATAAAATATGGCAAAAACAAGCGAGGCAAAAAACAGATAAAGAGAGTGTGAGAGAGAGAGAGAGAAAGAGAGGAAGAACACGAGAATGAGTGGTCGCAGCAGTGTTACAGAGGACATGATGGTGGCCAAAAGTCATGAGGGTAGCAGCGCCGACTGTCAATAAAAGGATTTGTGAAAAATCTTCAATTTTTTTTTTCTTTTTTCGCTGCTGCTCTTCGCTGTTATATAATAGTTTATATTTCAAATATTTTGCATGAAAAATTTAAGTTAATTTGGACTCACCTTTTTTGTAATATTTTGTGGAGCTGAAATTGAAACTTAGTGTGCTGGTTGCTTGGCAGGAAATGCCGCTGTTATCCTTGTTGTATGCAGCTGATGATAATGAACTTTTTGGTAGATTTTAATTTTTCAAAAATTTTATGTAATTTTTGTTGTTTTTTATTTAACTTGGAATTTATTTAAAACATATGATTTGACTTTGCTTATTTATTTATTTCCCTTAAATATATGCACTCGGCTGCTTTGTTTGCACACACACTTTTACACACGCACATACGTACACACACAATTGAAAATCACATTTTCTATTTTGTTGTTGTTATTATTTTGATTTGCTTTTGCTTTTGCCTTGCCTTGCCTTAGCTCTCGGCGCGTTCCACCCAAAAAAACACAGCAATATACAACTTTTTGTTAATATTTTTTTTGCATATTTTCTTCTTTGTTTTATTTACTAAATTTTTTGTTAAGCATTTATTTAAAAAATACTAGTTTTCTTTTATTTAACTATCGAACAAAACAAAAATTCTTCCCTTACGCTTTGAAGTTTGCACGAAACTAACTTCGAACTAGTTGAACTCCAGCTTCGTGTCCTTTACGCGGACATAGCTTATAAATTTACGTCAGTTCTTTCGGTTTTTTTTTTCTTCTCGTGGCATGCTATTTTTTAGCCTAACTTATCGCATGCTATAATAAAGCGTTTGTGGTGAACACGCAACATTCTTTAGTGCTCAACTTGCGAGCAGTTTTTAGCGCGAGTGTTTTTTTTTTCTACATAATGAGCATGTATTTTGCGCTCTCGCTGTTATTTTTTTACTTATGTGTAATTTTTAAACGATACTGTTTTTGAGCGCTTTTTGCGCCTGTTTGCTCTTTTCTTGCAGTTAAAATGCACAGACACGAAAACTCTCACTAAAAGAGCGTTAATTTATTGCAGGAGAGTTCAGATAAAATTGAGTTTTATTTTTTATTCTGGCAGTTGGGTAAAATTTGCATTTATATTCAGTTATTTACTTGTGGATTCAATCATATTAAAAAAATCGCATTGAACATCGAATATCTTCTAAGGTCAGCCTTAAACTAAAAATTGGATTTATTACAAAAAATTTCCTTTTTATTTATAGTATTTTCTTTTGCTATTATTCCATACCTCCTTTATAAATTTTTTTAACTGTTACCTTCATGAAAAAACGTTACAATTTTTGAGTACTCCGACATGATGAGGAAATCATTTCTCTTCACACTACGTTGAAGTGAAAGTAGATCATGTGAGTTGAAGCAATTTTATACGCCCCTTTTTAATTCTTGTCTCGTAGTCTAAAATTGAACTCGATTTTGTTTCGACAGAAAAGTTTTTTTTTCAACAGAAATTCAATTAAATGCAATTACATTTCAGTCATACAGCCAACAGCTATATTTTTAGTTAGTTCAACAGAAAAACTTTCTCCTTACACAAACACTGAGATTTTATTTTGAAATACGAGTTGACTGTGGTGTGGCAATTTTTTCGTGCAAAAACTTTGTTTAAACGAAAACAAGTCAGCATTTTGGTGCAATAATATTTCTCTTAAGGGAGGCTTTAGGTAAAAACAGTTAAAATTAAGGCAAATTTTTGAAAATGTTTTCTCAAAAAGTTTATGAAATATACAAAAAATTCCATTTGCATGTTAATTTTACATCATTAGTATATGTAAAAAAAAAATGTTTGTTTATTAACATATATTTTTTATTAATAAAGATGGTGCTGAAGTTGGTGTCCATCAAAAAATGGTGAAAATCGGCCCACATCATAGCGCGACTCCAAATTGTCTAAAAAAAAAAAAATGTTTTCAAAAATAGACCCCTGAATGCACATCATATTCCAAAATGGAATGAAAATATGTAAAATTAAGAAAATTATGAATCGCACAAAAAAAATCGAAAAATTTTCGTCATTTTTGAACATATTGTTGCGTGTAAAAACTAGACAAATTTTTCATTTCGGTTTGTTGGCAGTAGTGTGGGCCGTTCTGAAAAAGGACATTTCGAGAAAAACGCATTTAAAGTTTCAAACTTAAAAGCATCAAAGCGGTCAGCCTCAAAGCAAAACTGCAAAAATTAAATATATTTTTTTTTACAAGGTAGAGTTAATATCTACCCTGTAGGAAAATCAACTAATTTAAAAGTAGTTGAAAAAGTAGTTTTTTGTCATCCACAACTAGTTGAAATTCGAACTTTTTTCTATAGAACGAACTAACATATTTTGTATGGTGATGTCCGCTCAATAAGTCGTCTGCATATATTTTTAACTACTTGTTAAATTAGTTATATTTAAATTATTTTTTTAATTACTTTAAAATAACCAATTGAAAACTATTACTGATGGCCTAAAATTAATAATATTTGATGAAATAACATGGTTAAATATATATAAACTTGTAATCTAATAAAAATTTGCAATTAAGGCATGTCAAAATCAGAATAGTTGCCGCCTTAATATAATTTAAAGTAGTTTATCAATCACTTGGTTTTAAGTAGTATTTCAATTACTTCATATATAATGCAATAAAAGCCATTTAAAATTGAAGTGGATGCCGCCTTAATATAATTCAAAGTAGTTCATATACTAGTTTATTTTAAATTAGTTTTTTAATTAGTTGTTTTTAAAAACAAGTTAGTTTGTTCCTATAGAGTATATATATAAAAATGGATGTATGTATGTATGTATGTTTATGGGTATGTGGGTATGTGTGTATCAGAGACCTGCATCAAGTACTTGAAAAATCAAGCTTTTTCAAATACTTGAAAATTCACTTGGTTTGAACTTGAAAAAACCAAGCAAAGCAAGCTTCGTATCAAACTAATCAATCGCAAGCTTTACTGCTCTGCTGCGCACAAAATCTTGAATCGCTTGAAAATACTTGAAAAGATTAATATGTTCGGCCATAAGCTTGCAAGTATTCAAATAGTTCAAATAGTTCAAATTGGGAAAGCTTGTTGTCTTGGGGGTCGCTGATTGCGATTCTGATGTCAGAATATAAAAAGTTGTTTGGACACTAGGGTGGACCGTAACAATGCTTTTTTGTGATTTTGACAGATTTTGCCCTTGTGTGCAATCTAAGTCGGATCAATTATTTGGATTCTGATGTTATGAAGATGTTGTTCTGAGATTATAAAATTCCATATCTCGAAGGGGAAGCAAAATAGGTAAAATCTAACAATTTTTTGGGGGTTACTAATGGAGGAAGCATTTTTGAGACACACAAATAGGGGGATCTATCACTCCCCCATTTTGCACATTTTTAGGGGGAGACATTGAAACACGTGTTTAACTCTCCACTGTAAGTCAAATTGTAAGCCATACACGTGTTTCGGTCCCTCTCTAAAAATATGTCGAATGGGGGGCTAATAGATCCCCTATTTTTGTGTCTCAAAAATGCTTCCTCAAATAGGAACCCCCAAAAATTGGTTATATTTCACCTATTTTGCTTCCCGTACGAGATATGGAACAACATAAAATCGAAAGAAATCGAAAAATCCTCGAAAATTTCTCGAAAAATCTTCGAAAAAATAGAAAAAGTGCCATATCTCGAAGGGGAAGCAAAACAGTTAAAAATTAACCAATTTTTGGAGGGTTTCTAAGGGGAGAAGCATTTCTGAGACGCATAAATATAGGGGTCTATCAATCCCCCATTTTGCACATATTTAGGGGGGACATCGAAACACATCAGATTCCAACTAATTGGCCCGATTTAAAGCACAAAATATTTTAAAAAAAAAAAGCATGAAGAAAACATTTGTGAGGACCACCCTTATCAGCGACCCATATTTTTTACAAAATATTTTTAAAACTATTTATTTGGGTACACCCTTGTGCCCAACAAATTTTTCTTTAACTATACTTTTCTTAAGCAAGTAAGTTGAGTTAATTGAAAATTTACAATAAAATTCAAGCTTTTCAATCTCTACGTTTCAAGTCTGCTGCCGCTTGTTTTTACGTCGTGTCGTAGATCACGCGCTCATAACTTCGGGCAACAAGCTGACGTCGTCTTGACTAATTTCAAGTATACTTGAACTTGATTGAAAATTATCAAGTTTAAGTGCGCTTGTATTCATAAACTTAGCAAGTACTTGAAATTGCAAATGAATAGGCTTGTGCAGTTCTCTGGCGTGTATATCACGTATAGACTCCAAAACCGCCGAACCAATCTTTATGAAATTTTTAGCGAAACTGAAGCAACATTCTGAGAGTGTTCCTGTGAAGTTTGGTGTTAATTGGACATGGGGGCGTGGTACCTCCCATACAAACCAAATTGGCTCTATCGCCCCCAAACCAAAAAAAAATGCTATATATGCTATATATCAGTTTTTAATCTTATAAGACTAAAATTTAGTAATTTTGTTCAGAGGGTTAGTTTCGGTGGATGTACAAAAAATGGGCGTGATCACACTATATCTACGCCCACTTTTGGCGAATCTTGGTATTGGTGAATCTTGTTATGCAGGGGCTATGGGTCCAAATGGCAGTCACTATGTAAATATAAATGTTGTCACGCCCACTTTTACCGCCCACAAATCAGTAAATATGCTTTATAGACGGCTTTTGCCGTAGAGACTAAGATATGGTAATTTAGTTCATATGGTCACTGTTGGCAACTGTTAAAAAATGGGCGTGGTCGCACCATATATACGCCCACTTTTTCGAAATCATGCTTATTCCTAAGTTGTACACGTTTTGATAGTAACACTTGATATGCAGGTGCTCTAAGTGGCAGTCAATATATATATATATAAAATTTGCCACGCCCACTTCTACCATCCGCAAATAAAAAAAACAAATACAGAATGAGAATGAGAAGACTTTAAAGGAGCTTCTTACGATCAATTGCGTTGTGCGTGTTGTGAAATGTTTGAGCACAAATAATCGAGAACTGGACCTACAAGTTTTATGCCGACTATGTATTGATGATAAAATATAGTGTAAAGTGAAGAATTAAATTGAATGAAATTACAAAAAAATTTACACATTTTTTACATTTTACAATTTATTTGACTAAAAGTAGTATGGGAAAAAATTCATTTGAATTTTAGTAAAAATAATATGAAAAAAGTTAAAACAATCCATAAAAATCCGCATTATCTTTGGTTCAACGGAAAAAATTTTAGATTTTTTGATGCAAAGGAAGTTTTTCATTACTCTTATTTCTGACCGTTTGGTTTTCTTTAAACTACCATACCAGTCAATATTTTAAGTCGAAATATTTTGGGGATCATCATAATATAAGCCATTATATTCTGAAAAATAACTTTTTTTTTCTTAGGAGCGTGAGGCGACTTAATGTACACTCGTATGTGGGTATATGTGTATATCACGAAAAATACTCCGAAACCGCTAAGCCAATTTTTATACCAAAGCCTTGAGAGGGTTTCTGTGAAGTCTGGTGCCGATCGTAAAAGGCATCTTAGATACACCTAAAATTTTCGATATCGAACAGTTTTGCAATTAGAGGTCGAACAGCCTCGGAATTCAGTATTCGACCTCAACTTACACATGCCGTTCCATTGGTGACATTTTATGGGCGTTGGACCGGAGGTCGTGGTACTTTTTCAGCACCCACAATTTTCGGTATAGTTTTCGAAATAAGTCACACATCAATGAAACTCGGTGCGAACTTACTATAAAAGCATGACTTCACTAAGGCTACGCCCTCTTTTAGGGGATAAGCTAGTAGTACATATACATAGAAACATACACATATAATGCGAACATCACGCGTTTTAACAGCTCCTTCGGTTTGATCGATTGGTATTCTGACGCACTGGGCATTAAGCCCTGTACTTGTTTTATAAGCGAAATTGATTTGAAAATTTTTTTTTACATATTCTCGAATAGTTTTACAACAAAAATAAATTTTAAAAAAAATTACATTTTTTACTGAAAACTGAGCGCTCGTTCTTGCCCACAAAAAACAAAAGGATCGTTCTCGATCCTTTGTCTATGAAGGACTTAGTATCTTGAAGATGGAGAAATTATCGAGAACAATATATGCAATAAAATTATAAAGTTATCGATAGTTAAAACTATAAAATTATCGATAAATTATCATTCTTGGGAATTCTCTTAAGATAAAACAATAAAATTATACAGGAATTAGCGATAAAATGTCGTTATCGATTATAAATCGATAATGTAAAGAGAAAGCTATCAAGAAATTATCGAGAACGTTGATCAAAATCAAAACGATAAAAGTTTTAATTCCTTGCTTTGCTTTCTTTGCACCCTGTTTTAAGCATTTGATTTTTAGGGAAATAGTTGATTTTTTACCAATTTTTTATTTTGTTGCTGTGGCAACTTTCGGGCCCTGTATCTCCGAAGGCGCACATAATAAAAAAATTAAACTTTTTTTATATATTTATTTTAACTCATTTTCAATATTTATTTATTTTTATGAATATTTATTTTATGAATATTTATTTTAATTCTAATATTTATTTTTATGAAAAAATAAATTTAAAGGCAAAGTCCTGTCATGCAATTATTAGTTAACTACTTCATTATCTATCATGAAAAAGCATTCTAATAATAGGTAAGACACGAGAAACAATACTATATTTCATATAAAAATCAATTGCTTTTTGTGTCTTACTCAGCGTAAGTGTCCTTTTTTGTGATACAAAATGAAGGGGCTTGTCTCTTAAAATTTAAAAATTCTAAAATCGAAAATGAATAAGGCTTGAGGTATTTTGCACACAAACTTTGATCTATGAAACGCTCCGTTAATTTCTTTTCATCCTTAAAAAATTATTTCATTTTTGAGATGTTCAAGAGCGTTTGTCCTTGATAGATGTATTTAATTTTGAATGAAATGAAATTAAACCACGCATACCTCTCACATAAAGAATATTATCAACATTTTGAACTATTCAAACTAAGCATTTCATAGTTTGTTTAAGACTACAAATATACTTTAATACGAGTGTAGAAGTATTTTAACAATAGTGTCGTCGAAGGATAGTTACTGCATAGTTTAATTTTGTGTTGTGACTCGAGACATGTGTTGCTCATGATATGTTTGTCTTCGTCTATTGTCTGGACGATGTGAACGATGTCAAGACAGGTTGTCTGCATTGATTGTTATTGTCATTTTATTGATTTAACTGTTGGTTGACGAGTTTGACCCTGAGAATATTTAAAAGAACTTAACTCTGTAAAACATGAATATAACATATACGAATATGTATGTGCATACAAGGTTAGAAACCTTGGAAAATTTGTAATACAAGCGAAGAATTACAGAGATTTTTAATTAAAAAAATAATCAATTTAAAGGCCTCCGGAAGCTTTTCGAAGAAAAAAGACAACATTTTAAAACTTTTTTTTTAAGCTCTGTTTTATTTTAGACCAAAATTTTTTTTACATTATAAAAGTATATCTTTTGAGGATTTATCCAAAAATTTGATCCAATTTGGATCTTGCTCACCACAAATATTTAAGGTATTTTGCGGCATTGCTCTTAGTCTCATTATCGACTATTATATTTAGACCAAAATTTCAGGGATGTATTTTCAATAGTTATACTTTAATGCTGTAAAAAAACTTTTGGTCTAATATGAAACACAGCTTCAAAAAAAAAATTTTTAAAACAATGTCAAGAGCCCGGAGGCTCTTAATACAACGATTTACAGCGATATTTTATGCCCTTTCGAATAAATTTGATACAATGGTGAATATTATTTTTAAATTTTAAGAGTAAATTTTTCGTTAAACTACGCGTTATAATAAAATTTTTGGGAAATATCTCTTATTTGATTATCTTTTATACGTGAATTTGAAACCAAAAATAGCAGATAATTTGAAAATAAAAACTATAAAAGTATGATAATTAATAAATTGTATATTCTAATATGGAATAAATTTTAAATTTAAATTTAAACTTTTTAACATTGAAACTTAAACCAAAATCAGTATTAAAAAAAAAGTATGTTTACATATAAAAAATGTTTTTTTACTTAAAATAAAATATTTTATTCGTAAAGTATTAAAATTAAACACAATTTCGATGTGTTAAATTTATTCCAAAATTTCTAACCATGTATATAATTATAGAAAATACTGAAAGAAACCAAGGCGCTTAGCCGCAAACACTGTTTTTTTTTTCTTCCAATCGATTTTTATTGATTTGCTCTAAATACTTTCAAATGTTATTTGCATATGTTTCAACAAATATTTTCAATGCTTTACAATGAAAATGTTATTTAAAAAATATTCCTATTTCATTTAAACCTTCAATAAAATGTATACTACACAAAATTAAATGTTAATCATACGCCATGTATGACCATGTAAAATATGACAGATGCAATTTTAATAGGTTAACTAATGTTTTTCAATTGAAACTATTGCCAGCTTAGAAGTATGTGTCAACGAAAAAAAAATTATGCAACCTCGTAATATTAACAAACTAGTAAAACAGAATATATAAAATTTATTCTAGAGAGAAGTTCTAAAAATCTATTCAAAAACTATTTTAACATAATTTCTATAAGTAAGATTAAGGGAAATTAAGATTAATTTTTTTTTTTTTAAATTTTTTTAACGTTTTTACTCATCCTACTTAACATTTCTACAAAAATACTTGCATTAATCATTAAAAGTACCGAAAAGGTGTTTTTCTCGAAACAGGTTTCTTAAAATTGGTGTGTAAGATTGCGCAATAACTAGATATTACACTGATTTACTTCAAAATTTCTGAGTAATTAAAAAAATATACTCAAATAACTCTAACCGTTTTCTCACAATCCTTACTTCAAAAACTCCTAAAATTTCGACAAAATTAGGTAAAATTTATGGGACGAATTCGAAGTAAGTGTTTTAATGGCTGTTGAATATTTTGAGAAATGGATGAAGTAGAACAAAAATTTCAAATATGACTTTTCTGGTCTTATTCAAATCGGTGGGGTGATGTGTAACACCAACAAAATATTGGTTTAACAATCAGGAACTTTAATTGTTGATGTTTATTTTGACTTCTTATGTTTAGTCAAAGTATTATGATCCGTGGCGACCGTGGCGCAGTGAGTAGAGTGTGTGGCCCATACGCCAGAGAACCCTGGTTCGAGTCCCACCTGACACAGAAAGTTTTTTCAATTGAATTAATTTTTCTGTTCGGCCGTTACCTCTCTGCAGACAATGGCAAACCTCAGAGAGTAAAAAAAAACTGCCATAAAAAGCTTCTTGAGAACATAACCCGTTCGGAGTCGGTATAAAACATGTAGATCCCAGTTCTCGATCATTTGTGTTCAAACATTCCATAACACACACAACACAATTGATCATAAGAAGCTCGGTCAAAGTCCTTTCAAGGGCTGAAGTGGCCATTTTCGTTTTTAGCTTTATTTGCTTTCTTTTGCGGTTTTCGTAGAGTCGAATGTTCGTTAAATTGGAAAACTTATGTATTTTTATTAATACGCTTTATTCGTTTAAAATTTATGAAAGGATTTATATTTGTACATGGTCTTTATTATGATATTCAGCAAAACATTTTATGCAGAGGCCAACATCGCACTTATTACAAGCTGTACGCCTACAAAGTAAAAACCTATGCCACGCCGGGCACACCCATATGGTAACGCTCACATAGTTATAGTTTAAGAAAAACATGGGATAGCAATATTTATTATTCCATGTTTTAGTGCACACGTTTAATAGCAGTCTGAAGTGGGGTGATGTGTAGCACGTGTTATTTGCTTCAAAAATTTCAAATATGGTTTTTTTGGCCTTTTTCAAATCGGTGGGGTGATATGTAACACCAAAAAAATGTCGGTTTAAAGATCAGGACCTTTAATTTTTTATGTTTATTTTGACTTTTTATGTTTAGTAAAAGTATTATGATAAAAACTTTATGAAATAATAGCAATATCTAATAAATCTGTTTGAACCGCAATGCACACATACACACACAAACATACGTTGAAATCAATATACTGATCGTTAACTTCAATAAAAAAATATGAATAGCTTTATTAATTGCAGAAAAAAAAATTGCATTTCAAATGTAAAATGATTAATTTTCGCAAATATCTATATTGGAGTGACAATTCTCACAAATAAAATGGCTCACAAGATATAAAGAAGGGCACTTGCATTTGTTGCATTTAAATAAATTTTTATGATTTTAACGTTTTGGCCAAAAATCGCAACAAAGCATGCAAAAATCTCGATCTTCTTCGGATGACGACGAAGAACGCCGATTTTGCGGCCAAGCACCTGCAGCTTTCTTTACCGTTTGTTTGTTTTTTTTTCGATATTTTTTTGTCCACTTCCTGCAAATGTAAACGTTTTTGTGGCATTTTTAGAACACAGCTTTTCATTGACTTCCTATCACCATTGGATTTTGGTCTTGGCTGAATAATAAGAACTGGGCCGATCTTTATCAATGTCGTTAATGTAGATGGCATTTCACAGGTTGACGTTGTGAGGATGAAATTCGGCACCTCGTTTTCATCCTTCATGAAGATCATTATTTATTAAAATTATTTTATAATAATAATGTAAATATAATATTATTATATATGGATATATGATTGCCGAAAACTTAAATAAATTCAACACATCTAGCCAAGCATAAGTTACACGTGTAAACAGCAGCCACCTCTTATAACTTTCTCAGTTACCAACACTGTGCGTGGTGAAAATCTACGCCACAGTCGTATGCCAAGAACAGCTGTTGCAATAATTTACCATGCACTCGATATACAGCCAAGCTGGGGTGACTTTAATGCTGTAGGGGCCGACGTGTGCTAAAGTCTGAATTTTGTGTTTTCTCGCTATTGAGCCTTGCCCTGCAGAATAATCTCTAAGTCCTCATCTTGCGTTTCTCGCTACTGAGCCTCGCCCTGCAGAATATTTTTCCAAGTCTTTTCATGCATGGAGCTGACGGGCCGACGCATGCTAAGACTTAAGCTCGCGTTTCCACTACTCAGCCGACCCTGCATCCTTGCGCTGAAATACGCTTGCCTCCAGGACATGCCGTTCGTCACATCGAAGAGAAGGGTAGATCGACCATAAAGACGCCATACGAGAAGGCACGAATACATCGCCGGTCACGACACGAGAAAACCAGGACGCCCAGGACGCCAGGACCAACGGAACACCACTTGAGGTTACCTTTACTATACATGAAATATTCTCTTGCAATTTGTTTGATATAAGCTTTATTAATTTTAAACATGAAATATTCTCTTGCTATTTGTTTGTTATAAACTCTGTTAAATTTTAAAAATAAATCAAAGACTTTAAGTGCGATTATAACGAAATCAAAGTGAAATGTCAATATCACCTTAAAAGAAATAATACAAATAAGAAATCGAACCTAAACTACAGCATAATTACTCATTTTGTTTGTGATCGAACCCTGGACATATATATGGCATGTATAATGTGTAAGATGTGTTACACATCACCCCACCATGAGTGTTACACATCACTCCAATGTAAGTCACCTTTTTCTCATAGATGGTATTTTACCACAACGTGAAAAAAAAGCAAAATTGTTTGTTATATTTAAAAATATTAAACAATATCACATTTTACATTTGCTTACTTTTAAAATCTGAAGATAATTTTATCTGAAACGTTTTTTTTTTTTGTTCAATAAAACATTTTTCACGCTTTTTAAGAACTTTATGATATGCATATCTGCATACTTCCAACACTTATTAAAAACTATATGCTGCCAAAAGAAACATAACACAGTTGTTCATTCATTCATATGTCAACATTTTGTACGAAAATTCGCCGTGTTACACATCACCCCATGATACACATTACCCCACCTCACCCTACAATTAAATGTGCTTAATCTTTAACTTGAATAATTTTATAAATAAACACATTCCCATATCTTTTTTTTTATTTTTGTTAGTACTTGCAGAATGTTTCACTACGATGCTGGTTGAGAAAGTTATGAAAAACTTTTTAAGTTGTTCACATAAGCATTTTAACAGCATTTAATGCATTATTACACACTTCATAAAAAATATTTTTGATAAAATTTTATGCACAAAACAATTCTTTTTTTTTTTGTTTTCAAATAGTTTTTCTTTTTCGTAAATTATGTTTATGGTATATCAGTAGCTGCCATTGAAATTTATAAACAAAATTTTAAAGTTTCTTGAATCCACAAGTTTTCGTTTTTTTACACTGAATTTTGACGCATTTTCGACAAGATTTCAAATTATATAAGTCACAAAAACACATTTCAAAATTTCCAGTGAATTTCTGAAGCACTTCAAATTTTATTGAATTTTTATATTTGAGATTAGCAGCAAAAAATAAATTAGAAATAACAACAAAAAATTATAACTTAACTGACTCTTACGCTCTTTTAATTTTCCACTTAACATAACAAGAAGAAAACTTTAACAAAAAACACCAGCTAAATGCTCACCTTTCCGCCTAATTCCACGGTTGGTTAACTCTTAACCGCCACAAGCTAAGAATTTTTCCTAGCAATTTTTCACTTTTCACAACTAATTTGATGAGGGATGTATTTTGCTCTCCTTTGCAGTGTTGTGATTTCCCGCACGTTTACCGTACCACAAATGATAGCACAAAGATAAGGTTATAAACAGAAAAAAAAAAAACAAAAAAAAAAAAAAACCAATTGCAAAAAGAAATTTACAAATAAAAATACGGAAAACTTTGCTTCGCGCTTACGTTTTTATAACATTACGACCATGTTGCAAATATTGATGTTACGATATTGCTTTTAATTTACGCGCGGCGACAAGTTGTGTTTGCAATGGATGAATTTACTATAGTTTATGACGCAACTTGTTGAACTTATTGTGTGGTGGACTTTAATTGTTTTCGCATGCTCTGTACTATGAATTTATATATTTGTTTTAATTGTAATTTATTTGTGCTTAATAACTATCGAATAAGAAAGATTCTTTCGATTGGCTTCATTTAATAGTTTAGTTTGTCGAGCGTGCGGGTTTGGTTGTTGTCAATTTTCACATTGTTTTTTTTTTTTTTACTTCATTTTGCTTTTAATTAAATGTAAATATGCAGCTTTATTGAGCAGCTTAGTGGAACGTCTTTAAAGCTGTTTTAAATGAAAAGTTTTCGCGTTAGTTGGATTTTATTTTAGTGCCTTTTAATTATACCGAGCTATTTTTTATGGTTTAAGTTTTATGGTTTGTGTACATGCTAATTAATCATTTATTGAGTCTGAAATGTTGCTCTGAACTATGACGTTTTCTTTTTTCTCATTTCATATACATACATATGCCGTTCGAAAGGCTTTTGATTTAAAAACATTTAAAGATAACGTTTCTCTGCATTAGTATTGTGTTTTTTTGTTAAACTTCAGCTTTTGTTGAATTTCAGAGTTTTTCGCTAAAATATTATAGTAAATTGCTATAGCTATACATCAGTTCAGCTCCATGTTGTTACTTTTGTTGATTTTCAAATTCAAATAGAAATATCGTATTTTTCTTTTTGTCAACAATTTTTTCAAATCTACTTAATTTTTCATTTTTATTTTACATATTTTTCGAGATGTTTTAATATAAAATTATTTTCAAATTTATTAACACCTTTTTTAGTAGCTTTTAGCTGCTTTGCACCTCAGCTGTATTTGTTTGTTACTTTAAGTTTGTTTTAAATTGTTTAATAACCAAATTTTTTTTGGTAAAACACTTTTTTATATACTTCAGACTAGGTTTATGAAAACAATTCCATCACTGCGTTTATGCCTAGAAGTATGCAATAGTTTCAGATTCAAACTAAGTCAAGCTTTAGCGCGCACTCAAACCTTTTTTTGTGCTGAGCGTAGATAGGGTCACACTTTTTGTTGTAGTCGTAGCTTTATTAAAACTTGCACAATTTATATTTACTATCATTTTTTTTAACAACAAATTCAAAGGAGTGACTTTTAAGTTGTTTTTTTATTGTTTAAATTCACAGTTATTTAAAACAATTTTCATTATTTATGCACTATTTAAGCTGTTAAATTCACTGAAGTCATATATTCGAATTTTTTTTTTTTTTTTTAATTAACTTTACTCCAATACTCGATGCTTTTTAATTCATATTTTGAATTTTTTCAATTTTTTTAACATTTTTGAAAACTTTTAAAACATTTTAAAGTTCTGAAATAGTTTTGAATATTATTAAATTTCTCAAATTATTTCGAAAGTTCCGTAACTTAAATTTATTCCAAATATTTTTGAAATTTTTTTCTTATGTATGGAAAGTTCTAAGTTTTTATTTTTAAATTTTATGAGTTTATTTAAATTTTCAAATCTCTATATTCAAAATTTGTTCTAAGTTATTTTAAGTATAAAGTTTTTTCTTTTTCAAATTTTCCATATTTCAAATTTTCAGCGCTAAAATTGTTTTGAATATAATAAAATTTTTCAAAATATTTCAAAAGTTCTGAAATTTGTATTCATTCAAAATATTTTAAAAACTATTTTTGTTAATTGAATTTTTTTTTATATTTTGAATGTTGCTTATCAATTTTTATTCTTAAAGCTTGAGATATATTTAAATTTTTTAAATTTTTAAGCTATTTTTAAGTGTTTATTTTCAGATATAAGTCTTTTATTTTTAAAATTGTTCACATTTTGTTTGGTTTTAAATTGTATTGTAGCTTAAAATTTTTGTGTTAAATTTCTTGAAATGTTTTTGTACATATTTAAAATTTTTTTTTTTAATTTATTTCATATTTTTAAGTTTATGAAATCATTTGCAAATTTTTTTATATTATTTTTTAATGCTACTTTTGGTATTGTATTTATTTGTTTGTAAATTTTTTTTTAGTTTCTTAAAAATTTCTTAATTCTCTTCAGAATGTTTCTTTAAACAGCTCTTTAACAGCTCTTTATAGTTTTTTTAGCAACAGCCTGAAGCCCAGTAGTATGCAATAGTTTTCATTACTATTACGCTTAACTTTAGCGCAGACTCAAACCAGGTTGGGCCTTAAAAAATACAAACCAAAAGTCGTATTTGCTCTAAGTTGCTCTAATTTACAAATATACAGTTATTTTTGTTAAGCTTTAAAGATTTGTTTTTAATTTCGCAGATTTTCGACGAAAATTACATTTATGCAGAATTCTGATAATTTTTTTAATTTGCATAAAAATCAAATACTTAAAAAATTTTTGTTAATTTTATTTTTTAAGTTTAACTTTATTTTGTTAAATTAAGCTGAAAACTAAATCAATTTATCTATAAATTTTTAGCTTTAAGACTGTCTGTTATATTCCACACTATTTGAATTTTTCACTATTTTTTAACACAATCGAACTTTTGGTCATTTTTTTTTTAAATGGCGCATTTTAAATATATTTTTATTATAATTCACATTTTTTTTTTCTCAAACACTTTGCTGCACTCAAAACCCGTTTTAACAACTTTTGCAAGCAAATTAATGCAGCAACTCCTTCACTGCGGCCAAGCCTAGAAGTATGCAATAGTTTTCGCTTTAACTAAGCTTAAGCTTAGACTCAAACTTCGCGCGCGCTTAACACAGGCACACAACAAACACTTGTTGCTCTATTAATTGTCAACTTTAACTTATTTTTTTTTGTTATAATTAAGTCATTTTATTTTTGTTTGTAGTAAATTTTTTTAAATATTTTGATTATACAAAATCTTTCGTTTTTATTTTATAGCGACAAATTTAATCCGTAGAACCGACACGCTGACCACGACATTTAAATTCGGACTGCGGCGCAACCTTTGCAACTTATCAGTTGGCCCAGTAGAAGCAACACACGGCACACGACGTTAGAGCCACCGTCAGACGACGGACGCTGATGATGACAACTACGACGACAACGATGACAACGGCAGCGGCGGTGGCGACAACAGATGCTGCTCCAGACAGCACAGCGATGCGACGCTGGCTTTCATATACACACACACCTAAACATGTAGCTGTTCATATGTAGTTTTATTTTTATTATTATAGCAAAATCATTCAACCGTTAAGCATCATCATTCAAAGCGTAACGCAAAGATAAATAAATAGATAGATTTTTTTGTTGTTGCTTTTTTTTTTTTTTTTAAATTTTCATATAGAATTTAATTTGATTAGAATTAAATAAAAAAGCTCAGCGTTGCACAGCACAGAGTACAGCAAAATTGTTGTTTTTGTTGTTGTTGGTTTCGCACACTCAGTGCAATGCGTTGAGTTTTTGATTTAAGTACAAACGTGCTTGGCACTGGTTGATTTTGTTTCGCGGTGGGTGGTTTGTTGGTTGGTTGATTGGCTTGTTTGTTTGTTTGTTTGTTTGTTATTGTTGCTTGGGTTGTTTGCAGCATTTGAAAGATGCTTGAAAGATTTCGTTCTAGAAAGATGCCCCGAAGAGAAATTGACTTTTAGTTGTTGCTTTTGTGTGTTTCTATCAATATTTATATGCGTTAAAGATGTTGATCTGCATATCCATGGATTTTGTTTTATGTTATTTTTGTTGTATGTTGTTTTTGCTGTTTTGTTGTTTTTGTGTTTTTTGACAGCGTGTCGCGACACTTTGGCATAATTTTAATTTATTGCATTTTTTAATTGCTTTTATTTCAGTGTCTTTCTCCTGATTCGCTTTTTTATTCATATTTTTTAAAAAATATTTTTATTAAGCTGTCATAACTTTGCATTAACTTTGATATTCAGCAGCTTGGCGATAAATTGTATCTAAATACATTAAGAGCAAAAAGAGTCGTGTATAGGAAGTAATTTATTTTTATTAGTTTTGGCTTTTGGCTTTTTGGTTTTTTTCCTGTATATATATATATATATATATTGATATATATATATCTGTAAAAATCGGCAGGTTTGTTCCAAAGAATTTAAGTATTTTTTTTTTTAATTTTCTTAGCCGTCTCCTAGAGCTACTTTAAGTAGCTATTTGTTTGTTTTTTTTTTCTTCTGCCCGTTTGTTTACGCATTCTTGCTTATGAATTATGACAGATGTGTGCGTGAAAATATTTTTAAAAAAAAAAAGTGTGATATCTCTATTAATAAGTTCACACATCAGCGCCAAAAAGCACTCAATTAATACATCAAACAAATAGTTTGAAGATACAATTCCAACAGCTTTTAGCTTAAATCATTTAAATTACTCACGCAAGCTTATTTTTAACGGCATTAAATTAGCTTGTAAATCGGCGTGCTTTCACGCAGCTTAAAGCAACAATTAAAGTTGACCGCAAGCTGTTAAAGTAATGCGCCGTAAAATTTATTTATTATAAAATTATTTGCATTAATTTTCGAATTTTTTAATTTTTTTTTTTTAATCAGCTGTTGACTTTACCTTAGTTTTATTTACATGACATGACGCGACGCGGTGCAGACAACGCGTTAACGACAGCGACCACAACGACGGCGACGACTTCAACTAGTTCCTGTCTTGCTGGCCCGGCGTCCAGATAACTTATCCGCTGAAGCATCATTCTAACTTGCTTTTAGGCCAAAATCCGCAAAAATTCTACATTTCACTCTGTAGTATTTCGAGTGCAAGTTTTGAGTTTGAGCTTAATGTGCTCTGACCATTAAATTGCGCGAGAGCACGCTCAATTCTAAATCAGAGTTAACTTTGTTCTCTTCTATTTTAAGAGCACCTTTTTTAGAGATTCTTCTCTCTCAAACTCTTTCTGTGCTTAGCGGTTTCTGACCCTTAACTTGTTAAGGGTAGACAACAGCAAGTTGCCAGACATAAATTCTTTTGTTTATGTTTAGCAGCGTAGCAAAAATAAAAAATAAAAAAAATAAAAAAAAACAAAAATATTTCTATTTTTTTATTTAAAGCTGGAAGGTAGCTTCGATATTATGAGCGGCCTGGCTTGATACCCACAGGACCGAAATGGAAAGAGTTCAGATTGAATTGGAGTTAAACTTATCGATGCGAAAATAGTAGCTTGCAGATGGGAATGTTAAGATAAGCAAACAATTTCCTTTTATTTCGATTTTTTTTTTTTTTAGTCTAAGCAATTTTGTTCTTTTTTTATTTTTGCTTTTCTATAATCAAGTTGACCTTTGAGAGTTGGTTAGAATTTGATATGAAATCAATACAAATTTCAAGTATATATTTCCAAATAAACATTCTTGTAGTTAAGTGTTTTGCAGAAAGGTGAATGATATATTTTTATGAGGAAATCAATTTTTGTGTGGGAGAGGGTGGTGAAAACTCAACACACAGTGCTCCGCGCGAATGCAAAAGGTGAGCAAAATTAATGATTCGAGCTTAAAAGCTTCATTTATTCTAAATCAGGAGTGCGCAAAAGGCCGCACATGGGCAGATAGCTTTCACATGCATACACTGAAAAAATCGGCATGTTTTAAGGAACATTTTATCTAATTTTTTTTTTTTTTGAGAATTGGATTTTTTTTTATATAAGTCACTTCATATTTGTCTCAAGAATATGCAACAAAACAAATTTCAAATGCCTCCGCTAACTATACTTTTTAACCTGTTTTCCGCTCGCCGTCAAGCGTGTTTTTTTTTTCTAAAATTTAACAGATGGCTTTATTATTCTCGAGCCCCTCTCCTAGCTCTTTCAAATAGCTTCTATTGTATTTATTATGTATTATATTATATTTTTGATGTAATATATCATTGAATTTGTATACGAATGAGCATCGCCAAACGTCGCATTACTGAACTGGCCAAAAGAAAATCGAAACAGCAAAAAGAAATTGGTCAGGTGTAAGCAGAATATGAGCAAGCAGACGGCCTACCGTAGGCAACTGGGTGCGCAGACAACTGGTAAATTTAAAAAAATATTTTTTTTTTCATTTTTATCAAAAAAATATATTCGTTTTTTTCTTCAAACCACGTTTTTACTCTTTCTGCTTAACATTTCTGCAAAAATACTTGACCGATATTTATGTTTATGGTCTAGATTTTTTTGTTATGAATTTCTCTTAACGAAAAAAGAAATTAAAGAATAATTTAATCATTAAAAGTAACGAAAAACCTGTTTTGAAACTTTAAATGCTTTTTTCTCGAAACAGGTTTTTTAAAATCGGTGTGCAAGATTGCGCAATAAGTATTAAACGGATTAACGGATAAAAAAATTGCTAAATAATTAAAAAAATATATTTTTGAGGATCTGGCTTCTACTTTTTTTTTTTAAAGTTCTCACAAAATTTAAGGCTTTTTTTTAAATTTTGACTTTGCGTAGCCGCCATTTTTTTTTTTTTTAATTAATTTTTTTTAAAAAACTCGAAGTCAGACCCTCATATTAGGCTTAAGCTCTTGCCAAATTTTTTTTTTATGTTTCATTATGATGAGATTAGCCAATCTCAAGATATCCTGCACACCGTTTTTTATATTTTTTTTTTTATTACTTCATTTACGTCGTATGCCGCGGAAATGACGTCACGAAAAAAAACGAAATAAATTGTTTTGTTAATTTCAATACTTATGTAAGACAGTAAAAAATATTTACTCAAATATCTCTAACCGTTTTTTCACAATCCTTACTTAAACAAGTCCTAAAATCTCGACAAAATTAGGTAAAATATCCCTTAAAATTGAACACAATGTTATTATTTTCAATTTGTATTTTTTCATATAAAATTTGAATTTTTTTTAAATATTCAAATCAAAATATTATGACAAATGTCATCAAAGTAATAACATAATATTATCAATTTATATGTGAATATTTAAAAAAATCTCAAATTTCATATGAAAAAATACAAATTGAAAATAATACCATAGTGTTCAATTTTAAAACATGCCGCTTTTTTTCAGTGTACGACAGCTTTTAATTTAAAAAGCTTTTCAGTGGAGTTGAGAACTCATTATTACAGTCGTTGTACGAACTTCATGATGTTAACTTGCCTCTGCTCTATTCTTCGTTGGCTAAGGTTGCGAACATAGTGTACGCTTATTGGTAAGCCGATCCAAAAAACACATTGAAGCAATAAAGAAACCAAGTCATGCATCTCTTTTGTTCCAATGTGTTTTTCACAACCTTATAGAACACGGCAAGCTATCATTCTCACCTTATGCTGTGAGCATACGAATGAACCAACTCGTGCTCTTCGTTCAGTGCAAACTCTTAAAACAAAAGCTTTGCAATACATTCACACAAATGTGAATGTATAATTTCGCACACCCCTTTTCTTTATGAACCGTTTTTTTAAAAATATTTCTTCAAAAAACATGATAGACAATTTACAGCATGAGCGTAAAGTAGGTGTTAGATGGTGGGGTTTGCTGCCCCCCTAGAGATCAAAAAACTATAATTGAAAACGATAACTGTAAATAAAACTAGATCATACAGATTTTTAAATTCAAAATCAAGTTATTCCTCTTCAAATTCAACTTTTTCCATTTAAAGAAACTTTTTACAAATCAAAATTATAAAAAATTATTTCTTCCCTTTTGGCTGATATCCTGGTTACGCCGATGATTCAAGGTTTTAATTGCTTGAATGGTTTCCAAATCAAATCTGAAGTCGAATTTCAAAAACTAAAGATATTGAATTCCAATCTAATTAAGTGGCTTCAAGTAAAGCTAGTAAAGTTAGTAAAGTTAATAATTTTGAATTATAGAGTTAGTTCGAAAATTGTTAATTTGGATAAAAAAAAAATTATCATATTCCGCAAAAAAGTAAAGTCCCGTATGATATTTTAATCAACATGTTCTTGGAATCACAGTTGATGTTTATATTCAGACTGACAATAACACAACCTCTCTATTGATTTACTTTTAAATGACTGTCGTATAGTTTTGATACGATTGCAGTTAAACAGAAATGAGTCCTTTTCAACGCTTACTAACGGAGTACCGTCAATGATTAGAGCTGATAAAGATACTTTGTTTAAAGTAGTATAGTTTGTTCTCTCATTCTGTGTTTGAGCTTTCTTCTGACTGTAATCAACATAGATTTGGCGAGCATGTATAATTGTGAAATATTATAAGAAGGTTAATGACATAGGAATAGAAACCTAGAATAAGTAAGGAAGCATTTTAAAAATTGGTAGTAGAAAGGAAATCGGCATCAGTAGATACCACAATCGGTATCGGTATCGGTATAAGTATCGACCCCGGTTTATGGATCGGCATAGACATGGGTTCGGCATGGGTTTCACTAACTTATAGTTATCGGCATCGACATAAGTATGAGCCCAGTTTTGGTATCGTTATTTGTTTTTTTGTTGTTTTTACCGAACATCGCCATCGAAGTAAAAAACTGGAATTGGTCGAATACTTTAGGTGGCCCTGAGTTCCACAGTGTGAGGCTTGAACTTAATAAACTACACTGAAGCCGCCGCCATTTTATATCATATTGAATAAGAGTTTATTTTTCTGTTTTTTTTTTTTTAATGCACAAAATCAAGAGGTAAAAATTCGTTTAATATGCAACAAAACAATAATGCAGCAAACGAGACCATTTAATGCGAAGTCACACACGTTAAAAAAACAATAACTTTACGTTAGGCATGCCCGTTGCAAATGTTAAGTGTTGTATTCTTTATAATTCAAAATCCGTTGCACATCTTTCAGTGCTATAACCATTAAAGACTTTTTGATCAGAGCTATCAGAAACTTTTTCTTTGCAAAAATTAAATTTTTTTTCTATAGAATTTTTCCAAAGCGCCTATAAGGCATCGGAAGGCCGACGGAGCTTTTGGAATTGAAAAGTGCTTAAAAGAGACCTAAAAGCCCCAAAATATCATCCTTTTTGTGCATCGAAAATTTTAAGGAAAATTTTTTATTTTCCCCTCATTGTTATTGCGACCTCGATGTTGGATTAAGAGATATCTTTAGGTGTAGCCGCTTAAAAAATAAGTCTGTTCGACTTTTAAATTCTTACATGATCTGAGTTTAGACCGGCGTAAGCCAGATTGGTTTCCATCTTTAATATTCTAAAGTATTTTAGTACGAAAGGATTAAATACTTAAATTATTAAATTTTAGTGCAATAAATTTAGCAGATTAGTGCAAAAATTTTCAAACTACATGGTTCAACTGAAATGAATGTAATTCATTATACGAAAAAAATTGTGCTGAATCTAGTCAAATTAGTTGAGTTATAATGCATAATAGGGTCCTAAATCCCCTTTTTTCCAATAACTAACTAACAAGACAACGACTTGTAAAAAACGCATTCTTATTACTTTAAGTAACCGAAAACAGACACAATTTTAAGAGTTTCTTCTTTTTGCCAAAGAATGTTATATTAAAACAAATTAAAAGGAGTCCTTTACTTACTTTAGTAAGATGCCAACTACGACAGAGAAACTTGCATTATTGAAACATGCAGATATTTTTATAAATGTATTAAATTTATTAATTTTAATTTCTTACTGAAATTTTTATGAATAGTTAATACAATGTAGTTGTTAACCATAAAATAACCGGCTTAATCCACATCTTCGGTAAAAAACATTTGCAGCAAGCTTTCCTTGGAGCACTGGTCACCATCTAAGCGAGCAGGACTCTTCCAACGAATCAGAGTTGGAATAACACTCACCGGAGCATCAGTATCCTTGCGAAAAGGATTCTGCATATCTTTCCAGCTGCGTAGGAACATTTGTTTCGTCATTAAAGTTAAGCGAATTATTGTATACTTATACTTACAAAGTACGTTCTCCTACATAGACTACTAAGAAAATGGAATCCTTGTCGGCAAATTCTTCCAACGCTTTGTTGACAAGCGGCTCAGCTGTAAGGGAATGCAGCATGTAATTTTATTATATCTTGGTATGTTGCAACTGCTTACCTGTTATGCAATCAGGACACCAGCTTACGCCATCTTCATCCTTTGTGCCGGTAAAGTAAACATTCAGTTGTACTTCTTTGTCTACCGCCTCGACAGCTTCCCGAAATTCCTTATACCCCGAAACTTGCATTTTTTGCACCGTCTTTTTCTGCTCAGTGTTCTTCTGCTCAGTATTCTTCTGCTCAGTGTTCTTCTGATCAGTATTCTTCTGCTCCGTTTTCTTCTGCTCCGTTTTCTTCTGCTCCATGTTCTTCTGCTCCTGTTTGCTTAGGCTCTGAACAGATTTGGCATTCATCGTGTAACTCATAGCTTAAAACCTCGTGTGCAATATTTGGTATTTATCTAATCAATAGCAGTTCATGGCGTTTTTATTGCCGGTTCTAATCGAAAAGTTACAATCTGCATACAATTTTGAAATAAGCTGAAATGGAAAACTCGACCGTAAACAGATAACAAATGTCAACACAAACAGCTGTTTTATAAGTGGTCGTCGTGTCAAAGTATTGCCAACTACTCTTTAAAATAACAGCCTGTTTCAGATGATTAGAAAACCATTTTGTTCGGAAGTTTTGAAAAATCTTCTTTATAGATAGGTAATTTCTATTTTATGTGCTTTTTTCCTTTTTTTACTATTTATCTTTACTTTAATTTTCTTCCAGCACTCGAATTGGATTTAAATTACGATTGACATTGAAAATATATCAATTACACAACGCTAGGTGGCGTTGTGAACGTATCAAGTGCTGGATTTTGTTCTGTATGCAAATCTGATTTGAATGTTAGGAAAAACTTAGCTTAGAACTTAGAAATATTAGAAATATTAATTGAATTATGCGGGCTCAAGGTCCAAAATAACAAAAAATTAAAGACTTTTATAGCTTTAATTTTTAATTCATCATCAGGGAAAAAATTTTTAAACAATTAAGGGCCGCTTTCTAATGCCTGGTTAAATACAGCTCTTAACCAGGAGATAGCTAACTATACGATAGCTAACAAAACAATTTTGCTTTCACCAAGTGCTGGTTAAGCAACCGTCGGTTACATCACTAATTGTGAATTTTTCAATTGTGAATACGCCAAAACATATAATCTGTCATTTGTTTACTTTTTTTTTTGTGAAATTTTTTGTTGTTTTGATTTTTAGTTATTATTTAAGAAGAAAAAACGCATCAGTCTGCCTAATTTTGGTTGAAATAAAGAAAGTATTTGTCTTTCTTTGACAGAAGAGCACGTAAAGGCGTTGTTCTGATTAGCAGGGAACCGGAACCACAACTTGCCGTTAACTTAATCAGCACTTAACCGGCAGGTAAGTCTTAACCATTAGCGGGATTCCCAAACATCATAACTTCGATTACGTTAACGTTAACTAACAACGATTATAGCTTGCAGTAACAACTGCCGTATTCCCAAACCTATGCTTAACTGCAATATTTGCTACGAGTTGCATTAATAAAGTTAGCGTAATCATTGTTAACAAATATTGAAAATATGGCAGTATTGGCATTTGACAGCTTAAATTGGTGAAAGATTAAAGAAGAATAGAAAAAATAAAAAAGAATCAAACAAAAATAAAAATGCAAGCAGCAAAAAAAAAGAAGCAGCCGTACAACAGCTGAGCAATACAAGCTGATGCTGGACTTTTTCGTGAGCCGATGCTGCCAAAAGGGTAGTGATGAAGAGGTGGTAAGGATAGCCAAGGATATCGTTGTGATTAAGCAGCTAGTGTGTGTTGCGAGATCTCTCTAACAGGCTGCTGCTGCTACCTCTGCTGCTGTTACTGTCTCCCAAGTGCAGCTTATGTGAATATGTTTATAATATAAATGCAATGAAGTCGATTTATTTGAATTTAATCTTTCATTATATATTTCGTTGGTTAGTTTTTGGGGTTTTTTTGTTTTTGTTCTTGTTTTGACATTCTTTTACTTTTTATTTATATTTAATTATTTACGGTTGCATTTTCTTTATAAAGGCAATAAAACACCTTTCTAATGGCATGTCAATAAACCCCACCAACTTAACCGTTACCGAGTTGTGGTCGTGTGAAGATGAAATCAATCGATTGAAACTACCAAATTTCAACTTTGAGTGCAAATTTCTCAGAATTTCGCGTAATAAATGAATTTTTTTTTAAGATCAATTTTGTAATTTGTTCAATTTTCTTTTCAATGACACCAAAAACATAAACATATCTGAAAAAATAAAAAAGTTGGCTGTACATTTTAAAATATTTGTATTCTTCACAACTTCACAAAAAAACCTTATTTTACGCTTAACGTTGATATTTGTATGGTTAACAACGTCTTAAAATACGTTGTTAAGCTAGCTACAGATACGTTAAGATATTGTTAACGAACTGTCAAAGCTATCTACAAAAATATCTAAGGTTGAGTTTGGGAATACGAGTTAACAATTTTTGTAGCTAAGACCAGTTAACGTTAACGTAATCGAAGTAAAGATGTTAAAGCTGGTTAAAGTTCTGATTAGTGCTTAACCGAACATTGAAAAAGTGACCCTGAATCATTTTAACCTAAGGTTGTTAAAAACCTAACGGCAGAAGAAGTGATTATTTTTTATAAATTTGTTAATAACGTCCTTGTTTTCATTATAAAAATCTGTGATATAAATGTTGAATATTAATTGAAGAATAAATTTAATTTGAATACTATATGTTTGAAAAATATTTTTTGCTTTCAGAGAGAGAAATTTTATTCAACATAGTCGCACAATTGAATTCAGAAACAGTCAAATTAAATTCTAATTGGTCAGATGAGTTCAAAATATTCAAATAGTATTCCATTGTCAATTTATGTACACCATTTGATCGTATCTAAATTAAATTAGACTAGTAAGAATTACAATTGATGCTTTTCGAAGTCATTTGTACTCTTTTGAATTAATTTTGACTCTTTTGAATTTCAACTAAAGGTATATTTCGTTATTTTTAATATCAAATAAGGATTCATTTGACTTCATAATTCAACTTGCCAGTTTCTGAAATCAACCGGGAAATGGTAGGAAATGGCCCTGTCAATATAAATCGATCGTGGTGTAACTAGCACCATACGCCTAAAAAAATTAAACTGCTTCTTGCTAAAACCTCCCTTCTTCCTAAATTGTTATATGGCTGTGAACTATTTTCAAAGGTTGCTAGTGTTTTTATGCATAAAATTAATGTCCTTTTAATATTAAAAATTTCCCTGGTATGTCCCTTAAATATCTATTGATTTATAGATATTTGATTCTAATGCATAATGGACTGTTCACAAATTACGTAACATGTGTTTGGCCCCTCCTCACCCCCACTACAACGTAACGTAACACTTTTATTTTTTTAAATTTTTTGGTATTTTTATAATTTAGCAGGGCCTATAATGAGTAATTTTTTCACCCGGAATCTGAAAAGGGAAATTCTGTTTTTTAAGGTAAAGCTCAAGAACTTTTGTAAATTTTTAATGCAAATTTGTTCATTAACCGTGAATACTCATAAGTGCAAAAAATTAAAAGGTGAAGCTTACCTTACTTACTTGCATGAACAGGGGGGCGAACCTTCACATGACAAAGTGTCTGACTGCCTCAACCTGGAGAGGCCAGCATTATCCATGTCGAAATCGTGTCAAGTCGACTCAATCCTCCACGTGGTGTTCCCATTGCAATGGCAAAGTGGCATCCATAGGTTTGACGGCTAATTTGAGCGGCGGGTTATCTGGCCTTAAATAGGGCTATATTCGTAAATGCAACCAAGCCGACTTTCTTTGGCATGTGTGGTAAATACAGTGTATACAGCTCATTTTGCGCAGTGATGCTGAATCAGTTGCATTTTCGAATACAGCCTAGGTTGTGCGTCGGATTTGAAGCCCACCACGTAAAAAAAAGCATTTCAATCAAAAGTCCAATAAAAAATATGAATCTTACCTGCTATCTTAAGGACGAAAATTTCCTATTTCGATTCCAGGCGAAAAAATTATTCATAATAGGCCTGAATAAGTTTTATTATTGTCAAAATTACAAAGAAATTTTAAGTTCTATTCGGTTTGACCAACAATTAACACAAACCAGTAGCGGTACCACGGCCGTATCTAGCGGAGTACTAGGGGAGCTGAGCACCCCCCACATTTTCCAAGCTCCCCAAAAATTATGCGACACTTAAAAAGTTCAACAGAAAAACTGTTTAAATTCGATTTATGATAAGATTAAATAAAAGGATTTCACAACAAAAAAGGTTGAAGTAAAATTAAATTCGAGCTCAAATGTATAACAGAATAATAGAACAAATTAGTGATAACCAAGCCAAAGCAAATGTTACAACAACAGTAACATCATCGTCGATGTCCACGTGAACGACAGCAACAATAAGCATATCAACATTATTGAGCCGTAAATTTATGTTTTAGTCTAGAGACCATTCAGGAAATACTAAAGTGTTTTATTGAAAAAGAGAGCGACAATGATGACTCGATTTAGTCTTGTGCCATCCGATATAACACCAAAAGGGGCAACAAAAATCGAGCAACGTCTTGATGGTATACATTTCCAAAACATGCCGATGGCAGATCGTTCCAACCTTGTTGGCTCCAAACATTTGACTGGCTCGAATATTCTAAAGTGAAAGATGTTGTGAATTGTTTTTCCATGCCGCCAATTTCGAGAAAACTAATGCTTGTGACGGGTACAAGACGGCTGTTCCTACAGGAAAAGGTTTTGAACAAACATGACAAGCAATACACATCTTACTGCCATGGTTGCGTGGAAAAAACATCCTTTGAGGATTGCACTGCGAGAATAACACTACCCATCAGAAGTGACAAAACTATATCAAAGAAATTGTTTCTCCAATTTTTTTTTCTGGCTAAAAATGAGCTGCCTTTTCGAGGAAATTGGAATGACGAAGAAAATTAAGAGTCAGCACTACTTTATGATCTCTTTAAACAAGGACGAACATTTGAAGAAATGTCCCGATGCTCTGCTTAAAAATACATACATCGCCGCAAATACAAAATGAAATTAAATTTATTGTCTCTACGAAATAATTGGTAAGAAACTAAATGAATTTTCATATGTAACATTGATGGCAATTGGTATGGCAGATAGAAGTGAAAACGCGATATTTTCGATTGCGTTTCGGCACATTGTTGAAGCTAAACGAGTCGAAATGTTACTTTGCTTCGAAAAAAAAATTATGAAATCACAGCAAAGAAATTCTTTCAACTCTCTATCGATCGACACAGAACTTTGAATTGAGTGCGAAAAGATTTTGAGCTGCTGTTATAATGGTACTGCTGTAATGAGTGTTCGATTGGGTGGATTGCAGGCTTTAATGCAGGACTTTCGTAAGGACAAAAGCTTACTTCAATTATTGTTTTGCTGGTTTATCTTCGAGGCGATCGAAACATTCGACGGTAGCACTCTATTAACGAATCAACATTTTCTTCGCTTTCGAGAATAGATTCGATACACCGATCCTCAGTGACCGATCAACGATTGCGTTGCGTGATCTTTCGTTCTTGATTTTGAAAAGAAATGATTGATTGAATTCATTGGAAATAGATTGTGAAAATATTTTGCGGAAATTTTTATTTATCAAAAAAGTCAACTCTACCATTTCAAGTATATACTCAAAGCATATACAGAATTCAGAAAAATCTATATATTTTTGCAATAAAATTGTTTTAAAAACTAATTTTAATTTGAATATATTGCAATTTATTTTTTTTAAGTCAGCTCCCCCAAAAACTTGCTCAGCTCCCACAAGTAATCGTTCCTGGCTACGGCCGTGGGCGATAAACTTTAGCTCCGTTTGCTGCTCTTACTTGCTCTTGATCTTTGTTTTTGAAGCTGCTACACTTGATGAAGGTAGCAGCTTTTTATAAATTTGATCGGTTTAAACATTGCTGTCTTTTTTCGATTTGTGATCCGTTCTCTTTCTTAGGTGCATTCTTTTATGGATAAAAAATAAAGCAATATTTATCAGGGATAGTAACTGTAATAAGTTTTACTAAAAAAAATCCTTAAATAAGAGTTAAGCCTGTATGATACTTCATTTTTTTTGCTCAATTTTTGTCATTGAAAATGAAAACTAGAGCAGTTCAAATAGTACGAATGCATGGATTCAATTGGTGTGAGTACGATATAGTACGAATTGGAGAAAAATTTGTAGAACGGACTGTATTTTTTTTTTGCATTTTTTTTTGCCGTTTCTTTCAATTCGATCTTCGTTAAGTTTCGATCAAATATTTACTGTGCAAGCAAAACCATTTAAGATAAATGTATTCTGCATTGGAATTGATGCGTGTGGCTAATATTAATTTATTAAATGCAGCTGCTCTTAAAAACACCAGAAATAAAAAGTAACAACGTTTATCCTTTTCTTACAAAATATGTCTGTTCTGCCTACGCGCCACTTGTTTTCAGATTTTAAAATTGGACAAAAAAAATGAAGCATCATACGGCTTTATATATACTTCAACTTATATTTTTCTGCTTCAACTCAAAAATGAGTTTTATTGTTTACTCATTTTTGAGTTTTATTTTGTGAGGAAAAAAATAAGTTAAAAAATATAAAAGTCTGAGTTCCTAAATGCATTTATGCAAAGCATCAGTAACTTTTTCTTTAAATTGGTGCTTAGTAGCTTCACTATAACTGCGCAACTAAAGCATGCTTAAAAAAAATAACCAAGTTGCGCAGTTTTGGGGAATCTACTGAGCACCAATTTTAAGAAAAAGTCACTGATGCTTTGCATAAATGCATTTAGGAACTCAGCCAAACTCTTTATATTTTTGAATAGTGAAGAGCCAAACAAGTATTTTTTTATGTATAGTTCTTTTGTGCAGTGATATTTACAGGATTTTTTTTTTCCTTAAAATTTTAAAAATGACAGTATTGTCGGTCCCTGATATTTACAATAAAATTATATTTTAATAAAATTTAAAATTTTTAAAACTGAATTCAAAAATGTTGTGAAGTAACGCACGTCCAACCGCACGATGCTTCATGTTAAACATGTATTGGATCATTATTGTATCTTTTAGCATAAGGATTGAATATTTTTTAAATAAATAAAAAAATTCACATTTCGGTTATTTTACTTTTTAGTAAAAATTTTAGGGAAATATACGCTTAACCTCTCCTAAAGCAAATTCTGGTTTTCTTTTTTTTTTATGAAATAAACTTGACCCACTTAACGCCGACTATTTGCGCTTGAACTTGCTAAAGAGAAGAACACAACTGTTTTCCGCATTTTTTGAACAATGAAACAAAATGTGAACGCAGCATTTATGCAATATTTACAAAGAATGAAAGAATTTAAATTTATTATTTAAATACAGTTAAAAGCTAAGACTGGAGACAAACGCAGCTTGATCAAGAAATGATAAAGATGGGTAAGTATCAAGTAGCAATTCATTTTTAAAAAAAAAGGTTTAACAGATCTTGTGTCATCAGTTTATTCGAAGAGTTTTTTTGTGGCAACCACGATTGTTTTACTATTTGGAATTGTGCTGCTGGACACAGTGGAGGCAGCCAACACAAAAATAGCCTACAAGAAACCTATTTCGGGCAAGCCACAAGTGGTGAAAGAGAAGAAGTGGCCCAAAACAATGACGGAAGGGAAGCCGGCAGCTGATAACGTAAATGCAACAACGTTAACAGCTGAGAACACAACAAAAACTACAACACTAGAGCCAACAACACCACCTTCAAACCAGACACATTTGGACAGTATTGAGCAGGCACAAATTGATGAAAATGGAAGCGATATGGAACCAATTGAGGATATTGACATATTGACCGACGAAGATGCAGAGTCAGAGATAAGTGCCGATTATTCCACAGCAGAACCAGTTATCGAAGAGATTGCTGTTGCTGAAACTGCAACGACGCCGCTTAAGACAACAGTGACAAAGAACAACAATCTGCCTGTGCCTTGTACCTGTGGCGTTTTTCTAAGCTCACAATTTAAACGTGGCTCCAATATGCAACCACATGGGCATCCTGTCATTTCAAATGAGCAGGATCGCATCTTCCCATGCAATGCCATCGGTCAGAAACAGTGTCAAACGAAGTGCTTGGAGACGGTGAGTTAAAACTATAATGCTCGAATTGAGTTCAGTTAATTTGAGTACCTTTTTTCATTCATACACAGATGGTGCAACATTTACCCAATTCTGCAAATATTCTGTGTGCTACACTCGATCGTGACTGCCGCAAGGAACGCGCCTATCTGTTTGTCAAAAACTGTCGCAACCACTGGGTGAATACGAACTTAGCGGCGGGTCGGGAATATTGCTGCAAGAGTGGCAAATCATATCAATGTCCGCTTATATGAAGTTTCTCACGGCTAAAGGAACTGGATTGAATTTAATTTTTGTTTTTTATTATTTATTTTCTAAAAAACACTAAAACAATGTAAATACAATAAAAGAGACACAGCTTGAAATCAACGTTTAGTTAACGAGAAAAAAAAATATAAATATAAATTAAAACAATTTGTTAAAAATAATAAATCCTTATAGTTGAAATAACGAAGATGAATGAAAAATGAGTGAAAAAAGATAACTGCGACTTTGCAGTTGCATTAAGAGCACTCGCTACTCTCTACTTTTAATTAAACTACAAAGCAGGAGTAAGAAAAACTGTCTGCACGCACATAAGCACCCTAAATTTAGTAAAATTCTTATCAACTATTTGTATAAAGATTTGTGTTACGCTTAGTTAAAGAATTTCTTCTTGGCGGAGGCAGTTTGAAATGATAATTGGGACAATCTGAAAATAAGCAAAGGACAAGAATTACAAACACGTTCATTTATAGAACTCAAAATGTGTGCAACTGTTATCCTACCTTGCAACTTTGGGCGTCAGGAATGTGCACTCGCTGCTGGGCTTGGCAAATGTCACATCAGTCGGAGGATCTGCAGTAGTAACGTTATCAGACGTATTTTGATTGCTTAATTCTTCTTCTGATTCTTCTTTGACGGCACCGTTAATAATATTTTCACCATTTTTTGGATCTTCACGTTCAGCACCGTCGTACTTTCCATTCCTACAGTTCTTGCTACAGTGACAGTTTACTGAGCATTTCTGAGCAATCGAATAACATCCACAACGTTTGTTCGAGCAGCTACCACGACACTTGCATGATGCGTGTTTCCTCTTGCCTGTAGCAGCCGTGTCATTTCCGGAGGCGTTGGAAGTATTTGAGAAGGTGGCATTTGCAACATCCAAGGTGTTGGAGGGATCCGAGTTATTGCCGCTGTTGCGTTTTCCTCTCTATTTATTTGAGATTGTTTAAGTATAAAATTTTGTTCATAAATTATATTTGTAATATTTTGTTTATACTTGTTTAATGTACTCACGACTCTAGAAAACCTAGGAGTTTTTTTCCAATCAGGATCTTTGTCGTGATCTTCATCCAAATCTTCCTCGGAAGAAGTGACCTCAATTAGTTCAAACGAAGTTGATAGCTAAAAAATAAATGAAACAGAATGTTAATTACCAATGGTTAATGTGAGTTATTTATTTTATTTATTTATTTATTTCATGTCTACCGGGTACCTAAACTTACCTAAAACTTAACTTAATAATACAAAATAATTTATTATTACTATTTTCAATAATATGGTACAGAGTTGCTTAGTTTATACTTTATAATTTTAATCATTAAATATATTATAAATTTCATTTACAAATATATGCCAAATAATATTGGCATACTCTAGTTGTTCTTACAAAAGAGATAAATATTGTTCTTAGTGTAAGCGGATCATTGAATTCTTTCGAGTTTCTCATAAGAAAGCCGAAGAGAGAATTAGCCTAGGAAATTATATAGTCGATATGCACATCAAATGACAATTTAGTGTCTATGAAGACCCCTAAGTCTTTTATTATGACATTTTCTCTTACAAAAAAGCAATTCTTATCGTAATAATGGTTGTGAATAATTGGTGAATGTCTAAGTGAGCAGGGAGGTGAGTGTCTTGCATTTGTTAAAATTTAACTGTAAGCCGTTCTGATTGCACCAAGCTTGTAGAGAATTTATCTCCTCTTGGAACAGACAACAATGGTATGCATTTGTTATACAAGTTAAACAATTTTAGGTCATTGGCCTATAGTAAAAAATTGCCTGACTTAAGAGTACAAGCTATATCATTTATAAATAGTAAAAAAAGTGGAGGCCCCAGAGTTTACTAATATAGTCTTGGGGTACTTTTTCTTCACTTTAACTATAAGCTTTCTATTGGAAAGATAGGATTTTTTTCCAGAGAAGTATTTTAGAATGTATGCCTAGTTGCTCGAGTTTTTTGAATAGGAGATTGTCATTGAGGCTGTCAAATGCTCTGACGAAATATCCGTGTATACTGTATTGACCTGATAGCCGCTTTCAGCTTAACCCTCTAACCGTTTAGAGTGCCTCAGGGCACTTATCATAAACAAACAATTTTACATATGAGAACGTCATATATCAAACTGCATATGAATTCAGTTATAACTGTCATGCAATTGTTTACATTTCGTTCTTAAAGTCTATTGCAATCAGACGCTTAATTCAGCTTCTATTTTGATTTTTAACCGAACAGTTAGTGCAAAATTATAAAAAATTTGTTTTTGAAATTGTGATTTTTCAACACCGAATTTTTCTTATTTGGAGCTAAATTTTCAGCATCAGAATTTTTATTTCGAAAAGGTACGTAATGTTTCTATTTATTTATACAAATATGTTTTAAAAAGAAATTAAATTATGTGTTTAGAAAGCGAAAATTTAAGTGTGCCTCAGGGCACTCTTATCCAGTTTTGCCATCTTTTTGCGCTCCGTTATATTCCCACATGTGTTTATGTTGAATTTGTTTATTTTAAATTTTTATTTGATTTATCACAATTCCATGCTTTATTTTCAACAGTAGACGATAAAAAAATGTCTCAAAAATCAAAGTGCGTAAACCTATCCAAAATGACGGATGAGGAGATCCGAGAATTTATGAATTCAGTACATTCTGATGAAGAAGGTAGTGGTTTTAGTGGCGAAGATAAGGATTTTAGTAGCGACGATGATCTGCATGCCCCCACATATGAGCCTGAAGAAATCAGTCCAGAAGATGAGCACGCCATCTCTCGATGCTTACGGGATCTTGAAACGAGTGATGTGTTTGTTGCTGAAGCGGTCAATATGTCCGCGTTTGATGTACTTTCAGGCTCTGAAGAAAATTTTGAAACCCGAAAGCCAGTGGCATCTACATCTACCGCACCATCGAATTCTACTACAACATCGACGTCTATCATAACTTTGCCTTTCAAACGAGCCCGTTCGCCGTTGCCAGCGATAGAGTCCACTGGCCCAACATTTTTTCCTAGTTCTGGTGGCTTTATCGGCAAAAGTAAGAACTAGAAAAATTTTAACCCATTAGCAAAAAAAACTTAATCCAATATTTTTTTTATTCTAACAGGTATTGCATCAATTGCCAAAGATAGCCCTGAATTTAGTAAAATAGTGTGGCACAAGAAGGCTATGAAATTGCACGTTAATGAGGTAGCTTTTCGTGGCACAACATCACTACCTGACCATATAAAAGATCTTTCAACACCAATGCAAATATTTTGTCATTTTTTTTCAAAAGACATAATGCATGTTGTTGTTCAAGAAACCAACAGGCGTGCTCTAATTGAGGATATCAACTCGAAGTTCACTGTTAGTATTGATGATGTATACAAATACATTGGTATTCATTTATACATGTCAATTTATCGCTTCCTAAACCTTGAGAGTTATTGGGGCAAGAACGCATTCGAACCCATTCGCAATGCAATGACATTTAAACGATTTCAAGCGATTAAAAGGTACCTTTCATTTCGAGATGAAAATGAGAGAGTGCAAAAAGGCAAACCGGGCTACGACCCATTGTTCCGCATTCGAAATTTCGCAAATATATTGAACGAAAGGTTTGACTCTATTCCGAAACAAGCCCGACTCTGGTAAGAAATCTAACACCAATTATTGGTCTTGTTGAATTTGTCCTGTTTTGTCTTTTTGTTCACTGCGAGCCGATGGTTTTGACTCCCGCGAATGTGTAGTCTTGTGATTCGTCATTGTCATTTATTTGTACATTATTGACCTTCTGAAAGGCAATTGTTTTTATCTTCGATTTTCTTTATAGTGTCGACGAGCAAATGTGTAGCACCAAAATGAAGCATCATTTGCGACAGTATATGCCCAATAAACCCCACAAGTGGGGCATTAAACTGTTCGTGCTGTGCGATTCGTTCGGATATGCCTATAGGTTTGAAATTTATAATGGTGCTGGGGACAATACGGTCTTGCCTGAATGCCCAGATCTTGGTAGCTCAGCGAATGTTGTTGTGCGTTTGTCCCAAACTGTAAAGAACATGGTAAACCACATAATATATTTCGACAATTTTTATACGTCGCTTCCATTATTGGTATACTTGCGAGCTCGTGGAATTTTTGGCCTCGGCACAGTTCGAGTCAATCGTATTCCAAATTGTAAGCTCCCGTTAGACAGCGCAATTAACAATACGGAGCGTGGTTTTTCAACGGAGTACGTTGGTTCAGCTTACGGCATCGATATATGTACTGTTCTGTGGAAAGATAACAAGGCTGTCAGACTTGCATCAACTTACGTAGGCATCGAGCCATTTGCTAGAGAAAATCCGAATCAGCAAGGAGCCAAGGCTAGACGATTTGATAGGAAAAGCAAAAAGCACGTTGAAGTTGATTGCCCACAGATAATTCGAGAATATAATAATCATATGGGCGGAGTTGATCTCATGGATGGTCTCATGGGACGTTATCATGTTAGAGCGAAAACTCGTGATGCAATGACTCGCATATTCTACCACTTCATCGATATGGCTGCAACAAATGCCTATATTCTTTAACGAAGAATTAATACAGAAAAGCTTGAACATGCAAGTGATAACTCTGCCAAAGATAAAAAATTATGGCAACTACCACAATTTCGGGAGCAGATTGCTGCCGGCCTTATTCAATTTTGTGAAAAACGTTCGGTGGGTCGTCCAAAAAGTGCGCCAACAACACCACAAAATTCACCCCCTATAATTCGATCATCTACTCCACAGTCTAGTACTTCCCATACTGGCAGAAAAGCAATCCATCCAGTCGATGACGTCCGCTTTGGTGTTTTCAACCACTTTCCGAAGTGGTTAGAAAAAAAAGGTGGCAATAAATGGTGTAAGCACTGTAAAACCTCACAAACTCAATGCATTTGTGAAGTATGCAATTTGCATTTATGTTGCTCAGCTGCTAAAAACTGTTTTTCAGAATACCACACCAAAAAATAATCAATCATATTCATTATCGTATCAATTTTTTCATTATTTCCAATAAAAACAATTTATAAGTAATATACATACGAGTTACCTTTTTTTTCGAACAAACAGATATAAGTGCCCTGAGGCACTCTTATTTCTTCTTCATCTATAGGCTAAACGAAACACCAAAATAACAATAGGACAACTCCATTGAGTTTATTATGCCTTAATTCAACTAGAAAAAAATTCCAGACTGATTTGGTGCGCTATTTCAATTTCAGCGGTTAGATGGTTAAGGAAAAATTTGTGTATGATACTAAGTTTGATGGATCTACCAAGGAAAAAAACCGTATATAGTTGCCGGGTGTAGGAACTCACACCGGGTACAAGCTAGTTTAATATAAAAATAAAATTATTCATAATTTAGCTTATATAAAATAAAAAGCTATGGAGCGAAAGATGGACTTTTCGCCATGGGTAGAACATCCCATTGAAGCGTCTTCAAAGAAACTTGCCGACTTTTGCAACATCTGGCAGAGCATTATCGTGCTGGAAGATGACTTTGTCATGTCTTTTGGCATATTGGCGGCATTTGAGCTTCAATGCTCGGCTCAATTGCATCAATTGTTGTTAATAACGTTCCCCAGAGATAGTTTTGTTAGGCTAGACTGGCTCATAATAGAAATGACAATTTTGTCACACAGTCTGAACCAGCCTGATATGATCATTGCATCATCAGTCAATAAAGGAATATTTTCGTGTCGTTACTTATGAGCTGTAAAGAGACCTTAAAGCTCAAAAATAAAAATGTATACTTTTTACAAATTCACTTCACTTGATTACTTCTCAAACGCACACACGATGAAAAAATAATTAATACTGACAGTCCTATAAGCTTATTTAGGCTCATAGCTCTTATATTAATGAAGTCATCGAATTTTGACGCCATACAAGGTGAACCAGTGCGCATTCGGAACAAGAAAGTTTACGTGTTTATTAAAAGCGAACTGAGGTTAAAATATGATTCTAAGACCCTTTTATTGATTGAACACAGTACAGAGATATTTCTGAATATTTGTTTATATAGCGCCGTGGAAAAGTTTGAGACTATAAGTTCCATAGTATGGTAGATTCCAAACCTCAAAATATTTTGATTTTATTTATGGATTTTTAAATTTTTTTTTTCGCCCTAGCCGGTATTCTTACTGTCTTATTCACAAGTTCTTATGTACCATCTGCACCATTTCTCCCCACTTACCTCTTCACGTTTGGTCGGACCACGTCGACGCTTTTTCGACTGCACCACCGCTGATTGTAGTTCTGTCACTAGCTTTTTATATGAATCCAACTCCTCGCGCAACATGTCCATTTTATTTAATTGCTCCTCTTGTATTTTCATGCGCTCTTGCTGCTCCGGCGTAAGCACATCATTCGCTGTCAGTTGAGGCGTATTGTGCAACTCACGCAGTAGCACTGCAATCTTTTCTTCATACGTTGTTTCACGTTCCGCAATTTGCTCCTCATGCTCGATTTCTATAAGACGCATGCGCTTTGCTGCCGATTCGTAACGTTCTTCGGCAGACTCAAGTGCTGCCTTCTGTTCAAGCGCTCTATTAGCGTATTCGCGACGCATCTCAGCAATTGTATCGAGCAAATGCTTCATAATCGCTCGCGTCTCCGCCAAATTTTGAATGCTTTCGCATATGGTGCGCATGCGTGTGTCCAAATCATTAGCGCACACTTTCTGCTGGAGATCGGAGATTTGTGCATTTCGCATTTCTAATTCTTCTTCTAGCTGTGCTAATTCGGCAGCAGCAGGTGTATTCTTTGCCGGCTTCTGTTGCTGAAGTTCTACGATACGATTGCTGATAATGCCACGATCTTCCATTAATTGCTCGAGAGAGTTTTCAGCATCGATAAGAGATGTAATTACCTCAAGTTCTCGATCCACCCAAGCGATGACTTGATCGATTTTATTAGTGATTGCATTGGCATCTTTGGTTGATTGCTGCTGCTTTTGTCGCATCGATTGTGCGACTTTCTGACGTTCAAGGGCGTCTTTAAGCCTGCAAAATATAAAAAAGAAAATAGCAGTATTTTAGAGTGTGGGTTTGTATAAGATAATTCTTCAAAATCCCTGCTTTAAATCGGATAAATTTTCATAAATTTAAGCTTTAAATAAATTTCCACCCATTTCTAAAAAGCTCACCAAATAAAAAAAAAAATAATCAATAATAAGCTACCTTTTATTGATGGCCTGCGCTTCCTCACACTTGCGCTTGAGCACATTTCGCTGCTTGTTGTGAAGCATCTCCTTGCGCGCCATTTCATTTTGCATTTTACGATCTTTATTTTTAAGTTGTATCAGTTCCTTCTCACGAGTCAGCTTCCATTGACGGAAGTTTTCTGACTCCTGTCTCATAGCGCGTATCAGCTTCACTTTTGACTCTTTCATGGCTTGTATTTCTGTGTGCAGATTTTTTATTTTTAATGTCTCCTTTTCACGCACCTTCAGCAACTTTGCCTGTTGCACATTCTTGCGTTTCATATCGTTTATTTCCTGTTCAAGCGCCTGCAAACGTTTACGTCGCTCCTCCGCCAATTTGGCGGATACATTCTCTTTCACATGTTTAAGTTTTTCCAGCAGCTCACTCTTCTCAGTTTCCAGTTCTTGAATTTTAGAAGCACACTCCTGAAATTTGATTTCAACATTATCATCCAGAGTGCAAAACTTGGTAAGATTTCCAGCAACGCGCTGGTGAAGCTGTTCTTTAAGATTTAGCTCTCGATCGATGCGTCGTAGCTGGTCCTTGAAATTTATTTGTTTACTTGTAAAGGCATCATTTTGCTCCTGCATCAGCGCGTTCATTTCTTGTGAGTGCGTCTGTGCGTTACTATCATCGTCATTGTCGCTATCGTTTCCACGACCACCACCATTAAGTGTAGAAGCGCGTCGTCTGTGTTCAGTTATTTCTGTATGTGTTTTTTCTAATTCCTCATCAATGCAATCCACTAATCTGCGCATTTCCTCTATTTTCGCGGGTGTTATTAGTTGCTCTTCTTTGATATCTTGACTGATAACAGTCATCATTGCTTTCATTTCTTCAGTTTTTAATTTAAGCTGCTCATGTGCAGCCTCAGCAATGTGAGCGCGCATCTCATTTTCGGCAACATCGTGCAACGTCATTTGTAGCTGCTGCTGCAGGTTGCGGTACTTTTCTTGTAGCTGCTGGTAAGACTTGCTCAAAGCTTGATACTGAGCATTGTTGGTTTGTAAAGCAGCTGGCGTCGCACCATCTCCAACTACAGTTTGCAATGCACCGCTTAGCGATGAACTCATGCTACCTCCAGCATTTAGCAGCTCCACACGTAGTTTTTGTATGATGCCAGTAAGACGGTTAATTTCGGCTGCGTGGGGATCTTGATTGACGATAGGTTTATTTTTGATTTTACGTGCACGGTCAGCATAGCGTAGGGTGCTCAGGGTTTCCGCAACATTGTAGTCTGCTGGGCTTACACAGGCAATCATAAGAGTGACAGAGTTACCGCCGAGTGAGTCTTGAAGGAGGCGTGTTAATTTCGAGTCACGATAACTAACGTAACCGGAACCGCTATTAGCTAAATAGATAGAGAGAAGGTAATAGAGAATTTAATATAATTTTATTCAAGCGCTTGAAAAAAACGCTAAATCGGCCAAAAACAAATCATAAAAAGCTAAGTCTTGACGTCAATCAAACAAACAAAATGTCACATGAAAGCCTAAAATGTTTACTACAACCCTCTTCCTGTTAAAGAATCCATGATATCGAAATTTAATAGCTCTATGTATTGAAAAAAGCACCGATGGAAATGAAAAGGATGAAGAGAATGCGAAGATCTCGAATACATTATTCGAGAAACATTTGATATGTTTGAGATCCATCAATATATACAATTTTTATGTTTGTATTTTATTTATAGCTAATTTGTCTTAAATATTGTTAAAATAAATGTTTATTTATGGTTCTTTCTTTGATTTTGTTTAGGTTTAAAGAAATATTTCTTTTTTTTTATTTTCTTAAAACTCTTGTTGTGTATTTTTCAACAAATACAAATATGAACTTAAAAACAATATTTATTTTTAATATATTTATATTGAAATATTTATTTATTTATTTCATCGCAAGTAATATGAAATCCTTATTGGCCAATTAATATATTACAAGTTATAATTTATTTACATTCGAGATAAAACTAAACTAAAACTTAACAATGTACATGTATCCCTAAAATATGCGACTTTCCTAATCCAAAAGTACGAAAACAAAACAAAATTTAGAAGAGTTTGACCCAAGTTTGCGCCATTGATATAAGAGTAGACTGCGAGAGTCGCAGACATTTCAAAAGAGCTGTGCATCATTATTGTTGGTGGTGCTATCTCTTAATTTCTCAACAAAATAAATTTGACACCGCGTCAGCGTCAAAAAAACTGATGAACAGCTGTTTGCTTCATATAACACATGCAAACCAATTTATAATTGTTTATTTTATTCAATACTTCTGTTCAGGCTATGGGAAAAAAAGAAAAACCCGATTTTGATATGACCGAATTTCGGCCACAGGCGATACTAGTCAAAATAATTATGTGTATCCATAGGCTTCCTTTTTTTTTAAAAGTTATGTAAATTTGTGGAACTTTTTAATTTTATAAACATAAAACTTGTAGGCCCAGTTCTCGATCATTTGTGTTCGAACATTTCACATAACACACAACACAATTGACCATAAGAAGCTCGGTCAAAGTCCTTTCAAGAGCTGAAATGGCCATTTCGTTTTCTTTTTTTAATTTTATACTTACTGCCTAGTGCAGATATAACATTTCCCAATGCTAACAGGCCCTGGTTTATTTTGACACCTTCTTTAAAACGATCTCCTGTAGCTTTAGTTTTATTTGAGCGCTCCGAACCAGCCAGATCGACCAAATGAAATTTGGATGTTGTAATGCCGCGCCTAAAAATAAAAAATATATAAGATATCCCTCTATGATATTGAAAACATATTTTATGAAAATATGATCTTGTAAAATAGGTAAAATTTTTAACTATTTGAAGATTTATATAATTGTTTTATAATAAAAACTTGAAAAATCTAAGCATTGCTTTTGAAATGAGATGATCAGAAATGTTCTAATCTTTTGGGATATTTTACTTACATTTCATCCTTTTTAGCTGCTTTTATAGTCACCGTGAATATTGCATGTGATCTCGATGATTGCTCATTCATGGCAGTCGAAGCTACTGCACGTCCAATCGAGCCACGCATTAGACAGTCTGTAGTCTCGCGAGAACTGCATACGATCTGCTCCGTCAGATCCGGCATAATTATGCGATTTCGGTCTTCACGCATTTCTACAACTCTTTGATCCCGCGGTTTCTTTGATAGTAGGTCAAAAAGTGTTTCTTGATAGAGCTCCATGAAGGAGCACGTAACCGTGAAATCAATATCAGCACTTTGCGCTTCTATGCGCTTGAATATGTCGTCCATGGCACGCGGTATAACGCCCATATCACCCTCCAGATTGCCATCAAACGCTGTGCCCATTGTGTGTGTCTTTCCTGACCCTGTCTGACCATATGCAAGTATCGTAACGTTGTAGCCACTGAAGAGGCTATCGATCATGTCGTATACAGCTTCGCGGTAGACATCTTCTTGCGTGTTGCACTCATCAAACACATAGTTGAAGGTAAACGAGTCCGTTTTATTTACAGTAATCTGTGGCGCATTCAGTGTACGCACGACAACACTCCTACAGCCTTTTTCACATTCTGATCGAACGAGAGGACGTATTCGAATACCAACGCGCACGCAGTCAGGATCAGCCATTTTAGTGATTAAACTAAGAATTCACATAAATTTAATATGCTCAAAATCATAATTAAAATACTCACAAAAAAGTACAAAAAAAAATTTAATAGAATAAGCCGCTGAACTTAATGGTTTGGTGTTTTCTTAATTGAAATGTTTATTTTGATTTAATATTTAACAAATTAGCACAACAAAAACAATTAAAACAAACAAAAAAAACATAAACCACGTACTAAATCCAGACAGCTTTATCCTGCAGCAAGAAAAATTTTAAATTTTGAAAAGGAAGTTGACGCGTATTTTTCGCGGAGTCTCCGATTTTCGTGTAGACCATTGTTTGGAGACTTGTACTAGCGTCTTCAAAATTATTTCGTAATAGATTTTAAACATTGCACCATCAGGGATGATATTTCTAGTGTATAAATCCAAAAAAGGTACTTTCGAATAGTAAAAAAAGTCTCTGCTATATTATGAAATATTATCAATAGGTGTGTTTCCGTACTCTACACTGTGTAAGATTTGTGTAACGCTGCAGCCACACGTGATAGTACTGGCATGCTAATAAAGAATATGTATTTACTTCGAAAATATTCCGAAATAATCAACAAATTTCGCTGCGGCCACACGTGATAGTAAATTTTCATTTGAAAAATGTCGTCAAAGCCAAAGGTTCGACCACTTTTTTATTCCGTTTGCTTTTATTCAGTGATGCTTTATATGCCAACACAGCACCAAACTTAAACGGGGTAAAAATGGGGAACTAATTATGTTGTAAAATGTGTTTATTAATATTTTTCAAAATGAAATGCAACTTATTCATATGATATTTTATGTGTCATATAAGGGCAATTAAAATAATTGCATATATTTCACTACAAGACATGAAAGAAAAGTGCATATTTAAAGTTCGAATATTTTAGGGAGAAAATACAACACTGTTTTCTTACTTCGATTTCGCACTGGCTGTGGTTGTCGAAATTCACTGTCTCAGTAAAAGTTGTTGCCAGTGGACTGCCAGTGATGTCAAGGTGTGAGTGTATTAGTGACAAGTGAGAGGGTATTGAGTTTTTGAACTGTTACTGTCTTCGGACTGGCACGTGTGGCTAGGGGTAACCCCCTAGGGGGTTGCTGCTGTTGTTGTTGCTCCAACTTGTTGTAGTTGTTGGTACAATTTGTTGTAGTTGTTGGTACGATTTTTTTTATTATTCTTGTCGTTTCCGCCTGCCGACCAGGGCTGGCAAAGAACACCACCCCTCCGGCGAGCTTTAGCCGCGCAATACGCCAGCGTACCAGTAATGCCAGCAGGACGGCAGGGATGCAGAGCAAAGGCTACCTTGCCACATGACTGCATTTCCACACAGTGATGGTGGGGCCGGAAACATGACAGAATTGGCGCCCAACGTGGAGCCCGAAACATGACAGAATTGGCGCCCAACGTGGAGCCCGAAACATGACAAACGTATTAAATCTAAAACGAGCTATATAAAATAACTATGCTTGTTACTTATAATTTGTACGAATTGTTTCCCCAAGTTTTTTTCTGTCCTCATGTAATAGATTTAAAACACGTTATAAACTGGTGAATTGTTTTTATAATGTGTCATTTTCGAATCTGAATATATTTTGTGTGTTTTGGCATAGCTGATATTTAAGTCACAATGAGGTTTAAATATCACAACAAAATTAAAACACATTTTACAGCATTTTTACTCAACTGAATTTAAATTTTGTTGAATTTTATATATATTACTTTCAACTTGTTTCTACTTGTTGTTTATTTTATGATGTGTATTGAAAATTTGTATTATGAAATAACTTTCAATATTTTTCAATTAGAATTGTATTACATTTTTCTGTGTATCAAATACATAACTTGTTTTAAATAAAACCGCCGACAAATATTTATAAAACATTTATTACGTGGTTATAGAGCTTTTTACTACTACTAAATACAAAATCTGGCTTAGCACGAAAAACAGTTACAGAATGAGTTACAAATTTAGAACTACGTAAACAAACTGGCTGTTTGTGAAGTTCCATAATTTTATCATACTTTCATATTTTCTTTGTGAAGATAATTATATTTTACTTTTACACAATCTCATCAACTTTAAGACAATCTCATCACACTTTTTTAACTACTTGAAACTAAAACTTAAAACTTGAAAATTTACGAGAGGAATTGAAATTAAAATGCATTTAAAAGCAGACTATGTGTTATTTGTGCTCTAATTTAAATTTGCTTGCTAATAAATAAAATTAAAAACTTAAGTACATTTTTAAGTAAAATGCATATGTGCTCGGATAGAATGTGTGATGAAATAAGAAGCAAGTCTAAAAATAAGATGCAGTACAAGAAGTCAACAAATCAAAACAGACTCGAAATCATTTGTGTTTTGATCTGCTTAGACTATTTTACATAAAATTACATATGAAAATATTAACATGTCGTGCAGGCGTTTTCTTTTCACAAAAAATTCTGCATTTTTTCTGTCCTCTTTGAGAATTCTGCACTGTTTGTGTTATTTTCTCAAAAAAATGTTGACTTCTAAATTAAACCGTGTTCTTTTCTTGAAAATTTTGACCTGAAAAGTCTAAAAAATACAGAAGTTTTGCACTCTCAATATCAACGATTTCAGAGTTTCGCCCTCAAATGCTACCAACTGAAGAAACAAAAAAGTGACATGTTAAGAAAATAGTAAACATTGTATTGACATATTATTAAAGAGGGAGCTCCTTCTTTACAAATTACAAATATTGATTATAATTAAACATAAAATAACATTAACGAAAATATTACAAATAAATTAATTTAACATCAACAATACTTCCGTCGCAAGACATTTTGAATTTAATTTTGTGTTTCGGTCAAAATTTAAAAATTCTGCATTCTCACAGGGCAGAATTTTTTGGTGAGAAAAGAAAACGCCATAAGACTCACAACACAGATTACCATAGTACCATAATGTGCATAGTAATCAAATAATTGTTCTCTCTTATTTCCAGCAATTCATGCCACTAAATGACTGTTTAGCACTCGCTATTAGTAGTACCCGTCATGGTATAATGATTTTCATGGCATTGAAAAAGAGAAAACGAATAAGCAGCAAAACAGATGAAAAATTAAACTTTGTATTAATTTGACAACTCCCGATTGCCGCTCGTAAGAAAATAGGTAGTTGCCAAGGCTACCTGATAATTATTTTATCATGGTACGCGTAATAGTATTGAGGCGAATTTACACATTTCACTCAAAACGATGACAGTGAACGTTGAATGATGATAGTGAATCAATTTTTAATTTAGATTTTTCAAAGTGTAATTTTAAAATTTGATGGATGATCCGATGTTTAATGTCAAAATTTATTAGTTGGTTGATTTATTTTATTGACGTTTAAAAAAAGGGAATTAAAATAATAGTTGTAGGATTGCTGCAAAAACTACAAAAAGAAATAATAAAAAAACATAAGTACGATTTACTTTCACTTTCATCAAAAGTAGTAAATACTTCTACTTCTTTCACTCTTCAATGTGGATGACAATAATCTTAATTTTAAAGATGAAACTCAATTTACACTTTTAAAATCGAATGATTCATCCAAAGTGAACAATGATAGTGAATCGTGCAAATTTTTCCTTATGCTCGCAATCACCGTGTGTACTACACCAAGATATAATTCGTCTTTTGGTGTGAACTACATAATCTTTTACATTTTCTTAAATAAGTGGAGGCTTTAACAACCCTCAAACAGCTGTCAAGATCGAATCTCTACAAAAACAAAACTAAAATTGTAATTTCGTGTAGACGCTTATATTTTCTAATTCAGGTAGAAATAAAATTTATTGAAATTGATGTATCTATTCATATGCAAAACATAATAACTATTTAAGTAAAGTTTGTAAAATATACATGTGTATTGCTGAGTGTGTTAGACAATTCATTAAAAAGTCTAAAAAGTTAGATAAGAAAAAGTATTTCCAATAAATCCAAGACTTGGATATATTTGTTTTATCAAATCCTTGCAAATAATGCTCTGCTTGTATTATTTTTTATGAATTAGTAGCGTTGGGTGAGTGATGGACTAGTCGCTGATACTTAAAATCATGCTAACAATAAATCAATTTTCTTTAAAATTGGGGTAAGCTTCGATTGATTTTTGGGTTATAAAAACAACAATTCCACAGTTTTTTGATACACCTAAAACGTATTTCATATGTTAAAAATTATTTTCCGCTCTTACCCAATGAAATCAACCAATTTTCGAGCGAAGGCTGGATTGGTGTACCACCACAATTCCTTGGATAAAAGCTTGGGAGTTATTTAAGATGGGAACAAATTGAAAGTTTAACAAAAACAAACCCAGATAAAAAAAGCTCCAAAACTTATACAACAAAATTAACATATTGGAGATACATACTTTAAGATGCCTAACTAGTTGCTTTATGTGACAATATAGTGAGATGGAGGCTTGTCTACGGCCACTGAACTGAAACATTATCGTAAATGACCTTTGCTTAAGTTCGTTCTTGTCGCTGTACCTAATATAAACGTAATCCGAGCTAATGAGCCGATATCAAAGAATTCCACAAAACAAGGGTCTTGATATGCGTATTTTTATAAAAAATTACCAAACTTCAATTTAATTAAATGTTTTGCATTCAAATTTTCCAATACTATAATTATAAAAGCATTTATTAGTATTTATTGGTATATTTTGTATATATAACATATTAAAATATATTCCTAAACATTTTTATTAAAGCGCAATAAATAATACAATTAACATTAAAAATGATATATTATTAATTTTATAATACATACCCTATAATAATTACAAACATAGAAACGTACATTAAAAAATTTTTGAAAAACAATAAAATTTTACATTAAAACATTAAGAGCCAAATTGTTAATCTCTGGATATCTTTTACCAGTGACTGATAAATAAAATTAATAACTGTTGAAAATCAGGGGTCGAATTGCCGCTTCCGTGTACGTACAACTCGACACGGAATCGTTTTCAACTCGTCATTGAATTGAATTCAACACAATTTTACGTGATGAGTTGGACGTTCACGGAAGCGGTGATTCGGCACCAGTACTTTATCCATTGCTTAAGGATATCCAGAGTTGGAAAAATTTCACCCTAAAGTACGCTTTGTAACTGAATCGCTATAATAAGGTACACTTAAGTTAACACACAATTTTTAATATTATTTCTTATTTTATATTGCAACTAAATATCTTAAATTAAATTTTTTCTTGATTTTATTTTAATATAGTTGTTTTATTTTTATTTAAACAACAAATACTGAAAACTCTAGCATATTCTAAAATATTTTCTAACTTTCAGTATCGTAAATTGTGCTATTGTTTGTCTCTATCGGAATAGCTTTGACTATAAAGCGTCTACGATCCCATACAGCATTATTTGCGGTTGCGCCGCTGTCTGGCCCAGGAACAACTGACTGTGAATAGAAGAAAAAAAATACAAAATATAGTAGTAAATTCATACAAATATGGCGGAATCATTAGCAGGGAGTAAGTAAAAGCATGCAGTTCCAATTTAAAAAATAGCATTAATTTCATATTAACTTCTATATTGATAGCTTAAGCATTAAAAGTAAAATTGAGATTCATGAAAAAAGCTTGTAAGTTCCAAAAAAAAAAAAAGGTGTTAGTAGTAGGCAGCATATTTTGTTTTAACATTAATACAATTATAAAAAAATTAAAATTAACAAATACTCACACAATTCTATACTAAAGTCTTGAAATTACAATTTTTACACCTAAAACAAATAGTGGATCAATGTTACAAATGCAAAACATCTCATTTAAATATTTAATAAATCAGAATGTGTAAATGTGTTTATTAAAGTTTTTGCATTGAGTGTATGGATTTGTGTTTTGTGACGATTTAACTTTTTTTTTAATCAAATAACTCGATATTTTCTATCTAAAATGAGAGAAAAAGAAAAAGACAGAAACATAAACAACACATGTACATTGAACATATATGTAATTAAAAACGATACAAATGATTGAACAGTTGATACACATTGAATTTATTGTTGATACAGAATAGAAGTTAATTTAGATTTGTATTAGATAAACTTAAAAAAAACCAAAACTTAAAAGGTGAAACTGATCACTATACTATCGAGGAATTATATTTAAATGGCTGCAGATGATTTCAGGTGGTGAAAAAAAAACTTTGAAATTCTTAGCTTTAAGTTAAATTATAACTCGCATACTAAAAATAACTCGAGCGAAGTAATAACAAACAATATTTTTTTGCAGAACAAAAGATGATTTTTCTTTTGTAAGGCCGAACTTATATTAATTGGCTTACGTACAGTAAAAAAAAAACGTATAAGCCAATCTGTATCTAATTCATTAAATTTATTTATGAAGTCTTATAAAAATTCATTCAAATACGGATGCAAGAACTTTTTTCGCCATATCAGGCTTTGAAAAAAAAATCTCATCTAAAGTCCACTTATTACTTTGCCACCTGAAATTTCCTCACTGTCCCATCTGAAATATTTAACACGAATAGAGGTTCAGTAAGAATACGTCCAGCAGTATAAACGTTACTTCAAAAAGTCAAAAAGAGTTATTAGATTGCAGATATATATAGAAACTGAAGAGAGTTTAAAGGCAGGATAATCGTAAAAATCAACTTTGGGTAGTTTCCAAACATTTCTGAATTTCCTTCTGATTTTTTATGCAGACACTTGATTTTTGAATTTCAAACCTTATTCCAATTTCTTTTAATAACTTTTTGTTCCTTTTATATTCGTAAATAATTTTGATTTTCTGTGACAAGGACAAACGCTTACGGGACGAAGGCATTTTCGGCATTGTTCGAAACTGACTTTTTAATGTTTTATTCTGCACATGCGCAAGAGGAAATCAATAAGCGCATGTTAAAATTTTTTTTTCCAAAGAAAAATCAATTTGAGCTTTCTCATCGCTTTCAGATTTTGTATGAGCTGTCAACTTAGTTTTGAATACTTTCTTTTTTAGCCATACGCTGTTTAAAGAGATTTCGTTATGTAGGGTGTTCGTTATACTGGACGTCCACTGTACTCTACAAAAATGACTTCGTAAAAGAAAGAAAAAATCATGGTAGAATAATCTAGGTAGGAGCAATTTTGAAAGTGTTTTCTTTGCTCTGACCATGATTTTCAAAGTTCAAAGGAAATATATTAAGTTTTTGTGTTTATCGTATTTTGTGAACCATGTTTCATTTAACATTAGCTGTCAGCGACTCTCCTTATTGTTCCTACCTGGATTATTCTATCATGGAAACAACCAAATTCTGATGAATTTCCCAATACACTATAATTTAAATAATACACCGAGTTTTAACAATATTTTGTCTCTAAAAGTTCACTGGTGGTAGGTGCTATTTTTTATATAGATTCAATGTCAAGAAATGTGTAAGAAATAGATAAAACAAAGATTTTTAACACATATACAGCTGTGGACAAATGTCTAAGAACGATTCATTTTTTTGTAACGTTAAATATTTTATTTATTAAGAAAGCATAAAAAGATAAATAATTTCTATTTATTCTTAGCAAATAGTTTTTAAGCAATAAATGATAAAGAATTTTTAAACTTCAGCACAATGATTTAAAAAACCTGGACGTTTTAGAACGTCGAGAACGAATAAAATAATAATAGTATAAAAAATTATTTAAATTAAATTAAATAAAAAAATTATAATTAAAAAAAATTAATATTTTGTGGCAAAGCCTTTCTGGTTCAAAACCTCATCAAGCTTCGGCATCGTTCAACAGGAAATCGTTCAAATTTGTGATTTTAAATTTTCCAATCGCATTTTTAACATCTCCCCTGATATGTTCAATGGGATTAAGGCCCACACTTGACAAAGCCCAATCTAAAACATCAATTGAATTTTGCTCAAAGAACTGTTTTGTGTACCGAGCCGTATGCCTTAGATCATTGTCTTGTTGAAACTTCCATATTACTGGTAAATTCTCTTCGGCCCATTGTAGCATCACATTTTGCAGGATTTCCACATACTTCTCCTTTGTTAAAATTCCATATATTCGGTAAATCGGACCAACCCCACATCAAGAAAAGCAACCGCATATGTTGATGGACCCACCACCGTGCTTGATAACTGGAGTGGTGTACTTGGGGTCGAATGCATCTCCTATCGGACGACGAATATTCCATTTTCCATCTTGACGCATCCTATTAATTTTGGTTTCGTCACTCCAAAGTATATAGCGCCAATGATTTTTGCTCCATGAAATATGTGAAAGAGCAAAATCTATATGGTGTTGTCGTTGTTTGGCTATTACTAATGACTCTTCCGTGAAACCCAGCCATATAATCCAGCCTTCACCAAACGTCTTCGGACAGTTCTGGGGCCCTATTCTCCATTGCGATGCGACAAAAAAATGAAATCGCATTTCATTTTCGCATCGCATTGATTGGCGCATCGCAATACCGAGTAGGTCCCCTGGATGTTACTTTTGTCTCTGTGATTCATAACGAATTTCTCCAAAAATGTCTGTGGCGCTCTTTCGGTCTTTCGGCCCTGTCGGTCTACACTGTTTTACGTCAGTTTTAAGTGGCGCGCCAGACTTTGCAACGTTTTCATAGTGCTGCAATTTTTTATAATGGTTGATAGCATTAGACACCAAGGTTTTAGAATGCTTTAAGCGGGCAGCAATTTGAATGTAAGATAATTTTGTCTTCCAAAGTTCAACAACAGTACGACGTAATGTCAGATCGCAGTTTTTTCTTCCAGCCATGACGAAAGGAATTTGAATTTAATATTTTCTTTCCAGATCTTTGTTATGTTCCTTAAGTTCAAAAAAGTAAAATCGTTTTTGAAATACATTCAACAGAATTTTATGTTATGTTGAGAAAAAAGCCAGCAAATTTTAACTTATTTAAATTTTTTTACTATTGCTGCTGCTTTAAGTAATGATGTTGAAGTTGAAATCTGTCATCATCTCTCAATTAACTGACGCAAAAAAAAAAAAAAAAAAATACCGTTATCTAATATGTTCTTAAAAAAAATGTTATTTAAAAGTTGATACAGAAGGGTTTTCTCACACATTTGTCCACAGCTGTACATATTTTAAACACTGAAACTCGAAATGTCAACTGAGTGTACTGATTATTTTTGTTCATTGCTATTTTATGTTCTTATCCCAATAATAATTTTTTTTTATTAATCTTTTTATATATCCCCTCAATATTCAATATCAGCGTAAACATCCAACCAAAAAACCTTTAAACCTTACCATTGACTACTTCTACTTCTTGCCATGTGACAAAAGGTTATTTTAAAGTATTTCAATTGAACCGTACCGATCCCAATAAATTCTATACCAATTATCCCTATTTTTTATTTTCAACCAGCTTACCTCTATGCACATGCATTGGATCTCATCGAATACGGTGCCTGTGGTGCATTGCTGCGAGTTTAGACATCTACATTTGCATGACTCGTAGTCCCAAAGTTTATCCTCCTGCTAAAAGTAAATAAATAAATAAATAAATAAATAACACCCGCAGCATTGATTAGAGTTCAACAGATTTTAAACCGCGATTTCGAACCTACCGCCAAACATTTATTGCGCGAATCGCTATTCGTACAAATACAGCGACACTGCGCCGCATCGTAGACTTGGTATGAATTGCAATCCTAAAAATGCAAATATTGTCAAATTACTTTGCACACCCATAACTACACACACTACACTCACCTCTTTCTTAATGCGGCAGCCGCATTTGCATCTTGTGTGCTGGCTTATCAAAACATGTTCCTGGCCCTCGGCACGCATTTTTCTACCGTTGCCAACGAAACGATATTTCATCACCTTCAAAATGGAAAAAAGAACAAAAAAAATATATAGGAAATATTTAATGCATTCCAATTTAAGCACATTTATTGTTTTCTGCTGTTACGCACTTGAAAATCAATGACCTCCTCCTCGGTTGGTTGGCACGAGAGCAACGGTGAGTTGCAGCAGCCACTGCAACGCTTGACGCGCGTACATTTCGGATGATAGAAAATATCTGGTTCTGTTGAGGGATTCAATGGCTCCAATTCAACGATTGCACTGTCTGGTATGCATCCGGCTGGCTTTGGTATATTTGCGGCGGCTGTGGAATTTGTTTATATTACTGTCTGTTACTTTACAATATCGGGCTAAATGAACTAATGCTGCCTGCCATGCAGTGTGGTAACACTTACCTCTTTCAACATTATTGCTGATTTTCTCTGCAAAGAGACAAAAAGAAGAAGAAAAAAAAGAAAGAAACAATTTAATAAGCTGGCAGTAAACATTTGGAAACATTTGTGTTCTTAAAGAGGAGATGAAGGTCAAGTTTAATATTTTTTTTAAACAATTTTTCATAGAGTTTTGGCTTGAGTTTGGATAGGTTAAGGTTAACACGAAAAATAAAAGATGACTTTTTTATGTTAAGCGTTTGCAAGGAAACACTGCAACTTTGTTTCTTATAGCAGGTTGATAGCCAAGTTGCTATTTTTTTAATAAGGTTTTATCAGGTTAAGGCTTACGTTTTAAGGGCGATAACTTATAATGCAACAAGAATTATTTTGTTGTTGGGCGTCCACTTTACCAGATTTCCATTATTAAAATAAACATACCAACTCATATAATCAAAATTTGCAGCTCCTATTGCCGATATGGAAATTCAAAATGTTCTCAAGCAGTATTTGAGCCTATTCGACTCTGATTGCAGTCAATTTAAAGTGTTTCTAGCTCCAAATGCTGTAGTCGACTGGTTTGGACGCACCATACGTGGCCACTCAAAAATACAGGATTATTTAAGGTAAACTAAACTCTTTCCTCCCTACTAAAAACTTTCATTATTAAAAAAATAATTTTACTTTAATTGCAGAAACGAAGTTTATAGCGAATATGAGCATGGAAATTTTGAAAAAGTTCAACTTTGCGGTCCTATTGAATATAAACCCACTCACATGAAAACGTAATATTTAAAAAATTACAATTTTAATTTAAAACCCTTTTTTAATTTGACTTCATCATCAATTATTGCAGCAAAATAATACCTGCTGGTGATGTCGATTACATACTACCAAAGAACAGAGTAACTGGCATTAAATCACTTAAAACCTATGCAGACAGTGATGTGGAGGATGATGATGTGGATATGATGCCTTTCACGCCAGAAAAATCAGTGCCAACATCTGTAGCCATAAATAGCAGCGCTGCCATCACGCCACCAACAAGCACAACAAAAATAGATCCTTCGGACTCCGATACAGAAACAGAGTTGGAAGATTTGCCCAAAAGCACTGCAGCAAAGCGTCTTAAGCGTTCACATCCTTCACCATTCTCCTATTTACGTCGCAATCAACCGACAGCAACAAAACGTAAACTAGTCAATGACACTGGAATGCGTGCGTTTTTGGTCGATGAATCTACTAACGATGAAGTAGCAGGGCAAACAGATAGCGTCACAACCGAGTATACAACATTGAGATATTTTGAAGCAACCGGTGTGCTACGTACGCAAAATCAAACAAAACATTTGGGTATTGGAGGCACAAGAATGTCCGCTGCTGCCACACTACCCTCTGCAGCCAGTCATTATAATAATGATGCCAGCGCAACTAGTTGGGATAGGCCGGTACGCATGCGCATATCTTATAGGCGGCGCCTACAAGATGAGCAAATACAATTTGCGCTCATAATTTATGAACACCTGGTTAAACCAGCTGAATCGATGTCAACACGCCGAAATTTAATGCTGGAATTTAGTCAACTACCAGATGGGGAAGATGATGTCACTGATGATGATGAAGATATCGAAGTTATTATAGAGCAACAACATGAAACGCTAATTGAGACACCATTCTTAAATTCAAGCAGCAGTGAAATGGCAGAAGCAGCAGCTATGAATGTGATGACCACTCCTACAAAGTTGGTCAACACACCGCCAGCCACGCCAAAACGTAGATCGCGTTTGCCACAGAGTCTGTCATCTATTAAGCGCTACACTATGCAGCAATCAACAGAGACTTCAGCTTCCACGCCGTCACCAAAACGTAGTGCAGCGCGTAGTTTAAGGCTTTGATTTTAAGTATAACTAACACCTGCTCTTTTGCCACTCATGCAAAACTTTTAATGCGATCCGACTTACTTTTATTATAGTGCCAGAAATGAACGCTGTTGAACGCATTCCAATAATTTTGTATGTTGTAACAGCAAAAGCAATGCTTATATTCTATCGTATGGACAATTTTTACATTAAATCAGTAGTGTCCAGCTAGTGGCTCAATAAAAGCAAAAAAAAAATCATTTGTAAGCAATTATTAAATTGGTTTTTAAAAAAGTTATTTATTAATAAGAGTATTTGTTTTCAAATTATTTTATTTGTTATTAAAAGATTAAGTTTCTTATGCAGACATTTTCTTTAATTATTCCGAATCAAATCAGTATGTACTTGTAGTCAATTGTTCCTACGATAAAATATTTAACTGCTCTTTAAATTAAATTAACGATAACATCTGTACATATTGACAGAATTATTGGCTTGCGTCATGCTACAGGAAACAAGGTAGTAGTAGTGACAGTTCTTTTGGCGAACATAAAAGTCGAAAATACAAACGAAAAATAAAAAGTAAATTAAAGAGGCAAATGCCAACTTTGTTAGCCGTTCGTAAAAAAATAGCCAGCTGTCACTATTGCTTGTATTGTCCAAATCATGGTATAATAAGACAAGGCAGTGTTAGTAGTTAAAATTCTCTCTTGTGGTGGATGCAGCACCTGTCAAAATCAGGTTTTTACGAATAAAAGTAAAACAAATAACAAAATTTGCAAATTATAATATTCTATTCAAGGTTGATTAATATAGGTTAAGTCGCTTGAGAGAAGTTCGGCCGAACTGTCAGAATGGATGAAATGAAATAAAAAAAAAAACCAAGATCACACAATTTTTAGCTAACAGCTTCTTTGACAGTCCGATCAAAGGCGAAAAAAGAGTGACTTAACCTATTTTAATCAACCTTAATGCTATGTGCTTGACAGCTGCAGTACCCACCGCTTCGAGACGACACTAACTTATAAACCCATTAATGACGAATGTTGCATATATGTAGAGGCGTTCGTCCTCTTATTTTTTAATAAAAAATATAAATAAATCCACTTCGTCGGGCTCACACTACTTTAAAAAAATAAACTTTTGTTTAACGCTCGTCACTAATGTGTTAAATATACCTTGGTCCAGATTATACTGCCCAAAATTCTCTTAAATATCATATATATTTCGAATTCTCAAAAGCATTAAGCTGTCCGAATTTTTAAATTAAAATATCTAATATTTTGATAAAATAGATTTCCTCAATAAAGACTTATTTTATAAATTTATTTGTTTATAAGTACTGATTTACAAACGCCGATATTGTGGCGATTTTTCTTAGCAATTTTCCGAACGAAACGAAATGGAAGCAAAAACAAAGCATTGCTGCTTTATTTTGTAAATCGAAAACGCAAACTAACGACAAGTAAGACACGAGAAGCAATATTTTTTATATACAAAATTATTCTATTGCTTCTCGTGTTTTGCTTGTCGCTGGTTAGCATTTTCGATATACAAAATGAGGCGGTTAGTCTTTTGATGCTTTCGTTTCCTTCACCAACATACAGAAAATTGTTGAGGAAAATAGCCACAATATCGCCCTTTATTTATCAGCACTAATTTGTATGATATTTTTGACAATTTTGAAAATTTTATTTATTTGTATCATGACAGAAATTTGTTTGGCAAAAAACAAATTTCTATCATGCTATATAAATGTATTATATGATTTTTCATATAAAATCTATGGCATGTAAACATTTTTACATGCACTTAACTGCTGATTTTTAGACCTATTTTAAACTTTTTTTTTTTTTAACTTATGTAAGCAATTTTTTATAGTTTTACATTAACAATTAAGTATTGTTTGGTTTTAAACAATTCTCATGTATATTTAAATGAACTTATTTTAGATAATCTACAACTTAAAAAATAAGTTTCACTTTGTATCTTATGTTTGTTTTTGATGTGCAAATCTTACTAAAGAAATCATTTGTATAATATTTTACAAAATTAGTAAAAAATTTAGTTTGTTGCGCAACGTGTACTGATTTCTAATAAGATTAGCTTAATTAATTAAATTTTGTCATTTAAATTCGTGACGTTGATTGTTTGGCTCATCTGGTTTACGTGCGCAAATGTGGTAGACTTAAAATCAATTAAATCGCGTCACTAATGGACATTTTATACTTGAGTTTAGTCATGGGAAATTTTTAAATACACTTTTTTTATGTATTATATTTTATATAACATATCGAAACCGCAAATAAAAATGTTATTTAAAAATACATTCTGTTCTAATTTCAGCAATGAATCTTTAAGACAACACTAAGACTCAATTATACAGAAGCATTTACCTTTAAATGGCTTTCAAGAATTATGAAGGGATTTTTTATGAACTTTTCGTAATGTTTTGTTCACAGCTTACTGTAGATGAAATTTGTACTAACAGAGAAAACTTACCGACGTGTAATTAAGGCTTCAAAATTATTAGCCTATAAAAATGAGATAGAAGCTTTTTGAAAATTTGACTCGAAACAAGGATCTTCGACATTTTTTGCTAAAGCTACAAAGGGTCCTACTCTGTATTGCGATGCGCCAATCAATGCGATCTGAAAATGAAATTCGACGCATACTCAAATCCATACAATCAAATCAATTTTGCGAATTTTTTTGAGTCATATAGCAATAGAGAGTTGGGCCTCAGTTATTTTGATTAAGGATGTCTTCATTTATTAGATATTAATCGAAGTTTCAGACAAGGTGTTCCTCTATCGTGCAACTTTTTTGACCTATTGACAGAGGATCATCCAAGTTCCCGATCGGAGGCGAAGTGGCACGATACTAAGAATCATTATTGATTATAATGCGTGCAAGATTTTCCGGATTAGAAGAAAGTGTCGAGTAAATGTGCGTTAACAAACCGCGTATTGGAAACCACCACATTGCTAGCAACGGCTCTTTAGAGGTTATTAAGCAACCACTAGCGATCTAGCATTAAATTTTTCGACGATAGAAATTTGAGATAAAACGAAGTATAACTCTTGCCTGTAGGTGTATTTTGGGCTCAGAAGGCAACTGAGAAGCGGAGTTCTTCTTTGACGAATAAAATTTACACTCAATTAATGGCGCATCAAGCCCTCATATTTTAAGCAATAGAATACGAAGTCAAATTGTTTTGGCGAAAGGACTTTAGGATCCTTAGAGAGTAAGATCTTCCGGATGAATTTCTGTTAATGGTGAGTACCGAATACGATGGAACTGTAAAGGATCCTACGAGAGGAAGATTTTCCAGATGAATTTGTATAAATGGTGTACCTGCCTCGGCTTTTCTTATATACGGTCCTTTTTATGGTGAAATTTTTCACTACATTTTCGCATTATTATGGCTCTTTTTCGCAAATAACAGTTCTGATGTTTCCTTTAAGCTCTTGAATCGTGGCTGGAGCACTGGCGTAGACATTGTTTTTTACGTAGCCCCAAAGAAAAAAGTCTGATGGTGTCACATAATCTCGGCGGCTAATTGATGCATCCAATCCAAGATTTTATTTTTTAACTATTTCAATTCTTTGTGTGAGCTTAAATTGATCCATATTTAAAAACTTCTAATTTTTACTTTATATCATATCACTGTCAGTTTTGTGTAGTTAGCTAAAAAATGGCGCGAAATTTAAAATTAACCTCATGGTGAACCTACGAGGGCCGTTTGATAGTTCAGTAAAAAAATTAAATTTCCCGCTTAGTAACTTTAAATTCAAAACTAAACCTGTCAACTACCATCTGTTAATAGAATACTGTCAAAATTTCAGCTCGCTGCGACGCTTAGTTTGTGTTTGGCAGCCATTGACAGCCATTGCCGATCTTGTGAATTTTTGGCGAAAATGGAATAAAGTGAATTTCATGTGCTCATCAAGCACTATTTTTTGCGCAAAAAAAACATCAGCCAAACCAAGGAAAGGCTTGATAAATACTATGGGGACTCTGCACTATCGATTGGAATGATTCACAAGTTGTTTACTGAATACCGATGCGTTCGTACAAGCACAAGTGACGCTAAACGTTCTGGACGCCCTGGGCACCAGAAATGGTCACTAAAATTCACGATATCGTATTGGCCGATCGGAGAGTTAAAGTGCGCGATATTGTTGAGGCCGTAGACATCGCAGACGAACGGGTGTGGAACATTTTGCGAAATCATTTGAATATGAAAAAATTATACGCATGGAGACGCGTTTGCTTACTCTCGACCATAAATGCGATCGTGTGACTGATTCAAAGGCGTGTTTGATGATGTTGAACAAAGATAAGAAGGATTTTTTTTGTCGATTAGTAACCGTGAACGAAACATGGAACATTCACTACACACCAGAGACATAGAAACAGTCGAAACAGTGGACTTCACCGACCGAACGAGCTCCGAAGAAGGCGAAGACGGTGCTATCGACAGGAAAGGTTATGGCGACACTATTTTGGGATGAACGCGATATAATCTACATCGATTACCTTCCACCGAAATGAACGATCAATGGCGAATACTATGCAGCCGAATTGGACCATTTTAACGACGTTTTGAAAGAGAAACGTGCCCATTTGGCCAGGAAAAAAGTGCTATTTCATCAAGACAATGCGCGCGTTTACAAAATTCCATGAATTGAAGTACGAATTGCTTCCTCATCCAGCATATTCTTCAGATTTGGCCCCCAGCGCCTATTTTCTGTTTCCAAACCTGAATAAATGGCTCGGCGGAAAGAGATTCACCACCAGAGAGGAGCTCATCACCGAAACAGAGGCCTATTTTGAGGACCTTCCAAAAACGTATTTTTCGGATGGGATCAAAACTTTGCACGAAGTATATCGAGCTAAAAGAAGACTATATTGAGAAATAAAACGTTTTTTGCCGTAAAAATCATTTATTGTTTAATTTTTCACTGAATTATCAAACGGCCCTTGTATATAAATAAAAACGTCTGTAAAAATACTACTACTATTTGAAATAAGATCACAAAAATTGATCACGGATATTGCTTTGGTTTGAAGTTTTGGAAAATAAATTCTACATTCAAAAAAGAAATATAATTCAAGGCCTTTTAAGGGGGTCTTCTCATTGAGCAACTTTTTTTCAACTTTTTTTTTTGCATTTATTTATAGCTTGGGTAGTTGTGAATATGCCCCTAAACGGATTTTTAGAAATTCGAAATACTTTAGAAGATACAGCCTTTTTTGTGAAGCAAGGTCTGATGGACAAGAAGGTGATGGAGGTAATAAAACCAGCTTACGAAGCGCTGTCGGCAGATAATTTGCTTGAAAGATGCCTTGGATGAAACTCAGAATTCCAAAGAGTCCTACAATTCTGTTCTTTGGTCACTTTCGCCCAAACACATCAACTCAGGCGCACGCACCATCGAAGTGGCCAATTTCATTGCAACGTGCCTCTTCAACGACGGCTTTATACCCATACTTAAAATTATGGGTTTGATGGGTATTGCGATTGGCAAAAACGCATACGAATACGCACTATCTCGCAATGAAGCCAGATTGAACCGATCAGAGACTCGAGCTGCGGCATCATCAAAAGCTGGCAGAACGGCTCGCAGAGCAGAGAGGGCAGCAGAAAGCAGTTTCTACGAAAAAGAGGAAGGTGGCCTGTATGGAGCTGGCATCGCCGACTAATATTTGTAAGTAAAAATTGTCAGCTCTTTAAAACTGCATTTAAACATTTTTGATTTTTTTTTTTTCCCCAAAAAAATTACTTCAAACTTTAAACGCGTTTATCTCGAACCCACGTTTTTCGAACTGGCGGCCATGATATCTCCAGTTCAACTGAACCGATTCATGAAACAAAATGGAATCGACGCAGAATTGTCACCATTCTCGGGTGAACCTCGACCATAATTTTAAAAAATTTTTTACTATTTTTTTTTTACACTAAACTACAAAAAAAAAACCCGAAATTGAAATTTTTTTTTGAATGGCCGCCATTTTGTCAAAAAAAATCACAAAATTAAGCTTGAGGTTCACCCGAGAATTACATCTATACTGATTATAACCCCGTTTTTTTTTTTATTTCAGACGCTCCGGAGACCCGGAATCGTGGCCGCCGTGACGATACCTTTTTTTTTCACCACCAACTTTGAAGTCTCATTACTTTTTGAACAGCCCACGTATCGAGGCAAAAAAAATTTTTTTACTTACTTATAAATTTACTTTGAACCTTTTGTAATACAATAAATAAAAAAAGTTTTCAATTATTCTTTGCGTTTTCAAATAAGAATTTTTTTAAAAAGGGTCCAAAAAACGGGTTTTGAATGAGAAGACCGCCTTAAGTCTTCGGCACATTCGTGGTGACACTAGGTTTGATATTTAAATTCAAACTTAAAAAAACCTGTATAAATGTGGTATATATATTTGCTTAAATTTTACCTCGTATGCCTAGTTGTGGATCAATGCTATCCTCTGCAACAAAGCGTTGTATGAAATCCGAGATATCGGTTACATTATTCATTTCTTCATAAAATTCCAATGGAATCTGAAAATAAAAATGGGAATTCTTGAAAAAAATTGCAAATACTGGTTACAGACGGGGATAAACCTTAAAAAAATAAAATTAAAAGACAATTTACTATAAAAAAATCATGTTTTACCAAAATGAAGTATAGATGTTTTTCAGCAAGTTCAATGCCTTGCTGAAACAATTGCAGCTATAACTAAGATTCTCAACACGTGACCTTTTGGCTTTTACCAACTTAATTTTAATTAACAATAAACTTATTAAATCACTACACAAACACTGTAATTCGCATTAATTGCTGTTATTAATAAAAAAACAATTTCGCATTATTGTCTTGCCAGTTTAATAACAGCTTTTTATCTAGTAGTTAGGATTGTAATAACAGCTTTATATGATGTTGCAGACACCTGTGCAGGCATGCAGCTCATTGTTTGAACTGCTTAAAGCGCACAGGCGCCATTACTCACTCCATTTGCCACTTCCGCTTAATCGAAAAGAATTTTGCGTGGCGTCAATAGAAACGTGTTAATGAAAACAGCAGCAAAAGCAGAATTACAGCTGTTATCAAACGCACAAGTGTCTTATCAACAACCAAAGCTATAACAATCAGTTTGTCAACTCTTAAGAAATGGCCTAAAGATAACTATTCGAAGCAGCGTCATAATCCACTTGATCTATCAAAGTTTTGTTAGTTTTTTTAAATAGAAATATGTATGATTCATGGTGTAAGTTTTTTAATAAGTTGTTGGCAAGTCAAGAGCACGATTTGTTGACTTTTAAACTACGATTTCTGTTTATCGAAATGTTCATTTAAGCCAGCATTTTAATGCATTTACAATTGTTTTGGCGCCAAGTGATTGTGTTATTTTAGTTGTCGATTTAGTTTGGAAAGTGTTCAAAAATTTACATATTTGAATCTTCTGCTTTTGAATGTTTTTATTAAAAGTTTTTACAGTTCTTATTATTGTTTCAAATTATGTTCGTCATTTTATTTTTTTTAACGTTATTAATAATATTTACTTTTAAACTTTCGCATTTTAGCACGTTAACGTTAATTGCAAAGAACAAATTAACTGCGTTTTAATGTTAATATTTATTTATTACATCTTTATTGTATTTCTTGCTGTTATGAATCATTAGCTTTGGAATGTTTTGATATTAAACAGGTCGTCTATAAAATAAAAATGGAAATGTGTATTGGACATAGCTTTATTGTCAGTTTTAGCTTTATTGTCCTGCAATCAATGCAAGCCTAATTTGAACCATGCATTGAATGTTAAATATCTTTTGCTTTTATATAAGATAAGTTTAAGTCAATCTGTATTGGCTTTCTAGCTTCCCAACCCTTCAACTGTGACCTTATAATGGAAGGTATATATTAACAATCAGACTCTACCTTCTAATTTTATCACATATTTCATTAATTTTTTTTTACAAAAATACATTTTTTTAAAAACTTCAAATTAGTGCACTATTTTCATAAATTCACAGATCTTCTTTTGTTAACGTTAAGAAGATTTCAAAATTAAAACACATGTTTTACAAACTACAATTTTCAATACTCAATGGTTTTTTAATTGAAATTATTTATTTTTTAAAATTGATTAAGCAATTTTGGATAGATAGTCATCAGACTCTCTTTCAATCTCTATTTATCATTTATGAATGAATTAAGTTCCCAGACTCCTTCCATAAGATTAACATAAATAATGCATTTTTTGCCAGAAAGCAACAAATTTTATAAGCTGACATGACGCGATTTTATTATCTTGCGAATTTTGTACGTACTTTGCGACTTTTAACTTGTGACTTATGCACCTTAAAACTTTTTACCTTTCGACTTTTTGTGCCCTGAACATTTTACCTTACGACTTATTGTACCTTGGGATTTTTTACACTGCGGCTTTTGTACCTTCTCCACTTTTTGTTGCTTGCGTCTTTTCTACGATGCGACTTTTATACCTTGCGACATTTTGTGCCTTAACTTTTTATCCTGCGACGTCTTATGACTTTTTAACTTGTAACTATTTGTACCTTTCAACTTTTTTACCTTGCGACTATTTTACCCTGCTACTTTTCATAACATACGACTTTTCATAACATGTACCGTTCCACTTTTCATAACATGTGACTTTTTTGAACTTGCGACATTTTGCACACTGCAAATTTTTCTTCCTTGCGATTTTTTTACTCTGCGAATTTTTGTACCTTGCGACTTGTTCCTACCTTGCTTCCTACCGCCTTTTGTACCTTGCAACTTTTTACCTTTTGACTTTTTTACTTACCTTGCAAGAGGGAGTGCTTTAAGTCACAATGTATTGTGCATATAATGGCAGTGGCGTAGCTAGGGGGTGAACGAAGGTTTGGGAGCGGCAAAACGATCAAAAAATTTTGTACAAATTTTTTTTTTTTAAACAAAATTCGTTTAATGAAAAAAGATCAATAGCTATTCAATACAAAAAAAAAAAAAAGTATTGCAGTCGGGGGACTCCGGTCAGGAACGAAGTTCCTTACGCTTTTTTTCAACTACGATTGTAATTCGAAATAAAAGTTGTTCGAAATAAAGAAAATTCGAAAAAAAACTCGAATTTGAGTTTTATATAAAGGCGAATAATGACATATCTTATATTACTGAAACGATTGTATACTTTTTAAATTTTAAAATGTATAGCTTGCATATATTACATAAATTTATAATGATGTATATTAATGGATTTTATTAATAGCATCATCATTATTAAGCACGTGAACATCGGAAGTTACATAATTGACGAATCGTGAAAACATCGCATCAATGGTTGTACCATATCTAGTCGTTTCCAGTGTTCTACCAGAAACTAAATATAAATTAACTTTTTTCAAAAATTGTTTTAAGCACAATCCTTCATCGGTATGATGAAACAATTAAAAATTTCTTAAAAATTTAAATATTTTTTCACTTTGAGATCAATTTGTGGACATATTTTGAATTTAATGTCCCGTTTTGTCGTAGCAATAAAAAACAAAACTTATCTAATTCCTAATCCAGCAAGTTTTATTTAATTGGAATCGGTTGAAAATTCGCCGAGTTATTCAATTTGAAGTATTTTTACTTCAGTGCAAAATCACCAGCGCACATATTGAAACACACAAAAACAACATTTTTTTTGTTGTGCTGTGCTAGCTGAACATAAAAAGAGAAGAGAAGAGACCAGCATGGCGTTTATTGAAACTCTCGCAACACAAAAATGAAGCATGCTAGCATGAAAAGAAAACGATTAAGCAATGCGTGGCATTGGGAATGATTTCGTAAAAACTTTACATTTTAATTAAATATATTTATATTTTAAATTTCAAAGCGAAAATTCATCTCTACTGTGCTGTACCACAAAATGATATTTATATTTTATTTCATCAAAATCGGCTCAATACTTTCGGAGTTTTACAAAAATGTACACTTCAATTTCATAAAATAGTTTAGATTGCTGCTGTGTGTGTGTATTTTGTTGGTATTTTTTCGATGGTGGCATATTTTCGTTATGTGACGATTTCTACCAAATCACTCTACCCGCAATCCGCGTTAAAGAACTTCGTTTTAAAAAAATAGATTCGATCAAAATACTCTTTTCTTTAAATTTTGCAAATTTAACATTTTTTCCCCATGAGAATAAAAAACTTAAAAGTTTACTATTCTCGCTTTAATTGCCGCAAATTCACATATTATATCATCGCAATTTAAGGCGGTCTTCTCATTGAGCAACTTTTTTTTTTCTACTTTTTTGCATTTATTTATAGCTTGGGTAGTTGTGAATATGCCCCTAAAAGGATTTTTAGAAATTCGAAATACTTTAGACGATACAGCCTTTTTTGTGAAGCAAGGTCTTCGTCAAAATGAGCTATTTGATTTGGTGATGGAGGTAATAAAACCAGCTTACGAATCGCTGTCGGCAGATAATTTGCTTGAAAGATGCCTTGGATCTGAAACTCAGAATTCCAATGAGTCCTACAATTCTGTTCTTTGGTCACTTTCGCCCAAACACATCAACTCAGGCGCACGCACCATCGAAGTGGCCAATTTCATTGCAACGTGCCTCTTCAACGACGGTTTTATACCCATACTTAAAATTATGGGTTTGATGGGTATTGCGATTGGCAAAAACGCATACGAATACGCACTATCTCGCAATGAAGACAGATTGAACCGATCAGAGACTCGAGCTGCGGCATCATCAAAAGCTGGCAGAACGGCTCGCAGAGCAGAGAGGGCAGCAGAAAGCAGTTTCTACGAAAAAGAGGAAGGTGGCCTGTATGGAGCTGGCATCGCCGACTAATATTTGTAAGTCAAAATTGTCAGCTCTTTAAAACTGCATTTAAACATTTTTGATTTTTTTTTTTTTTCCCAAAAAAATTACTTCAAACTTTAAACGCGTTTATCTCGAACCCACGTTTTTCGAACTGGCGGCCATGATATCTCCAGTTCAACTGAACCGATTTTCATGAAACAAAATGGAATCGACGCAGAATTGTCACCATTCTCGGGTGAACCTCGACCATAATTTTAAAAAATTTTTTACTATTTTTTTTTTACACTAAACTACAAAAAAAAAACCCGAAATTGAAATTTTTTTTTGAATGGCCGCCATTTTGTCAAAAAAAAATCAAAAAATTAAGCTTGAGGTTCACCCGAGAATTACATCTATACTGATTATAACCCCGTTTTTTCATTTCAGACGCTCCGGAGACCCGGAATCGTGGCCGCCGTGACGACACCTTTTTTTTCACCACCAACTTTGAAGTCTCATTACTTTTTGAACAGCCCACGTATCGAGGCAAAAAAAATTTTTTATTTACTTTGAACCTTTTGTAATACAATAAATGTAATACAAGAATACAATAAAACCTTTTGTAATACAATAAATAAAAAAAGTTTTCAATTATTCTTTGCGTTTTCAAATAAGAATTTTTTTAAAAAGGGTCCAAAAAACGGGTTTATAATGAGAAGACCGCCTTAAAGAATCAGCGGTTTCACATTTTTATTGATAGAATTGCAAGATTTGATAGCATATTCTTGGTTAATCTCAAGTACGATAGAAGTTTGCTGAATGATCTTTCTGAATGATGAGTGGCGGCCGTGGCGCAGTGGGTAGTGTGTGTGACCCATACGCCAGATTACCCTGGCCTAAATCCTATCTGACACAGAAAGTTTTTTCAATTGAATTAATTTTTCTGTTCGGCCGTCACCTCTCTGCAGACAATGGCAAACCTCAGAAGAGAGTAAAACTGCCATGAAAAGCTTCTTGAGAACATAAGCCGTTTGGAGTCGGCATAAAACTTGTAGATCCAGTTCTCGATCATTTGTGTTCAAACATTTCACAACACGCACAACACAACTGATCATAAGAAGCTTTGACCGAGCTTCCTGTCCTGTCCTGTCAAGGAGTGAAATGGCTATTTTCTTTTTTTTTCGAATTATCTTTCATAGAAAGCAACGGAAACAGGTATATTAAGAAATATCTTCAAAGCTAATGTCTTGTAGATTTCCAATCCTATTGAAGAAATGTATAATAAAAGTTGCTCAATAATTACACCTTGTCTTCATTTTTTCTTGGCTCTTTTTAGTAGAAGTATAACGAGCTGGATATCGTTAAACAAGTCTTTGTTGTCCAAGCCGCATGGATAAAATTCAGTAAGTTTCAAAATTGACTGTTTCGCAGAAATGGTGTAAAGCGGGGGGAGGTGGCGGGGGAGGGGGGAAACCATTCTGTGAGTCCAATTTTTCACCAGTTCTTCCAGCATAGACGACCTTATCGCTATTAACGCGCCGAATGTCGATTTCCACTGGTCAGTCGTAGCTTGTTTATCAGCATAGACCCGTGACTTAATGCACCACATAAAAAGTAGTCTAATGGAGGGACTTAGGTGGCCAATTGACAGACAATTGATAAATAGAGACGTGAGGAACCAAAAAGCCGTGAATTATTTGCCTGTAGCGCTCACCATTAACGGTAACGTTAACATCATCTTCAGTTTTGAAAAAGTATGGACCAATAATGCCTTCGGCATGCAAATCGCACCATACACTAACTTTTACTGGATGTAATGGGGCCTGGAAAAGCCTCTTCAGGATTGTTCTCACTTCAAATATCTCAATTTTGCTTATTTATGTACACGTTAAGACAAAAATGTGCCTCAACGCTAAAGATGATTTCACGGAGTAAAATACGGTTTAACTTAAAATTGATTTTCAGCCCATTCACCGAACATACGATGCAAACATTGGTCTGATGGCTTCTATTCCTGCATCAGTTGAATTTTATACTGGTGTAGGCCAAGATCTTTCCTCAAAATCTTCCACAAAGTGGACGGACAAAGGCCGAGTTGTTGAGAACTGCGTCGACTCGATAAAATTTGGTTATCGGTCACACTTTACAGTGGCGCTGGCTTTTTCGGTACATACACTATATGAGCTCGTATTGGATGAATTTTTTTCCACAAGAGTAAACGTTGACATAAATCGATTCATTGTTTTGCGTATCATCTACTCAGATGACCGATTATGTGCACCGTAATGTGTACGAAGTGCTCTGTAAGTTTTCGCACAGAACGCGAATTTTGGAAATAAATTTCCACGATTTGTAAACGTTATTTCGGTGTGAGTCCTTGCATGGTAAATTGTCAAAGTCATGGTTAAATTAAATCAAGTATGCGTGATTTTTCACCTCAAAAATTTTTCGATACCTCTGTCAGCATTCAATTTTCTACAGTGCATCTTTGCTATATGCTTATTTTCTCTGTGTAGATCGTTGATTGCACAAATAAACTGCGGCATGCTTGGAATTTTAATTGTTCTTAAATACAAGAGTCGAAATTCGATACTCTTGTGGAAGTGAAAAAAATACATCTTTTTAATGAAAATCGTTTAGCTACACAAAACAGGTAAATCTCGGTGAATCATCAGCGGATGTTGATTGAAAAAAGAGTAAATTGTGTGAACAATATAGAAAATTAATTAAATTCTTTACTCTGTGGGCATTATTTATTTAGGTAATCGTATCATTTGTTATCATTTGATAAACTTTTGTAAAACCGTTTGTACATAACGGCACATGTAGTTCCGTTCATACAACGGATATATAGACAATAATAAAGTATCATTAACAAAAGAGCTATTTTTATGTTATCTAAGATTGTTGATAGAGAAGTAACACTAGAATTGCGTAAATAAAATGTTGACATTATTTTGCTTATATTCAGCATGTTAAGGTTTTGGATCTTTATTAATATTATATTTTTTAAGTTTGGAACTTTTTTTAAAGACATACAATACTCAAGGGCTCAAGTGTGGCTCTTGAATTTGAAATATTCTGTTAATTTTTTTTTTTTTTTAATATATTTCGTATGTGTTTTATGTTTTGACACATGATAGTCAACTTTATTTGAATCAAAATCGAATTCGAAAGTATTCTGTGTTCCTGTTAATGCTTATTTTCAGCATTTGATAATAATCACACATATAGAGTAAAATAAATTTTTATGAAAATTCCTAACTTTGATAAGAATATTATTCTAATATATGAATTGATAAAAAGGGTTTTACCAAACAAATACAGATAATATGTTGCTAATTACTAGCGCATGTGTGATTTATGAGAATGGGCTAGTTACCTTCCAGGGCGTTAAAATAAAACAATGCTATAAAAAAAATATTTTCACACTGACCTCAGCTCTATGCAGCACTTCAGCACCTCAGCAAAGGATGTAAGTCGTCCCTAAACGTTTTTTTTGTTTTATTAATTAATTTTTGAAAACTATAAAAAATAAATTAAAATTACTTGCGACACCCTGTAGTGTCATGATATAATTGCTATAACTTAAAACATTATTATCATTATTTTTTACCACCAATATATAAGTTTTCGCCCCAATAATTATTTCGCAATAATAACAGTTCTGAGAAAAGTAAAAATTAACTATTTAATTAAATTAATTTCATTATATTGATTTATAATGATTCAATTCATTAAATTCAATTAAGATAGATCGTGAGAGACTGTAATAACTGAAAATTTATAATTTTTGAGTTGAGTCTATTTTTTATATATAAATAGGAGTACTCCCAAAATAATTGTTGAAATTTAACAATTACGACTGTTAATATATTTAACAATTGCCTTGTATTAATTGAGCCTTGTATTAATTGTGAGTATTAATTTTCCTTTTAAAAAAGTGACAATTTTTATTGTACGATTGTTAAATTTATTGTTGCTTAATTTTATTGTTAGTTTCGTCAATTTGATTGTTTATAATTTGAATTCGAAAATATAATTAAAACTTCAAATAAAAATTTATTAATTATGCTGGAAGTTGCAACGACAAGAAAAGTAATTGAATAAAATAAAATTATATATAATAATTGTTATAAATGTTGCACATATAAGAAGGAATTGTAGGAAGGAATTGAAGTTTCTTTTATATAGCGGCATTTTATAATACGGGAAAAGAAGAGAGCGTGATAATGGATTCTTAAATGCAAGGTTGATTTTTAAGGTTGTCGCAAGGGAGAGAGCGAATACCCATAATTGTCAAATCGAAGTTAACATCTCATAGAAAATCTGCAAGTGCTCTCTATTATCATCCGTTTTCCTTTCGTAGTCATTCGCAAAATTGGCTGGTTTTGACAATTATGGGTACTGAGAAGAGAGTGCGATCAGCCCTGCGACAACCTTATAAATCAACCTTGCTTAAATGCAGGTTTGGCAGAATAAAGAACATCAGTTATTTGTGGCGTCTGTTATTTTAGCACTTGATTTCTTTAGACCCCTTTTACATTGGGCAAGACTTGCTTTGAAGTCTTTGAGCTTGTAGGCAATTCGCCGCATATCGGAAGCGACGAAAGGAAGAAAAATTGACGGTACCAATGTCTCTATACCGTCAATTTTTTCTTGTTCCCTTTTGTTCTCAGATACTGTAGATACTGATGATAAAACTGGTATGTATACAAGGCTGAAACCATGAAGTGTGTGCCACAGCACTCCGAGAGGAAGCCCATTGCCTCTTTGGTTAGAGAATCTGGTTTTGTAAATAAAATAAACTCTTAAAACGTTTTATTTTCTTTTTTTATGTCGCATTTTTTCAAATGGAAAAATGGAAATTTTTTGATAGTTATTTTTTCTTTTTTGACAGTAAATTTATTTTTTTGACATATTATTTTTAAATTAAAATATTTTTGACATATAGATTTTGACATTTATACATTTCTGACGTTTGATAGATTTTAAAATTTCCTTTTTAATATTTTGATATTAATTGTTTTAACCGTCAAAACTTAATTTCGAAAAATTAACAATTTCGATTGTAATTTATAACAAAACTCAACAATTGGCTATTGCTAATGCTATTTTAACCAAGATGGCTATTATTTCTTTTTGCTTAAAAGAAACAATTTTTTATCTGAGTGTAGGAAAAAAACGTTGAGAACCATTTTCTCCTTTGTTTCTCAATCGATTTTGATGATTTTTTTAAAATGAATTTAAATGAATGAAAAATGCTAGATGGAATACCTGGCATCGCGCGGGGTTGATATGACATTCAGGTTGTTTCTCAACCGATTCTGATCAATTTTTTTTAATGAATCACAATGCACCTAAGAGTTTTTAAGGAAAATTGCTCGTAAGGCAAAAAAGGTCGAATTTAGACCACTGGCGTACTCTGGTAGAAAGAAATACTCTTAATGAGACTCATCTATATCTATAAATATTGGGTTGCTCAAAGTCAGTCCGTTTTTTTTTTTTTTTTGTTAACCGTTTAGGCGCATTGATTTTATAAATCAAAACAACATTAGTCAAGTATATATATTCGCCATTTTGTTCGATCACCTTCTCCCATCTCTGTGGCAGCTTTATTATTCATTATTAGAAGTCTCCACTTTTCTCTGCAAAGAACCTCTCAAAGGTTTTAACCCTTTAGTGATTTTGCAGGAGGCGGAAACATATGGTAGTCCGGGAGCAAAATCTGTACTATAGGATGGATGGGGAAAAACATCTCATCCAAGCTCGAGCAATTTTTGACGAGTCACCAAACTCGTATGAGACGTGGTGTTAGCGTGATGGAAGGCCATCCCTTTCCTATTGACCAGTTCAGGACGTTTCTCGTTCAATTGCCGTTGTTACTCACATTAGATTTCAGAATTGATAGCTCCATTCTGTAGGAGTAGCACCTAGTAGACCAATTCTATTAGATTAAAAGCATAGCATTCTTTTGGTAAATATTTGCTTTTGCTTGCCTGCCCGACACTTCATATTTCTTAAACCAACTTCTTTTTCTGTTAACATTGTTGTAGACAATCCACTTTTCGTCACCCGTAATCATACGCTTATGAAATGGGTCACTTTTTCACGTTTCATGAGTCGATCGCAAATATCAACTTGATTGACTTTGTTAATTGCTATCCAATCCTTGCGGGATCAACTTTTTTGATGAAATCAGCGGGCTTTAAATTACCGTGAACACTTACAATGGACTAATTTAGAGCACTCGCAATTTCTCTGACTGTAAAATGCTTGTCTGTCTAAAGTAGTGTCTTGATTTGGTCGTCATCAATTTCCGACATCCTACCAAAACAAGGAGCATCTATGATTGAAAAATTTGCATTACGGGAAAGGACAACTCAATTCTGACATTATCTTGCTTTAATAACATCTGCGTCATAAACTTCCACTAATTTGTTTCTGGCTTCGGTTGCTTTTTTGCATTTTTTGAAGTAAAAGAGCAAAAATGGCGTATAAACTCATCAAAGCTCTCCATTTTTAAAACATTCTTAAAATATGACTCCTAAAGAAAAGCTGGAAAAACTGAATCAATTTATTTGTTTTTAATATTAATGAACAGCTGATCACAAAAAATGACATATACGTCAACATATGACTGACCTTTGGCAATTAATTATGTCTACCAGAAAAAATGCACTTTCTTTTTTAACAACCTAATAGTATAAAGAAGTCACTTTTTGTTCTATTTGTTCCCTTACTACTTCTAAACTACATAATAGACATTGATGAGGGTTTTACTATTCTATATATGGTAATTGGCAATTGTTTCCGGAAGGTTAAGTATACAATAATTCATATTATATTAAAGAATATTGTAGAAATTTCGACGTTTTGCAATCATTTTGTAAAAAGATGCATTTAGAGCAATTACATTGCCAACGTTGACCAAAACGTAAAATAGACATTAATGTACTACAAAATTAATTCCTAAAAAAAACTAAACAATAGTCCACAATTCCGTTGAACTGGACCAACAACGGCATTGTTATATCACCCATACAACTATAATTCCCCAAAAACGATATCTTAGCACTTGAATCGAGTTGTTTCAGTTTTGCACAAAATTTGTCTTTCGAACAACTTACCGGATCAGTTCGACTCTCTTCCAGTAGCTTCAGTTTTGTATCGCTTTTTTCTGCAGACGTAGAAGACGCATGTCTGCCTGTGTCATGTTGTGGGCGTCCATTATTATTGTTATTGTAGAAAAAACGTTCAGGAATTTGTTCACCTGGTGCACAGGTGTACATCTGTAGATTTGTGACACCGAACAGTAACAATAGATAAAGAAGTGTCGCTCGCGTTGTGGTTTGCATTTTATCACAGATTTGTTTGTTTTTTAGTTGATTTTTTTTTTGTTGTTTTTCTGTTTTGTTTGTATCAGGGATTTCCCTTTTATTTGTTGTTATATGAAGAATCACTTTTAATTCTCTCAGACAGTTATCTACAAAGTAAAATATTTATTTAAAAATAAAACTATATAACTACTTCGTAAATATGTTTATGTATAACTTTTTATAACACTTGATTTTTTTGATATATTTATTGCATTATTTATAGAAACATGGCATTGCGTTGGGGGTTAATTTTCATATTTTCGGCTTATAGTATAGTTCGGCTGTTATCTAGACAGTTTTTTTACTATTTATTCAAATTTTACTATAACTTGTTTGCAGGTCTTGACATGTGTGTCATGTTTGGTGTTAATATTTGATTTAATGTGCTAGTTTGATAGTTTGTTTTATTCGTAATGAGTGTTCAGGAAAATTTTAAAACATTTTCACAAATAACTTGCGTTGTTTTATTAGTTAAGTCTTTGCTTGAATATATTTTAAATATTGAGTTATAACAACCATTTTTGATTTCCTTAAAATAATAATTTTTGCAAACACATTTCTACACTTTTTTTTTGTTTTCAATTGTCTTTTGGAGAGTAATGAAAATATCGCGAAGGTGGCAGCGCCAAGGAGCCATCATGTCACAGGGTATGTCATAAGCTTTATTTTTCAAACTGTTTTTGAATTAGTTGAATAAAAATTTCGAAACACACTTGACATTGATACCAATTAAGTTCTTATCATTTTGTTGGCATGACAGCAGCAACTACTACATAATTATTACACTAAGGTGAGCTTGAAGTTTTTTTTCACTACATGCGCTATACAAAACGATGAAAATATTTATAAAAAAACCAGGTACGCAAAATCGAGCACATGCGCACGTACGATATAATTAAAGAATTTATAATTTTCAACGACCTCGTTAGGTGCTTTGACACTGCAATCATTTAAAACAAATGTACTCAAGTTTAAATTAAAAAAAAAAAAAATCGAAAAGAGCGCTGAAGTTAGTGATAATAATGAAGCAACTTCATTGGTAATCTTACCAAAATGACAGCAGTTATTGATAATGAAAGTAATTAATTTGATTTTTTTTTGTATATGTAAAGAAGCTTTATAAATTAAATGAGTCAGTGCTTAGTTTGCCATGTATGCCATGTTATGTTGTGATTTGAAATCCAAAAATTTAGAGTTAGCCAATTGTAGCAAGCAATTAGGTCACGGTTCGGAAAACCTATAGAAAACATTGCGTGTATCGCTAATGGGGTGATAAGATAACTTCCGCTAATTAAACGGTTCAATATTGTTCAAAACTTTAACAATTGTGAGTGCACCTTAAGTTTTGTAACGTATTTCCTGTAATTTTAAAAATTGTTGCATGGACGACCCTGTTATTTTTATCAATCTGATGGAAAATATTCATTTATGCTATTGAAACATTTTCTGTTTTACTGTTTTTTTTTTTTTATAAATTCTTGTCTTTGTTTTGCTTGTTATTTTTGCAGCCTACTCGCTGGTATTATCATTTTTATAGGCTAAAATTAGTATTTAAACTCTTGTAATCGTCAACTACTTTTATTTTATTTTCTTTTTTGCTTTTATAAATTCACGTTAATTTTTTATGTTTTGCTATTTTCTGTTGCTTGTTATATTTATTATTGTTGTTGAAGTTATGAATGAATTTTTTTGTGTTGTTGTTTTATGTTTGCAACAAGTTGTAGGGTTTTTTATTTTTTGTTTTGTATCTGATGTTATCAGTTTGTATTTTTTTCTTTACATGTGATACGAACTGACCTATAATAATTATTAATATGATGGTATTTAAAAATGCGTTTTATAGAATAAAATCAGTTACACAGGGTATTCATCGTGTATACATATTCAAAAACTTTGCTTGTTTTCACTTTTGTAATGTTTTTGAAACAAAAACTCCTTAAGAATTAAGACCTAATAATGTGATTTTATCTGCTATTTTTAAAATAATATGTTTATATTTTTCTCTTAGGCACTTCTGTTTAATATGATTTGTTTTTAATTCTACTAAAAATTTCGGTCATTCGCATTGAGTTAAAAAAATGAACCAACTTTTTGAATTTTTTTTTCGTTTCAAAAACGTTTTATTCACAAAATAATATTCACGAATACTGTCTGTTAACAGATGTAATAAGGTACAAATTTTCAATATATAATAAAAATGTTAGAAAATAGGGCTACAGTGCAACTTTTAAAAATAGATCTATTTAAAAAACTCTTCAAGTCTTACAGCATATCTTAAGTAAATTTTATCTTGAAACAAAAGTCAAAAATTCTATACAATCTAGATTTAAAAAGCGAGAAAAATACGTGTACAATTTTAAAAATAATAATTTTTGAATAAATAACAGGCTTAAAAAAAATTTCACTTACCGCTCAAAAAAACTTACAAAACTTTGTTAAAAAATTTTAAAATTTTTGATATTTTAATATTATATTATTTGATATTATTATATATATTTGAAGGACTATTTAACTATATAAGCAAATTTTGCTTATAAGCAAAATAATTGTACATTTTTTATTTTTACAATTTTAAAAATCGGTATCTCACAGTTTCATTAGTTATATGCAAACAACATATTTAATTTCAAAAGTTTACAATTTTACCTTTCAGTAGATACACAAAAATATATGCTTTTTCATTTCATTTCACAATATATTTAACAAAATATCACAAAATCATCGATAAAATTCAATCTACATACTGAAAAACAAAAATCAAAATATTAGAAAAGATATTTTTTATAGTGGAAATTTGCCAAACACGTTATAAAACTGTAATGCAAACATATTATATATATATATTGGGGAAAGGCTTGCAGGTTGCTACCCCATTTTTCTGATTATAACTTGACATAAAATCAACATATTGTTGATTTACTGCATGCAGTGGTAAAATAAAGTAAAAAGCCATAATCCTGAGCTAGAAATTATTTGAATTCTCAAAAATTTAAAATTGTACAGAAAATTATTAAAAGAATCTAAAATCGACGCTTTGAAATTTTAATTTAAATTAACATTTAGGCAAAAAATAAAATTAAAAAATTATTGAAAATCTAAAGGATTTTACCTAACGTAAAAAAACCTTATTTAGAAACTTATAAAAATTTATTGAATTTTACATGAATTTTGCAGTGCTCTTCCACGATTTATTATTAACTTTGATTGCTTTAATTGCGTCGAGCAATGCACGAAAATCCTTAATACTACTGTCGGTTTTCCTTGATCTGCGCACTGTCATACTAAAAATGTAACAAAAATGTAAAAAAATTATCGAAAATATCACTGAAATGAAATGAAATACAAATTAATTTTTGACTCAATGACAGTTGCAAACATGTTAAGGTATCATTCAATTTCAAGCAACGTTTATCATTCAATTCAACATTTGTTTTTGAAAGATGAGCTAATATTGTTTGATATGTTGTATAATAAAGAGATAAAGCCAATTTTTTAACCAGATTTCATTGCCAAAAATTATTTTTAAACATCAATAACTCGAAAACAAATAGATTTTTCGATTTTTCATTCCTATTTTTATTGGATTGTCCTTTCAAATCCATTGTCAAATTGTCGCGCCCCGGAAATCATAATTTTCCCGGCTTCTACACTGGCATAAGACTTTAATTAGCTTACTTTTTTATCATCAGATAATAACAGACATGTGTGAAAATTGGGTCTTATAATAACTAATAATGAGCTATAGTTTATAATTATAATAAACTATAATGACCTTGAAAATAATGAATTACTGTGATGGGCTGATTATAAAAGACGAAACGGAACATTGTAAAACGTTGAGAAATGCCACTTTGCGATCTTTTATATGAATTTCTTATGTGAGTGCTTATAATAAGTCGAAATGGAGCGGCACGCGACGTTGAGATCTATAGAAGTTTGATTTTTCAGCTGCGTTCCGTTTATTGACAGTTGCTATAATTTTATTTATTCTGCATTTGCTTTGTTTATTGGATTTTGATAAAATTTGATTAAATTGATGCTTAAAAGTACAAAAATTAGAACATTTAATGTAATTTGTTGTGAAATAAAAAATTTTTGTAAGAAAACATAAATTCTATTGCCGTTGCTATTATAATCGCTACAGCGTTTGTAAGCGTTTCGCCACGCTACGTTGACATTAGACTCCGTTGCGATCCGTCTATTATAATCAGCGATTGATGCTGGAAATATTAGTTTAATATATCACTTCACAATTTTGTTAAAATTATATTTTTCGAATTTGATGCTCTAATAATCGATCGCTTCATCACATCTTACCAAGTAATCTATGCTTTTGAAAACTGGTTTATATAAATAATTGTTTATTTTCACTATTTTTTCTAAATCACAAAGGCGAATTTTTATGAACTTTCTATAATATTATTCTATTATTAATGGCGGGTTTTTCTCAAAGCCTATAAAAATATTTTGTAGAGTTTTTAAATTTTTTCATGTCATCAATTTTATATTGTAGTTAGTTGTCAACTTAAAAAAATTAATCAGCTTTGCCGAGTATTGGTACATATAGATTTACTTTAATATTTTTGCGACAAAGGTGTGTCACAACTTCCAAAAATATCTCAGAAAATACAAATTATACGAGAAATATTTTCAATTTGTATACCGATCCTTAAAATAAATTCCTGCTGAAGGCATTCAAAAACGAAGCAATCACAAAACGTCACAAAAACAGAAACAACAATTCTATTAGTTGACAGAATCACAAAACAATCAAATTAATTTTTTTTATAGTGTTAAAACCAACAAGTTCCGGTGATTTGTCACAGATTGCAAAGTCGCAGATCTGCTTTTTTTCAGGTCAAAAAAAAAAAAAAATAAAATTATTGGCAGTCTTAATTTGCACCATATTGAAAAAGTTTAACTAATTTTATTTGCGCGCTCGTTTTTAGTATACGTCAAGTTTAGTTTAACTGAATAATTTGAACTGCTTTAGCAAACACAAAATATTTTTTCAACCAGAAAAACAACACACACAACTTGTTTTAAAAAAAAAAGAATTTAAATAACAATAACAACTGCATCACTTTTAAGGCCGATTTACATACATGTTTTTGTAAAACAAAAAAATAAACATATGTTTGAGTTATAAACGATCACTTTGCACGATATTTTTAAGAGCTGCAATTTTTGTTTTTGATTTATTTTTTGTTCTTTTCTCGCAATTAAACTTACTTTAATAATTATATATATTTTTATCATGTATATTGCAGAGTGTAAAATTTTTTCACGTCACTATTTTTTTAACTAAATATATTTTCTAGTTAACTCCTTTTATGTTACCGTAAAAACTTTCAGTTTCTTAATTTTCTTTACAACCACACGCGTTAAGTTATTATTTCCAACTGTTTCTCTTGCCAATCGAGCGGGTCTCTTTTAAAACTTTTTCTCTCTCAAATCGAAATAACTGTGGACCTGATAATCACTGAAGTTGTTACCATAGATATGTCTGGTTGTTAGCGCTCTCATCGAAGTATTAACAATACAATGAGTAGAGAAAACTTTTGTTTTTCTTTTTTAATGTCAACAACTTACGATATAAACATGTTTCACTCGAACAGGTGTTTTTGGTATTCAACTACCTGTGTTTTTGTTACTTCTAGCCGCTATTCTTGTTGTTGTTGTTATAAAGTTAATTAAACTACACGGAAAAAACTGTAAGATACTTTGATTAATAAAATATATCATTACATAAAATATTTAAAAATATCCAAAAGGCATAATTTGATTTTTTGGCACTCTTTTTTTTCAAGTTAGTTGTACTTTTAGAAAAAAAATGTAGGCGTATATTTGTTCATATAAAAAAAAATAGAAATATTTACACTTTAAAATTTTAGTAATATTCACTAGGTAAATTCTAGTATTTTCCAGTATCCGGTATTTATCCATGAAAACTATTATACGCTTAAGTCTTAAGTTCAAGTTCAACCTAAACGATCTAGATTACAGCTTATTGATCTGATCTATGCAGATTTAATCTTGGTGTCAACAACCTCGATCACCACTATTTCGATTGCTGCTCACTATCATTGATAAAAGCAAAGGAACCAGTTTAATTAAGAGTTTTAATAAATGCCAAAGATACAGATAGACTGGTCGGTTCGTTTTTTCCTTTGATTTAGCGTTTGTCTCTTCAGCGTGTAACGATCTGAGTTCATCCACATGTTAGTAAACATTTCAAGACTCAAGATTGTTGTATTTTTTTTTATTTGTTTATATTAAATTCTTTATTCTTGCCAGTTGCCTTGAAAGCCGGGAAGAAGAATGAAAGTGAGGAATGTAAAATTAATTGCGGTATTGTAAATATGTTAATAAAGATTTGTCCTCAGAACATCATTGGACTCCTTATATAAATCTTGCTAATAATTCACAAGATATTTATCAGCTCTAGACTTGTTAGATGGGTGGCCCACTTGTTGCTGGAATTGATTTTAATTGTTCAGATAAACAAATTTATGAAAGAACTTATTAATAAGAACAAACTTACTTTTCCACTGAAGTTGTAGCCAAGTGGATTCAGTATATTTTTACATCTATTCGAAAATAATTTTTGAAGTTACTCAACATTATTATTTAAGAACATTACGGCAGGAGCGCATCCAGAAAAAAGTATTGTCTTTTATTTATAGACTTATTAAAATCTTTTTATTGATTAAATAACCTTTAGCGAACTTTCTTTTATTTTGGACCATTGAATTTTTGAATCATTCAATGATTCCTCAATATCAGTTCTACATCCCTGTAAATATTTAACAGACCTGGACCATTAAGCCGTTCCTCTTCAGTCTTACATCTAAGGTGTGTTTTGAGTCTTCATAGCGACGAAAAAGAACGTTCGATCGAAGCAACAGTCACTAGAATTTATGAAGGTTTTGCAATTTTGATAATGTTACTTTTATGACAGATGGGCGTTTTCATATATCGTTCAGATATTAAAAAGCTCATCTGCAAAATATTAATTAATAAAGGCATTTAATTTTTATGAAATTAATGAGATTCTACAAATTTTATAATGTCGCTCTCATTGGGGTAAGAGTAATTTTCATGCAATTCTGCTAATTTTCAAACCGGATTTTAAATTTATGCATAGGGTTGGGTACGAAATATCCACGACAAAATCTCCAAATCAAAATATACAAAGCTAAAATCTCCAGAGCACAAAATATCCAAATCCAAAATCTCAAAAACTTAATCGCCAAACCCAAAATAGCCGAGGAAAAAATCTCCAAAAATCTCTAAAGTTTATTTAGTTTACTATTTATTAATAGACATTTAGTTTATTTTTTTCAAGTGAAAAGTTTATTGAAGTTTAAAATTGTAGAAGGTATGGAATAGAAGTTTTTCACTACGAGTTTAAATTTTTATCAAATTAAACCGAGCTTAACTCACCAAAATTGACCATTTAAACTCGGTTAAACTAGATACTTTAGCATTCGTAGCAGTTAAATTGATTTAAACTATAGTGTGAAGCATTCCTTTTTTGTCTAAACTGAGTTTATTTGTTCAATTTTGGTGAGTTAAGCTCCGTTTAATTTGACTATACTTTAAACTCGTACCGAGAAAATTGCTTTGGCAGTCCGTAGCGCGGTTCAATGGGGACAGATTATGAGTTGATTTAAGTTTTTAAGTAAAGACTATTACTTTGGCTTGAACAAATTTTTCTCTTTTTACAATTTTGTTCAAGAAACCTTTATGAATTGGAAAGTTGAACTTTCGTTACTTGATGCCATTATATGGCCACGATCGATTAGAAGAGAACTTAAAAACAACTTTTTGAAAATATAACTTAGACAGTTCCTTTGTGAATATGGGTGAAAATTCAATTAAAAATGCTTTCAAAGTATTCCTTTAAAACGCATAAGGAATTCTGTTGTAGTTTATTCTGAAGAAAGAAGTGTTTGTTTAAATAAAAAATTGAAACTTTTGTATATCAAAGGAAAATTAAAGCTTCACGCTTTAAAAATAAAATAGATTTTTAGCCCCTAATATAGCAAATATTTGAGGAAATAACGGGTTTATTAGTAATAAAAGCAAATAAAATATGAAAACGCTTATAAAATTCTATATATTGCTAACATATAATGGATTTGTATGTTTTCTCAGAGGTAATTTAATTATCGTTTAAATAGCATGACAATATTTGGGATCCATTAGGTATTGGCAAAGATAAAGATGTTTTTTGAACAGATCTTTTTGCAATGAAAAAGTTTTACAAAAATCGGTAACTCGATAGCTTGTTGAGCTGTTTTGAACGAAAAAACACTTTCAAATTGCAACGCCCAGGAAATCATAATCGTGCCATTACTTGATATGTGTGACCATGGCAGAATAATCAAAGTAGGAGCAATTTTGACAGTGCTCTCTTTTTCAAAGTCCAAGCAAACAAATTAATTTTTGGTGCTTATCGTGTTTTGTGAACCATGTACTGACGTTTCATTTAGCATCAGCGGTCAGCGACTCTTCTTATTGCTCCTACCAAGATTATTGTACCAAGATGCTTGCTAGGCACTGCTTACACGTCATTCAAAGGCACTGCTTACACGTCATTCAAATTGAAGGATCATTCAAAATTTGTTGTTGTTTTTCCAGCGAAAAAAAAGACGAACTGTCCGCGAGAGCGGAAATGAATTTTCAACACTTCATCGCATCAATCAAAATTTTGAGGGAGCTCAAGACCTGCATCAATCAATCACAGGGTTGCATGATCAACTTTTCTGGTACTTACAACAACACTTTTAGTCGGCATCAGCCATTCAATCAAAAAATCACGTGTGAACAGCTATTCAATCAAATATCTAGAAAAGAGTAAAAAAGAACAAAAATGCGATATTCTTCATTAAATTTGAATGACGTATTAACTCTGCCCTAGCGACTTTGTCTACGGTTACTTTTTTGCAATTTTTAAATAAAGCTATGTGGCAAGGCTTGGATATTTTAAACTCTCCACTGCCGTAGCTCACTCTTCTTCTTTTTTTTGATAATTTTGACAGCTGCAAGCAAAATGAATTAATTTTCTCATTGACGGTGTAAGCAGAATTTCGTGTCTTTTTCCATAACAAAATTTAAGAAATTAACGCTTAAAAAGAAAACAAATTAATAAAAAAACAGAACCAACAAATTTGTTTAGTTAACGGGCGACCCAAACTAAATTGCTGTTGTTGCAAATGTCTGGCTGAACAGTTATTGCGAAGAAAAAAACAAACACAAAAAGCGTCGACACACCAGAAGCAGCGAAAAGCAAAAAAAAAAAAATGGGCGAACATTCTCATAGTGCCTCGGCGAAAAGTGCAGCCGCTGCAGCGTCGGCAACGTCCACGTCAAGTGCAGCAGCAGCAGCAGCCTCTTGCTCAGCTGCAACAGGAAGACTGAACTCTATCAGTGGTAGGGAAGCTGGTGCCAGCATAGCTATGAGTGCAAAGGACGCGCGAGAACTCCATGAGATTCGGAACTTATTGTGGGGATCAAGTATACGAGTTGATGTCTTCCGCAGATGGTCACAAGGTAAGTTACTGGACTAATGCAAGAATTGGGCAGTGCTAGGCGGGCAGAGAAACAAACACCTGTATTTGTCAAGCTATTATATAGTATTGTCATATCGTTGTTATAAAAGGTGAAATTGTTGACATGGTTTGTTGATGACTCACTCCGCGATGGATAAATGATGGGTTGGGTGGGTGATCGGTGCGAGGCTATTTCTCAGTGGGTGCTGGCCTGTTATTTGTGTGTTGATAATGATGCTGCTGGCTGTGCTAAAACAACCTTGACTATGCCTCACATTGGCAATGGGCTAGTGGGAAAAATGTAATATCATACTTTGTACGTTACCAAGTAAGGTGTTAATACTATGTATAATTGATATTTTTTTAAAAAAAGCTCATTCAAGCTTATTTACTAGATGTTATTATATAGTATTTTAAATACTACTCTCGGTAGAGTGCGAAACTCTCAAATCGGTAGAAACTCTAATGGCAAACTATTGCTTCATATAATGATTCGAATTCAACTCTGCCTTTAATCTTTACTTTTTTTAACGTAATTATATACACATCAGGTGATAATATAAACAATTAGAATTTATGCCTTCCGAATCTTATGTACGTTAAGTTTTGATTGAAATTTTCGTTTTGCTTACAAATTTACAACAATGAGTGTGAAAACAAGGATGATATTTACAATAGTGGTATTCAAAGAACGACGTATTTGTGAAGTAACCTGCGTATGTGTGGTAAGTTTATTTACACCACAAATACGACGTTAATTGAATACCACTAATGTTTTGTTACTATACAGTTTTCAAAGTTTATGTTAGTAGTTATGTTACACTATGTACAATATGTATATATTTATAAGTTCAAATAGTTGCACTGTCTCTAAGTTTCTATATTCCAAAGATAGTCTGTTATACTCCATCGGATCTGCATATCCATAACGCTGCTTAGTGATTTCCAACCTACATCTCGCCACTACCAGGTTGCTGGTACCTGTTATGTAAAATTCGTGCGTATGGATTCAAAGATTTGTTTTATTGTAACCAATGTTATGAATATTTTTGAAGACGTGTAATGAAAGTTGGTATTTATAAATTCCGGATATCGGCAGAATCGACTTAAATTGCGTAGATTATAGCTGACAGCTGGGGTAGTTTCGTGGAAGATTAAAAATTAATTTATTGCCTTGTTTTGTATTTGCAATTTTTTTTTATTGGGCAAATACCTTATGTATTTTAAGGCATATACATAAGGTGAGAATGGATAAGCGACATATAAATAAGATGTTTGGTGTTATTTGTAAGTTTGTGTTTAAATTCCGAGCGCGTACGATAATATCTTTTGAAGTTTTATAATGTAATTATTCCACTTTAGGTTATTGCCTAACTCGATTCCCAAAAAACTGTACCTGCTTGTCCTCCACCACCTAAGTTCCGTTTATGGTAAATATAAAATTATCTTCCTCTCTAGACTGCGGTGATAGTATGATGAACTTTGGTTTTGATGAGTTCATAGTAATTTTAAATAATCGGAAAAACTACTGTAACATTGAATATCATATTCTATCCTATCTTTGTAAGCAGCACAGTTCCTAAGCCTAAGCAGCACAGTTCTGCTTACAGATGGGCAAAATAGAGCAATATCATCCGCGAACAAAAAAACTTTTCCATTAATAGAAATGTTTTTTATATCATTTATGTAGATTAAAATAAGTATTGGTCCCAGCACATTTCCTTGCGGAACGCCACAACTAGTTTTTTTTTCAATTTCTCTTGCTACTCCATTAAATACACTCTGATATATATGTCATCTAAGCAACTTCCAAACTCCAACGTGCTCCCATTCGCGCCAATATACTCCAATTTGTTAAATAAAATTTCATGGTGTACACACGAATGCCTATAGAAGCTCTATAAACAAGCAAATGTATTCCACCACTTGAACTAATCCTGCTTGTGTGCCTGGCAGCATCCCACTCGAAAACCGTATTGCTGATTGTAAAGAAAATTAATCTCCACCAAGTGCTTACATATCTGCTTTTTTAAATTTTTCTCCACCATCTTGTTCATAATTGACAGAATTGCAATGGGTCTATAATTCTGCGCTTTGATTTTGCTTCCACCTTTACAGAATGGTACGATTTTCTGAGCTTAGAGTTTTTTTTCGGATAAATACCTGTTTTTTACCATCATCGCAAAAAATGTATGTAGTGCTTTTGAAACTGAACTAGCCGAGTTTTTATGACTTGTACTTGAATATCATCTATGACCGCTGACTTAATCTCATTCAGATCTCTTATAATTTCTTCAATTTCATCTGCAGAGCCATCTTTCACTTCAAATATTTTTTCCGATGACTGTAGAGTTGAAAACGCGTTTATGTTGTCATCCTCAGAGGATTCTATGGTCGCCGCTATATCAGCTGCTCGGTTGACGAAGTATTTATATAAACAGTTGGCCACCTGAGCCAAGTCCACGAGTAGAGAATCGTCTTTTGCTTCGATTTCTTCCACTTAATTTTTTTCTGCTTCGTATTTAGAAACTGATTTTAAACCTTCCAAGTGCCTCTTATTTAACCTTTAACCTTTGCGACTTTATCACGAATATAGCTGTCATACAGTATTTTTTCGCTGTTTATTATTTTTTGTTTATTTTTTTTTTTGCCGTTTAACACAAAACTTTATATAGGTATTTTGTTTTGAAAATCGATTTTAGGCTGAAAATCAGATACTTGCCTTACAAAATATGTCATACTAAAAGCAATTTCAAGGATATTTTTAATACAATACATTTTTTATAACAAAAGTTCAAAAAAGTAAAAACAATATTTTATTAAAAAAATCTTGCAACAAGGTAAGGCCTAATGTAAGTGCTTAGTCAGATAAACTTGCACCACATTTGTTGCTGGGACTGGTATTTAATTTAATTATCAAATAATTTCTTTGTTTATAGATTATCATATAAGCTTTGGTGTATTTTTACTTTTGTTTTTTTTTTTTTTGATAAAAAATTCATGAAAATTGTTGTATGAAATTATATTAATTTGCAAATAACAACCGAGCGACTTTGTTTACATACAATAGTCTGCCAAACGGCATGTTTATTTTTTGTATTAATTTTAATTTCCGTTTTAATAAAATACATTTTATATGTTTTAAATGCAGGCTTTGAATTTAGCGATGTGGAACCATCTGCGTTAGTGCAAAAACAAGGTGGACCATGTGCTGTGATAGCTCCTGTACAGGCTTATCTGCTGAAAATACTCATTATGGACACGCCAGGCCATTGCCTTAAGGATGTGCGTATTGTTATTGCTGTTTATAAACGATTTTTAATTTAAGACTTAAATTTTAAATTTGACTTTAATTTTAGCTCACTGCGGAAAAATGCAAGCGTTTGCTTATTCAAGCTCTGTGCAACATTTTAACCAAGTGCAAAGCTACCCAATATCGTGTCATTACGCTGCCCTTGGAGCAGTGTGTTGAAGCCAAAGAAACAAACACAAATCCAGGCGATGTTTCAACGAAAAACAACGAATTGAGAAATTTGGGAAATATAAGCGAAAGCCGGCCAGAAACGCAAGGATGTGACAATGCCGAATGGTCGCCCGATGATTTTCATAAACGTTTGCAAGTGTTGCATTTCGGCTCTATCGAACAGGTGGAAAAATACTACATGGAGCACTTTGACATTCTGTCGGCACAGTATGGCGTTTTATTGTTTATGTACACGGTGCTTTTGACCAAGGTTTGTTTTCTTGCAGTTTATTATTGCTTCACAATTGCTACACAATTGTATACATTTATTTATAAAATTATTTTTGCTACATTTAGGGCATTGAAAATGTCAACTCCGAGCTTTTGGACACCTCAGAGCCGCTGATACACAATAATTTTGGTTATGGCTCGCAAGGCTTGATTAATCTCATGCTTACCGGACGTGCCGTTGCTCATGTCTGGGATAATGATCAGGATGTGGGCGGTCTTAAGTTGCGCGGCATTGATGAACAAAGTGATATTGGTTTCATAACGCTAATGGAACAGATGCGTTACTGTACAGTGGGCTCATTCTTCAAGAATCCACGCAATCCAGTCTGGGTGATGGGCTCGGAAACACACTTGACTGGTAGGCAAAGGGCGTTCAATGTGCATTGCAAAAATGAAAAAAAAAATGTACCACAACCACAATATCAAAATTGTTTGCACGATTCATTGCTATAAAAAATAAATATGCTTATTTTTTCAGTGTTATTTAGTAACGAAAAGAGGCTAGTTTCGCCCGAAACACCTTCGGAAATTGCGAGACGTGTTTTTAAGTCCTATGATCCGGATGGTAATAACTTTATACCGACAGCGGTGTTGCAAGACGTACTGTCGACGCTGGATTTGGTTAGTGAGGCGGAATAGTAAGTGTTTGTTTTATACATATATATTATTTTAATACGCTTTATTACAGCGTCGAAATTATGCAAAAACGTCTCGATCCTGAAGGACTGGGCATTATACTGTTGAATGCATTTATGGACGAATTCTTTCCGCTGGAAAGACGTTCAACACCCGATACATTTGATGTTATGCATTATAATGGCATACCAGGTGCAAATGAGGGCAATAAGGTAATAATCCGTGATATTTTGATCAAACAGAAATTTATTTTAAACACAATATCCGCAGGTGCGTTACTACAAAGGCACCGCCATTCTGTTAGAGAGTGATTTGAAATCAGTTTGTGTATCCAATCCAATGTTGACGTGTTTGCAAACAAAATGGCCAAACATTGAAATAAATTGGCATGATTTGCGGATACCTTCATTAAATTGACACAATCCACAAAAAGTAAAACAAAATCATAAAAATGCTTAACCACGGAAACCAGCAAATGTTGATAGCAACACCACTTAAAAAAAAAAAAAAATAGAAAAACACCTAACAATAGTACTAATTTTGAAATACTAACACTATTTTGTTAAAAAAAAAAAAAAACACTAGCAGCAGCAGCTTCTTGAGTAAGCATAAAAAATGCTAAACATTTTAAAAATCTTAACTTATTAACATGTCAAACACAAGCAAATAACAGTTTCTTATAATTCCTCAAATATTGTACGAAAGCAACCAAATTATTGTTTATATACATACATACTATATATAGCTGTCTCTTAGTGTCAGCCAGCAAGCAAATTAATAATAATAATAATAAATGTTAATGCTAAAAGTTTTATGTTACTAACGCGTAAATAATTGTAATTTTAATAATGATTTTAAGTAAAGTTGAATACTATAAAACAACGCATACAAAGAAAAACAAAAACTGATATAAAAAAAAAACACATTCAAACCACACAAAACCATTAAAAGAAAACAAAATAGAACAACTGAAAACATAGAAATGTCGAAATGAACAATTAATAAAGCTATATCTCTGACTCCAATGAATATTATCATCTTCTTGTGTAAAACGCCACACAAAATTATGCTAGTTTGTGTATTTAGCTATTTGAACTATTTTACTTGAGTAATTCATGTTTAGTTATAAGTAAGCAGGAAATTTATTCCATTTGTTTTAATGCAAAAATTTCCAAACTTCAAATATTAAATATCAACCATTAAGTTGATTGCCTTTAAATTAAAAATTAGTTGTATTTATTATAAAATCTAGCATATATATTGTATAGTTTAAAAACAATTGAAATAAAAAAGTGCACATGTAATGCAGACACACATCAATGTATGCATGTATGAATAATTAAAAGAAAAAAAAAAAAACACAAAGTAATAGAACAAAGAGATTTGTCTTGATCTTAAAGTACATAATTATATATCTAGTATATTAAAAGAAACAAAACTAATTGCAAAATATAACTGAAATAAAAAGAACAAATTAACATAAAGTTTAAATCCAGATTGGTTAATCTATATATATATTGGCTCATGCTTCTGACTTAACCCTTAACTGGTACACCTCAAAAAATATAGCTACAAATGTATGTTTTTTTTCAAAATAAAACGACTGATTAATGCGAAAGCATGCACACACCTGAAAGCTTGAAATGTACGCAGCGTAAGAGAATGAATGGTGAAATAATGAAAGAAATATAATCTTTTTTTTAAGCATGGCCCCACAGACCAAGTGTATCAGTTAAGGGCTAACATTGGTTAATTTATATTGGTTTTATTTGTTAGGTTGAACATTCATTTTGTAGGAATCAACTGTTTCACCTCTCGGCAAAGAGCTGTATCATATTGCAACACGAACGGCTAACTGTGCACTAGAGCTGTAAAACTATCGATGGCACTATCAATGGTTTCACTTTTTTTCAACTATCGATTGATAGTCAAAACTAGTCGATAAACTACCGTCTTTGCAACGTTTGTTCATCACAAATTCTTTGAAGGGGAAATTTCAAGTAAGCAGTATTTATTATTTCTAGTTGAAATAATACAAATTTTTTATTTCAAGATAGTACATGTGTTTCTGCAGCTATAGATAAATATCTGAAAATTTGTGAGAGTAAGTTATAATTGTCAAATTAAACTAAGAATTTAACATGTTATTCCTCTGAACATGTTAGGTGTAGATGGAAATGAAGCACGCAACAGTGTTGGTGAAACTCCTCCCAGAAAAAAAAATTTACAAAATGCCGCTTATGCAAGAAGGTATATAAATCAAGTACAAATGCAAGTAACCTTTTTGGCCACTTAAATAGAGCGCATCCAACTGCTCGTACTTTCGAGAATAAGCAACTTATACTACGTTCACATTGAGAGCTAAATGCGCATTTACGAAATTGAATGTATATATTTGTCTCTTTTACTCTTACAAGGAGCATACGGCCACGCATTCTAAATTGCTAATGCGCATTTCGTTAAATGCGCATTTAGCCCTCAGTGTGAACATAGTATTAAGTCGACAATGCTGTCCTACTTTCAAAAAGAACGATAAAACGATAAACAAAACGGAAACACTTGCGAATGGTCGCGATTAATGTACAACCTATTCCTATTGTTGAGGGCTTCCGAGAGTTTGCCAATTGCCTAGACCCTCGGTACAAGTTACCCTCTCGGAATACATTGCAAAATATACAGTGCTGCGCAAAATAAAAGCAAAAGAAAAATTGCGCTGCCACAAAACCATCTCTCTTATTTAATATTGGGGACACAAAAAAATTATTATAGGAACCAAAGCATATATTCATACATCATATGAAAACAAAATCATATTCAAGTTTGGTTTGGGTTTTTTTATTAAATTTAAAATTAATGTGTCTACATTCAATTTGTCTGAGTGCAAAACAAAAGCGACAAAATGAATATTTGGTGTAAGACCCATTATTCTTGATTACCGCTGCACATCTGCGCGGCATCGACTCTATTAAATTAGATATGGTGGTATTAGGTATTTGTTCCCAATTAAGTTTAAGTGCTTGATACAGTGCAGTCTTATTGGAAAAACTTTGACCAGAAACTTTTCTCTTCAAAATCCCGAAAAGATTTTCAATGGGATTCAAGTCTGGTGATTGTGGCGGCCAATCAAGGACTTGATTCCCATTGTCTCTAATGTAATCTTTGACGAGTTTTGAAGTGTGCTTCGGGTCGTTGTGCTGAAATGTCCACTGAAGCGGCATATTCCACTCTGAATGTGGTAGCATCTTGCTTTCTAAAATGTCTTTATATACAAATCTATCCATAATTCCTTCGATTTTATGAAATGATTCGACTTCACTATAGGAAAAACAAGTCTAGACCATAATACCACCGCCTTCGTGCTTAAAATTCACTTTGCAGTTTCGGGCTTCAGGTCGTGTACCTGTGCGGCGCCGTACCGTGCACATCCCATCTGAATTAATCAAGTTGAACTTTGATTCATCGCTTAATAAAACGGTTCTTCATTTTTGAACGGTCAAATTTAGGTGCTCTTTGGCAAAAGTGAGCCTTAAAAACAATAAATTGCAACTCGTCACAATTTCAAACGAAATTGCTCGAATTATAACACCTCATCTTTTTTGTTTATGCTTAGCTGTAAGCAAAAGTTTCTTTTCCGGTCGGTAACTTCTTAAATCGTTCTCAACGGCTCGTCTGCGAACAGTGCTGTGATGGATATCTCAACCAAGTGTCCGAACAATCTCTTTGGATGTGGCAAATGGATTTAGTTTGAACACACCAAAAATGTTCCCGTCATCACGCAGCGATGTCTTCCGCGGCCGCCCTCCTGAATGTATCGTTGTTACGTCTTTTGTGATGTTATATTTCTTTATTAATCTACAAACTATTGAACGATTAATACCAAACTGTTTCGCGATGGATATTTGCCAATTTCCCTTTTTATATTCGGAAATCATTTCTGATTTAAGAGCTTCACAGTATTTATCACGTGCCATTATAAATGGGATCAGTCAACATTATAACTAGCGCAAGAACAATACTAAACTGAAATGTTTATGACTCACAAACAAGGAATGCTTTACAATAACGAAACTTTTACCAATCATTTTTGGAACTTCTGTTCTCTTTTTACATTTTTGAAGTTTTGTTTTGCACTCAGACAAATTGAATGTAGACACATTAATTTTAAATTTAATAAAATAACCCAAGCCAAACTTGAATATGATTTTGTTTTTATATGATGTGCTTTGGTTCCTATAATAATTTTTGTGTGTCCCCAATATTAAAAAAAGAGACAATTTTGTAGCAGCGCAATTATTTTGCTGCTTTTGTTTTGCGCAACACTGTGTGTCTTTTTGTAATCTATTACAATGATCTTCAGTTTCGATACTGCAAAAAATTTTCAGATCATCGGCGCAGAACTGGAATATTTGGGGCAAATCATTGATAAACGGAACGAACAGCAGAGGACCCAAATGACTTCCTTGAGGTACTCCAGATTTGGCATTTATAATTCTGGATATTTTATCACCAACTCCAACAACCAAGTTTCTACCCTTCAAATAAGACTCAATCCACTTTAACAACCGCGAATGGACTCCCATTTTTTCGAGCTTGATCAATAAAATTGTATGTTGCAGGCTATCAAAGGCTTTTGACAGATCGGTATATAATACGTCTGCCTGTGAACCTATTGATTGATGCAAAAGTTCGAAAGTAACGCTAAGTTAGTATTCGTAAATCGACATGGTAAAAAACCGTGCTGTAGGGTCGAGATAATATTTTGTACTTGATTAAACAACATCTTGTTAATAATTTTATCCAATACTTTGGGGATGACGAATACTTTTCCTATAGGTCTATAGTTTTCTATAAGATGTTTATACCCGGATTTGTAAATTGGTGAAATGGAAGCTGTTTTCTATTCCTCTAGGAAAACCCCCTCAAGAAGTGACCTGTTAAAAACCTTGCTTATGGCACGTGCAGTGAATTAGCGCATTTTTTAAGAAACATTTGTGGAAGCATATCGTAGCCTGCACTTTTATTGCATTCAAAGTCAACGAGAGACAAGAGTACATCTTCGGCAAGAATTTGAGGTTCTGTGTCTATGTTTCCATACACAGAGCCGAAAAAGTATGCGAACAGCTCACTTATACCTCCGGGGTCGTCGGCAGTGACACCTTTAAACTCCATGTAGTTTGGAAGACCACAAGTGTCCCTTTTAGAATTTATATAAAACCGAAAAGATTTCGTATTGGTTACTACGTATTACGTATTAGGTATTTATGCGTACCCAATTTTATTTATATCATTTATATTATTATTACGCAAGCGCATTTTTTATGATAACTATAAAATCTATACTGTAGACGCGATTTTCATAAACAGGGTAGCAATTGAAAGGTCATGCTCTGTAGATGTGAAATAAGGTCTTATTTTTTCTAAAATATTATGTATTTTTTAAAAAAAGCTACAACAATTATCTACGCAAAAAAGCAACATTTCTTGTGGTTCCTAAAAATATGTGTTAGCTTTTTATTATAATGCTATGATAAGTAATAACTGGGCTACTTAGAACATAAGAAGCACAAAGTTTCTATGAAATCCTTGGTTAAAAGGTAAAAATAGTTCTTAATATAAAAACGAAATTACCTATTGCTATATATTTTTTATTTTGACGTTTTAACGTCACATGGGTTTAAGTTTTATTTATATGGGATAGTTTTTTGGGGAAATATACCAGATTACCGATTTTGGTTATATTTACACCAACTATTTTTAGAGCAATAAAAAAAAAACTATGTGCGCAAAGTTTTATTATTCGGGGATAATTTTTTGAGGAAATATACCAGATTACCGATTTCTGTTATATGGGAGGTAGGCGTATTAGTCGGCCGATTTGGTTTTTTTTTTACAACAATTATTTCTTGCTATAAAATTATTATGCGAACCAAATTTTATTGATCTGGGATAATACCAGATTACCGATTTCAATTAAATGGAAATGGTTAGTCAACCGATTTCCATCATTCCATTTCAACGAAATTTTGTGTGAATAGTTCTCTTGTCGTAAAAATTATTTCCACGAAATTGCGTTGACCCCTGCCGAGTACAGAACTGTATATTTTCTTCGATAAAGCATCGTCTTCCATTCGCCCAATCAGATAACCAGGTAAGCCAGAGTTGTTAACAGTAACGTGATTTGCCAAGACGCTGGGAATGTTTGTTTGTTGACATAAATGATTTCGTCTATTTGCGTTGACTGCAAGATCCATTCAACTGGATTCTTTTTTTCAAATCTGGAGAATACTGCACTAGCTTCGTGTGTTTAATGGCCAATAACATCGATGCCATCAGCATACGCCAGCAGCATAACACTCTTGTAGAATATCATGTCACTACGTCTCATATAGCAGCTTTGATGATCTATCATTAGAATGAAAAAGTCGCAAGATAACCAAGATATCAAGATATCTGGTCTGAAACCTAGATTGGTATCGGATGGGAAGAGCGAGGTCTTTTATATGCAGAGGCACATTAGCATTGAAAGTTTACCAAATTAAGACATGGTGAAGTATAAAATACACCATATTGGACTGTCAAATGCGGTTTTGTAATAGACAAAATGACAGTGGGTCTTTACCAAGATTTGCCGTAAAGTAAATATCATCAGTACGATGGTAAATTTCCCGGTGTGACACTACATTAAAATCCAATTAGCTGGGCTTTTATCTTTCATATCATACACTTAAAGGAATCAAAAGTAAGCAGCTTGGACATCACGATATTATTGAGTAAGCTTATCCCACGGTAGTTATCACAAATAATGAAATCATTTTTCTTGTGTCAACTTGGAATAGTTGCCCTAAAAAGAAATTTTAATTGATTTTAGGGTATGAATATACAACAATTTACCTTTTCTTATTACAAAATAGTTTATGGACTGCTGAAGGCTTATGAAAGCTAACAAATCCGATGCCGATTATTTGGAGTATGATTAAATTTATTACGGTCAGTAATGCAACAACTAATACATGTTTATCCGGTGCTTATCTTAAAAACTTAAACTAATTAGATTATATACTTGAAATTAATTGAAAAAACATCGTCTGTATCCGCTTATTTCACTTCTAGTGTACGTTGAAAAGCAGCTAATGCCATAGCTTTTAACTTTTTGCTAACGACAGGCAAGGGACGCGGTAAATCGCATTCTCGGGCTGGTAAACCGCACAGTTGACGTCGCAACTTCAAGTCTTGACGTGCACTTAGGGCGCGACTGTGTGCACCGCAAGCATTTGATATTAGACCACGTCGTTCTAAACGTCGTACACGTTCGGCCACCTGTATACAAGCCAATGGATGCATGTGTGCTACATCACAATCATCTAAATTACTGAGAGCTGATTTGAGCGTTGACTTTTTATCATCGCCAAAGCCGCTTTCCGAGTCCACTGTTTGGGAATCTTCGTCAGCCATGGATGAGACCTCATCTTTTATTTCGCTCTTAACTTTAAGTTGACCCATTTCCTCAGCCAATTTCTGTTTAGCATTCTGCAACAGCTGCTTGGCATAATCCTCGCCAGCCATGCGCATCGAAATGCCAACATCTAGTAGAATGCGATGTGGTTGCCATTTTTGCTTGGCTGTTGTAGTCTGTTCATTATCTTGTGGATTTGCATTAGCTGCTTGACGTTTAGTTTCCGCTATAAGCGAAGCCCAATCAACGCCCAGAGCATCACCAACACCTCGATTGAAGAGGAGAAAATGAATTGAGTTTTAGCTAATTTTAACACACACTTCAGCTTACCTTTATTGCGTGCATCTTCTTCCAATTCGCCATCGGATATTTCTTCAAAGTCCAACAAATCTTCTTCATCCTGCTTGTCGCCTTCATTGGCGCCAGTGGAGTCACCTGTAGCAGTCGCCACTTTGCCGTTATCAGCTGCGGTTGCAGCTGCTTCGCTGCTGTTTGTGCCAGTACCTTCATTTGTGCCACCTGAGGACGTTGCAGGATTGCTGGCTATTTTAGCAGGTTCTTTATCCAGAATATCATCATCGCTGTCGCTAATTTCGCTTAGCTCACCGCTGGTTTTTATTATCGCTTGACTAATTTTATAGTTAAACTGCTGTCCGATTTGTTTGGAGCACGAGTCCTCTGGCTCACTTGCATTGTTGGGACTATCTGTGTCACCAACAATTTCGCCTGCTTCTGGCTTTTCAGCAGCAGCTTCTGCAGCAGCTGCTTCAAGTTGTCTCATCGCCATGCTGCCAACTTGACCTAATATGCCGGGATTTGTGGTAGCATTAGCAGCGCTTTGTGCCGCTGCTTTAGCTGCTGCTACTGCAGTAGTTGCTGCTGCAACGGCGCTGGCTTGTGCTGCCGCCTTGGCTGCAGCCAGAGCAGCCTGTTGCTTTTTTATAAGGTTCGGATTGGTGTAAGTCATATTTCGCTTGTTGGGAAAACGTGGTGAATTGGTTGAGTTGCCGTGGAAACTAGTGCCCGGTGGCTGTACGGGCAAAGTCATTAGCGGTGGCGGCGCATGCGAGCGAAAGCTAGATCCTCCTCCTGGCAAACGCTCGCCATGCTCCTGATGGATGCCACCGCGGCGAAAACCACGTGGTCCGCGAGGTTCACGATGCAAATGATGGCTGGTAGATGGCAAGTCACCACTACGTCCAGCTGGTATGATATGTGCAGTTCCTGTATCGTTTGCGCCATCACGCCATTCTGCACCTGACCAGCGTCTGTCATCATGTTCCGATCGGTTTCCAGAGTGTTTTTCACGCGGTGCTGCATGTTCACGAGCTGGTTCACGTTCATCCCAAGCACCATGCGAGGCGCCACTATCACGACTACTTGTCGGTAGATTGCTCTGAGCTGCAGTTTCCTCTGCATCCCAATCGGGTTCGGATGGAGCACGTTTTTCACGTGGCGGCGGCGGCAGCTTTGCGGCAACCGCAGCACCAACACCTCGCACAGGTCCACCAATAAAACCGGCTGCACGTGAAGCGCCATCATCCCAGTCGCCACGCTCAACGACTGGCGGCCAATCATCTTTCCAGTCGCCACGCCCAGCTAGGGTGCGCTCACGTTCACGTTCGCGGGCGATGTGCTCACGTTCGTCTGGATAGAGATCTCTTAGTTGTTCAAGCTCACGTAGATCACGCACATCGCGCATATCACGCAGCTCACGCTCGCGCAGTTCTCTGGTGTCCATCCAGAGCTCACGCTCACGTGGATGACGCGCTTCGTCCATGTAAGCGCGGCTGTAGGCCCTATAAGCATAGGTTTAATAAGATTAAGAAAAATTGCAGCTGAAAACATAAAATTTTTACCTCTCGCGTTCCTCTTCCGCATATAAATCACGTTCATCTCGTAGGCGACCAACGTAGTGCTCCGAAACAGGGCTCAATTCACGGCGCCTTGCGACAAGATATTCGCGCTCTCTGCGCAGCTCTTCACGATCCAGCAAACCACGACGTTCTGCCTCTAAGAACTCGCGCTCACATTCGTACAATTCAAGCTCGCGTTTAGAAGCATGTCTGGGGAGGCGATCTACGGCTTCAAGGGAACGTTCTCGGCTGTTATAGCCACGAGCTGCTGCAATCGCCATTTCACGCTCAGCAGGACGTGGCAATAGACGCTCCCGTTCGCCTACCAGCCCAGCTGCAGCATACTTCTTTTCTTCTTCTTCACGACGTAGTTTTTCTCGTGCTATACGTTCACGTTCACGTTGACGTTCCTGACAACGGGCCAACGCCTCTGCTCGCTCTTTATCGCGTGCCGCCTCTCGCTCGGCACGCTCACGATCTCGACGTTCACGTTCCCGCAATGCCTCATCATGATGGCGTATCTTGTGCTCATGTCGCTGCCGTTCTATCGACGGGGTGCGATCTCGAGTGCGTGCTTGTATGATGATCTTTTCACGCGACATTAACTGATGGTGCACGCGTGTGGGACTTTTCTGTCGCTGTTTCACATCCTGATGTATACGAATTTTGGTAATTTTAGTTGGCGATCGGCTTTCACGCACGTGATGTTCGCGTTCTCCGCGTGCAGCTGCACGATGCTTTTCGCGTTCGCGTTCTCTACGCTCCTTGCTGGCCGCACGTTGATGCTTGCGTTCCGCAAGTTTCTTCAACTTGGCTTGCGTTGCTGGCGACAAGCTGCGATGCGAATGGCCACTCAAAGCGGCTGCAGCAGCAGCAGCTGCACGCTTCTTCAACTTCGCCTCTTTTAGTTTACGTTTGAGATGATTACGTTTTGCTTCCAGCTTCTTTTGACAGGCATGTTCACGTTTTTCACGCTTGCGACGTTCGTCCCCGGATGAGCTGCTAGAACGTCGTGCAGCTACAGCCGCCTGTCGTGCCTTCTTCTTGCGATGACGTTCGGCGGCTTTGCGTCCACTGCTTGAACTTGAGTAGGAGCTGCTAGACCCAGAATCTGAGTCAGAACTGCTTGAACTGTCTGAGCTTGACTGGGCTTGTTGTCGTGACTTTTTATAGCGCCGCAGCGCATCCTTCGATTTCTTATCCATTTAAATCTAAGAAACTTTGCAATTTTTTTCACTTCTGTATCGTTTCAGAGTAAGCAGAATAAATAAATTTATTGAAATTGATTTTTTCAATAAACTTCACGAAATTAAACCAAATATGACGACACTGAAAATAAAAATGTATTCGTGTGTCAAAATCTGTTTTGTTGACATTTATCTGTGACTTCTAGTTAACGTCAGCAGTGCTGTAGTGTTGAGAAATAGAATTCTTATGGACAGGGTGTTTCATGTGTACTAAAAACCATTGAACAGATTTCACATTGAGCGATTAAAGTGCAAAGTGCTACTATTGTTGTCATGATACAAGTTCATATATTCAAAATACCATGCTGTGGTAATGGACTTAAAGTTTGGATTTTGTGGTCGACAAGAACAGATGAAGCGCCTTTTGGCTTACACAGAGGTTTCATCAATGGACTTCATATATATGCGATTACTTAATACACTAAAAACATCTTATCTAAAATAAATTGGCTCATAATCATAAGCAAAATAAATTGAATTTAGGCTTTGAATTTAGTATAAATTTTGTGACAGTTTTTCAGTATAACTTGTTGCCAAAAGAGCTTGCACTAAATTAAGAACTGAAATTTAATTGTTAATGGTTATGGGCCATAATGTTTAAGTTTCTTGTATTGTCAATTGGTCCAAATCAAAAATTGTTTAATATAAAAAAATTCAATCCGATAATCTGCATTCAAATGCTGTTCAAATAAAATGTAATAAAAAAAAAAAAATATATTCACATATAAAGTTGTGATGAAGAAACTTCTTCTCACAGATAGAAATGTAAATGTTGAAAAAAAAAGAAAATTTATATATGAGATCTATATATAAACACTCAACACATATATATTTATACTACGTTTACATTGCAGTTTAGTTTTGAGATTTTGCTGAAAAAGTTTTCGTAACCCTTAAACTGTTACACTCTCAACTTGCGACATTGGCACCATTCCGCCAAGGCGAGCGCTATTGTAGCGATGGATCATTTTACGCTGGATTTCTCTGAATGCGTTGCTACGTCGAACGTCAGATCTGTTGACAACTGACGTTTGACGTTGCTTGTTCGCTTGTTTTGCTTTGTTGAATTTAAAACCTAATTTCTTTCTGCTAAGAGGTTTACTTAATGCAAAACGTAGTGCTAGAGATGCTAATGGATGATGATCTTGATATGGCTATTAAGGAGCACATTTCGGACCTCATTCAACCATTGCAAGAAGCAAAGGATATTTTAAAACATTAAAAATAGCACAAGCCACGAAAATTTGCATTTATTTTAAGGGTTTCATTTGAGTGTTTCCAAATTCATGCAAATCGGAGCGCAAACAGCTGTTAAATGACATAACTTGCAACTGTTGAGTAGAAGTAGCGTAATTTATTTCGCTACGTAAAATGCACATCGCTCGAGCATAGACAGCTGCCAGCGCTGTCAAAAGTGTAGCCATTCACCCGAATTTTCTTGAGCGCTCGCCTTGGCGGAATGCAGCCATTTTCTGATATCTAATATTTTTTTATCTGACATTCCCCTTTGAGCCTTACGAAAAAACATATAAACACAGTGTTGCATAACAAAATTTGAAGATTTCTAAGCTAACAAGGTTTGAATTTATATGCGAAACCCTACAGGTTAAGCCTGTATGATACTTCAGTAAATTGCTCAATTTTTGCCATTGAAAATGAAACTAGAGCAGTTCAAATAGTACGAATGCATATTTACAGTTGGTGTGAGTGAGTACGCATATAGTACGAACTGGGGGAAAACAATAGGGGACGGACTGCATTTTCAATGCATACTTTTGACATTTCTCTCAATTCGTTCGTCGTTTAGTTAATAAAATATTTACTGTGAAATATTTTGCTGTTAATAGTTAATTCGACATTTTTAAAGTGAACAAATCTATGTAAGAAAAATGGATGCTGAATTGAATTGAAATGCAGATGCTCTTCAGAACACCAGAAATAAAAAAGTAACAACGTTTATCCTTGTCGTACAAAATATGTCTGTCCTGCCCACTCGCCACTTGTTTTCAGATTTTAAAATTGGACAAAAAATATTTAGTATCATACGGACTTTAGTAAACGGTTTCAGTGCTTAATCTCATTTTTGGACTTAACCCCCAGATTTGGCAGCAATGTAAAGCCTATGAAATGAAAAACTTTATTTCTCTGTTGAAAAAAATAACTTACTGCAGTTTTTGACTTGGGCAGCTATGATTTATTGTTTGTCATTACAAACAGCTTGGTAATTTTCATAAATAAAGAACTGTTGGTGTTGAAACTTAGTATATCGAGCTAGCACATTTGAGCTAACATTATTTATTGCTACATGCTATGAATGCACTTTAAGCCTTCAATGCGAAATGAGCATTAGCATAAACAAGAACTAGTTAACATTTTTCGGGACTGTGTATAAGTTGATCTGATTCCTTTTTAATTTTTTGCTCCTTTCTCTTCAATGACCCCCAGTTATCAGAAAGCATGTGTCTGTGCTATCCGCCTTGATACCGTCTTTTCATTTATTTCAGATCTTGGTGGAATTCCTCATGTTGCTCTACTGTAGTCTCCTAAACTTAGATAGAAATCATAATTTTAATTTCGAGTCTTCATAATACTCATCGCACCGAGATCGCACCGAGGTGTTTACCATCTTAGAAAGTCTGACAAGTTGTTGATGTTATGTCAAAAAATAAATGTAACCAAAAAAAAAAAAGTTTGCAAAACTTTCGTGTAAAAATGTTTTCACATTTTCGTGCAAAATGAGGCTAAAAACTTTTCAAATATTTCACAAATATCAAATCAATTACTCGATCAATGGCTTGATTATACACTTTGCTAACCCATAATTTACACAAGACAGTAATGTTAAGACAGTGAATAATACGTATTTGTTGTCATATACTGTGCCTGTGAAGATGCGTCCAGACATTTGGCAAGCCGTTGTCATGACAGTAGACGAAAAAGTGAAAATTTAATATTTTATAAATATTTTTCTTCGAAAATATAAAAGGTGGTAAGACTCTAAACAATTTCTAAATAATTCCTCATGTCTTCAGTTATTAAATATATAAATGTTATTCCATTCTCCCAGCTACTGTCCAGGCAACTGTCTGTAAAAAGTTAAGACAGTTCGTCAGAAATTTGCAAAGTTCAGTGTATATGGGTAAAAAATTGTGAACGTATTGCAAGTGTCTAGTTTAAACACCGTGTAATAGTTACTGAGATGAATAACGATAATTTTTTTAAAACAACGCCAATTCATGATGCTCCAGTATGACGCACTGAAAAAGACCTGAACACACTGAATGCGGCAGCAACATAACCACAACTGTCAAAATTAATTTTTATTACCCTAGCTTACAATTCATTCATATTGATAGATCATTCAAAATATGTATGGCAGAGTTTATACGTCATTGAAATTGAATGAAGAATATCGCATTTTTGGTTCTCTTTCACTCTCTTCGAGATATTTGATTGAATGGCTGTTCACACGTGATTTTTTGATTGAATGGCCGATGCCGACTAAACGTGTTGTTGTAAGTACCAGAACAGTTGATTATGCAACCCTGTGATTGATTGATGCAGGTCTTGAGCTTCATCAGAATTTTTATTGATGCGATGAAGTGTTGAAAGTTCATTTCCGCTCTCGCAGAGAGTTAATCTTTTTTTTCGCTTGGGAAAACAACAACAAATTTTGAATGATCCTTCAGAATGACGTATAAACAGTGCCTATGTTAAATGTATATTAAAAAAAAAAACTTAAGTTGAGAAAGAATGAAGAGCGAACATTAACTTTCCACACTTTATCGTATCAATCAAAATTTTGATTAGCCTCCAGACCATGATACAATGATAAGGTAGGCCCGCTGCACTGAGTGCTCTCACGCGTCTACGAAGAGTGGATAATGAGAAGCAACATTAATGTCAAAACGACGAATTTCGTAGAAATTGCAAATGAAGAAAATATTTTATGTTTCCAAGTTGCAAACAGTGCGGTCGCGGGTGTTAAATTTGTGCTAATTTGAGTGAAAATATTATATAAAAAGTGTAATAAAAACTATAAAATGTGAAAGAAGTCTTAAAATTGCAAAAAAAACCTGTAACAGTTTTAACCTAAAAACAACTGCAAAACGTGAGCATAAAGAAATTCGCGTTGAACAGCTGATTTTGACATCAATGTAGCTTTATTCTGCTTTCTACTCCATTCCTCTCCGTGATGACTATACCTTATAATTCTGCCATGCTCCAGACCTGTATCAATCAGTCACAGGGTTGCATAAATAATTTTTGAATTTTTAATTTTTGAAACACTTTTTTTCGACATCAGCAATTAGGGATTTTCAGACGAACGTACATGTCAGCCAACATTGTTCGACGACAAGCAAATGAGAATATTTTGCTGAGATTTCAAGGAATTGGGCATATACGACGACTTCATTTTTTTCAGATTCTTACACAGAGTACATCGGCGTAATGGCGCAGTTGAAACCATTTTTCGCACAAAATTTGATACAAACTCGCTGCTCAATTTTTTCTTCCATAGTAAAAATCGAAGACATGAAAAAAGTTGTTGTAAACAAAACACTGTCACTTTACCAAATGTTAACGAGACGCTGATATTTGGCAGCCTTGTCATAGACACATGTGGCAACCTACTAAAAAAAAAAAAGTTCAAGTCGGACAGTTAAGTCCGGTTCACAGTGTGAATGAACCTTTCATTTTGAACAAGGAGGTATTCACGGACAATCAAGTAGCCAAGGTTGTGACTAAATTTATTTCTTGACGTCGTGTCGCTATGTAGCTGTCGCGTTCTATGTGTTAAAGTTACTAGACAATTTTGCGTATGTACATTAGTTACCGTTACGGAAACTACAGATTCTTATTATTATTGCTGTTGTGTGGGACGAATACTAATAAATTTGTTATATGTTTTGCCGAAAAAAATAATGCCCTTGAAGCCAAATACACATTTGCATTGGTTAACAGTGGAAACAATTGAGCATTGGTACTATATTTAAATTATTACTACTTAAGCCATATTATATTCATTTATTTTTAAGAACTCATCAATAATCATCAGTGTAAATACTTAAATGAAACAAAACTATTTCAGTTTTTTGCTGCTGAAGCATTCAAACGATTTTATGAGCAAAACATCAATTTAAATGGTCAAACAAGAATGTTTTGTATAGATGTTTATATGTGGTTGGATAGAAAATTTTCAAGTTGTAGACAACATCTGTTCATTGTTTAACGTAGCTTGAATGTATGTACTGCGTACATTTTTAATCTGAAAAATTAAAACTAATTTGAAAATTTTGGAAAATACCAAATATTTTAGATTCTTCTTAAAACTGTTTTGATACAAAACAATATAAAAGTGTTTTCAACACAAACCACATAATATGTAGAGAGAGTTAACAATAATATTTTGTTGTTTTTTAATTTTTTTTTTTCATTAATTAACACATTTTTAAAATATGTTTGCTGATTTGATTCTAGAAACTCAGGAAAAAGCAGCTCGACCATGTTTAACGATTGCATGGTCTTGATCACGTCAATAAAATCAATTCGTTGAAAATGTTTGCAAACTGCAAATAAACTAAGATACTTGCGTCTAAAATAGGTGGACCGTAAATTAATGCTGCCAATAGGAAAACATGGCCGCCATGGTTGACATCCGTTCGAACCACAAATCGAACGAAACGATTAAAATGAATGGCAATACCAATAAAATCTATAGCTGTGTTATGAAACTAAATTCATTGGAAGATCTGTGCACTTTATAGCATTCATTTTTTTCTTTTTTTCATCAATTAAATTTATTAGTTTTATATTTATTAGTTTTCTTCTGCAATTCTTTTGGTTGTTTTGCTACAAAATTTAAACTGCGCACATAAAAATTTGTCTCTATTTATCGATTATTAAAATTAAAAATAAATTGACTATGTATATAAAATCATCTAAATGAATTGAACATGTTGAGTTAAATTTTATGCCAATTATCTGACATTAAAACTTATCATAGTGGTTTTAATATTATTACCTAATAAACTCACTTATATAATACAATATTATATAAAATAATAAAATATTGTTATTCATTCTCAATTTTAAGACTTGCGTTGCTGCGCAACTTTGGCGTTGTTTGTCTTCAAAATTTGTACAAACTATTTTTAAACATGCGAATTTAATGATTAAAATTTGTTACATCAATCAACAAGTTGCGACAATTAATTTTAGGAATTTGTTGCATTTAATTTATATCAATTTTAATAGAAATTATTTGACAAATATTGGTGTATTCAACTATATTATAAAAATTGGCGAATAGTTTACTTTTAAATACTTTTAATATTGTTTTTTTTTTTTTGTTTGAGAATTTGAAATAATTAAAATTTCTCTCATAATTTACGACAACAAGGAAATTTTAACGAGTTTTCAAACAGTGTTTATCATTGTTGATGGCAATAATTGCACTTTTACTTTGCTACTTCGTACTTAAAAAATGAAAACGAACCAAAAATAGTTTAAAAGTTCGTTCAGATATAAATCTGCCAGGAGCTCGATCAAAGTATTTCCTGCTAATTTTTAATACCACTGTGTTCTATTTATGTTCTTTTATATTGTCCTACTATTTTCCACCACTATTTTCTGCAACTATTTTCTGTTACTATTTCTACTTCCAAATCTACTACTATTTAATACTACTAATTTCGACTACTATTACTATTTTCCACCTTTTCCTTATTTAAATCCTTTTCAAATCCTTGTACAAGTCATTGTCCGTATCATTGCCCTAATCATGGTCCAAATACTTGTCAAAATCGTTGTTCAAATCCTTGCCCAAGACATTTTGCTTGTATTACTGTTTTTACATGCAGAGTTAACTCGGGGCTTACTCGTAGTTAACCCTGCATGTAAACGAGAGTTTAAATGAGTTTCGTTAAATCCAAGTAAACTCCACGAAACTTGCTGGATCTACCTGAGTTCTATCTGTCAAAATGCATTATGGCATTTATTACTAAAGAAATGGCGGCTGGAAGAGTTTTTTGGAGTGCTCGGGACACCTTGCTTTTGATAGAAATATTTAAAGAAAAGAAAATATTAGATATAATGGACGGGAAAAAGTATACTTTGCAATTTTATTATTAATTCTTTCCATGAGCATTTCGGTGGAATGCTATTGCATACATGCCTGCGTACACTCTCCCAAAACTATTGTTGAAATTCAACAATAAAGATTGTTAATTAATTTAACAATTGCCTTGTTAAAATTTACTATTGATTTTGAGTATTAATTTTCTCTTTCAAAAATCTACAATTTTTATCGTACGATTGTTAAATTTATTGTTGCTTTTTTATATTGTTGAGTTCGACAATTTGATTGTTAATTTTTTTAATTTGAAAATTTAATTGTCAGGTTAATACAAAATTCAATTCAATAAAATAACATTTTTTTATGTTGTGGTAACATAAGGAAACTAATTGTGGGAAACAAAGGTAAATATAATTAGTAGCAACTTTTTTTATTAATTTATTTAGTAGTTTAAATTATCTTTTTATGAAGGGAAGGATATAATAAAATTCCTACTTCAAACCGAAAAATTTGATTTTTCTTTATTTTTTGACAGGCAATTTTGACATTTTGATTTTGACATATATACATTTCTGACGTTTATTTTTGACATTTGACTATTTTTGACATTTTATTTTTGATTTCTTGACATTTGCAAATGACAACTTATTTTTGTAACCATCAAAATTAAGTTCGAGAAATTAACAATTTCGATTGTTATTTCTAACAAGAAATTAACAATTGCATATTGTTAATGCTATTTTAACCAAGATTATTGTTATTTTTCTGTTAAAATTAACAATTTTTTTCTGAGAGTGTACTCTTGATTTAAAAATATTCCTTCTTCGTACTGCCATCGTTGTGCATTGCCTTGTTAATATTTCTACCCTTTGCTCCATTCCTTTTGTATGATTTAAGCACAAAATTTCAATTTTTTTTATTCATATCCATTGTGAAACACAAATTGTTTGCAAATAAATATGGCAAATGTGAAGTAAATTTGACAAGTCTAAGTCAACTCGATGTTTTGCATGTAAACAGCATCGAGTTAGCGTCGCCATGTTTTTAACTCAACGAAAACCCTAACCCCGAGTTAACTCTGTATGTAAACACAGTATATGATAGTAAACGTGGGCTTGAAGGGTGGTAACTTACCACTGGTAAGTATGAACTTTATTTTTTAACTTTTTAATTTGAACTCAATAACAGTTTTATGCGTAAATATTGATTTGACGTACATTTTTATCGATATTATTTCAATCAAAAATTAGTTTTTTATTTCTGATCTAAAAAATATCGAACAAAAAGTAACTTTTTTTTCTGATCGAAAAATTACACAAAATGATTTTTATTTGTGATCGAAAAAATAACGATCAAAAAATAACTTTTATTTCTGATCGAAAAAGTAACGATTACAAATAATTTTTATTACTGATTAAAAAATAACGATCAAAAAATAATTGTAATAATTAATCTTTTTTTGAATGATCAAAAATAATTGGTTTAAGGTAATATCTATCTTAGAAATCATGAAAAAAGAAATCATGTCAAGAATGGGATCTCTGAGTCCCTAGCGTCATATTGCTACAGGTAAAATTATTGTACAATAACTTTTTGTACATGATCTTTTAAAAAATTTAAAATTAAAAATTTAAAAATAATCCATATTTTCCATCCCTGGAAAAAACCTCTAGGAATCAATTGCCTTTTCCACTCTGTATTACCATCTCACCATTGCCTTCTTTGTTTTGAAGTGAACAAAATATGAACAAAGCCGAAAGCAGGCATTGTATACATACTTAGCTTAACATACTTTACTTAGCATCTGATATACTGAAGAAAATTGTCGCATTTTCTCAACTACACCCGAAATAAATTTATATACATATAACATATGTAAATAAATACATATTTGACATGGCATAGCGTATTTTTTTCATAGTTTTTCGACGTTTAAACAAAGTAAGGCTGTGAAATATGACATTTGGTGAAAACAATTTTTTATGATTATAATAATTTTTACTGTTTACCCCAGAGCTGAAAACTATCTATGCCACTGATTCGAACAGTCACTTTCGCTAGCAGGAAAAATGGAACCATACTTTATTTGCCGTCAAATATACGTTCAATAGAAAATAGTTGGAATTGATGAGAATTACCTTTTAGTCGATTGTAAATATGTTTGATAAAAAAAAACAACCCCCGGGTAATGATCAAATCGTGCAAAACTAAAATTTAAATAATGTATTGATCAACAAAAAAAAAATGTATGTTGACAGGAGTAAAACTAACATATTTGCTGGATTGTCAGTTGATATCATTTCTGGGCTCATTTCGCAAAAATTAAAAAAGTGACTGGTCGAAAACTCTACCATTGGGTCGGATTGAGTTAAATCGGGAACAAAACTGAGGTATTTATATATTTCAGTAAAAACTTTTATAGAAATTTCTAGTGTATACACTGACTCCAATAAGTCTCCGTACAGATTAGTAATTCTTATATATCGGTTTAAGAAAACAAGCTTCAATTATAAAGGTCAATTATAAAAGATTAATTATTTAGGAATAATATAAATAAAAAGAAACAAAATCGATTCATTCGATGATTCAGTAAAAGTAACCAAAAAACTCTCCGTACAGTGAATTACAATGAATTACAATGCTATTAAATGTTTACGTGCTTGTTTGTTTTTCAATATGCAGTTGGACCACCTTTATTCTTTATAACTGCGTTTACGCGGGTTTTCATAGAGTGAACTAGCTTTGTTGTTGTTTCTGGCTGATTCTTTGCCAACTCCTCCAAAAGCACTGCTTTAAGTTGATTTTTGTTTGTTATATTGTGTTGTCGAATTTTTGTTTCCACATGGTCCCACAAATGCTGTAATGGATTCAAGTCCGTTGACTGAGCTGGATGATTTAATTGCTTCGGGACATTGTAGAGTAACCACTCCTTCACCACTCCAGAGGTGTGTTTGGGGTCCTTGTCCTGCTGGAAATAGTATGGTTGATGCAAACCCAACTTATCTACTATCTAGATTGCAGATTTTCCTTTAGAATATTTAAATATGCAAATTTATCCATTCTTCAATCTATAAAAATAAGATTCCCTACTCCGGATGATGCCATACATCAACATACCATCACATTGCCTGCTCCGTGTTTGACGGTTGGGGTCAAATTCTTCGGAATCATTTCAGTGTTAGGCTTTCTCCACACAAAACGGCGACCATCCGAGCCAAAACGTTGTATTTGCTTTCAACGCTAAATAAAACTTGATACCAAAAAGTATTTTCTGTGTCGATGTGCCCAATGGCGTACTCTAATCTTGCCTTCTGGTTTGCTTTACGGATGTAAGGCTTCTTACGGCTTACGCGATCATTGAATCCATTTCTTTTGAGAGATTTTGAACTGTTTGTGGACAAACACTTATTCCATCAGTGGTTTTTAGGTTTCCAGCAATTATACAAGCACTACTTTTAGGATTTTCATTCACACCTCGGACGATCCTTCTTTCTAATTGATTGGAGATTTTTCTAGGACGACCAGATCTCTGCTTATTTGCAATGGTTTTGGTTTCCTTAAACTGCTGAATTACATACTGTACCGACGAACGAGGTCTTTTAACAATTTTACCGATTTCAGTTAATGATTTTCCTTCATTTTTCAAGTTTAATATAGTTCTTTTTTGTTTCCATTGGAATTTGCTTGTTTTTTATTTTCATCGCTATTTTTATGATTTCAAATATACCAAAAACACAAATTTAAAGCTTCAACTTAACTTTGTTAATAAAATAAAACGTGCTCCAGCTAAAATGTTCCGTTACTTAATGCAGTTTGCCGTAGTACGGAGACTTTTTGATATACAAAACCAGAGTTGCCGGATGTCTGCATGAGTTTCTCGTGGACTTAACGTTCGATATAATAGAACAGTGTAAAATAATAAAGGTGAAACTTGTTCCATTTCTTTTTGATCTTATTTTCAAGCAGAATGTTGCTTGTTTTATTTATTTTCCTATTTTTGTCTTAAATACTCTGCTGTACGGAGATTTATTGGAGTCAGTGTATTATCTGCTAACAATGGCGAATTGTGAACTGTAGGTGTGTTTCCGTACTCACACTGTGTAACTTGTGGGACACTATTTTCTGTTTCCGTACTTTCTGTGCTTAAAATGGGAGAAGAAGAAAGAGCATAAAACCGCTCTCTCACATAGTGCACAGAGAGTGCTAGAACTCTAGGCTCCGAGTAAAGTAAGAACAAGCATCAAGAAGAACAAGCATCAATTTCACAAACAAATTGACTATAATTTTAACTGGCGCAATTCATGGTATAATGATTTACAAGGTAGGAGTGACAGTTCTGTTGGCGATTTGGAGTTGTCAAAAACACATTGAAAAAGAGAAGACGAAGAAGCAGCAAAACAGATGGAAAGTTAAACTTGTATTGATTTGACAACTCGCGTTCGCCGCTGGTGAGATAAAAGGTAGTTGTCAAGGCTACCTTGTAAATTATTGTATCATGGGCGCAATTTACGTTTGACGTGTCTGCAGTCAAACTCATCTGTTTTGTGCTTGAAACTTACTAGAAGCTCATGGCAGAATTATAAGGTAGGGTCAACTCGGAGAGGAATGGAGTAGAAAGCAGAATAAAGCTAGATTGGTGTCAAAATCAGCTGTTCATCGCGAATTTCTTTATGCTCACGTTTCGCAGCTGTTTTTAGGTTAAAACTGTTACAGGAGTTTTTTGCAGTTTTAAGATTTCTTTCACATTTTATAGTTTTTATTACACTTTTTTTTATAATATTTCACTCAAATTAGCACAAATTTAACACCCGCGACCGCACTGTTTGCAACTTGGAAACATAAAATATTTTCTTCATTTGCAATTTTTACGAAATTCGTCGTTTTGACATATTTGTTCCTTCTCATTATCCACTCTTCGTTGACGCGTGAGAGCACTCAGCGAAGCGGCCCTACCTTATCATTGTATTATGCTAGAAGCTGTTTCCGTACTTTTGCAACTATTCTCACATTTCATTTTTGCTCTCTCAGTTTGAACTTACATAAATCTTACACAGTGTAGAGTACGGAAACACACCTAGTATTTATTAGATCATTTTAGGAATTCCTTTTCAAAGAATCCCATAAGTTAATATTGCTTATGTGGTGCTTAAATATTAGCAGTGAATTGGAACAGTTTATAGTTCTTTTCCATTATTTTATTTCTGTAAAAAGTTTCTTTCAACGACTAGCTTAACGATTTTGATGATAGCAATTTTAATAAAAATAATTTTTAAATTAAATTTCAATATATTACTACATAAAACACTCTTTTATGACACGCACTGTACTTTAGGTTACATTATAAGAGCCTCGAAATTCATCAGAGCCTTCAAAAAGAAATACATAAAATTTATAGCTTCGCCCCCGAAATTGCAACGAGATCAAAGGCAGATTAAGAGCCTGGCTAGGCCAGGCCATTGTAGAGTTGCCAGATGTAAAGAATTGCATGAACCATAACTGCAACAAGCAACAACAGCACAGTAATAATTAATAATTTATTGTCCAAACAAAATTAATATTCACAGCAAGAGCCATTTAAGTATTTTTATTGAGAATTAATTTTTTTTTTTCTTTTAGCTGCAATAAATAAATACAAAAGAAAAAAAAAACACAAACACAAATTTCGCTACGGAATATAAGCTATGGATATGTATGTGTGTTTATATATATGTATGTTTTCATTTTGAGAACATTCATTTAGACATTAAGAATTTTATGTTGATTGATCACACTTGTTTTTTTTTTGTTATTGTTGTTGATGTCATATTTTGTTTATTTACTTTAGCTTAAAATACGAAAAATTCGACAGCTTCCATTCATATTTTCAGCCGTAGTTTTTTCCCCATTGTTGGATTGTTTGGTTTGTTTATTTACATTATTCAAACAATTTGTTTTTGTTGTGGTTTTTGCCAACATAATAACAATAAGCTGTCAGCTATAACAATTATTCAAAATTATTTTCAAAATTTACAATTTAAGTGAAGAAGTCTTTAGATACTTTTGCACTAAGAAAATATCTTTGCTATGAAATCATTCAAAAATGAGCTAAACTAATTAACCCACTCACATCTTTGCCACTATTTTATGGCGTATATCAAGCACATGATATTATTTCGTATTGTTTGTTTAAATTTTTTTGACAAAATCTTCGATTTCGAAGATTGAATATTTGAAAATTTAAAAATTCGGTTATATTTTAAGAAAACAGTTTTTTAATATTTTTGTTGATGCTATTATTTTTAGCATCTGGGCATTTTATTATTAGAAGAGTCATCAATTAAATCGTAAAATCTTAATTTATTTTGCTACATCGCAGGTGTTTTTGAAGAAATCCTGATATTTTCTTTCACATGAAAATCAACAAAATTTTATGTGAAACAAAACAAGTCATTCTCAGAAATTAATTTCCAAAATTTGCGTTGTTTATTTTTGTTCGAAACTTACTGCCGATTGTTTTTAATTGTACACACTTAAGTTCTTCCTTTCATAAAATTGAATGTGTGGCCGTCAATCAAGTTTGAGGTGAAATTAATTAATGCAAGTGTGTGAGATACCTTAAAAATAAACACACTATTTTGAATCAATAGTCACATGTGTAAAAAACCACCACTTTTTTTTTAAATTTTAAGTTAGTATAGCTTCTAAGCAAGAGCAATAGGTATCAACAACATGTATATGCATGGGATAGGTTTGCAGGTTGCCACTGTTACCACCAAGTCTTTCATTACTGCTGTATTTTGTTATTCTAGCAGTGTCGTAACCTAAACTCCAACTGACATCGATGTCAAAAGAGTAGTTGTTACTTTTAATCTACTTTTGGAGCGGATAGGTGCAAAACAACGTGTCTGCCTACGAAAGTGTAAAATATTAGTTCTTAAAAATTGAAAAATTAAAATTCTGTCCTTGTCCTGTGCTCATAAATTTATCATTTTTATCGACAATTCAAGGTAAATATTTGTGATATTTTGTCTTTTCACAAAATTTTCATAATTCTAACAGAATTCCAAAAATAAAAAGTTGCTGCAGGAACTACGCTAGGAATTATGCTGCTTGCTGGTGTATACCGTTTGCGTGGTGAATGTGTTACAGAGTTGTGGAATACCAAAACTGGATGTCCTCTATTCACAGCGACAATGTTGGTAGAGCGATATAAGGAAATTACTCGATGTCTTCTATGCTTTGATGATCGTGAAGAAAGAAGATTTTCACTATGTTTGAAAATGTAATGAAAATGCGGAGACTGTAAGAGGATTCAGGGTAATCAAGTGCGAGGACCAGTTCTTCAATTCCAGAGCGATTGCGTTTCTAAGGTCACAAACGCTTGGGTTGGCTTAAGCCTTAAGTTTATCCCAGCAAAAGACATTCCAAAGAGACTTCGTGCTTGTATTTGGTTGCCCAAAATGAATCTGGAGAATGATAAGCTGGTAGAGATACTCTAACTCCACAACCCCAATATCCCCATGCAAGATTGGGGGTGGTCATCAAGAAGGAGAACTCCCAGAAGAAAAGCATGACCTTCCTGCTGCTCATTGCCGAGGAGTGCTTGGGTGCACTCGAGGCGATGGACAACTGCCTTAGGTTTGGCATACGGCGTGCCAAACTTACGATAATCAAGGAACACTCGGCAGAGCAGAAACAGTGCGTGGATGAGTTTCTCGACACGCTGAGCCTTGAAGAATCTGCACCAGATCCACTTCAACAGCCACCCACAGATGCTTAAAGCCGTCCAGATAAATCTGCAGCACTCTCGGTGTGCTACGGACAATCTGGCCATTCTCATGTGGGAGGATGGCATCGACATAGGCATTAGAGCCCTGCATGAATATATTCATCAAGCGAATATACCCCGTTTCTCTGGTGTAGCAGTCACTGCAAGCGAATAAATGTAAACAACAGGTTGTGTAGTACAGATTATATCTGCACAAGAGAGTAACTACTTATTTGTTCTCTGTTTTCTTTCCATACACTCTTGCACTGAACTGAGCTTGCGAGCCACGGGTTGTTTCAGTTATTTCTCTGAGTATTTAATAAACTACTTGAATATTCAAGAATGTGAGCTGAATATAACAAAGAGAGTGCATACAACAAAGAGAGTGTAAGAGCAGGGCCCTGTTTCACAAAAAATGCAAGCCTTGTATTACAAGTAAAATACTTGGGTAAGTTTTTATTATTTCAAGTATTTTACTTGTAATACAAGACTTGTATTTTTTGAGAAACAGAGCCCAGTTATGAGGGCTACAATATTCATCGTCCAAGTACCATGGGTCAGGGACTCAGCCGTAATGGGGCTCCGCAAAAAACAAATTTAACGTCTTCTTCAAAAGGACTGCAGGTAAACCAAGAACTTGCATTGTAGCAAAAAAACATATAAACTTATTTCTACTCCCTAAGCTAGAAGGGGCAAGAGCAAGCCTCCACCTGTCCGCAGTCTATATGGTCCACGACAGAGATGCCTCGCCCGATGAGGTCACACTTCTGGTGAAGAAGGCGGTGATACACAACAACACACTCCTTATGGGCTGTGATGCCAACGCAAGACATACGTTTTGGGGCAGCTCGTGCAACAACATAAGAGGTGAGTCCTTATTTGACTATATGATTAACTGTAGTCTGGAGAGTGCACCTACCTTTACATTTCCAAGCTCTGACAACTTAAGTGATTGGAAGGAAGTGCTGGACATAACACTTCTTTCTAACAACGAATCGCTACGTGTGGAAAATTGGAGAGATCCAATTGGATCCTCTTCGACTTAAACCTGCAGGTAGAGGCTCCACAACCTTTTCTTAATCCTAAACGCACCAACTGGGCTAAGTTTGCCAGTATGGCACGGCCAAAAATTATTAAACTAGTTTTCCTGCACATATCAACGACGGAGGAATCAAATTCATTCGTTGAGGCCCTCAAGAAGGGCATCTAGTCCTATAAGTAGGAGAACCTTCAATAAGTGTCACAGACTAAACAAGTGGCAACCATACAAAGAAGTCCTAAATAATTACAAGAAAAGAAATCTTGGCAAGAACACACTAATCAATTGACAAACTTAAGGAGTCGGCAAGACTAAGTTGGATGCTATCTAACGATCACTCCAGCCTCTCCTTTATAAAAAAAGGAGGATAGCACGTGGACGGAATCTGCGAAAGAATCTGTAATTGCAAAACCTACATAATACACAATTTCCTGGCTGAACCAGTATCTTTGATGAATTCTCACGTAGGGAGCCGTTGGTAAGTGTCCCGAGGAGCCGCATAGATCACATTATGACAAAGAACAAGATCTTGTGGTCTGTAAACAGCTTCTCACTTTATAAATACCCAGGTCCGGATGGAATAATATCGGAAATGCTGCAAAAATTGCAGGAGCTAGTTTCACTCCTGCTCATGAAAATATTTACAAACTCTATATAAGTTAACTGTACTCCAAGCAGCTGGAGAAAAGTTAAGTTAATATCTATCCTAAAAATTGGGAGACAGGGTCATGAATCCGCTAAGGACTTTAAATCAATAAGTCTCGCATCGTTCGATCTAAAAACACTTCAGAGACTTCTAGATTTATATCTAAGGGACACTCTCAGTAGAACCTTCATTTCCACAGCCCAACATGCCTATTTCAAGGGGAGATCGACTGAAGCGGCTCTGCGTGAGGTTATTACAAACATTGAGAGATCTCTCTATTTCAAGCAATGCTGCTTTCTCTTGCTGCTTTTCTTGACATTGAATTGAATGAGCATTCAAAAACATTTAAACTAGGGCTATTCACAACTCTCTCACCGAAATAAGTGCAAAATCACATGTAAGGAACTGGATTGTATCGATGCTTAGCTCGAGAATTATCCAAGCAGGATTTGGAAAGAGCCAACTTACTAGATTCGTTGATAGGGGTACATCTCAAGGAGGGGTGATGTCTAATCTAATCGAATTTACTTAACAACAGTGGACTCAAAGTGGTAGTGGTAGATTATGTGGTTGTAATGGTATCGGTTCTGTTTCCCTCTGTTAAGAGCGAAATCATGGAGAGAGCTTTGGACAAACTCAGTCACTAGGCTGCCGGGTGCGGCTTAGGAGTAAATCCTAGCAAAACAGAACTGATGCTCTTCACTACAAAAACACTACAAACAAAAGCAGCACTTCAACCTACCGCAATTAAACGATAAAGTACTTTCACTAAACAGCAGCGCTTAGCACTTATCTGGGAGCCACACTAGATTTGAAACTCAGCTGGAAAACAAACATAGGGTTAATAAGGCCTGTATAGCCTTCTACGCCTGTAAAAAAGCATTTAGCAAAATATGGGGTCTTAAGCCAAAAATAGTCATATGGCCTTACAGCGTAGTAGTGCGCTCTAATTTGACACATGGAGCACTGGTGTGGTGGCCTGCACTAAATAAGGTATATAAGATTACAAAACTATCCAGGGTTGAGCGTTCTGCATGTATAGGCATTATGGGGGGAATCCGGTCATGCCCAACGGATGTACTGAACGTTTTGACTCACCTACTACCCATCGAACCCATTAAAATAACTGCATCCAATAGTGCAATCAGACTAAAGGAGTCTAATAGCTGGAGATACAAACTTTATGAATACGGAAAAATCCTTAGCTTACTACCTTCGGACTTGGCAAACAACAACACTGGGATTATGAAATCCCCAAGCTTGACTTTACTAAAACATTTGCCAGCAAGTACCCGCTTAGAGCGCTATGGGTGTCTGGATGCTGTTTATGATGTCACCTTCCATACCGATGGATCCAATATGAGTTGTGAAGTTGGAGCGGGTATGTACTCAGGAAAACTGGGTATAACCAACTCCTTCCGCCTATCGGACTCGGTCAGTGTCTTCCAGGCAAAACTTTTTGTGATAAGGGAAACTTGAAACACTAACAACCTAACCACAGCAATACTTTCAGATAGCCCAGCTGCAATTAGAGCATTAGCAACAGTAAGATCCAACACCAAGCTTGTAAGGCAGTATAAAGAAGAACTGGCTCGACTAAGTCGACTGCTTGACATTACTATAATTTGGGTTCTCGGGCACAGGAACACTTATGCACAGAGCCAAACAACCTATTAAAATAGAACAAAATCAAGAAGATTTCTCTATAGTTTTCATTCAAAAAGACTGTCTTATGAAAACTATAGAGAAAATCTTATTAAAACACTGCCATTCTTTATTATTAAAATCCCATAGTTTCAAAAAGAATTTCCTTGTTTTTTAAAAGTAAACTTTTTAAAACTATAAGAAAGTCTTCTTAAAAATATATGATCTTATTTTTAATTTTAAACGTTATCTCCTTGATATTTAAATAGGAAACCTTATTTATTTATTCTTTTTTAAATATAGAGAATAGGAAAATATAAATAGAAATTTCACAAAATTTGCTTACATGTGAATGTTTCAGTTAAACATATTCATTTCAATTTTATGTATTCATGTATACATAAAAACAGGCTAAGATTTTCGTGGTATCTTCTTAAACTTAATTGAGATGAGTGAGTGAGATGACAATAGTACTTAAAATATTTCCACATCATTTCCTTCATTCAATTATGACGAATCTTATTAGGCAATGTTTGATAATATATAATAAGATTTTTTCTATAGAAATAAGAAGATTTCTCTAGTCTCAGTTCCACTGAACACTGTGAAAGTAGGGGTGCTCACGCACTACTTTGACATAGCTAATCGCAGATGGAGTAGTTTGATAACCTGTTTAACAGCAAGAAAAATTTGGCTCTTATACAACGAACAAAATCCCGAACTGATATAGCAAGAGTCACGGCAATCAGCATGGGTCATTGGTGCATTGGCGTGCATGCGTAAAGAATCGGAATACTCTTTAACCCTCACTGTCGCAGCTGTAGCGACCCTGACAAAAGGGAAACATTGCCCTCATTTTCTATGTGATTGCCCAGCATTGGCAAGAAATAGATTAAGCACACTAGGGAAATCCTTCTTCGTCAACCTAAAGGAACTAAACCTAAGGAACTGGATGCTTATAACGGATGCACCTTAAACTTCTTACATTACACATGTCAGCGCACAGGATAATAGGTTGTAACATCAAAATGGCTCAATAGAGCAAATTGGATACTGCCTGAAGAAGTATCACCACTCAAACCAATCCAAACCAAACCAAACCATATTTGAAAAATGGGCTAACCGGCAAAAATTGGCATATATATTCTGTTCAAAATTGAAGACGCCTTATTATTCTTCAATTTTTATTTTATAACCTTCAAAATAATCACCATCGGAGGTGATACACATATTCCGACGTTTTTTCCATTCTTGAAAGCATTTTCGGCAGGCCGAATTCTCTTTGATGAATTCAATCGTTTCAAAATGTTTTCCATGAAGCGACAATTTCAGTTTGGGGAATAGGAAAATGTCACACTGGACCATATCTGGTAAAAATGGTGCTTGCTGCACAATATTGTCATTGATATTGACACAAGGGGAGGAGTAGGGGGGGAAGATATCCACCTTATTTTTCTAAAGTCGGCCTTATTGTTATTTATTGCAGAAATTTATTTAAAATATTGAGTTTAATTTGCATATTTGAACCAATGCCTACAACATTCTTACATAATTTTAATTGCTTGTTTCAAAGGATTTCAGCACCAAGTCATCAAGGAATTTAATAATTCAGGCCAATAAATTTTGCCCGCCCACATTGTATATTTTCATGGGCCAAAATAACGAAAATTTTATGCGAAATAAATTGCTAATCAAAAAAAAAAAGAACAAATTTATGAAATTTTTACATTTCTGCAATTGCATAAATCACAAGACATGAAACACATCACGTTAAAATGTTTCTCACATGACGCTACGTGCCAATTTCTTCCTGAAGCCATTAATATTACTCAGGAGACATCATCCACCCCCACATCAAAGCCGAAGAATTTGCAGACAAGCAATGCACGCAGGGCTGCCAAAGGCACATACAAGAAGAATTTCAATTGCACTTTTCTTACCTTCTCGTTGTGCTGGTTGGAGACAAGCATGAGAAATTTAAATCAAAATCGAATATTGATTGCCAATAAATATGAAGAAAAAAACATATAGGTATAAATACCAACTCAAAAGTCGTCCAGTCAAGCATTTTTATAAATTATAAAATTAATAACGACATTTTAGAAGCAAAACTATAAAAAGAGGAAACTAAGTTTGAAAATATTATTTTTACGTCAAAGCATTTGCAATACAACTTGACATACCACATTTTTGCGGCAGAATCCAACAAATCAAGAACATGTTCTGCGACGACTCAAAATCCAACGCATCATCCATGCCTTGCTATTGCATTTTACACACATCTTGTCAGTTAAACCATCCCAAATCCAATTCGAACCGCAGAAACAAGCAGAAAATTTGTTCATGTTCATTAATGTCGCAAAACTTAAAATAAAAAAAATCAAAAAAAAAAAAAAGAAAAACATACAAAAAAAAAAAACGGCGGAGAACTTAGAAAAAACCGCTATATAAACAGATCACTAGCTGCGATCACTGCGGCAGGCACTCATCCATCCACTTATTTCTCAGCTCATCTCATCGCAGGCTGATGAAAATCACACACTGATGATGAGCAGGCGAACCTATCGAAGGCGCGATCATTCAACGAAGTGTTTACGCTGCGCCACTTTGGCGCATTTCCAAAATGTCGAGCGTATTGAGAGCGATCACTGCGATCGTGCGAATGGCTAAAAAAGTAAAAAAAAGGAAAATAAAAATATAAAAGAACCGATCTGATTCAAAAGACCAACAAAATCTCTCACACGACTTCATGTTATAAATGATGAGATTTCAATGCAATAATATAAATTGTTTTTGTTATACTTGTTGTTGCTGTTCTTAGTGCTGTTTTAAATGCGCGCCAAGTAAAGGCTAAATTGTGGGCTATCAAATTGGTTGCCCCAAGTCATCAGTGGGAGCTGTCATTATATCATCTTAATTTCATCAAGAGAATTTAATTTCATCAAGAGCGTAAACCAAAAAAAAAAAAAAATTGTAACTTTGAGTAAATACATATTTTTACAAAACCGATTAATCACAGACCTTGATACCCGTACTTTTTCTTAGCTGTAACCAAAATACTTATCAAAACCTTACTCATAGTCAAACATGTTTAAGAAGGATTTGAGAAGGTTTGTAACGAAATAAAGATTAAATTATCAAATTATAAATTATATTATATGGCTTAAAGCTATCAGCCACCAAAATCAGGGATCTTCTTTTAGTTGTTTAATTATTTTGAGGTTACAAAAATTAATACAAGCTTTAAATTTCGAAATATTCCTGAGATCCCCCTAAAGTCTTCCTACGAAATACAAGTCTGTAGAGCTTTTACAGAACTGAAATCTAAGAGAACATTCAACCCTCTTCAGTAAGAGATAGGATGGGCTCCGTGATGGTTCGGAAGATAAATAGGTTTAGCAGTAGATAATTTGCACATAATACTGATTCATAAATCTGGGTGACCTTCAGAAGAGATCTAAAAAGACAATCATGTCACGGTGTTATAGCTTTTCGGAACGCTGAATTCAAATATTGAATACAGAATAGTATTAAAGAAATACTTTTCGCATTTCTACAAAAGTTAAATCCAAAGATTTATATGTGTATATATACATATCGACTGTGTTAATTATCGATTAATATTGATTCATTTCTCAAAGTGTCTTAAGACTGACCGAAGTCATCATATCGTTATAAGTAGGGCTCGGGGTTCTGAAAAACATACAAAAATAACCTAAAAATATGATTAAGTGCATAAAAAAAGCATTAAAAATGCCCCAAAAATAAAATTTATGAATTTATTTTTCACTGTTTTAAATTAAAATGTTTGGAACAAAATATTAAAATTAATGATTATATTTTTTGGTATATGAACCGTACAATGTATACTTTGAAATTATTAAAATAAAACTATCTATTGTAGGTATAAACTGTTTTATATAACGAACAACTACACGCAAAGAAAAAAACGTTTATCGCCAGTTTCCCGCAAACGAACTTCGTTTATCGTGCTTGAAAACGTTTTTTGCAATAGTTTCAATAGTTACAAGAAACGGAAACTGTTGCGGGAAACGTGGTATTTAGTTGCAGGAAATGAATTTTGTTTGTCACAATCGCGTGCGATTTTTCAATTGCGGAAAATGAAGAATTTATTTGTCGAAACTTAGAACTTCGTTTGTAGGAAACGAACTTCTTTTCTCATAAGCGAACATTTTTAAAAAAATTTTTAAGACTTTGGTTTTGGCTAAAAAAATAATAAAAAATTATAACAAAACTCAACGCTGCTTTAATTTACTGATTTCAAGTCAATTTAGGTATTCGTTGTTGTCGGCTTTCGTTAACGGCAAATGGTAAAACTTTTGTCATAAACGAAAAAAAAATGCGTACCTTTACTTCAACATAATTGAGTTCCACGCATCAGCATTAGCAGCAGTAGCAGAATATTAGCCGACTAATAATACAATAGACGGTGGTGCAACCCGATAAGCAGAGCGTGCAGTAAATTAGACATCGACGGAGTCGGAGTTCGAGGCCCAACAATGGAAATAAGGGAAGCATACTTTTTTTTAAATCATCTTTAATTTATGAGTTAAGATAATGTTTCTTCTTCGTTATTTTTTCGATATTTTTCGATTATATTTTTCGTTAGAGACAACTGAATATTCGTTTGCGGCAATTACAGGTCACAAACGAAGTATAGTTGGTGAATTTTTCTTTGCGTGTACTTTCCTATATCGAAGCACATAACATAGCGCATATTTAAAAGATGAAATATCGTTTACATCGGAATTTCCACTTTATATTTCTCCTTCATACTTGGAATCTTTAATACTTGATAATACCAGCATTGGCAAGTCTCTATGGCTCTTTGTATAGATTGAAAATAACCATTAATTTGTTTTTTTAAGTTTAAAAATTATAATCTTTATATAATTGCTGAAAAACAATCAGCGAATCTACGAAACATTTAACTGCCCCTAATAATCGCCAAAATCACTAAAAATGGTAAAAAATTATGTAAAAATCCGTAAAATTGACTCAAGAAATAACCAAAAACTATTGGAAAATACCCAAAAAAACATCATTGGCTAAAAATAACAAAAATATGCCCTAAAAATGTTTGCCTCGGTACCAGTGGACTATGAACAGTGCTTTTGCATCATCAGAAATTGTCTATGTTAGAGCAGAAAAAAGTTGGCACGTCAACAAAATCCGAGTTCTGGTTATAAATGTATATTTTTTCAGAAAATATTGGGAGATCGTTGTATAGATATTTTCGAAAAGAAATCATTTCTAATTTTTCCTTTTAGGTTTCCTATCTTATAAATTTATACAATACGAGCTACGAGGAAGTAGAAAAGCGAGACCAACATTTAGTAAGATTAGAGTGACGATACGAGGATTTTGGGATAAATTTTGATGTGACCATTTTGTTTTTTTAGTTATATGATCATCAACGTTTGAAAATAATTAAAAATTGTATTAAAAAAAGTTTTAAAAACTATTTTGATACCCAAAGCCTTCAACTTTACCTAGAATTTGAGGTTGAGTGGGTCATAAATTTGACTTAACTTGTGTTTTGGTTGTTGTTTCTATTCCTCTTTTTAACTTTGCCATGACTCACTTGAAAGCCTGCAAAATGTCCTTTCTACAATTTTAGAGCAAAAGAATATTGAATATTCTTTAATCATAGGACTCCATAGGGCCTTTTATTAGGTAAATGGGGTCTACGTCACGAAGATTTCCTTGGGCGCTTTCTTCAAAAAACCAAAATCAATATCCTTAAAACTCTTTATAAGATAGAAAAACTATTTTTCATCTCTCTATTTTTGAATTGAAGAACTATCATGAGAGATCGAAAACTTATTTTTTGTAGAGGCCACTTCATTCATAATTTGCGGTTGATGGGCAATCAGGATATAAGGCCCTCCTTGTATTAGTATTAATATTAGTTTAAATATAAGTATTAGTATTTGTTGAGGTCCTATGCTCCGCCTAGGAGCCCGAGGAAACGATGATTAGTATTTGGATCAGTATTAGTATTAGTATTAGTATTAGTATTAGTATTAGTATTAGTATTAGTATTAGTATTAGTATTAGTATTAGTATTAGTATTAGTATTAGTATTAGTATTAGTATTAGTATTAGTATTAGTATTAGTATTAGTATTAGTATTAGTATTAGTATTAGTATTAGTATTAGTATTAGTATTAGTATTAGTATTAGTATTAGTATTAGTATGAGGAAGATTAAAAAATTGTAATTCCAGTAAATTTTTTCGCAAGATAAATTTTGAAATGAAAAATCAATCTTTCCAAAGATATTCGGAATTTTAAAACTTAATCCGAATACCTTTTTTAAGTATTCGCAAAATTTCCTTCTTTCAGCGTGCGCTGGCTTTAAATATTCAGCATATTTTAATATTTTGATTTTTTTTTCTCCTTATCAATCCCAATACCAAGATAGAAAAACAAAAATTTATAGATACATTTTTTTGCACGCTCTCAAAATAAGCTTCTTTCAAATGGTCAACACCGAAGAAATCTCAGCAAATCGCAATTTTTTTAAATATAAACCGTGTAAGCTGGAAAACGGCGACAGTTTTCGAACAACAGCGCCAAGGAGTAGACGGAAAAGAAAAAAAAAAATAAATAAATAAATAAAATATCTAGATACGGTCACATTTTAGTCATACAAAAAATTAAAGAAGGAATATTTTGACTATTTAGTCGTGCTTTTGTAGAAAAAAAATATATTATATTTGGAAGTGCTTTTTTTTCAAGATAATTGACTAACATTGGTTCAGCATGATTTGCCCCAAACGCACCGCCGAACTTATTAAACTCCATTTGGCACCTTTCAAGGATAAGGAACCTGCCTGGGAGGTTGGTGTATCTAAGATTGCTGGACGCGGTGTTTTCGCAACGCGTAACATTAAACGCGGCGAAGTTATCTTTCGCGATAGTCCGTTAATTATCGGTCCGGCAGCACGCAAGGCAGAATCGCTCAACTCCTGTTCAGTGTGCTTCAAAATGCTGCCCGATACGAAATTCATGTGTCGTCAGGGCTGCTCTTTGCCGGTGTGCAATCTATGCTCCAAGAAGAAACAGCACAAGTCCGATTGTGATATGTTCAAGTCTTGGGAGCCATGCGAACCGGATGTTGCCAACTCGGTTAACTTACGTTTGTTGTGTGTGGCGCGTGCCATTAATTTAACCAAAGAGCAACGCGATCTGATCTACTGTCTACAGGCTAATCTGGATAATAATCATCGTACTGAACTACGCAATGGTGCCAAGGGCTTCAAGAAGTTCCCCAATGATAAGAAGTTGATTGAGATAATGAATCGTACGGTAGCTGTTTTGCGTACGAATGGATTCGATGAGCCTTCCGACCGCACTAATGACAATGAAGATTTTTTACATCGTGCTCTATTTCCGCTGTTTGCCCTCATCAATCATGACTGCATTCCGAACTCATACTATACGTTCGAAGAAAAGACAAACAACATGATTATGAAGGCCTCTGTGGACATTGCCGCCGGCACTGAGATAACAACAACATATACCAAACTATTCTCGAACAATATTGCGAGACATTTGTTTTTGAAGATGAAGAAGGCGTTTACGTGCAAGTGTCCACGTTGCTCAGATCCTACGGTAAGTTCGAGCAGTTCAGATTAAAGTGGCTTAATTTCGATTCGAGTCAGAACTAACAACTAAGATAGTTAGTATCAACTTATAGGAAGGATTATTTTAATTAAGACATTATGATATATTTTGTTAGACATTTAAACATTTTGTCATGTGTCACAGCTTATTTCCTTATTAGCTTAAATTTTGACAATATACAAGTTTTTTGATGTGTGAACAGCTTTATTTAATATATTTAAAAAAGTTAATGCTTAAAAAATAATTAGCTGCTTGATTTGAAATTTGCTTGCCAACACATGTGTCTAATTTCAGAGACTCAAGCATTAAATAGGAAAATTTATTGCTTTTGAAGAAACCTGTTAATGCTACCAATAAAATCATGGGTATAAGAATATAGAGAAAAAAGTCAACTTGGTGAAAATGGCTATAGTTAGGGCAAAAAAGCTTTTGTCATTGAATATTATTCAAGTAAGAAGATTTGATTATCTGAAGAAAAAGTAAATTTTGGAAATTTTCATAATATATGTATAATAAACAGGAATTATCTTTGTAAGAACCGGATAAGTTATAAATAAAATATTTTCAATTGCTTTATTTATTTAAAAAAAAAAACAACTCTGAAGCATTTTATGGGCCGGAAGAAAATACAAGAAAGTTGAACTCTTTTCCTGCATGTGTCATGAAGAAGTCGTCAGAATACCATCGAGTTCTCTATTATATGAACAAGCAGGGCTTAAGTTGCAAGTACAATTTTATTTATATTAATTAAGTAAAGTAATAACTAAGTTTTGCGGTGCCTTTGATAGAATCGTTTCTAGTTATCTGAAACAAAAAAAATCAGGTTACATGTTCATAATTATATCAAATGCAATAAAGAATTGCACGAATGTACTAGCTTTACATCTAAACCCGATTTGAAATCAATCATTAAGAATGGCGAATTTTTAACTGATTGGAGATTCACTTTTATTATACCGACTTACAAATTTGGTTCAAAGAATGAGGTTTCAAACTATTGCTCGATATGTAAGATATCTACGATCCCCAAATTTTTTTAAAAAATTGTTCTATAATACTTACTTACTTACTTACGCCTGTCGTACGATCCCCTCCATGATGATGTTGAAGAGATCGCAAGACAGTGGACCGCCTTGTCTGAAACCTCTTTCGCTATTGAAGGTTTCCGAGAGGTCATTTCCTACCTTGACGGAGCTGCGTGTGCTGCTCAACATAATTCTGCAAAGTCTAATCAACACTGCAGGTATACCGAACTCAGACATTGTTGCGTATAGGCAATCCCTTCTCGGGCTATCGAACGCAGCTTTAAATCGACAAAGAGATGGTGTGTGTCAATTTGATTTTCGTGAGTTTTCTCCAGGATTTGTCGTAGCGTAAAAATCTGGTCTATGGTGGACTTTCCAGGTCGAAAGCCACACTGATAAGGTTGAATCAGTGTTTTTGTAATCGGCTTTTATCATTCACACACTACGCTTGAGAGAACCTTATATGCGATGGAAGTAACACTGATACCTCGGTAGTTCGCGCAGATTGTTGGGTCTCTTTCTTATGTATAGGGCAAAGTTCGCTGAAATTCCAATCGTCGGGCATGCTTTCCGCTAGCCATATTTTTCTGATGAGCTGATGCAGGCTTCTTATCAATTCATCGCTGCCGGTTTTAAACAATTCAGCTGACAGGCCGTCAGCACACGCAACGGCCAATTGTTTTTGAGTCATTGGATAGCAACTTGAACCTCTTCATGGCTAGGTGGTAGTACTTCTACTCCGTCATCGCTGATTGGTAGCACTAAACTGCGCTCTCCATGGGCGGCATTGGTGGAATCGTCAGTAAATTGGAGAAGTGCTGTCTCTACAATCTCATCACACACTGTGTATCCATATTCAGATCTCCATTTTTGTCTCTACAAGTGGATGCTCCGGGCTTGAAACCCTGGGTTAAACGCTCAGCCTGTTGATAGAATTTTTGTGCATAGTTCTTGCCCTGGTATACCTCTAGCTCCTCACGCTTACGCTTTTCCTGCTCTCTTTTCTTGCGTCTGAAAAGGCGCCTCTCTTCCTTCCTCTTTTCGCGGTAGTTCTCTCGCACGGCTCGCGTTGCAGATGACTGCAGCGTTTTTCTATAAGTGGCGTTTTTCACTGCTGTCGCGATGCGACACTCCTGATCGTACCATTAGTAGGTACAAGTAGGCCTCGGTAGTCCATTGTGATTGCAGCTTAGCGACATCTAGCTTTTGTTGCATTCCTGTGCGTATGTTTGCTGCAACAATATAGTGGTCGGAGTCTATGGTGGCCCCCAGAAATGTACGCACATCTAGAACACTAGAGGCCTGCCTTCCGTCGATTACAACATGATCAATTTGGTTTCGCTTTTTTTGATCCGGGGACAGCCAGGTGGCCTTGTGGATGTCGAGGTGCTTAAATCTGGTGCTACTAACTACCATGTTTCGCGACGCGGCGAAGTCGATCAGTCTTAGACCGTTGTTCGTGGAGGTCTCATGTTCTTATTAAAATCGCCAAGGGCCATTTTCACGTCATGGACCGGAAAGTGTTCGTATACGTTCTCAAAACTAGCGTAGAAAGCGTCCTTGACGGCTTCGTCCTTTTCCTTCGTCGGGGCGTGCGCGCAAATGAAGCTGATGAAAAAGAATTTTGCCTTGATGCGGATCGTGGCCAATCTTTCGTTCACAGGTGTGAACCGCAGCTGTAGTATATATCGCAGTGTGCTTGTTTAGAGCAGACTTGTCCTTTTCATCGTATTTTCTGGAGGGCGGTGATGTCAGCTTTTATTGTTTTGAGGGCTTCCGCCAGTTGGATATTGGCACCTTCCCTATAAAGGGTCAGGACATTCCAGGTGCATATCCGTAAATCACTGTCCGTTTTTCGTTTGCGGTGGTCGTCAATGTAATTGGGGTTCTTATCCGAGGCTGGTTTAGTTTTCATTGGGTAGTAGTAATGTGGCGGGACCCAAACCCTGCGCACATTCCATGTTTAAGGTCAACGGAGCGACCCTCTGCTCAAATTAGCCGTCAAACTAACGGATGCCAGTTTGCCGTTGCCCAGGGAACACCACAAGGAGGTTTGAGTCGACTTTGGACAATTTCGACATGGATAATGCTGGCCCCGCCAGGTTGAGGCAGTCAGACACATTGCCATGTGAAGGTTCGCCCCCTGATCACCCCTGAAAAAATGTTGTTTACAATTTTGAAATTTGAAAATATTAAAATAATGTCTACACATTAAAATTTTTAAATTTTAAAATTGAACACATTTGTTAGACAATATTTGAAATTTTTGAAAACAAACAAATAAAGTAATTAAATCAAATTAAGTAGAATTGTTTCATCTTTCAATTGGATTTAATGGATTTTGTTATATTTATAAACAATCTCAGCGAGTGATTCATCGTGTGACTTACAGACGATTTCAGCATTTACAACTTACACCTGCCGTAAGGCTTAAGTAAGTTGAGTTATCCAAAACCTAGGGTAATAGTTCATGAAACAGACAACCATGAACTTTGTGCTACCACAACACGGACCCGTTTACATTTTAGCAAGTAAAACGTACGGGACATCCGGTGTGGCAACACGAACATGGAAGCTGCTTTACAAACACAAAGCATCACCCAGTGCCCTGCTGATTAGAAGCATTATGAATTAACATACTGCCCGTAATAGCAGTACCAGTTTAGACTTCCGTAGCGACATACTTCCATCCATCTACTGGTGGAGACGAGACCTACCCAATCTCTGGCATATTAAGACAGATATGCCAGCCCGGTCGTACCAATCAATCGTACCAATCAGTCAATCTAGACCTGTGTAGCATTCACACAACCACAACCAGTACGAGACTCCCCGAAGGGCCAGCCCACGACAGTCATCTGGGCAACTCGATCCCGTCAGATGAGGATCCACAACATCCCCGCAAGAAGACCAAGAAGACACAAATGCAATTATGAAAAAGTGCCTTCTTATGCATGACTGTGCTCAATGAGCACTTAGAGGCTAGTCTAACAGTTTGCAGGTGCCGACTCAGCTGGAAACTATTGCACATGACTGGTACCTATTTTGGAGGACCTTTGCAATTGCCACTCTCACTCTGGCAGTTCGGAAAGTCAACATCCATACACAGAGTATTGGCCACTGTTCTCAGGGACTGCCGTGCTCAGTATGAGAACCCTTAGTTTAAAACAACCAACAAACAACACTTCTCTCAGTGACTGCCGTGCCAGTTTGAGGGTGCGAGTCAAACACTTGACAAGCAACACTTCGGAAAGCCGAAGAGTTGACACTTTGACGCACGCATGCCAACACTGCACATCCAGATTTTCCAGCCGAATTAAGGTCTCCATGCGGTGGATAGATAGGGTCTACCCCATCTGACGGGTAAAGACTGTCCCCGTACTAACAAGTTTTCAGGTCAATTGCTATACCTTCGCAGGCTTGTTCCATATCGATATACCGAATATGACCTGCTACCAAGATGGGCGCCACCCCAAGCTCTTGGTTGGCTTTATCAGTTTTTACGTTTGCAGGACGTATCCTACAAACAACCCTCCTCCTTTATCCTGGCTTGGGACAGGCAGGCCGAAACCTGGCGGAGTTCGTGCCAGGTTTAGTATTAGTAAAAATTAGTAAAAATTAGCAAAAATTAGTAAAAATTAGTAGTACATATATTTAAAGTATAACAAAAAAGTTTTAAGTGCACAACTCAAGGTCATAGCGAATTGGTTTTTTATTCACAAAGTCAAAATAAAAATGAAAATATTTTTGTAAGATATGCTTCAACAATGCTTCAAATGCAGTTCAAAATGTGTATACATTCATATAAAACTCCAATAATTAATACTTAGACGAGAATGTGAGGCAAGTTTAAGTACTTTGTGGGTCCACCTCTAGCGTTAATAGCTGCTTCCATTCTTCTTGGCATTGAATTTACCATATTATGTGTTACTGCTGGTGATATCTTGGCCTATTATTCTGCCAATGCAGTTTTTAGATATTGCTTACAATAAATAGCCCTTTTGCGTATATTTCTTTCCATGATTTCCCAAAAAATTTTCAATGGGGCTAAGATCTGGAGATTACTTACTTATTTAGGTGGCCGTAACAACCCGTCTCCGGATTTCGACCGATCTCATCAGCTCTCGCCAGGCGCCTCTGCTTTGCGCGCTCCTTCTCCAATCGGATACACCAAGTGCGGTTAGGGCTTCCTCAGCCTGGTCCATCCATCGGAGGCATGGTCTCCCTCCTCGTCGTTGACCAGCGACCCTCGCCTCGAGCACCTTTTTCGCTGGAGCTTCGTCGTCCATACGATGGACATGACCCAGCCAGCGTAGTCGCTGCACAGTTATACGCCGAACTACGTCAATGTCTTCGTAGAGCTCATACAGCTCGTGGTTCATTCGGATGCGATAGTCATCGCCGACTCGAACAGGACCGAAGATTTTGCGAAGAACTTTTCTCTCGAACACCCCCAGAGTGGCTGCGTCAGTTTGCGAAACTACCCAGGTAGAACGAGTGTCTTGTAGAGTGTTAGTTTTGTCGATCGAGAGAGGGCTCTGGAACTTAGTTGCTTACTGAGCCCGTAGTAGCACCTATTAGCAATTATTGTTCTTCGCTTTATCTCCAGGCTGATTTCGTTGTTAGTATTAATGGCGGTGCCAAGGTATACAAACTCCTTGACTACTTCAAAGTTATAGCTGCCGGATGAAACGTGGGAGTCTAAACGCCGCGCTCCCTTGTTTGTAGACAGCATATACTTTGTTTTACCCTCATTTATCGTCAAACCCACTTTGGCTGATTCCTTTTCGATAGCGGTGAAAGCAGCGGTAACATCTCTCTTGGTTCTGCCAACAATATCAATATCATCAGCGTACGCAAGGAGCTGGACACCTTTATAGAAAATGGTGCCATTACGATGCACACCGGCCTTTCGTACGATCCCCTCCATGATGATGTTAAAGAGATCGCAAGACAGTGGATCGCCTTGCCTGAAACCTCTTTCGGTATTGAAGGTTTCGGAGAGGTCATTCCCTACCTTGACGGTGCTGCGTGTGTTGCTCAACGTCATTCTGCAAAGTCTAATCAGCTTTGCAGGTATACCGAACTCAGACATTGTTGCGTATAGGCAATCCCTTCTCGGGCTAGATCTGGAAGATCTGGAGATTGCGGTGGTGAATTAAGCTGTTTAGGATCATTATACAAAAGCCATTCCTTTACCTTTATGTCCCAAGTTGTTATAAGACCCAGCTTTTGCGCACTGTCGATTAATTTTGTTTTTAAAAATTTGCAGGTGGACCAGATTTCCGGTTCCAGCAGCCAACATGTACCCCTAAAACATCACTGAGCCTACACCGTATTTAACGGTTGGAATGAAGTTTTATGGAAGTAGCTCACTATTAGTTCATCTCCAGATTTTACCTTTTCTTTTAACTTCATATATCTCATATTTATTCTCGTCGCTAAATATAACGTTGATTTCAATAACAACAAAGTGACTGGACGGTAGTTTTATGAGACTTTGCGAAGTAAAGGCCTTTAAGGTGGCTTGCGGCCGGAATGCATGGTTTTTCCTGGGAATTCTTCCATGCAATCCGATACCAGTTTAGATTTTACGTATAGTTGAGGCACTTCATAACCACTTTCATAGTAAAAGTCTTGAGTGATTTGTACCGCACTGGATCTGGTTTTTTTTTCACTTCTCTAAGAACTCTTCAAGCTTCCTTCTGTTATTAAGCTGGATGTCCGCATCGCAGGTAATTTTCGGTATTCCTACGAATATTATATCTTTCGATGACTTTTTAAAGAATTGGACAATTTGTTTTCTCAATAGAAGCAATTTATTCAAGAGATTTGCCTTCTTTACAATGTTGTATAATTATTTTTCGCATTTCTTGTAGGAGATCTTTTTCTCGCACTATTGTCAATCAAACTAAGTTAAAACTAATGATAATTTGACAAATGAGTATGCAACTTTCATCACAAAAAAAAAAAGAAAAAAGAAAAATAGTTTTTGACTCTTACTGTATGTCTGCACTTCTAACGATAGCCAGAAATACATTTTAGTGCATTTTCGGGAATTTTATGTTGCATTGCCACTAGTCTTAACAATTCTGCGATCATTTGGTATTATTTTAAACTATGTCGATGAACCCTTTTTCAATTGATTATATGCAAATCAATTGCCACGCATAAGAACATCGTAGTGGTACATATTTGTGGTGTCCATTCTATGTTTTAGTTATTCTATAACAATACGTTTTAATACATTTTCTGAGTTTTATGTTTTAAGCTTTGTGGTTTGTGCATTAAAATTAAAATAGCTAAGACACAATCCAAGGCCATCAGATAAGGAAGAAAATGGGGAACAAATACTTTATAGTAAATGAGCAACTTCACTTGACATGAGCACATTGCTCAGAGGGTAGAAGATCCGTCTAAAGAACGAGATCATCGCACTGCTATGAAAATACTTTTAAATACCAATTTAGTAATTTTGATGTTGTCGAGAGCTCCAAATTTTTGTTGTTGTTTGTTGTTATTGGAATCTTTCGTTACATCGGTCTTATCCGATCTAATTAGCTGTGTTGTTGTATACGTAGCTAAAAAAGTTTCACTTCAAAAACTGCATAGAAGAATGCAATCATTTTGTATTGCAATTAGTGACTTCATAGTTAATGACTTCAAGTTTTGATTGCATTTTTAAATAGTTTTTAATTGCAATGACTTCAACACAAGAAGTCTTAAAATAATGTTAAGTTATTGAATGCATTAAAAAAAAATGAATTGGTTGTTGATTCATTAAATTTTTTGACGCAGTCATGACTGAACAACATGATTGCATTCATTAATTCTTTTGAAAAGATTGCAACTCCTGCAATAGTTATTGAAGTCGATTTAAAGTCAATTTGAAATCATTGAAGTCATATGATTGCAATCTTTCAAAATAAATGAAATTAAGACCGAAAAAAAACATTAAAGCCACAATATATATTTTCTTAGTTTAATCTCTGCCGTTATCGATTTCAAAAGCTAATATGTAACAAAAAACAATTCAACTCATTCAAAAACAGAACGAAATTGACGAAAAATTGTAAAGAACACTTTTTTGTATTGTTTTTTTTTTTGGTTTTTTAGAATAAAAAACCTTTGCTAATGATTGTAAATTTTTTATTTGAGTAAAATTATTAATAAATATACAACTTGAATTATGAAAATTGTTTTAATTTTTTTAAAATGACTTCAAAACTTTTTGAATACAATCAAACGACTTAAGAACTTACTTCAAATTGTTTCCACATTTCAGTGGCTTAAAACATGATCTTAACTGACTTCAAATGATTCTATTGACTTCAAATTGATTTCAATTGAGTGCTATCAATGACTTCAAGGACCGCAACTTCAATTATAGAGAATGAATCAAAAGACTTTAACAAAAATTTCAACGAACTGATTTCGAAGTCATGACTTCAAAATGATTGCTGATTTCAAAACTTGAAGTCATGTAATCAAAGAATGATTGAATGACTTAAATCATGTTTTTGGCATTCAGTGCCAGTTTTTGATTGCATGAATGCATTCTTTTACAACAATGATTTGGAACCACCCTGTTAAGTAAACCCAAAATCAATTTATAGCAAAATAAAAACAAACCGGTTAAAAAAATCTTGCTAATCAGTGCACTGTGTGCAAGAAAGTGCACTGTGCGCCGATATACGAGTATTTTTTTTTGTCTCCTCCACCAGAATGAGTAGTTCGAAGTTTGTAATTATTTGATTGTTGGACTGTGTTATATGTTTGATAACAACTTATTTTTTTTTATAGAAGAAATTTAGTGGAAACAACTCGTTAGAAATAAACAATTATATGAATCAGTTAACAAAAATTGCCATTATGAGAACTAACTGCATCTAATAGATATGCCATTAATTAGTATCTACGTGCTGATATAGGTTAAATATAATTTAAAAATAGTTCTCAGAACTGTGTAAAATGTATCAAATAATGTATTGGGATGTAGATAAAATATTGAAATTTTCTAACTGAAACTCAAACAATGTAATCTATATATAAATAGGCTAAGAAAAAACAGTTCAGTACCATTTTCTCCTGTGTTTCTCAACTTATTGTGATTTTTGTTTTTTTAAATGAATCAGAGTAGGGAGGAGCACCGACGAATTTTTAAAGAAAAATGCCGCAATACCCGGCGTTGCTCGGGGGTGGTATGGCGAAAAGGTCAAGTTTCGACCACTGGCGTACTCTAGTAGAAATAATTATATATATCAATATAAGAATCATATGTGTAAAATATTCTTCATCTTTGAAAGATTTTTATAATATTCTTTGCTTCCAAACTCCAGACGGATTTCCGCTTAACACTCGCCATTAAAATTAAAACATAAAAATTCAATTTCATCTACAGCAAAATAACATCAGCTAAGCTAATTGGACTTCAAAATAAACAAGTAACAAACAAATAAAAAAAAATATCCAAATAAAAAAAAGCAAACTAAAAAAAAAAGAAACTAAAAAACAAAATATATAAAATTAAAGAAAAATGCTGTTATTTTCTTCATAAGCGGATTTCCGCATATTATTAGTTCAAAGTAGCGGATTCCCGCGACGTTAAATTCCTTTTAATGTTTTTTTCTAGTGTGAACTTGTACATAATTGTTAATTATTTTCAGTCTCACTTATTTTTGAAACATTTAACGTATACATTCTTGCAAATATTGGCAGCTATTTTTAATATTCTCGACATATTTTAACATTTGACGTTATTGTTTAGCATTTGAAGATTTTAATTTGTTAGATATTTCGATTTTTTTAAAACGTAACAGTTGTGTTTGAAAATAAAAAAAAAAAAAAAATAAATACATAGCAAAAAAAAAAAAAAAAAAAAAATACAAAGTCAAAATCGCTTATGAATTGACCAAAAGCAAAGCAATGTTAGTGCCATGGGCAAATCTATAGAATATTTCAATGCGGAGCAATCAGCTTGGAATTTTATCACAAGGAAGAAAGCCACAGAGCAGCAATTTTCAGACAAACATACGTTTCTGTAAAGTCAGAAAGGCAGAAAGATCAGTCCAAGTGCTTTAGAATATTAAGCTTTTAACGCGGCGACTTTATTTTTAAGCTTTAAAACCACAGTAATAGAGACAAATTATAATATTTTTGTGATTTTTTGCTCTATGGTTTTTTAGATTATTTTTTTAGCAAATATAAAAATAAGGTGCTATACAAATATACATAGAATATGTCAAATAGATATTTCATGTATTTTATTAAATCGGGCTGGGAACGTGTCCGTTTTTTTTTAATTTTGTAAAAATTCTCGTATGAGACATCTTTGTGTGCAAACAATTTCCGATGCTTACTTCAAAGATACTATAAGACACCAAAATGCTTAAATATAATATACATGTAGAAAAATATTGAAAAACAAAAATTCATGAAAACCAAATCTTAATAGTGAAGACAGAAAATTCCTCAATATTTCTGCCAAAGAAAGTGGTAGCGGAACGTATCAGAGCTATATGAAATGTCATTGATTCTTAATATTGCAAGACAAGTTGATGAAAATTTGTATGTTGACTTTATGAGGATATGAAATGAATTGAGCGTGGTCCTACAATTATTCCGTAGAATAGATAATATTTTTAAAGAATGTTAAAAGAAAGCAATTAAGTAGGTTTATTGAAGATGTAATAAGTAATAAGGAAAAAAATATTAAATTTATCCAAAATCGTTTCAATTTATGCAAAAAGTTTTTTATTTACCCAAAAACAAAGTTGCTTTTGAACCATTAATGTATTTGCATAAAACAAATATGTAAATATTTAAAATTTTTATAGCAAAATAAAAAATGAAAAAGAATGCGTCAGCTGCGGACTCGAACCTGGGCTTCCTCGCTTACAAGGCAAGCACTTTAACCAGTATGTCATGGCCACTAAAATTTAGTTGCAAAATATGGTTTGTAATAATAGGATAACTTACAACAGCATAATTTTTGAAACAAGGCAACACGAACTTCGTTTATCGTGCTTGAAAACGTTTCTTGCAATCGCTACAACAGTTATGAGAATCGGAAACAGTTCCGAGAAACGGGTTGTTTAGTTACAGGAAACGAATTTTGTTTGTCATAAGCGCGCGCGATTTTTCAAATGCAAAAAAATTATTTATTCTTACTTATGTATATGATTATATAAAAATTATAATCAAAGAAATTATTTATTGTATCTTAAAACTTCGTTTGTAGAAAACGAACTCCTTTTCCCATAAAATAACATTTTAAATTAAAAAAGATTAAATTTTGGCTAAAAAACAAAAGAAAATTATAACAAAACTCAACGCTGATTTCATTTACTGATCTTAAGTCAAATAAGTTTTTCGCTGTTGTAGGCTTTCGTTAATGGCAAATGTTAATCTTTTGGCATAACAAAATTTGCAAAACGGGCTTATGTTGATGACTAATGTTTAACTTTTGCCATAAACAAAAAAAAAAAAATTGTGTACCTTTACTTCAACAAAATTAAGTTTCACGCAGCAGCACTAGACGAATATTAAAAAAAAAAAAAACGAAATGGCCATTTCAGCCCTTGAAAGGACTTTGACCAAGCTTCTTATGATCAATTTGTGTTGTGTGTGTTGTGAAATGTTTGAACACAAATGATCGAGAGCTGGACCTACATGTTTTATGCTGACTCCGAACGGCTTATGTTCTCAAAAAGCTTTTCAAGGCAGTTTTCACTCTCTGAGGCTTGTCATTGTCTGCAGAGAGGTGACGGTCGAACAGAAAAATTAATTCATTTGAAAAAACTTTTTGTGTCTGTTGGGATTCAAACTAGACGAATATTAGCCGACTGAAAATACAATAGACGGTGGTGCAACAGATAAAGTGGAGCTCGCAGTAAACTAGACATTGACGGATGTCTAAATAACGGCTTTCAAGTTCCAATGATGGAAGTTAGAAAGAATATTTTGTTTAAATCATCTTAAATTTATGAGTTAAAAAATGTTTCTCTTCCGTTATTTTTTCGATATTTTTCGGTTATTTTTTTCGTTAGAGACAACTGAATATTCCTTTGCGGCAACTACAGGTCGCAAGCGAAGTATAGTTGGTGGATTTTTCAGTTGCGGTAAACGAAAAATTTCTTTGCGTGTACGTAGAACTGTGTCAGAATAGCGAAAGGGTCATCGAAATTTCGCAAATTTTAGGCAAAACAGCTATTATAGTAGATTTATGCATGTTAGTCGTCATGTATAACACGATTTGAAATTTCCGGATTCAATGCTAAATAGAAGCTAATGAAGAGCTTAAAGAAGACTATCTGGGCTACGAAAAACTCATATTCGTTAAGTTTTATATAAATGAAACAAATGGAGGTCATATACTCGTTTTGCTTAGTATTTAATAACCTTCAAATACTCCTTTAATCTGCACAAGGAGTTTCAGTTTACAATATTTATGAAATACTTTGAATGTAAAATAAAAACCAAAGTAGAATTAAAAAATTTAAACATGAAAAAAAAACGAAGTGGCCCTTGAAAGGACGTTGAAAAATATTTAAACTAATAGATTGAAAAAAGGATGACAACTGTTCAGCCCTAACTTATCTTACGCATGTATGCTCTTATTTATTTATAAAAAAATTAACTTTATCCCAAACAACGCCGGGTAGTGTGCTATTTATTTCTTTATTTAATAATAAGTCATATTTTTTTAAGAAATATGCAACATAAATTTCAGACTGAACGCGTATTATTTTCCGCAGTAAATTTAAGTTTTGTTTTTTTTTTTTTTAAATTTGAACATTTATTTTCATGTTGACAAGAAAAAATTTTTTTCTTATGAAAGAATAATGTTATTCAAATAAAAAGAAAAAAAAAACAATTTTTGAATATTTGTTTGTTAGTCTTTTCAAAATTTAATGAGACAAATTACAAAATAAAAAAAAAAAACCATAGAAGAGAGAAGAAAACACAATAAATACGAATTGGTATTTGTCATATAACAGTTTCCATCACTAACAAATCAAATTTTTCATTATATGTTTAAATTTTGTCATAGTCCAAAAATACTTAAAAATTGAGTTAATTACGCAGAAACATTTATATTACCATGATCTATATTATATGTAATTTAAGCAACGACATTTTTTCTATTGCTCACATGACGGTAGATTTTGGTGATTACTACTTCAAATATTTTAAATTTACTCATATACTCGTAAAAAATCAGTAGAATAGATTGGGTTAGGCTAGTTTAAGTTAAGTAAGATTAGGCAAGGAGGCCTAAGAGGCATTGGTTGAACCAGCCGGTGTATCTGATCTGAATGAATCTTAATAAGTTCTTAAATTAAAGTTAAAGTGCACCTGCAGTTCTCTATAAATCAGATTCCAGTATGGCGAAGTCGACGTTTTTGGAGTTTGAGACATGAGATATTTGATGGTTTCTATTTCTTGAACATCTCCATAGCTTCTATTTAAATATGGATGAGCAATCTCTAGTCTATATGCCATTGTGCACAGTATCTCCTAAGGACTCCGATAAAAATGCGAGATAAATTTATTCTGACTGATAGTAGGAATTAAGTCTTTTTTTTGCAAAGCTTAGGCAAAAAATAGCGAGAATCCTCTTTTATACCAAGAATTGCTGACATTATTTGCTTACACACATGAGCAGGGGCTTCAAGATCATATTTGGAGCTACTGGACTGAATTCAATGACGTGCGATATATACGAAAAGGGATGAAAATATTTCATTTTCTCTCAATTCTCTTGGGCATTGTTGGTTGCCTAAGTCTTCTGTACAGGTACTACCATGGGAAGTGTTTAAGGGAGAAACATAATGACTCCATCAGCTCGTCTGTTTCCTAGGTCCACTCGGGCAGCTCTATAAGCCCATCCCTTAAACATTGCCTCTTTGTCCAATACAACATCTCAGTAAAAAACGCTTTCAGAGAGCTTTAAATCAAATCTTCACCAACGCTATTCCATCTTTCGCCGTTCCAAATAACTATCGCATTTCGCATTTATAGCGGGCATCCCCTGAGTGTTGCCTACAAAATAAAACATTATCTATAGCATACAAATTTTGACTATATACATTTTTATTGAACTATCGTTATTGATTAAAACTATTTTTTTTTCTTACAGGAAAAAGGATCTTTCATTTCCGGCCTCTATTGTCGTGATACAAATTGCACTGGCTTGGTTGTGCCCGAAATTACTGGTTTGCCTCACCCCAATTGGAATTGTTTGGTATGCAAGCAAAAGTCAACACATGCTCAAATGATGAAATCTCAAGATTTTGCCTCTGGTGCTATAAATGCCAAAATTAACTCGAATTCATTAAAAAATCTGATAGGTTACATCAACGATAAGAGTCCACACTTTATACCGGACTCAAATTTTGTTGTAATCGATGCCAAATTGGGTGTTATAGCAAGACTCGCCAAAGGCAAGGAGGATTGTACTGATGAAGAAATTGCTTTTAAAGCTAAATACTGTGAGGATATTTTGGAGATCATGGATAAAATGGGTCTGGGTGACTGTATTATGCGAACGTATTTGGAAACACAAAAGGCAAAATGAGCTAAGAATAAGTAGAAGGAGTTTTATCAAATGCTATCAAATATAAAAACTGTATTACGGGGTTAACTTGTTGTGTTGTTTTTTGAAAAATTTATGAATATAAAAAAATACACTAAACAAAAATGTATCTATGAAAGCAAGAAAATGTATTTGTAAATTACTTGATGTTATAAAATTGAATATCCAAAGACATGTATTTTGTACTAATATTTAGTAAAATAAATAAAAATAATTTAAATATAACTCGAAGGTTTTTTAATTTTGTTTTTTTGTTGCGAACATATTTTTATTTAACAATCATATATTTATTTATTATACTGAAATCAAATATCAGATATGTGAGAAGATATGATAAGGGAAAGTATGAAATGAGCGGAAGAGAGGTTTAAAGTAAATTAACAGCAATTTTAATAAATACATTGAAATTCAAAATTTTATACTCAGAGATAAAAAGGCAAGGATATGAAATATTGACTCAAAGTTAAAACATTAGTGATCGTAATGGATTGATAAAGTAAGAAGTAAGCTAAAATAAATTATAATAATTGCTAATAGGTGCTACTACAGGCTCAGTAAGCAACTACGTTCCAGAGCCCTCTCTCGATCGACAAAACTAACACTCTACAAGACGCTCGTTCTACCTGTGCTGCTTTATGGCGCTGAGGCATGGGTAGTTTCGCAAACTGACGCAGCCGCTCTGGGGGTGTTCGAGAGAAAAGTTCTTCGCAAAATCTTCGGTCCTGTTCGAGTCGGCGATGACTATCGCATCCGAATGAACCACGAGCTGTATGAGCTCTACGATGACATTGACGTAGTTCGGCGTATAACTGTGCAGCGACTACGCTGGCTGGGTCATGTCCATCGTATGGACGACGAAGCTCCAGCGAAAAAGGTGCTCGAGGCGAGGGTCGCTGGTCAACGACGACGAGGGAGACCATGCCTCCGATGGATGGACCAGGCTGAGGAAGCCCTAACTGCACTTGGTGTATCCGATTGGAGAAGGCGCGCGCAAAGCAGAGGCGCCTGGCGAGAGCTGATGAGGTCGGTTGAAACCCGGACACGGGTTGTTACGACCAACTAAGTAAGTAAGTAAGTAAGCTTAAATAAAATAAAGGCATGCATGAATGAAAATATATTAAAGAAAGGTATCGAAAATAATGAAGTTCACGGGAAAAAATAAACCGTAGACAAACTTAGCTCCAGTGAACTGTTAACAATTTATAAACACTTTCTGCTTCCCATTTCTTAACTCGAGCAATGTTTCAACGCAGCACCATGTTCGGTACAAGTACGTTTGACTGGCATGCGAGACTTGCCGAGGACATGGTTTGTATCGTTCGGATAAAGGTTTTCATAATGCATTAATTTATCAATTTGCTATAATAATTATACAGTGTTGTCAATATTCGAAGCGCCCATCTGGCAACACTCTAACTTTCCGCAGTGATGCCAAATCGACTAATGACATACCGCGTTTGAAGCGTCATTCTAAGCAAATGTTTACAATGGAACAGTACACGCCACGCGAACGCTCTAAAATTGTTCAAATTTACATTCAACAAAACAAGTCAATAGTGAAAACTCAACGTGCTTTCAAAAAAATAAATAAAGTGAAAAGTGCGCCTTCCAAGAAGACAATTTCTCGTTTGTATGAAACTGAAAATCCACAAGAGATTCAAGAGGTACCTCTTCACGATGCAAAAGACACTGTTTGGTGTGGCGTTTGTGCTAAAATGCTCATTGGGCCGTTCTTTTTCGAAGATGATAATGGCCACAGAGTTACTGTCAATCAGGAGCGTTATCGCGATATGATAAACAATTTTTTCATGCCAATCGTTCGTCGAAAGCGTATCAGGCACTACTGGTTTCAACAAGACGGCGCGCCACCACACACAAGCCGCACTACAATCGATTTTTTGAAATGGGCGTTTCGAATATGGACAACCCTGTACAAGCATAACTAATATCTCAATTAAATCACTTTTTAAAAATAATGACACAGTTTCGGTAGTATCGTAAGTGTGGGCGTAGAATTTTTTGTTTGATATATTTGGTGATGGATTTGTTGTTCTTGTTAATTTTTATGTTGGTTAAAAAAAAAAGTAATTCAATCTTATGCTTAATAAATGGAAATAAATATTTCGGAATAATATGAAATTATTACTTTTCCTGCAGTAAGGAAGTTAAATATATATTCTAAGTTAAATTGAAAATTTAAATTTCAACAGACAAAATATATTTTTAATATGAAATATATGAGCGATTCCAACAATTATCGGCTAACTGTGGAGGTCACCATCTGGGATTTTTTGTTCCTAATTTGAAGATAATGGTGAAAAATATTAGAAAACAAATTTTTCTTTTTACCGTGATTATTTTAGCTACAATCAGCTAAGATATTTCTGTTATAAAATGTTTCAGTCATGGATTCTTTTATTTTTCATGGTTTGTTGTTGGACTAAAAAAAAGTAATAATGTTTTTTATATAAAAACATGACTTTTCGAAAAAAATAGTAACTAAAATTTTTGTGCAGGGTCCTTAAAGAAAAAATTAAATATAGTTTTTATGTCCTTGCCTCATTATTTGTAGAAAAACATTTGCAGAAAAAGAAAATCCTGTTTTTACTCAAGACAGTGCGCCGTGTCACAACTTAGCGGTTGCCATAGCGAAAATTCACAAATTACGGTTTGAACTGCTTGACCATCCTTCTTACTCATCAGATCTAGCCCAAAGATTGACCTTCTTTTTGTTCCTTCATCTTAAAATTGCGCGCGGTGGACAGAGATTTTTGTGAAATGAGGAGGCAATAACTTTCGTGTATAATTATTTTGTAGAGAAAAATGCCGAGTACTATTTGGATGGGTTAAAGAGATGGGAGCATAGCTAGGAGAAGTGTGTAGACTTACATGCATACTAAAGAAAAAGACACAGTTTCGATAGTACGTAAGTGTTGACGTAGAATTTTTTGTTTGATATATTTGGTGATGAATTTTATGATCCTGTTCATTTTTATGTTTGACTAATATAATAACCTATGCATCGCTTCTTCATATTGCAACGTCTTATTTTCTCAGGCATTAGGCGGACAAAGCGACGCCACCCTGACTGATTGGAGTCTGACAGCAGACTGAAAGCTTCTTATCGGCGCAAGCATTTATGTACGTATGTATTGCTTGTAAAGCTCTGAGGAATTCATAAAACGATTCGATTCAAGAAATAACACGATGTTGCGTTCGAGATTTCGGCACGAATGAAAGCAACAAGCATAGGAACGTCAGCAGCAACTGAATCATCAATGCATTTTTTCTCATAGAAAAATGTGAATTTTTCTTCTCTTCTTTTGCTATCTTTTGTGGCTTTATTAAAGAAATGACAAAATCCAAAGTTAGCTATTTATTTTATGCATAATCTATTATCTCCTCCAGAGAGCACTCAACATAGTAGCTAAATGGTGCAGGGAAACAGGCCTCAACGTCAACCCTAAGAAAACCAACATCATCGTCTTCACCAAGAAAAGAGTCAGGGAAAATCTAACTGAACCCACTCTTCTCGGTGAAACTATAAACTTCTCAAAAGAAGTCAAATACTTAGGTGTAACGCTTGATGATAAACTCACATGGAACCCACACCTAAACAACACCGTAAACAAAGCAAGGGCCTCATTATGGGTCAGCAGAAGCTTTGTAGGTAAAAACTGGGGCCTAAGTCCCAAACTCGCCATGTGGATGTATACTTCCATCGCGAGACCTATCGTCTTATATGTCGCACCAGTATGGTGGAGTAAAACGATCCAAAAAACAGCTCAAGCCAAGCTCAGCAAATTGCAACGACTAGCTTGTGTATGTATCACACGAGCGATGAGTTCTGCTCCAACTGCTGCTTTGGAAATTTTGCTTGATATACCACCATAACATCTTCTTGTTAAGAAAGAAGCTCTGCTCTTCACAGTCAGGCCCATCATTGACAACAATTTGATTATACCAAGTAATACACATTCAGCGCTGTTAGACGAAATAACCAAGGACGAGAATCTAAGGTTATTACCCTGCGATCTCTGCCTTCCAAAATTAACCTTCTACAAAAACTTCCAAGTCTCCTTCCCAAATAGAACCACATGGGAAAAGGAGAGGCCACGGTTCACTGGTTACTTTCAAGCCTGGCATACTGACGGCTAAAAGACAGATGAAGGGGTGGAAGCTGGAGTTTTTGGCTTAAGGCAGGGAAAATCTATATATGCCAACATGGGCACAGGTAATTCAGTCTTTCAAGCTGAAGTCCACGCCATTGAGATCTGCCTAAGAGAGTATGTAAACAGTCCCACTAGGAACAAAAACATTTACATTCACTCTGATAGTAAAGCAGCTCTACTTGCACTTAGCGCATATAAAATCACGTCCAAGCTCGTATGGGATTGCCTACAGCTACTTATCAAGGTATCTACCCATAACAGAGTCCATCTCATTTGGGTACCAGGTCATAGCGGTTATTTAGGTAACGAGATCGCGGACGAACTAGCCAGGAAAGGGGTTGCAAGGTCCTTCATAGGCTCAGAACCATTCTGCGGGATACCATGGGGCACTATGCGCCATGTGGCTAAACAGAGAGGCACTTCATTACTGGACGGAAACGGAAGGTAACATACAGGCGAAAACATTAATGCCAACCACTTCGCTCCAAAGAACGAAACAATTCCTGACTCTAAGTGGAAAATCTATCAGACTTGTCACAGGTTTCCTAACTGGACATTGTAAGGTAAATAAACACTTATCAACCATGGGTATAGTCCAGATCTGTGTAGACTATGTAATGAAGATGAAGAAACAGCAGAGCACATCTTGTGTCACTGTAACGGTCTAATCAGGACCCGTCTTCGTTACTTAGGTGCATTGTACCTAGAACCGCATCTAATAGCGGATAGTTTACCCAAGGAAATCGCTCGGTTCCTAGCGCACTTAACGATTAAGGATGAACTATAACTTAGAGAGGTTTGTTACAATAGGCCTTTGAGGCCGCAGTAACTAGGTGACTTGCTCCCTCCTCACTTAATTAACTACTTAACTAACTTTATGCACAAAATAGCTGATATTGTGGCATAAATTTTATCTTTGTACGATGAATATTAAAGGTTTGTACGATGAATATTATAAAATTGCATGGCCTTGAAAAAATTTGTGAAAATACCCCCATACAAACCGTGTTGTAAGACGTAATTTAACGTAAAAAAAAATGTCTTGTATCTTTGTTTGTGTCGAAAACTTTTCAGACGACTTACGTATGCCCGTTATTCAAATATTTGAGATAACGTTAAAAAATTGCAGCTATTTAAAGTGATTTGAAGAGAAAATTAGTTGTCAGCATAGCTCTGCACTCAGATGGCAGAAAGGGTTACCACCTAAATTTCTTGTATATCTAAGAACTCGATGCTGGGGCGAACATAAGGTAAAAATAAGTCGCTAAGTCCGAATCCGTTGTCAGAATTTAAAAAATTATGTAATATTTTGTACCATTGCACATATATAGCATTGCCACCTAATAATATGTTTTTTTACGAGTTTTAAAAATTACCTTACAGTTTTTGGGGGTCGCTGATTTCGACAATGATGTCAGAGTTTTTAAAATAATACGTATAATTTTGTGTTTTCATGAGTTCAGTTCTGGGGTGAAAACTAAGTTTAAATGGGTCTGAATCAATGAATTGTTCATTGAGACTAATGAATTTCGTTAAATGAACATAATATATTGATTTAAGAAACAATATTTGGTTCAGTGTAGACTTAAGACATTATAATGTTAGTTCATATAAATACTCACATTAATAATATAATTTCACACTTCGTTTAAGAGATTTGCATGCAAAATTTATGTACTCCATAGGTTTGTTAGTCTTTTATATACAATCCCACTGCAATAAAATATTTTAGCCGTGATCAGAATAAGCTTCCTATTATTATAAGCCCCAAAGTATTTTATTAAAATATTTTTATTTCTATTTTATGGCATAATTAAGAGTTGCGTTTAAGCAGAAGATTAAAGTGGTGGGCGTTATTTTAACCTCTGAAATATTTTAAATATGTTTTGTTGTTTTTTTTTTTCTCAAAACAAAGCTAAAATTACATTTGAAAAAAGTTTAATGCCGTCAAATATTTTATATTTAATATATTTAATCGATTCATTTCTGAAACATTTTGTTGCTAGTATTTAAACAAAAATGTGTCACTCAAGTATTGAAATTGTTGTCAAGCACTTGCGGCCTTCCTTGTTGGCAGCTTCCAAATGTTGGCAATGCTTCCTCTTAGCAATATTTACGACACGTTACTTATTTTTTTTTTTTTTTTTGTTGTGGAAACATTTTTTTTTGAAACTGTCGCTTAATTAATGCAAACGCCTCGAAAAGCTTGCAACTCTTGAAATTAATGAGTTTACAAGTTGTTGTTCTGTTTGATTTGTTTTGTGTTTTTATCTGATTTTGCTGGCATTTTTTTTTTAAATTGTCAGTTGCATTTTTTTAGAGAAAAAAAAAAAATAAAGAAATTATTTCTTAAATTTGTTTAATCTTAATAGATTGCGTGGATATCTTGACAGTTTTATTTGGGGTTTTTTTTTTGTCGGGTTAAAATATGTTTCGTATTAATTTTGTGCTTCGTTATTGCATTTAATTGCAACTGAATGCAAATTTGCTACGTTTTCAGGTTAATTAATTTGGATATATCGTAAATAGTATGAATTTTAAACTCGTGTTTTTAAATTGAATTGAAATTAATTTTATATCCGTTTCGCTTGAAAGTAAGTCAACTATTTATATAAATTGCTAAAATTTGTTGAAAATTAAAGAAAAATTAATTTTTTAATATTAGAAAGTTTTGAAGTAAATAGGTCCGTGAGTATTGGAAAATCGCACAGAATATACCACAAAGATTAAAGAAAAAAAATCGTTCCCAGAGCTGAAGAAATCTCACGAATTAAATAATCTTACGCTGAATTTAACAAAAAAACTTTCATGGTTTCTAATTAATCCAAAATTTTGATATTTATGAGTTGTATTTCAGTGAATTTTTTTAAATTAATAGTTCAATGCAAGGAATTAATAAATTTTAAGTATATAAATTTTTTTTTGACTGGATTGTTGTTAAATATTATGCACATAGAGCAGATAAATTTTTTTTTCAAAAATAAAATACGTTATTACCTGCTTAAAAATCTCTATGTGCAGTCAAAGTTAGTGTTCGGAGATTTTTTAAAACAGTTCTTTAACAATTTTGAGACATCTTTCAATCCTTCTGGAAACATGTGACGAACATAAAATTGTAAAATAGATGAACCTTGGTTACGATCCATACATAGTGTTTCAGATCAACGTAAAAATAAATATTTTTGTATGCTAGTAGCTATAAATTGAGGGTTATAACCGGCGCCGGTTGATTCCTTAGGTCAAGACAAGAAAAAAATTCAAAAGCGGGTAGGAGGGGAAGGGGGTCTTTGGACAGTTCTTTGCAAATTAAGACTGCAATAATAAAAAAAAACTGTACTATTTGTTAAAATACAACAAATGTAGGTGGTAATCCTGACATCTTCAATATTAAAATTCTGACATCTGCTTCGAAATCAATGACCCCCTAAATCTGTTAGAAAAAGTTTAAAACTCATAAAAAGTTAGGTGGTAATCTAGTGCTAGAAATTAAGGTGGCAATCCTATCCGTTACCTTGAATTTTAATACTGTCACATTAGATTCGAAATCATATCCGTTGTCTGAATTTCAAAATGACAAGATTTCGCAAAAATACAAATAAAAGGCAGATGGCAATCCTATCTGTCAATTTAAATTTTTAAAATTTTGATAACAGATTTGAAACCAACGATTCCCTAAAACTGCCAACCACGGAGTTCCTCCTACGCATCTCGTATATACATTGCATGTGTTTATATACAATGTTTATAAACATGCATACGTATTTCTTGAAATTTGAACCTCAATAAAAATTGTCACATTGCCGCCTAAAAAGTTTCACTTCAAAACTCATTCTGAATTTCGGTGGAAAAGGTCTGGTAATAAAATATTTACTTAGTATTTCAATATATTAATCTTTAAATTTTTAACGGTTTTTGAAGACTTTGGTATTAGCGTTTTTCCAACATATTTTATCATATCCCTATAGGAACGAACTAACTTGTTTTTAAAAACAACTAATTAAAAAACTAATTTAAAATAAACCAGTATATGAACTACTTTGAATTATACTAAGGCGGCAACTACTATGATTTTGACATGTTTTAATTGCAAATTTTTATTAGATTACAAGCTTATATATATTTAACCATGTTATTTCATCAAATATTATTAACTTTAAGCCATCAGTAATACTTTTCAATTGGTTGTTTTAAAGTCATTAAAAAATAATATAAATATAACTAATTTAACAATTAGTTGAAAATATATGCAGACGAAAGTCAATTGACTTATTTAGCGGACATCACCATACAAAATAAGTTAGTTCGTTCTATGGGAAAAAGTCAGAATTTCAACTAGTTGTGGTTGACAAAAAACTACTTTATCAACTACTTTTAAATTAGTTGATTTTCCTACAGGGATATTATACCACTTTAAGTGCAAGATAGCTTTAAAATCCATCATTTCCTGTTTAGTTATAGCAAAATATTAAAATAATGCTTTTTCCTATAATACAAATGATTTTGTGTAAGAATCAATATAAGCGATCGTGTTAAGAAAGCTATCGTGAATGTGTTAGAGCTTTATGAGATTCCAGTAAAAAGTGAAAATCAAGTGCACCCTGTCAATGGTCAAAAAAGCTTCTAAATGTGTGACATTTATTTATTGCAGCTATTTGAGGATCATGAAAAATTATTATTGCATACTCTCGGGCATTTTTACAAATATTCAGAGAGTTGCATACTCTCGGGCATTTTTACAAATATTCAGAGAGTAGGTTTAAAAAACATTCATATACAGAGACCAATTAATAAAAGAGCAAAGAATAATTAGTTTTACACTTATTTTTAAATGTCTGAAAACCATTTAATTTAAAACCATTTGACATTTAGCAAAATTAACAATGAATTGGTATTTTCAGTGCCCCACGAATAAATGCGTTAATTTGGCGCACAAGTTTGCTTAAAGAAAATTGCTTTATTATAGAACACACGCAAGAAAAACACAAACAAAAACAATGAAAATAAAAAAAAAATACAACATAAAAGTAAAGAACCTGCACAATGCGACAGAATTATTTTTGAAACAATTTAAGCTGTGAACTGCTAATTAGCAGGTCGAGGCAAATTGCTGTGTCAAAATAAGCAAAGATTATTGTATTAAGTCTTTCAGGCGCAGTGGTATGGATTTCGTTTTCATTTCAATTATTTTTTTGTTTGATTTTTTTTTTTGCATAGCATTATGTGCTCAAATTGGAAAAGCTCTTGTACGAGTTACTAAAATATCGCACACTAAATACAAAACAGTCACAACTCAAAATTGTTAAATTTCTACTTGAAGCAAAAAACAATTTCATTTTTTAAGGAACTCCATACAAAGCAATGAAAAAAAAACATTTTTTTTTTAACTATAGAGAATGAAGCTGTGTACAAAATGTATTTGATGTGTTACAGTCAAAGTATATGATCACTACGAACAGCTTTACATTAAAAAGTAAAAATTTGTAAATTTTGAGTTGTGACTGTTTTGCATTTAGTGTGCGATATGTTAAAAAGACTATGTTAGCTTAGTTTTTAATTTTCAAGTAATTTTTTTAACATTTTTTTTTTCTAAATAGAACAAAACAAAAAAAAAAAAAGAAAAAAGAAAAAGTATAAAAATATACATAAAATTTTTTGATTTTATTTTTTTTGCGTCATGTCCGCGATACAAAATTACGATCAAAAACAAACCAAATAAAATTTCCATATAATTATAAAATAGTACAAAAACTAAACTCAAGTAGACAGACTTTTGTCAGAAGTAGATACTGTCAAAAATATTCTTAAATTTAATATTTGTTAGCTTTGAAAGCAATTTCTTATTTGGCATGTTGGTATTGGTTGGTATTGAATTACTTGAACAAGACTTAACCCATTATGTTCTGGCCATTAATTTGCCGTATGATTTTCAAATCTTATAACACTGGGTTAAAGTTGGTTTCCCTACCTGATATTGAATGAGTACTTACAACTATTAACTATGAGAACTATTATTTATGAGAATTTATGAGAATTTGTTTGTTCTTCCATTATTATTGATGTTGCAATATTATTCTGCAGTTTTTTTTTGTTTATTTGATATATCAACAACTTAACTCATTGATCATAGAAGATTGGAAATTATTGAATTCTTTCACAAAATTTGTGTATTTAGTATGATTTATAAAAATCTATATATATATAAAACAAAGTCGTGAAATATTTCATTAATTCCATAACATAAGAACGAAGCGCCGGATTTGTTTGGGGACTTCTTTTTTTTGAGTTCTTCTTAGCTATCCTATTCTACATATGTTTGATAAATTTTGCTACACCCCATTTCACCGCCCGTAAATCATTAAAAATTATGTATTTGAGACAGTTTTGGTCGTATAAGACTAAAATTTGGTTATTTTGCTTGTATCGTTACTATTTTGTATTTTTACGAATTCAGTGCTTGGGCTAACACTAGGTAAAATGAGTTGCTGAATCCGAATACGCTGTCAAAATTACAAGAATTCGTTTAAATACAAAAAATTTAGTTGGCTGCCCTGTCTACTGCATTGAAATGTAAAACTGTGGTATCAGATTCGAAATCAAACCCGTTGTCAGCATTTGAAAATGACAAGATTTCGCAAAAATACAAAACAATCTAAGCGGCAAACTTAGCCACCATTTTGACTTTTAAAATTCTGACTTCAGATTCGAAATCTAGTAAATGATCTCTATTGAAAGTGAAACTCTTAAAAGTACATTTTATTAGGTGTCAGCCCTATTGTAAAAAAATTACATAATTTTAAAATTCTGACAATGGATTCGGATTCAGCGACCCTTTTTTACCAAGTGTTGGCCCCAGCACCAAATTCGTAAGAATAAAAAAAGATGTAGAAGGCAACTTTATCCGCCATATTGAATTTTAAAATTCTGACATCAGATTCGAAATCAGCGAACCTCTAAAACTGTTAGATGATGTTTAAAACAGTTAGAAATACATTTTATTAGGTGGCAATCCTCTGCTTAAAATGAAGGTGGCAACCCTATCAAACATCTTGAATTTTAAAATTGTGACATCAGATTCGATATCAGCGACGCCCTTTAACTCTTAGAAAATGCTTAAGACTTGTAAAAAACTATTATTATGTGGCAGCTTTATTCCTATCTACCAAACATAAAAAAAATTGAGGTGGCAATCCTGTTCACCGTTTTGAACTTTTGTTACATGTTTAAAAACATATATAGGTATTTTTAAAAAAACTTTGATTGTTTTAAAAAAAAAATTTGTATAATAAAATTTATGGTAGATTAAAAAAAAATAAATAAATGAAATCAAAAAAGACAAGCGTTTCATTTGGCCCTTTTGTCTTAAGATAACAGGTCATTCAATAAGTCCGTAGGATAAGTAAGAAAAAAACAAACTTTTGATAAAACTCGATTATATTATTTAACATAGTATAGCGATTTTCCAACTTTTCGATACCACTTTTATAGTACGATTTCTCTTTCTCGTCAAAATAGGCCTCAGTTTCAGCGATTACTTCATGATTGGACTAGAATTTCTTTCCAGCAAGCATTCTCTTGAGGTCTGAAAACAGGAAAAAGTCGCTGGGGGCTAAGTCTGGAGAATACGGTTGGTGGGTAAGCAATTAGAAGGCCAATTCATTCAATTTTGCCATCGCTTTCTCCGATTTGTGACACGGTGCATTGTCTTGGTGAAACAACGCTTCTTTCTTTTGCAAATGTGGCCGTTTCTTGGTGATTTCAGCCTTCAATCGATCCAAAAGTGCACAGTAATAGTCGCTGTTGATGGTGGTTCCTTTTTTGGAGATAGTCGATGAATATTATTCCTTTCGCATCCCAAAATACAGACCTCACCTTAAAAACCGACTGTTGGATTCGGTTCGTCGACTGCTGTCCACTCAGCTGACTGCCTTCTGGGTTCTGGTGTGTAATAGTGAAGCCATTGTCACATATCGACGATAGAATTCGATTTTATTGCAGTTCCTGAATAAGCCTTGAATAGAAACCTTAGATCAAACTTTATATAAATTCTTGTACAAAGGAAATAATTTCATACGCCTTTTTTTCCTTGCATAGACCTTTTATAAAACTTGTTTCAAAAATTGTTCAAGGATGTTTAAATTCTCCTTCCTATACAAGTTCCTTATGCAAATCTTTACTTAAGGCTTATTTAGTTAAAATTGTTATATACGGCATTGTTTACTCTGTTTATGTAGATACAACGTTTTATCCTGGAATGATACCTAAATTTTGTGTAGATACGACAATTTAGATTAAAAAATTTAGGCTTGGGGCCAAAAATTCGGGATTTTTCTTTTGCAATCTTAAAGAGGATGGATGAATAATAAGGAAAATATAATAAAATTAATTTTGATTTTCATGCTAGATGCCACACTCTTTCTTATGACGGCAGTATGATACACAAATAGTGCTCATTTTCTTAATCAGTAATGAGTTATTTTAACTGGCAATAAGTCAAAAAACTATGCAACTGTTTACGCCGCAACCCTTACGCAGAAGAGTGTAAAAGATTAATTAAAGCATAATATTCATACTTACTTATCGACTCGTTCGAGTATCGAAATTTCAGTACCGATCCTCTGACGAGTCGATCGTTCGGCTTATACGACGAGCCTTGGCTACCTTCTTGGATAATCATAACTTGATTATTCGGTGCTTTAGTTGTTTTTTTAAATGATCCAGAGTTATGCATATTTTCGGCACATATTGGAGGAAAGCAGACAACTGGACACTATAAAAAATTCTTCACATATTGAAGAATGAGATAATCACATATTGATTATCCGCAGCTAAAGTAATGTATCAAATAGCCAGTCTGGTTGCTACCTATTAGCCTCCACATTGGATTTATACATTTAACCACTTATTGGTTATTGTCTTCACATATTGAAGACCTGGAGTAAAAGTAAGAATTTATTAATAAACGTTATAAAGATTGATATACTTACCGGTGTTGTTTATTATTTGTCTTTTCTTCCTCCGCATAAACTCCTATGCACAAATTGCCCTTGAGTTGTACGCTGCGGCTAGGTTTTTTAGTGCACCATATATCCAGCAAACAATCGTGACAATTAGTCACAGGAACAAATCTCCCTAAATCGTTAAGTAACCGTTGTGTTTTATTAGAAAATAATAATATCTTCCCCCCCTCCCTCTGCCCCGCCTCTCCTAACTTTGCATTCTACCCACCAATGCTTTTTGATGCACTTTAAGTGGGTATACTAGGATATAAGCCTTGAACAAATTGTTATTAAATGCAACCCCTCACTTTGGCTTCTGGGATGATTAAAATGAAATTATAATATATGTAACAACTCGTGCATTACCAACTGATTGCTGCTGCTGCTAGCAGCAGTCTTATTTCTCAATATAACCTTAAAAATAATTTAGAACAGCAAGAAATTAGTTACCGCTGCTAACTTTGGCTAGACTTGCGATTAAATTCACATGCCAATTAAAAAATGAAAACACACAACAACAATAAGAGAAAATAAACACCAACTTGTTGCAGCATATTTGGCTTAAATGAGTGATGATAGAACGCGCACAATTCGGGCAATCAAAATGTATCTCTGACACAGTTGTGGCTGAACTCTGAAAACGCTAGGTTGAAAAAACAACAGCAAAACGTGTTGGGCGACGCGTCGGTTGAAAGGTTGACAGACAAGTTTATATTTTGCACAGCTGGAATTTGTGTTGAATTAAAAAAAAAAAAAATATTCGTGAAAAATATAAAATATTTAAAAAAATTTAAAATATAAAAAAAATAAAATAAAATAAAAAAATTGATAAAATTCTTCAAAATTGATAAAAATTCTAAAGAAATTTAAATAATGTCCATGGAAATAAATGCTTCCATAGAGGAGCTGGCAAGTCTTATCGAGCTGCATCTGGGTGAGCTAAAGTTCAGCGATGCTAACTGGGTTGTACAAAATTCACCCATATCAGGACGCGGCATTTTTGCCGCTCGTGATATTCAGCCGGGTGAGGTAATATTTCGCGAACGTGCGCTGCTCGTTGGGCCTACGGCACACAAGAAAACTAAGCTCAACACCTGCACCCTTTGCTACAAGTTACTCGAGGGCCCAATCGAGCAGGTACTATGTTCAGCTGGTTGTGGTTTGCCCGTCTGTCCGGACTGCTCTAAGTTGCAGCGGCATACCATCGAATGCCAGCTCTATCGAAATTGGCAGCCACTTGATCTAACGATCCTAGAACCACGCATAATGCGCATTTTATCGGTGGTGCGTTGCTTGTTTCTCAACGAAGATCAGCGCAAGTTGCTCTACGCCATGCAGGCTAACGTCGATCGCTATCACATCGCCGAGGTGGCCAAGGCTGCAGAATGTTTTCGCTACTTTCCGCGCGATAAGGATATCTTGGAATGTTTTTATCGCGTTATTTGTACATTTAATACGAACGCATTTGAAGGAAGCAGCAATGTGAATGGCCACGAGATACTAGTACGCGCTCTCTTTCCCTTGGCGGGCTTACTCAATCATGCCTGCATCCCGAATGCATGCCATCACTTTGATTCGGCCGAGATAATTGTGATGTCGGCTACGAATTTTATACCAAAGGGTGCCGAAATAACGACAACTTATGCGAAACTGCTATGGAGCACTCTGGCTCGCAGGCTGTTTCTGGTCATAACCAAAAATTTTACATGTCGCTGTGCAAGATGTAAGGATCCAACGGTGAGTTTTTATTTATAAGTATTAAAAAAATTAAAAAAAAAATATGGTACCAAGTATAATAGCATACTTTTCATGCGACAAACTTTTCTCATATAACATACATATGTTATGCAGATACCAAAGATACACATCTACTTGAATGTCAGAAAATATTTGATAAGAATAAGCAACTGTGTATTGTTTGTGATTATAAATAAATTTAATGCTTTTTGGAATAACAACAAATGTTAGGCATTTAAAAATTAAAAAATAAAGAAACAAATTCATGTTGAAAATTGTCAAAAGTGGATTATGGTTGAGTGTAATAATCAAGAACAAAGAAAATGACATTTTTTTTTAATAGATGTGAGGCGAAACTTTTTTGAGACTCGATGTCATCCTTCTGTGTATGGCTTAGTTGTGTAAAAAGAAATAAGTTGTTATGTGAAAGAAAAATGTTTCTTAAAATAAGTATTGTGAAATTTAATTTGAAAAAGGATTTTATCCAGAAGTTGAATCACGTAAGGTCTTAAGAAACCCCAAACTATTGGGATTCAAAAATTCGAATCCCAGAATTGCTTCAGGATTTTAAAAAGTGAATGAATACGAAAATGCAATAAAGTTTCTATTTTTCAACAGAAAAAAATTAGCATAGTAAGCTAATTATTGTTGAAGAAAAACATTTCTTCAATAGTGGTAAGTAAAGGAAACCCATTTATCAGTTAATTCTGACAGATATAAGAAAGATATTAATTTTGAGACGCATAGGTAATAGTGTATTATGGGCGGGACATATGACAATATTAAATCGCCAAAATTCGCCAACATAATTTTTTGCAATCTTTTTTGGAAAAGCTTGTAACAGTCGGTTCCCACCTGACACATAAAGTTTTTTCAATTGAATTAATTTTTCTGTTCGGCCGTCACCTCTCTGCAGACAATGGCAAACCTCAGAGAGTTAAAACTGCCATGAAAAGCTTCTTGAGAACATAAGCCGTTCGGAGTCGGCATTAAACTTGTAGGCCCAGTTCTGGATCATTTGTGTTCAAACATTTCACAACACGCACAACACAATTTATATAAGAAGCTCTTTCCTTTCTCCTTTCTCTCTGCTTTTCAAGGGCTGAAATGGCTACTTCGTTTTTTTTTTTGTTGGGTTGTAATGATTCCTTTTGGAATTAGTCCCGCCTCATTTCTAATTCCTTGGAACTAGGAATTGGATATTGATCATTTTAATTCCTCAGGAATGGAATTGGAAAAACCGTCAATTCCATAATAGGAATTGTAATTGGTAACTGAACATCTCAAGTCCTTAGGAATGGAATTGAAAAAAATTTGTAATTCCATTACAGGAATTGTAATTGGAGCGTAAAACTCCAATAACCATTTCATTACCTCAAAACACCAACTACAAATGGAATTGAAAATTTTTCCAATTGAAGAATTGAGATGTTCAATTATCAATTACAATTCCTGTTATGGAATTGACGATTTTTTCAATTCCATTCCTGAGGAATTAAAACTTTCAATTACCAACTACAATTCCTGTAATGGAATTGTCGATGTTTTTTCAAAAAAATCACATGGCCTAGGTGGCCAATTGACAGAACCATTTTTTGATATGATTTGGTCACCAAAAGTTCATCCCAATAGAGTGATGCTTTAACGCACTGTATGGCTCGTAGCACCGTCCTGCTGGAATTATATAGAACTTATACGATTGATATTGACGTGGGAACCAAAAAGTCTTGAGTCATTTGCCTTTAGCGCCCACCATTGTTTAAGTACATTTTTTGTGATATGACCCATTCTGCATTATGATTGAAGCTCATTAGTAACTAAGATCGCACAAATAGTCTTATCAAAACAATTTTTAATTTTATAAATTTTATTTTTGAAGTGAAACTTCTCAGTCGGAAATGTGACGATTTTTATTGAGGGAACAATTTCCAAAAACACGTATACATGTTTATAAACATGTAACAAAAAAGTGAAAAGTTTTGTGTATAAGCCCCGCTTAAGAGCAACACCGTGGTTGGCAGTTTTAGGGTATCGCTGGTTTCGAATTTAATGTCAGAATTTTAAAATTTAAGACGGCGGATAGGGTTGCCACCTCAATGTTTGTTTGTAGTTTTGCGAATACTTGTAGTTTTGGAATCCTGACAACGGATTTGATGTCGAATCTGATATCATAGTTTCAAAATTGAAGATGATGGATAGGGTTGCCACCAAAATAATCACTACAGGGCTGCCACTTAATAATATGTTTTTACCGAGTCTTAAACATTTTCTAAAAGTTTTAGGGGTCGTTGATTTCGAATCTGATGTCAGAATTTTAAAATTAAAGATATCGGAGAGGTTTGCCACCTACATTCTTTGCCACAAGATTGCCACCTAGTAAAATGTATTTTTTGGAGATTTAAACATCATCTAACAGTTTTAGAGTGTCGCTGATTTCGAATCTGATGTAAGAATTTTAAAACTCAAGATGGCGGATAGGGTTGCCACAAAATTTTTTTGATTTTGACGAATTCGCTGAATAGGTCGCTGAATCCGAATCTATAGTTGAAATTTCAAAATTATATAATTTGCTTACGAAAGAGTTGCCACCTAATAAAATGTATTCTTAAGTGTTTTAAACATCATCGAACAGTTTGAGAGTGTCGCTGATTTCGAATCTGATATCAGGATTGCAAAATTCAAGATGGCGGATAGGGTTGCAATCTAGATTTTGTATGTATATTTGCCATCTTCATTTTCACCACAGGGTCGTCAACTGATAAAAAGTATTTTTAAGAGCTTTAAGCATCATCTAACAGTTTGAGAGTGTCGCTGATTTCGAATCTGATGTCAGAATTTTAAAACTCAAGATGGCGGATAGGATTGCCACATGTTTTTGTTTAATTTTTTCGATTTCAGTACTTAGGCGTACACTAGGCATATATGGGTCGTTTAATCCGAATTCGTTGTCAGAATTTCAAAGTTATGTAATTTTTTTTAGAATAGGACTGCCACCTTATAGAATGCATTTTTAAGAGTTCTAAAAATCATACAATAAATAACAAATTCGCTGATTTCGAATCTGATGTCAGAATTTTCAAATTAAAGATGGATAGGGTTGCTGTCTAGATTTTTAATGTATTTTTGCGAATTATTGTAATTTTTACATTCTGACAACGAATTTGATTTCGAATCTAACAACACACTTTTAAAATTAAAAATGGCTGATAATTTTGCCACCTAAATTTTTTTGTATTTTTACGAATTTTTGTAATTTTAAAATTCTGGCAATGGATTAGAATTCAGCAACCCATTTTTACCAAGCATTCGCCCCAGCACTGAATTCGTAAAAATACAACAAATTCAGGTGGCAATTTTATATTTTTGAATTTCATGTATCTTTTCCTACTGATTTGCAGGTGCTCCCAACGAACAATACCAACGAATCAACAACAAAATCCGGAACTACAATAGATGCACTTTTTTCACGTTATCTCGAAAATTTTAAATCATGGACATATCCTAATATATAAAAGCAAAGCTCGCTGCTTCGCACTTCGATCGCAGAAAATGCATTTGATACTTATCAGTGCATACTTTCAGGCTGAACATTTTTCCGAATAGTATGTTGCAAAAGCTCTGTTATAATGGCAAATTTTTTGCAATTACAGTTAAGTGTCAATGCTTCCAACCAGGGATGATATTTGGGGGCTTTTAGGGCTTTTTTGGGCCCTTTTTCATTTCAAAAGCCCCGAGGCCCTTCTTATTCATTTTACGCCCTTTTGGAAAATTCTACCGAAAAAAAAATCTGAATTTTTTAAAAGAAAAGTTTATTGGTTAATGTTTCATTATGCCAAAGAAAAATCGCCGAAAAAATAAAATGAAAATCCCCCAAACGAAAAGAATACAAAATTTTTACACAATAAAAACGAAAAAATGTTCAAAATTTTTTGGAAAAATGTTCCAAAATGCGATTCAGCGGCGTTGTTGTGCTTGACAAAAATAAAATGAAACAACCAATATCCGCCGTCACGAAGGGTATAGTTTTTCGGGTATAATTTCCGTGATAAAGATTCAATATAAGATTATCAAAGTATAAAAGAACAGATTCGAGTAGTAAATTAATATTCCCCTGAAAAAATATCTGCAAAGATTTCATTAATTTTATTTATTTTTTGATGTAATTCATGAACAAGGGGTCATGAACATTATGTACGGATAAGGTCCAAATGGTTTTTTTTATGATAAAATGATTTACTCTTTTAAGGATTAATGTTTTTTACCTTCCGTACAAGGGCGAACCATTTCATCGTAACGAAATTGATATTTCTTAACTTTTCGGTAAACAAAAATTTTAGCGTTTTTTTTTTATTTTTAATTTGGCAAAAAAGCCCGATTTTTTTTTCGGTCCTAAATTTCAAGCATATTTTTCGTACCTTTTCCTTTTCAAGTATTTGCAAAAAAGATCCTAATTTTATTTTTATTGGTACAAACACCCGAAAAAAATGTCATGATCGGTAAAAATTTCGGTCATTGTTTTTCGTAGAATTAAGCCTGATTTTTGTATGGAAAATTCCGGGTTTTTTGTAATTTTTTTTCGTTTGTAATTTCTGGAAGCTATCTTTGATTTATTTCGTAAATAGAAATATCTGGAGAAAGAAAAAAATTGTCTTTTAGCGATCATGAACAGGTAAGACAACCGCGGGGGAGAGAGGTGACGGATAGTCCTCGACCGATTTTAGTTAATTATTTGAAATTTTTAACCGACTTCAAAAAGGAGGAGGTTCTCAAGTTCGTCGGTTTCTCTGTTTTTTTTTTTTTTTTTTTTTTTTTTTTTTTAAATGTATGTACATCGATAACTCCTAAACCATATGCCTGATTGCCATAATTTTTGGGGAACAGATAGATATCATAAGCATGAAGGTGCCCGTACAAAAGTGGGCGGTATTCGAGAACTGGGCGTGGCAATAATAGATCTCGCAATACTAGATACTACTCTATCTCGAATAATATTGTCACTAGGGTACTGCAATTAATTGTAAGGGTAGGCACAATTATTACATATTACGGGCAAGAAAATGGGCGTAATTCGACAAATGGGCATGGCAATATTAGAAAAACAGTGTATCTTGAATAATTTTGAGGCTAGAGTACTGCAATTTAGTATAGGGGTAGGCATTATTATTACAAATTATCGTCAATAAAGTGGGCGTTATCCGACAAATGGGCGTGGCAGTATTATAAAAACACTGTGTCTCGAATAATATGGACACTAGGGTACTGAAATTTAGTGCAGTGGTAGGCACAATTATTACAAATTGCCGTCAACAAAATGGGCGTTATTTGACAAATGGGCGTGGCAATATTAGAAAAAGAGTATATCTCGAATAATATTGATATTATAGTACTGCAATTTAGTATGAGGGTAGGCATTACTATTACAAATTATGGCTAATAAAGTGGGCATTATTCGACAAATGGGCGTGGCAATATTTGAAAAACACTATATCACGAACAATATTGACACTAGGGTAATAAATTTCGTTACAAGAATGGGTATAATAATTTCAAAACATGTGACATCTAATTTAAATTTAAGAGGCAGATATTTGAAATAACCAACAAACTTTCAGATTTTAATAGAACAAATTTTTTCGGAACAATTTTATTTAAGTTGTTTATACACTTTTTTCGAAAATTTATCATATTCTCTAAAAAGGAAGAAATAAAAATTTTTTAAAAACAAAACAACCGACTACAAAATCACTACAAAGTAAAAAATAATTTTAAAAATACTTTTCCTTTTAATTTCTTGGTCATATTTGATAATTTATTTAAACATATTATTATATATGAAATCTTATTATCTTAATATTTTTCTGATTTGTTTTATTATCATAAATATATTAATTTCTTGATGAATACAAAGGCTTTGAAGTTGGCGCTTCTGATTAAAAGTCTGATTATATTAGCGCCAGCCTTAAAAGCTTTTGTATTCATCAAGTAATTAATATATTTATGATAGTAAAACAAATAAGAAAAATATTAAGATAATAAGATTTCATATATAATAATATGTTTCGCATTGTTTGCTTTTTATTATAAAATGCATAATTGGTACCTATTAATGTTAAGCCCTATTAATGTCAGATTGGCCCTATTTTTATATGAATTTTGGCCCTTTTGCAGTAAAGCCAATATCATCCCTGCTTCCAACCCGTCGTAGGACGGGCTTTTATATTAGTATCTCATAATTAAGTAATCACAAACCATTAATGCCAGTATTAGCAATTTAAGCACAAATCAATTATAGTGTAAATGTTGAATAAACGAAATATTTTATATGGAATTTTGTATAGTATTTCTTTCGAGATGTTCTCTTTCTTTCTATATCTCTGCCTTTATCTTTGTGTATAATATAAATGCGATTTTTGTTAATCTGTTTTGAATTCTATCCTTAATGCTGTGAAGTTAGCTTCTGATATATTGAACACCTCTAGAAAAATGATCGTGCATCAGCATCTGAGAAATAAGGATGTTTGTTTTTGAAATATTTTTAATGAAAAATAAAAATACACATAAAAAAAAAAAATCTAAAACACAGTTTTTAATCTCAAATTGAATCTATCGAATAAAAAATTTATACTTTAAAAGCGTTTTTACCCTTGACATTTCATTTGGTACATGAATAGTACTTATGTATCTATGAGTGGTTCGGATACTACCAGCAAAAAACGCACAAAATCACTTAAAAGTGTAAGTTGCAATTACCATGCAATTTTGGGACAACAATTATTTTGAAAAAATTTCGAAAGATGTAGACTGACAGGTTGACCCTTGACCTTTCGTTTGGCACTTTACCGTCCTTCTCCGATTAGTGGTTTGCATACAGAGAGCTTGTATGTATGTACAACCTTGTCTGAGTTTATATGGTGTTCATAATATTATAGCGGTTCTTTTTTTTTCAAAATTATGATTAATAGTGGGCTTCATTTTTGCATTTTTTCTAGTGTACCCTTAATATATGTTTTGACTTTGAATAATTATCAACAGAAGCGTGCCAAAATTCAGCACCCATACGAAGAAATGTATTTAATGTATAAATAAAAAAAAGCACACAAAAAACATATAACATGCGATAATTATATCAGGCCTTTTCTCGCTTCCTGTTGAGCACGAAGAATTTCTCTCTTTTTTTCTTACAAACGAGCTTTTTTAGCTAAAATAACTCTTGCTTTCGTACTTGCTTTGAAGTATTGCCAGATGTCCCGTATTTTGTACTTAATTTTAAATGTACCCGGTGGACAAGATTTGTCACGTATTTTCAAAAATTTGACTTGCCTATTATTTTTGAAAATTATCCACATATATATATATATATATATATATATTGATACGAGTATGATGCCTTAGAAATATAGTGACAACATTTGTATAACCTAAAATTGTCGAACAAAATAAATTACTCAAAATTTTGTTCCTTCCACACAAATATATTCTCCTTCACTAAAATTTCAGTTTTTGGATAAATCATTTTTTGCTTTAATCATTTTTCAGATTTATAAAATTCAATCGAAATTAAGGCATTGCATTGCTACCACTTTTTCTTTGAAATGATAGCATTCTTGAGTTTTTGTTTAATTAGTCACTAAATTCAACAAAATCAAAAAGTTATTTTAATATTAAGCTTAGAAAATTCTATTTAAAAGAGCTTTCTCTAGGCATACGTTCCACTCTTCGAACACTACTTCTGATGACAATTTAAAAAACGAAAAAAGAGAAAATGGCCACTTCAGCCCTTGAAAGGACTTTGACCGAGCTTCTTATGATCAATTGTGTTGTGTGTGTTGTGAAATGTTTGAACACAAATGATCGAGCACTGAACCTACCAGCTTTATGCCGACTCCAAACGGCTTATGTTCTCAAGAAGCTTTTCATGGCAGTTTTTACTCTCTGAGGCTTGCCATTGTCTGCAAAGAGGTGACGTCCGAGCAGAAAAATTAATTCAATTGAAAAAACATTCTGTGTCAGGTGCAGTTCAAACCAGGGTTCTCTGGCGTATGGGCCACACACTATACCCACTGCGCCACGGCCGCCACGGTGACAATTTATCTCTATGCAAATTAATTTCTTCGGCTTTAAAGTGTGATAAGAGAAACGTTTTCTTTGAATTCACCACATTCTTAGAATTACATTTTAAAATACTATTTTTTACTAAACATTAATATAAACATTAAACTGATTTTGAGCAATAAAATACAACGGAATTTTAAAGACAATTTTTTACACATTCAAATTTTTTTACAATTTAGTCGAAACAACTGCAAAAGGAGATTAATTTGTACCCTACAAAAAAGTATTTAATTTGAAAGGAACTACATTCCAGATGCATGGGTTTTAAATTAATTTAAAACAAAGATCCTTTTAAAAATTATTTAATTCATATTATGCAGTCCACTGACTTGGACTGAAATTTACTGATAGCAGAAATAGTTTAGTTCTATACATAAGACAGAATTTTTTCAAAAATTTAATTTAATTTTAGCTTACACTGAATTTGATGCCTTTAATTTCTATTTTACTGTTCGTAAAATCATGATAAAAACCGACACTTTTCTTTTTCGACAAAAAGGTGTGTTCTTTTTGTAATACATAAAGTGATTTACTTAGTTGAATTCTATTTAGAACTCGTTCATATTTTTTTCAATTATTTTTTTATGTAATAAACAATTTGTTTTAAATAATATAACTTTTTTTCAATTGTCCCGTTAAATATTTAAAAATTTTGTCCCGTTTTATTGGAAAAGAAATCTGGCAATGCTATTGCTTTGTATAAACAGAAATTTGTTTGATATAAGCAACACATGTTTTCTCTTAAAATAAGTTGCATGCTAGTTGTAATACAAAATGTAACGTAATTGTTGAATAACGGCAAAAAAAATTTGTGCTTTAAATAAGTTTTGTCTCTAAAATTACAAAAAAAAAATTTTGATTACATTCACGTGGCTGCAAAAGTTCTTAAAATAAGTCATAAAATTATTTAAGCCAAATGTCATGCGCTACAAGTAATTATAGCATGCGATAAAAAAAAAACTCATACATATTGCAAAAAGAGAACACAGACAATAAATTCGATAGACAAGTGCGTAAATAAACAACATAATACACAAATGGTGAGTTAATCAACACTTGTTTGTATATTGTGTTGATGAGATAACCAAAACAAACTGAAGAACACTTGGACAGACATAATGACTACAGGTCGATTACTAACTTACTAATGACGTCAGCCGTTGTCATGACGTTGTGTTGCGTATACGCCATGATAGCCAAAAGCAGGAATTTGACACTTTCGGTTAACTTGACGAACGGAAAGACTGATGAACGAACAGACGCTCTGGTTATTGTAAAGATTTATCGATGATTGGTGGAAAAAATGGGGTCGCTGTAAGAGGAAGGAAGTGGGTGACAGATGCGTAGCGTGTCAGACAAGGCACGAATAAGATGGATTTGCTACGAATGGATTAGAATAGCCAGCGGGTGGTATCTGTTGGGACAGGCGGGCGGCATATAGCAATACATTTATTTTTATTTTGCGCGCCATTTAGTTTTTGGTTGTGTGTCAGTTATTGCGGGTTTTTTTTGTTGCTGCCTTATTTTTTTAACATACATACAAGCCATGCCAACGAAATTCAAATAAAATGAATGAATTTGTTATTATGACATGCGAACAGACATGTTTGCCTGTCTGTTTTTGTGTGTGTGCGTGTATGTGTGTGTGAGTGTATGCGTGTTAATATAGTGCGTGCCTGCATGTAGCTGTGTGACAAGTAAAATTTATTAATTATCTGCTACGTGCGGCAAGCAACTACTCGGTTAAGGGTAAGAAATATGTTATTAAGGTACGCAAAGGTGCGACCACTATACATGATATGCTACGTAAAGTGAGCAGAGTAGAAAAACATACATGCAGATATCAAGAGAGACAGACACACATACTCGTAATATGAACTATAACAGAGTGGAACAAAGCTGAAAGCATATTAATGAGTATTCAAGAAAACCAATAACAACATTAACGGCCACAAACAACTAGCAACAACACAACAACACAACATTCATGAAAGTATTTGAAAGCATGAAATTGTCGCATACTCAACAGTGTTGTGCAAAATTTTGCACTAGTTTGTTAGAGAATTTTCATTTTATAACTAACTTATTTTATAATTCTAATGTTGACTAATTACTAAGTCAACTCTAAGTTGAGAAATTCGGAATTATACATGAGCGTGATTAAAAAGCGGAAAAGTGAGAAATGTAGCCGAGTTCTTAATGTAGTGGATGTACTATGAACACGTGTTAATTCAAAAATCAAGGTTTACTTTCATCAAGTCCAGATTTTAGCCCTCTGATATGACAACCAAATGATTTTTACACTGAAAGTAGAAAGAGAGAAAAAGAGTCAAAGATTTTTAGTATCCTAGGTTTACTCCCATCAAAAGATTATTACACTGAAAGTATTAATAATTGACTAAATATGGTCATAACAATAAAAACAAAAATTTTTGAGATTTTTTGACACATTTCAGCTTTATAAAATATTTCTGTTTTGCTAAACTAAAGTGTTCAGCGACCGTCACTTTTATGAGTTGCACTTCTTTTTTTAAGTTTTAATATTTTTTCCTCAAAAAGTAACACTTAATTTTAAGTTTTATTTTTCACTATAAAATAAAGTTTCTTTTTATTAACATTTTTATTACAACATTTATATAATAACACTTTTTTATTATTATGTTTAATTATTTTGCTCTGAAACAAAACTTATTTTGTTAGATTTAGTTTTTATTCACAAAGTAACATTTATTCTGGGGCTTATTTTTTCACTCAGAAACAAAAATGTTTTTTTTGGGTGTCATTTTTTACTCACAAAATGATACTTATTTCTGAGATTTACTATTTCGTTCAGAAATAAAACTTATTTTCTGAGTTTTATTTATTTACTCAAAAAGTAACATTCAATCATGAGGCTAATTTTCCACTCAGATATAAGACTTATTTCTCAAGTTTTATTTTTTTACTTAAAAAATAATTTACTAACAAACCAAAAAGTTTGATAGACTGTGTTTTAAGCTTTGACGTTGGAAACAAAATTTTCATTAAAAAATAAGTTATATTTGAGCGAAAAATATGACAAAATATGGCAAAATAAGCATATTTGGCTACAACAACCACACAGCCTCTCACACCGCACATACAACAGGCAAACTAACATAACTAACATAGTTATGTTAACATAACTAACATAACCTAAAACAACCACACATACACCTCGCATATGACAGGCAGACTAGTATTCACTGCTGTACTAACTACATAATTCCCATGATGTTTATGGTGAGAAATACTTAAGAACGCTGGATTTGGCAGACTTAGACACGGCTCGGAAGCGTACTGCTTTGTCCCGTCTGCTACTTGGCAACAAGTACGGTGATGTGCTGATCGGTGATGTCTCCGAACATCACCGAACTCTAACCCGAGACCACTACAGGTAGAAGCAGCACTCGTCCACATCCAACAAGCAGTATATAAAATTCTACAAGCAACGTATCATTTGGAGTATTCTTTAAATTGTGTATTGTATTTAAAAAGACAGACTATTAAACTCATAGTTAGAATTGTACACTAAAAGAAAAATTCTATTATACTTAAAGAAAACTCTGTACACTGAAAGAATTGTTTATAATAAAACAAAGAATTATTTGAGTCGAAAAAATTAAATAACACCACCCACCTACCAACGACGAAGAATCAGTTAGAATACACAGTAAAAATATGAATAAGGAAAAACATTTAACTTCTGACTCACTCGGCTTGATCTAACTACTCAAAAAGGAGCGGCTCATCATGGAATGCCAAAAGATCGGATTACCTTTCGAGGTCTGTACAGTGGAGGATCTACGAAGGCAATTCAGCCACTTCGTAAAAAGAAAACAAAGTAGAAGCCGAAATTGAAGCCAAAGAAAATTACCTATCAGTAAGTCTGCATCAACAGACAGAAGGACAGCTACGCAACAAACAACATTGATAGTACCCGAGTACCACCGGATTAACCACCACTAGAACTCAGACATTAAGGTGATGAAAACCGTGCGATGATAGAACATCCACTATGATGGCAGCGACAACTTGCTTGAGTTCGTCGTGCGAGTCGATGAGCTAGCCGAATGCTACCAACTGGACCAAAGTAAATTGTTACTCACATTGCTGGAGATATTGCAATGTAGAGCACTACAGTGGCATCGAGTTAAACAACCAACATTTACCACATGGGCCGCGTTTCGAGTAGAAGCCGAATGATATTTCTTACCAAAGCGATTCCTAAGTCATTTGAAAGAAACAATTTATTATCGTATCATCGGAAATAGTCGAAGATTACAAATTGAGTATACAAACACTCATACGCCAACACCCTCAACTCAAAACTCTTGACCACACAGATTGGATTTACAAGCTCTATGCTCGGCGAAGGTACTAAAGCGAGACGAAGCAAGAGGGGGCCGAATCGCCACTCACTGCCTGCGAGAGGCGACACCATATAACCAAAACATACACTGCTGGAGATGCAAAAAACCAGGCCACTGGCGCTTTGATTACCGAAAGCACGAAAATTTGTTGTGGTCGGGACGGCACATTATGCCGCGATTGCCACTGTTTGAATCCACGCCTGTCCATTCCCGACCCGTCTGATAGTTCGACTAATAGTTGCTACTATATTACCGTAAAGGTCAAGGGACGGCCGATAAGGGCATTGATCGACACCGGATCTACTCTATCATATGTCGACGATGGCATCAAACAATTTTTAATCGAGCAGAATATTCAACTACGGCCACAGAGCAGGAGGATTCAGCTGGCAGACAGCTCCATAGTCGATTGCGAGGACGCATATACCATCCAGATCAATTATAAGTAAAAATCAGAATTGTGTCAGTCTCCCTCACTCTCATCGCTAGCATTACAACATTCAATTTTGTATTTATAACTTACTGCTATTGAATGTATAATAAAAAGAATATGTGAGGTAAAAAAAGTATATAAAAATTTATAATTAAAACAAAATATTCTTTTGAAAAATATTCTTACGCTCCTATCTTAGTAGATTTTTTCACGCTTAGACAGCCCCCGAACACGCAGGGCCCGTAGCATTGGCTGCCCTTGCTACATTTTATTTAATAATGCAGCTCTCTTGTTAATGAGGTCCTGCTTTGACTCAAAGTTCTGTCCTACAAAGCGTGTTTTACGGTTTTTTTTTGCACATTTTTTTTAAAGCACATGCCAACGTTTTGTTCACTTTTTGTGGTATACCTAGTGACTTTAATATTTGTCGTACACAGATAAAATATATGGAAAAATATTAGCTTCATGCCGAATGAAATGAATATCTACTTTGGATTTGGTCAATTCTTTAATAAAGTCACAAAAAAGCAAAATCTTAAAAGAAAAATTCATGTATTCCTATGAGAAAAGATTGTACAACTACTACCCAGGTTTACATATACAGAGATTGGGCATGGTTGTTGTGTAATGAAAACTTTATTTATTTTCCTAAATATTACAATATATTTGAATTATTTATTATTCATTGTTATATTTATCCATATTAGAAATATAGTTTTTTTGTTAAAATTATTAATTACATTTTATATATATAATTAGTTCTTTATTGCATGAAAAAGAATTTCATTTCACTTTCATTTATTAAAGATAACATTAAATTGCATTAATTTTTAACCAACATAAAAATAAACAAAAGCAATAAATTCATTACCAAATATATCAAAAAAAAAATTCTTCATTTTCATTTACGATAATATCGAAACTGTGTCTTTTTAAATAAAAAATTTAAAATATTTTTTGAAATTGTACCACAAATTGATGTCAAAATGAAAAAAACTCCGGTTGAACTGGATGAATGACTAATTCTCTTATTTGTTAGTGAAAAGATATATAAAAGATACATCATTGCAAAGACCTACTCTTCAAATATGATGCTAAAGCTTTTTTGTATTTTTGATCAGTAATAGCAGATATGTATAGAAATATGTAGAAGTATGTAAGCAAAAAAGTTTTTTTTACCCCAAATCCAAATTTGAAGGTTAAATTCGATAATTCAAGTATACAGTTATCATATGCTCTACCGTACTTACGCCACTCCCTAGGTCTTGTGCCAAGTTTTTTGACATTTATCTCATGTTGTTACACAGTGTTATATATTAACATTAATTATTACAGCCAACTTGTATTTCGTTTGTTTGAATTTATATGTTTTCCTCTTAAAAGATTTCCTTTATTTCTTACCCTTATACTCTGTAATAATTTATTCTGGCCTAATTATAACGTCACATAAATTTATATCTAAAAAAAAAATTCATATTCTCCTCACTGATTGAGGCCCAAGGCGATGTCAATTAATAATAAAATACTTTCACAACTTCAGAATCAGTAAAATAAAAAAAAAAACATTCTCTGCACAATATTCACTCCAAGTGTCAGATCAACTCAAACCATTTTAAACTCAACCAGTGGAAACGCACCCAAACAAAACCAAATCCTTGAAATACAACAGTTCTCTTTTTTCTACTATCCCATTACAAAAAGTAACCCAACTCCAGTTGTTAGTCAGTTTCATGGTTGCCTATCATTCTAGCCCATCATGGGGATGGTTTTTGACTTCAACGACAAACCATTATCTACAAGTTCATAATGAAAGTATAGCGTTTTATTTCCGCTGTTCCGGAAAAAACATCAACTCTTGTATGGCAGTATCTTTTCAGACGAGAGATAGACAGACAGACAGACAGATAAACAGACGTATCGGTGTGTTGAGTGTGACACCTGCTGTACTGTTCTACCTACACATACGCAACTGTGCATATATTTTAACTTTTTCCTGCATACTCATGCTTAAAGCTTTTCTTTTTTTTGTGCTCTCTTTTGCCCAACACTGTTGTCTGTCTCCAAATAAACAGCAACAAACAAAAATACAGAAATGTTACGACGTCACATGCGTGGCAGGGGTCGCTCGGCCGCTTCCACCGCTGACACCGCCAGACATGTGTACGTCGAGCGAGCGCAGAAGACCATACCGACGAATGAGTTAGGTGGCGGGAGGCGCAAATCCGATTTATGAACGAGTGCAGCAAAACTCAAATTGAATGGCCATCATTTTCATGTTCGTTTAATTTTCTACACTTCAGCATGAATCCGTTTTTGTCAGTCGGTATCTTGAAGTGAACGGCAACTCGTGTGTCCGCCAGGCAGCTAGAGCCGCCACAGAAGAACAAAAAAATAACAATAATAAAAAAAAACAGCAACAACAAAAAAAAAAATATAATAATAAAACAGACGAAACACTCGGTCGAAACAGTCTTCCTCTGCATACGGCATCGATTGGTCGGTCGGTCACTCGCTGCCATAAATCGCAACAACGCGTGACCGCGCAGACGAGTTCCACACTAACACATACTCATACACACAGACACACACACACACACACGCAAACGCAAGCCAAACTGCGGTCATGGCTAGTCCGGACGAACTGGCGCGCCTCATTGACCTGCATTTGGCTGACTTGCGCCCGGAGCAGCCCAATTGGGTCGTTTCACACTCCGAGGTTGCCGGACGCGGCATTTTCGCTTCGCGTGACATCCAGCCAGGCGAGTTGCTGTTCCGTGAACGTGCCTTAGTACTGGGGCCAACAGCACGCAAAGGTACGATACTGAACACTTGCGTCTGTTGTCACAAGCTGCTGGCGGTCAAGGATTTTCTGTGCAAACGCAAGTGCACGCTACCCGTGTGTGATGCCTGCTCCGAATCACCACAACATCGCAATGAATGTGAACTCTTTAGTAAATGGCATCCCATGGATTTGCCCATGGATTTGGGCATCATTGATGCTGTCAATCCGCAAGCGCTACGTATTTTGACGGCTGTGCGCGTGTTCTTCCTCAGCGAGGATCAACGCGCTTTAATAAATGCGCTGCAGGCTAACCCTGAACGTGGCTATCGTCAGGAGATCATCAAGGCTGCGCAGAGCTTTCGCAAGTTTCCCACCACCGACAAGCCTTTCATGGATACGCTATTTCGTGTGGTCGGTGTGCTGAATACGAATGCCTTTGAGGCTCCATGTCGCACAGCTGGACATGAGATCCTGTTGCGTGGTGTTTTTCCGCTTACGGCTGTAATGAATCACGAGTGCACCCCGAATGCCAGTCATCACTTTAACAATGAGCAGATAGCCACAGTACGCGCAGCCAGATTTATTCCCAAAGGTGCCGAGATAACGACGACCTACACAAAGATCTTGTGGAGCAACATAACACGCGGCGTGTTCCTGAAGATGACAAAGCATTTTGTGTGTGACTGTGCTCGTTGCAATGACAACACTGTAAGTAGGCGGGTGGGTGGTTGGGTGGTTGGGTGGTTGGTTGGTTGGTTAGTTGGTTGCGTGGTTGTTGGTTCAAAACCACTTAGCTGAGCAGCTACAAGTTGCTTTGTGTGCTGCTGGAAAATTTAACTATTTCGCTGCATTCTAAGTGTATTAAAATTTATGCTAATGAATCGTGCATCGTAGAGTATTTGTGTTACAGTTATCGTGTCATAGTAGGAGTTGAAGTAGTTGTTTCATGGCTTTTCTAAAAGTTGGCACATACACACCTACATAAATACGTAACTTTATTAAGCCAAATAATTGTGGTTTTGAGAGGTTGGTCATTAGTAAAGTTGATAGGTTTTATTTTTGTACACACAAATTTATGTGCAAATATTATTTTAAGAATGTTGGATTTATGCTGAAGTTTTATTGTATGCAATTTTTAAAACCTTAAACTCAAAACGGGATCTTGAAACTTTTAATTTAAACGAAAGGTTTTATTATCGCAATGTGTCAATAGCAAATAAAAAAGTTTTTAATGTAGAAAAACCCATAAAGCGAAATGTTTCAAAAACAATAAACACCAGCAAAAACAGCAACAATAATTCATATTCATATTCAAAATCATATTCATATTCATATTCATATTCATATTCATATTCATATTCATATTCATATTCATATTCATATTCATATTCATATTCATATTCATATTCATATTCATATTCATATTCATATTCATATTCATATTCATATTCATATTCATATTCATATTCATATTCATATTCATATTCATATTCATATTCATATTCATATTCATATTCATATTCATATTCATATTCATATTCATATTCATATTCATATTCATATTCATATTCATATTCATATTCATATTCATATTCATATTCATATTCATATTCATATTCATTTTCATATTCATATTCATATTCATATTCATATTCATATTCATATTCATATTCATATTCATATTCATATTCATATTCATATTCATATTCATATTCATATTCATATTCATATTCATATTCATATTCATTCACTACATACAAAAATGCACCTCACTCAGCAATATACATGTATAATGACAAAAATTGTTATTTTAAGAGTATTTTGTTCTTTGTGAAATTCGATCCCACTACTCCCCTATCCTCAGATGGATCTTCACGCTCTGAGCAACGTGCTCAATTCAAGTAAAGTTGCTGATAAACGGTTAAGTATATCGAAATGCAAATTTTTGCTTAAGAAACAAATAATATCTACTACAATTTCACTAGATTTATCAATATACTCTTATCTTTACGTGTATTGTAATGGGTATATCAACCAGTTTCAGTGGCGAAATGGCCATACTGGAGGATCTGGAGAACTCCAGATGGGCCGTTAACTAAAAAACTTGTATGGAAGCTTTTAATCTTCATGTTTTTACTCGTAGTGGGGTCGCCTTTTATAAGATAATGCTTTTTTGCAAAAACACGTTTGAGATTTCATTTTAAGTAGTTTTTTAATGATATGACCCACTCTGCATTATGATTCAAGCTCATTGGTAACTTATGTCATAACAGTCTTAATTTTTGTATTTTATCAAGTTTATTTTTTAGTTTTAAGTATATTTTCGGCGATTCGCTCAAGCGTTCATCTTTGATTAATTCATCCACGGTCATCAATAAATTGGAGACCAAAATAACATAATTTTGGTTCATTTATTTGTGAGTGGGTTTATAATTGAATAACAAGAAATAATTTTTGAAATCATTAGGATATGTAGCAAAACTAAGAAAGCAAAGAAATATGAAATGGAATAAAAGATAAAAAAAAAAAATTAAACTGAAATAATCTGAATAATCTGTACTGAATACCTTAAGAAGTGTTGTTTTTGTAAATCCTATAAACTGTTATCTAAATACTGTAGTGAAGGTAATTGGCATTTTTGATATGTTCACCTAATTTACATAGTATTTAACGTAGATTATTATAAATCCTCTGGACAAATCATACCATATTTAAAGATTCCTTTTTTATCCGAATTTATTTTTTATTTGTAATTCTGATCAAAAAATACCCGCAATTTCCCATTTATACAAGCCGCGCTTGATATACAGTAGTCCCCGGTTATTTTCATCAGCTTAAATGCTCGATTTAACGCATTTAAACGGGGAACTCAATTACGAGAATATATATATTATATTAAGAACATTAAGTTTGCATTATTGCAGCTCAGTTAAACGGGAAACCCAATTAAGCGGAGCGTAATTAACCGGGTACCACTGTAATGTCAAACATTTTTTTTCTGGACTGGTACATCTGTCATATGGTCCTCAAATATCTGTTTGATCGCCATATAAACAATTCATTATTCGTTTAGTTCTGCGAATTTCTCAATGTCGAATTTAGTCAAGCAAAGAGTTGGTCTGAAATCATGTTTTTCTAACAAAAAATGTCGAAAACACTAATGTATGGGTGGTATAAAAAGTTTAACCCTTCGCGATGGAATTAATTTTATATATGGGTGTCATGATGGACAAAATGAATTTTCGTTGAAAGGACAGTAATACACAATATGCAAGATTATGAAGGAAAAATAAAATGTATTGATTCTTTTTAAAACTTTAGATATATGCAACATAATAATATTAGGTACATATAATTTTATGTAAAAATTATATACGACCGGATCGGTAAAAAAAGCTTTGGTTGCTGGAAGCAGACAGACGATTGGATTGGTAAAAAATGCTTTGGTGACTGAGAGGCACATGCAGTGGCAAAGAATTAAAGCGGACCATACTATGGTTGATGATTTGCCTCGTTCCGGTCCTCCATCTACCATACATTGTTCCAGAAATTTGAAAAAGTGGCAAAAAAATCATATCTTGGCATGCATAGACAGAATTAAACAAAACTTTGTGCAGAATACTTGGTACATGCTCTTTTGCAAGGACGATGAAAAAAGTGGGTGGGTTTCGACAAAGGGGCACTATCAATAAATACTGTATCTCGTCTAATATTGGGACGAAATTATTCGAATTTGGCACAGTGGTGGGTATAGGGGTGGATAGGATCGTTTTCGAACATGTTGGAATAGAAAAAATAAATATTAATATATATATATAAATATTTACGTGGATAAATCAAATAATTTCCTTAAAACCCGTCTTTTTTTTTTAATATTAAGGTTTGCGTAAGAAAAATTTGATTTAATTTTTGCAAAACTTGCTGTTATAGTTATTAAAAACGAAAATTTTTAATTAAGTTGTGGCATACTGATCGAGATGCTTGCCTTGTAAGCGAGGATGCTCCGGTTTGAGTCCGTGGCTGGCGCATTGATTTTCGTTTTTTTTTGTTTTGTGTTAAAAATTTTAAATATTTACGTATTTGTTTAATGCAAATGCCTTAATGGTTCAAAACCTTGTTTTGGATGAATTAAAAAAGTTTTTAGATAAATTTGATATTTTTTCCCGTATAAGACTAAATGCATTATTATTATGAATAAAAATGCAATATTTCGGACTCTTTCGATTGTTTGAGACTAAAATTTGTTAATTTAGTTTGTATGGTTACTTTCGGCAATTGTAACTAAACTGAGTTACCGCCCACAAACCAATGAAAATGCTAAATTTCAGACGATTTTGGTCGTATAAAATTGAAAGGTGGTAATTAAGTTTGTAAGCTCACCTTTAGAAACTGTACTAAAAAAGGGCGTGGTTGCACTATAATTACGCCCATTTTTAAGAAATCATTAAGACTCCAAAACTTCTGGGCCGATTGCGCTGAAATTTTGGCAGTAGATTGTTTTCGAGCACGAGATGGTTTACGGGGAAAAAATGTTTGCCACATCCCTTTTCACCGCAAACAAATTAAAAAGTATAGTTGTTGGAACGTCCGTGGCAAAGCCCCGCTTACCACTGGGTTCTGCTAGTTAGGTTATAAAGGAAAATTCACGGAAACAGCTTAAGGCGATTCCAAAATGAGCCTATGAAAAGTGTGCTTAAGTTTGGAGGAAGCGTTGGGATATGTGTATTGCTTGCAATGGAGATTACTTTGAAGGAAATAACACCCAATGGATTGTGATTAAAAATTTATAAAAACATAATTTGACAAGGGAACACTATTTTCTATTTAAGATCTTGATTGTTTCAATGAATTCATATGAGACATGTTTATAAATAAAAATAATGATAACACTCACTATACAATTTTCCAAAAAAAAAAACCCGTGGGGTTCCATGACTTTTTTAATGTTTTCGAGGTCACTGAAACCGAAAATGAATTCAGTTTTCTCGGGTCACGTAAGTCTCTCTCTTGAGGCGAGTTCAGGGTAAGCCCTAAGACCATACAATTAAAGATATCAATATTTCCCCTTTTGGGAAGGGTAGAAGAGGGCTATATGTACGACCGGCCTCCATTATTTTTCCAAGAGGAATATTTTTTCATTAATACCTATCCCCTCTTTGTTTCTTTTCTTTTTTTTTTGACAAATTTTTCAGTAATTTGGTGTCTTATTTCATTAAACTGGAATCTTTTTTCTCAATGAAATTTTGCCCGAAATTGTGGGCCTTTTTCATTTATTTCCGCTTGCATTTTTGTGCTACAGATAATTTTTTCAAAAATATGTTGCTTATATTTTACTTAAAGCTTGAATGATAGCTTAAAATTTGGTTATTTGAGTGTTTTGTGATTACTTTTGTTTGTTTTTTTGTTTTATATATAAAAATATTGTTTTCTTCCAGTAACAGTATAGGTCCCAGTCAGTAACTGGCAAATATCATATAATTTTAAATATCTCAAAAAAGAAGAATGGCTATTTTCATTGATGCTTAGATTATATGATGAAAATATAGTAATTTTATGAAAACTCTTCACGAATAAATAATTGCCTTTCATGACCTTAAACTTTTGAAACCGAGTATAAAAATAACTATAAAATTAGATATTTTGATTAGAAACAAAAAAAAAAAAAAAAATCCTCTGAAAAATGTATAAAATGCATATTATGCATGTACTAGAGGTATATTTCCTAATAATTAATACGCTGATTTTGCAGCACGTCTTAACTCAAAAGGTTTATTAGAAAAAAAAGTGCATCGCAATCTTTATATCTTGCTTACTTATCTCTAGCTTCTTGATGTCCGCTTATTATGTTTATTTTAATTTCATGCTTCTGTAAACTTATGTGCTCGTATATTTGTATAATCTCAGTGTATATATTGGGCAAACATAAAACAATTAACAACATCAAATTATCACACCTCATTTACACGACTCGTAGTGTGACTCTTGAATTTGTTCTGTTTTTAATTTAATTCACAAAATTGTAACATTCTTGAGTTGCCCGCATAAAAATAAATCAAAGACAATGAATGGACTAGCAAGCAAGCACAATTATTATATAGTATATAAAATAGTTCTAAGTAATAAAATTGTAGTTTATAGGTTCAACGTTCTCTTAATAAAAAACCTTAGATTATAATGACTGTCACCAAGTAATGTCTTTTATATATTTGTTTATTCACACAGAAATAAGATTTGTTCTTGTTTTAATTTTTGTTGCTTTAGTAGCTAAAGTATGCGTTTTCAAATTTAAAATTTCAAATATTAAAAGTCCAAACACATTAAGAAATAGTTCAGTAGATTTGGTGTATATTATCAGTATTGTCTGTCCGGAGATCTTTTTTGAATGAGAACAAAAGAAATATTTTTTTAGCTAATTGATGTCTTACTGTGTGTTTGCCACATATGTATGTCATGACAGCGTTTTACAAATTGACTGTTTCAAAGTTTGATGCTATTTCAAAATATAGTATATTTGTTTTGCCAAAAAGATACCTCACCGCGTTTTTTTTGTTTTTTTTAATCTAGGTCTTAAAAATTTTATTTTAGATAAACCATCATGTTCGTCTCATAGGAATTCGCCTTTGTACATATGTGTGTATATTATTGTTATTTCTTAAAGACCCGCACAGAATTCCACTTAGTCGTGCGGCTGGATTTTTTTTCAACATGATATTATTTGCTGAGATTTAGAATTTTCGTAATTTTTTTCTACTATTAATGTTTGCTTTCATTTCTATTTTGCTCGCAACAACATATTTTAGCTTTGTTGAAAATTTGAATTGCAATTTAAAATGTCTGTTTGCATTCAAATTAAATTTCGACTAACGTCATAGTCGCTCACCAGGTCTCCAAACGATATTTAATCGAGCAAACCATACGATTGCCAATTAAAAAGCTCTTCTCCAACTTTATTTATAAGATAAAATTATTGCTGCTGTTTGATTTCCATAATTATGTAGTTTCTAAAAATATACATAATCCAATATTTTTACCCGCTTAACTGTTGTTTTGTTGTTGGGTTCAACTTGAAACAGAAGCACTTGAAATGCCTCACAAAGATTGCTGCAGTGTTGGTTTGCTTTTAGATGCCAGAGCTTATACTGCCCCTATAGGAACAAACTGACTTGTTTTTAAGAACAACTAATTAAAAAACTAGTTTAAAATAAACTAGTTTAATATGAACTACTTTGAATTATATTAAGGCGGCATCCACTTCAATTCTAAATAGTTTTTATTGCATTATATATGATGTAATTGAAATACTACTTAAAAACAAGTGGTTGATAAACTACTTTGAATTATATTAAGGCGGCAACTACTCTGATTCTGACATGTTTTAATTGCAAATTTTTATTAGATTACAAGTTTATATATATTTAACCATGTTATTTCATCAAATATTATTAACTTTAGGCTTCACTAACATTTTGTTTCAAAAATACATATTTTTTTATTTACTACTGAACTGCAAAACAGACGTGGTAAACACACTTTAAAACTGATAAACTGCCTCAAAACCCTGTGAAACGATTAAAAATTCTTTATTATTTAAGATATTCATATTATAAACTGGCAGTGTTTAGCAAACATTGCACAATTTGGACTCTGTACGGAAATTGATGCATTGCTTAACCATTCAGCAAACACCTCATCACTTCATGATTTATGTATTTATGTATTTTCAAAACAGTCAAATAAATGATCTTTTTAATGTTAGAAATTTGAAATTTTTATGCTTTTACAATTCACCTTCAGCAAGTGGAATATTAAATACTTTTCAATTGGTTATTTTAAAGTTATTAAAAAATAGTTTAAATATAACTAATTTAAGAAGTAGTTGAAAATATATGCAGACGAAAGTCAATTGACTTATTTAGCGGAGATCACCATACAAAATATGTTAGTTCGTTCTATGGAAAAAAGTCAGAATTTCAACTAGTTGTGGTTGGTAAAAAACTACTTTTTCAACTACTTTTAAGTTAGTTGATTTTCCTACAGGGGCATTATAATGTATATGTGTGTGTGTGTGTGTGTAGTATTTATTGGATAATATTTAGTTCAAAGCCATATATGAGCAATTTATGCAAATTGCATTAAAAAAGAATAAATGCATTCATTGCAAATATCTTGGGAACAGCTCAAGAGCAGTGTTGGTAAACAGCAACTAAAAATGTACGCCAACAATTTGGCAGTGATTTAAATCATATCTTGACAACAAAATCATCTAAGAAAAATTTTGTTATTGAAATTTATGTGTTAGTTATTTTCACTTTAAAATCATTGCCTCTAAATAAGAAAGAAAAAAATATGCCAAACAAATTTCTGTTGTTCCTGTAGGTTTGATTAACACTAAGATGACGGACATATTAAGAGGACATTGAGCGTAATAAATTTAAGCAATTTTGCAAGACTGAAAAAGCATATAAATATTTTTCATGATCTCTACCTTGATAGCCTAATCATAGCCGCTGTAGACTACTGTGACAAATAAAATTATAACTGCAAACAAACAACATTGAGTAGCTGCAAAAAGTGGTCAGATTCAATTTTTAAATTTCTATAGTGTGTTTTGGGGCGTATGCGTAACATTTTTTGCCATCAGTTTTATTTAAGAGCATAGTATTTTCCAATAAGGACCAGTGGCGGAACCAGAGAGAAACATTTGGGGGAAAGGGGAACTTTTGGTTTTTTTTAATACTATTTTTAATTTTTTAATCTGAAATAAAGTATTATATTAAGAATATTTTTTACATAAATTTACACATGTTATTATTTCACTACTTAAAATTAAACAACTTATTAAGACTTTGCTTTTTATCATATTAAAAATTTTACGGTTTTTTATTCACATTATAGTAAAATTGTATGGATTCCTATTTTTGAAAATCTTTCGACCATATCCTCTGGGTTCAAAGCTATGTCGTTGTGAATATGTAGCAACGCCAAACTAATTAATCTTTTTTCAAGCATTGTAGTTCGGGTGGCAGCCGTGGCGTAGTGGGTAAAGTGTGTGGCCCATATGCCAGACCTTTCAATTGAATTAATTTTTCTGTTCAGCCGTCAACTCTCTGCAGACAATGGTAAACCTCAGAGAGTAAAAAGTGCCATGAAAAGCTTCTTGAGGACATAAGCCGTTCGGAGTCAGCATAAAACTTGTAGGTCCTGTTCTCGATCATTTGCGTTCAAACATTTCACAATACGCACAACACAATTGATCACATAAAAAGCTCGGTCAAAGTTCTTTCTAGGGCTGAAATGGCCATTTTTTTTTTTTTTTTAGTTCGGAGTCAGGTTTTTATGCAATGTAATGATGAAAAAGAACTATCTTGAATTGGTCACTGGTAGTGTGAAAAAAATTTGAAGGAGCTTCAAAAGTAGACCGAGAAAGCCTGATAAGATTTGATCTTTCCATTTTTGTTGCCAATGAAAAAGCTCTTCTTTCAGTCTTAAAATCTGAATATCCTTTTTTTTTGTCCCAGCAAGTAAGTCCAATAACGTCCTTTAAAAATTATTTTAATTAAGCAGAATCGGAATTTAGTATTTTCTCAAGAAGTAGTGATACTAATTTAAATACATCTATTATCGCAAAAGGGAACCGTGTTTTGAGATCGCCAATAATATTATCAAGAAGAGGTACATAAGTCCTGTAAAAAGCTTTCACATCATCTGTATCATAGTTTTTACGATGTTTTTGTCGATCACAAGAACTATTACGAGCACAGCGATAATTCAATTTAACGAACGTAGCGATATAACATGTCAACAAGATAGAAACACAACTAGCAATTATAAAGGCAATTGCGCATGGCTAGCTTAAACCTTTAACATACTTTTTAATATTTATTTATCTTACCCAGAGTCCACACGTGCAAGTGTAAGTTCGAAAAACTCAATACATTCAAACATTTTTACTAACACACTCACATTTTCGAACTTGCAGCTTACTTGCAAAAAAAATTTCAGAGGCAGTGAATTTTGGCACTTGCTGCAAGTAAATGTCAAAATGGGGGGATTAAAGTGATGCTTTTTGTGGATTCTTCCGGGATTTCTGCAATTTTATACAAGAAGCAATACTGGTAACATGTTTTCTTGTTTTTTAACTTCTTGATTTCAAGCAATACTGCAATTGCAGGGAGAACCTTTGCATTCAATGACATTTTTGAATGAACTTGCACTTGCACATGTGGACGCTGAAGCAACTTGCAGCCCATTTCGAACTTTTTCGAAGACAATATATATTCCCTACTTGCATGTGATTACTTGCACGTGTGGGCGCAGGGTTAGAAAGAAATTAAGAATAAAATAAATTTTAACATCTTTATAATAAAAAATAAAAAGAAAGAGTATAGCAAAAGAAACAGAGAACAAGTTTCACTTCTTTACTGTAAACACTCTTTCTATTTTAGAATAAGAAAGATTTTAGTGTAAGAGACAAGGAGAAAAATATATATATAGACAGAGAGAGTGAGAGAAAGAGAGAGAGAGAGAGAGAAAGAGAGAGAGAGAGAACAAGAGAGAGAGAGAGAAAGAGAGAGAGAGAGCATTCCTTATATGATACAATACAAATTCCATTAAAAATATTCTGTTTATTCAATATTTACACTTTAATTGTCTTGTGCTTACATTGGTAATACTGATATTAATGGTTTGTGATATTAATGGCTTATGTAACCAAAATAAGTTGGCGGTAAAGTATTACTTGATGCAAAACTTACGTTAAAATCTCCCCCGAGAATTATAGGGATTTTATCTTTGTTTCTGCCAAGGGTGTCAGCACCTGTTTGACTGTTGATCAGTAGGGATGGATGTGTGAAATCAAAAATTAAGGATGGCGCATAGAGTTGCCACCTAAATTTCTTGTTTTTTAATGAATTCAGTGCTGGGGCAAACGCTAGATAGATATAGCTTTCTAAAACCTAGTTGTCACGGTCATCTGGTATTCAATAGAACCCACATTCGAAACACGTCTGACCCAGGAAGTTTTACAATTGAATTAATTTTTCGGTTCGGCCGCCAACTCTCTGCAGACAATGGCAATCCTCAGAAAGCGATTTGGAGCCGGCATAAGGAATGTAGGTCCGGTTCTTGAAAATTTGTATTCAAACATTTCACAACTGACATTTTATCAAGGGCTGAAATGGCCAATTCGTTATTTTTTTTCCCGAATCCGAATCCGTTGTCAGAATTTCACACTAACAAGAATTCGTAAAAATACACAAAATATAGGTAGCAACTCTATCTGTCGTCTTAATTTTAAAACTGTGATATCAGATTTGAAATAAAATTCCTTGACAAAATATCAAAATAAAAAGTGGCAACCCATACCTCCATATTGATTTTTCAATTCTGACATTAGATTCTCTTGAAAATACATTTTATTAGGTGGCAATCCTATTAAAAATTACCTAATTTTGAAATCCTGACAACGGATTGGGATTCAGCGACTCATTTTTACCTAAATGGTCACCTTAGCACCGAATTCGTAATAAATATAGGTGGCAATCCTTTACACCATCTTCAGTTTTAAAACTGTGACATGAGATTCGAAATCAAATCCATTGTCAGAATTTCAAAATTATAAGAGTTCGCATATATACAAAAAAATCTTGGTGGAAAGCCTATGCACCATCTTCAGTTGTTAAATTCTGACATCAGATTTGAAACCAACGAGTTCCTAAAACTGCCAACCGCGGAGTTTCTCTTGGGCAGCGTTTATATACATTGTACGTGTTTATATACAATGCTTACAAAAAAGTTTTACTTTTTTAATGCTTTTTTAATGTTGACGTGTTTTTTTTTAAAAATTTTACTCTCATTAAAAATTGTCACATCGTCGCCTAAGAAGTTTCACTTCAAAAATATGGATAGTACGATGCGACGCACAGTGGAACGAGGCTGACATTAAGAAAATTGAATGAAAAAATGAAATGCCATAATTGAATGAACTGTGAAAGCTATTCGAAAGATAATGCTTCAAATCGTACAAATATAAATGGAATTCATTACAAACTATTGTTGCTGCTAATCAAAGTTTAACTTTCACTTCTAAAATTGTTTGACTATTTAAGGAGTACTATTTTTCAAATTCTGCAACTTGTATTTCCAGATTTTATTTTAGAAAAATGGTACAAAATCAAAATTCTTTATAACATCCCTGTTTTTTTCACAGTTTTTGGGACAATTGTGAATAGTACCTTAAAAACATAATTTTTTATATTGACAACATGAGCGTAGCGAGGGCGTAAAGGGAAGTAGGTGCCCCGAAATGTCAACAGATATTAATACAATAAATAATGTTGGTAAAAATTCATTCAATGCTGCGATTTTATAACAATACATTTGTCTGGTAAAAAAGGCCTTTAAAAACTATAATTGTACTGCTTTCCAACATGAAATTAAAGTTTTTCTACTTCAAATTCAATTTTTACCAGTCAAAAAACTGTTTACAAATAGCAAAGAAATATAAATTTAACAAGGAATTAGCTTTATTTTACACTTAAAATAAATTAGAGCAATCATAAAACATGACCTATCTTTAGAAAAGTCTGCCTGAATAAAATTAAATTAGAACTAAAACTTAAAACATAAATCAATAGTCAAAAATAGCCTTTGATGCAACATTTTGTGTTGATTGGTGTAAACTCAATTGTTTCCGTAGTTGTTTGACTGTTCAATCTCTATATCTAGTAATATACAAGTAAAACGTGTACGAATGTTTATTACATCCAACTTACGGAAAAAATCGTGTTCTTTTACAAAAAAACGAGGCTGTGAAAATAACGTGAAAAGTACCAATATTTATTCTTTTCTATATGCCTTTAGTTAATACCAATTAAATTTATATTTTTTTAGAATCAATTGAAAAAAGTTTCATATAAATACTTCCTCTAAGCTTAGTGAAAGTCCCTAGTTTAGATCATCCTTGTTTCTTAATTCTTATATATTTAATCTCTTCCATTATATTTATCTTATTTACAGGAAAATGGTACAAATCTTTCTGCTCTACTCTGTCGTGAGAAAGACTGCAAGGGCATCGTGATACCTGTGCAAACGAAGACTATGCAACCCGATTGGCGTTGCCTGACCTGCAACAATGTGTTTCCACATTCGAAAATGGCGCGTTATCAAGATTTTGCGCTGAACACTATCAACAATCGCATCAATGCGAGCAGCATTAAGGACATGATCCATTTCATCAACGATCTATGTCCGCGTTTCTGTCCACCCTCTAACTATGTGTTGATCGAGGCCAAGTTGAATGTGATTTGGCGCATGCAACGCGGCAAGGAAGAATACACACCCGAACAGTTAGAGCATCGTGATCGTTATCGTGAGGAGATTCTAGCAATACTACATAAACTTGGAGCGGGCGAGTGCACATTGAAAAAATTGATAACAAATGAGATAGAGTGAGAGAGCGTGAGTAGATCGTGGAGTGCGTGTGAATCGAGTATCGAATTTCGTGTTTCGAGCATGTGTCTTGTTTTTCCTAGCTTAGTATAATGAAATATTTGGTAAAATTTTTTTTTTTGTCCTAGAATTGGTTACAAATTATATATATTTATTTATTCAAATGTCTAAAAATGCTTTCTTTATATAAATAAATAACAAGTTTAATTAACTCTGCTTTAAAAATTATAAAAAATTTTGTGATCTAATAAAATGAAAAAAAAGAATTAAGTAAAAATAAAAATAAAATTAATTACAAAACAAATTAGAATTTGGCTTTTATTACGTGATTGTAGCCAAAAGTGTGACAAATTATGACAGCTGTCGTTTTAGGCCGAAATATTTTAATTATAAACGCTTAGATTTTCTCAAACGCAGTGAAAACACGCTTTGATATGCATTAAATGTATGTGTGCATTATTATTTTTTGTGTGCTTTTATTGAATATAACATAACGTAGTAAGGTGCTGTGTATAGAAATAATTGAAAAATCTCATAGTTTTTTTTTTTTTTTTTTTTTTTTTTGCTTAGAACAACTTTGAAAATCTTGGGTGTAAGATCTTAATCACATGTATTTTTAGGGTTACTGCTTCCAGAAGGCATTCCCACATTAATAGTAATTAATAGTAAATCCGGATTTTAGTTAAGGATTTACCCTTAAGGGATTTAGTTAGGGTTTTCACCCTAAAACATAGTACCTAGCAGGCAAAATGAGGCTACAAAATCAGAAATTTTTCTTGCAACTCACAATGAGCTCACCATGAAGTAAGTATTAGATTCTAAAGACAAAAAGAAAATAAAATCAGTCGTGAGGTGGTAATGAGATCATAATGAGATGAAATGAAAAAGAAACCGAGATTGAATGTTCTCTCGATTGAAAGGTTGTTATGAGCTAATTATGAGATATTTGTGAGGTTTCATTTATTATACAATAAAAAAACCTAAAAAAAAAAAAAATTGAAAGAAAAATGGCGCAGCATATACATGTAAGTTTTTCTCAATCCTTGCCTGTTTTTTTTTTAAATGTTTGTATAATAAATTACTATTATCATTTATATCCACTCTTTTAGCGCAATATTGACAGCAGTCTTAATGGCATAGTTCGTAGAGTGTCGGCTTCCAGTACAATCATTCACGCATCGGGGTCATTGTCAGTAAAGGGTAGATAGATTCTTTTGTTTGGAGAAGGTGTTCTAATAGTTTGCAACATATCCTCTCTCTTACATACTTTTTTGTTCATTATTTAATAATAAATGTTGAATGTAAGAACATGTGTAAAACTAACAATTTATAGTCGGTAATGTGATGCCGACGATTATCGTCGTAAAATTTAACAAAAATAATTTAGAGTGAAGGTTTTAAGCATTGATGTATTGCAACGATTTTAGAACAGCGTAGTGGTGATTGTTTGTAGTGTTCTATCTATATTATAATTATTCAAAGACTTTTTAGTACTTTTTTCGGAAATTTTATGTAAACTTTGTGGTTTGTGCCTATATAGCCAAGACACAATCCAACGTCATCAGATAAGGAAGAAAAGAGACTAATACGTAATTTCTTCATGTTCTTCATGTTGAAAGGTAAGGACCGGAGAAAATGTGGAGACATGTCTCAAATGCGTCTCTGCAATGTGTTGTTAGACAACGCTATATTAAATTTAAATCTGAACTGCTTTAATTATTATATATGGTATTTATCCTTTGTTCTTTCAAAGCATATTTTTTATTGTAATAATATACTTTGAATGGTTTATTCATAAGGAACGTTTGAGCTTTGAGGGTCTTATAGATTTAGCACTTAAAACAACTTCTGTGGTTTTATACTAATATCAATCGAAAATTTTGCTTAAGAGGGAGCCATGACACCCTCGTGTGGGTCGTAGTCCCCGGGTTTCATATAATAATCAATTTGCAAATGTTTGTAATAATCAAGTAAAGGTTAAGGAATAAGATCGAGAATATTAAAATATGCTATAAAATTCAATTACCTGAGGTATTATTACAATAGGATTTTCCTCCATCTCCAGAATCTTTTCCTGTTTTTTGTCCCTATTAAAGATGTCTGCAAACTTCTTATAGTCAGACAATGACCCACTAGATGAACTTGATATTGATGAGCTTGGTGAGAAGCTCTTGTCGTGTCCATTGGCATAACAAATTCTTCAACTTCTCCGACTTTCCCTGTCCCGTCCTCGCCATTTTCGTCTGTGCCGTCTTCACTCGATTCGTCAATATCGCAAGTAAGCTGCTTGATCCTATCTTCAAGAGAAATGTCTGAATTGACTGCCTTTTTCCAGGTGCAAGTCTCGGAAAAGGAATTGGAAAAAATTATAATTATGGAATAATTAAATAAAATAAAATTAATATAATACTTGACAAAATAAAAAAGAAAAAACAGAATAAAGATGTTAATAATGCAAGAAATTTTAAACATTTTCAGAACTTTTTATCCTCAATGCCATTTTTTTTTTTATTAATTTAAAGTTTCTCTCGTTTCCAGTAGAGGCCATGAACAATTATTTTCTTATGCCAAGTAGCTCATGACTTACCTCATATTGACCTCATACTTAGTTTAAAAACATGCGGCAATGAACTCATATTTTACTTCATATATGACTCATAAATAACTATTTATGACTTCATACGAAAAATTTGCAAATCGAAAGTAATTCATTGAATTGAGCTCATTTTGAGCTAGAATGCCTGCTGGATAAATATTGATTTTAGTTAAGTAATATTTTATTGACTTGATTAAAAATTAACTTAGAGCTAACAAGATTATAAATATTTTGAGCTCACAGAAATATCTACCTTTAAAAACTCAAGCATACGTATAGAAGCAAGTATATCGACAAAATATGTAAACCAATCCTTATGTTGTGCTCAGTCAAATGGCTGCATGTCAAAGTGAGCGCAAAGATTTATGATGCGCTTAGATGCAATCGCTCTAAATAGCAAATTTTACATTTTAATAAAAAAAAATCAAAATAAAAATAAAGAAGAATACGAGTATATAACACATTAAATAAAATCAAATTATTTCAACAAATTGCTGCAACTACAAAGTACCTATGTTGTAATGGGCGCGTATATAAAAAAAAACACTTGGCACAGTAGTACAAATTGTGTTCTTGAGCAAAAAACACGCCATTCAAATATAAACTCGAGAGCAATACAAGTTTTTTTTTTATTTTAAATTCAAGCTTTTACATTTCAAATTTATCTTTGCACACTTGAAGTTCTATTATTTATGAAATTAAAATTAAAATTTTTAACCGACTTCAAAAAGGAGGTGGTCAAGTTCGTCGGCTTCTCTGTTTTTTTTATTTTTTTTTTTTTTTTTAAATGTATGTACATCGATAACTCCTAAACCATATGCCTGATTGCCATCATTTTTGGTGAACAGATAGATATCATAAGCATGGAGGTGCCCGTAAAAAAGTGGGCGATATTCGAAAACTGGACGTGGCAATAATAGATCTCGCAATACTAGATACTACTGTATCTCGAATAATATTGACACTAGGGTACTGCAATTTTGTGTAGGGGTAAGCATAATTATTACGGGCAAGAAAATAGGCGTTATTCGACTAATGGGCGTGGCAATATTAGAAAAACACTTAATCAATAATCAATATTAATCAATAGTTAATATTCAATATCAATATTAATATTGACAATAGTGTGTAGAGGTAGACACACTTAATACAAATTACGGTCAAGAAAATGGGCGTGGCAATATTAGAAAAAGAGTGTATCTCGAATAATATTGATAGTATGGTACTGCAATTTGATATAAGGGTAGGTATTTTTAGTACAAACTACGGTCAAGAAAGTGGGCGGTATTCGACTACTGGGCGTGGCAATATTAGAAAAACAGTGTATCTCGAATAATATTGACACTAGGGCACTGAAGTTCATTGTAGTACAGGGGTAGGCAGATTTATTAAAAGCTGCGGTCAATAAAGTAGGCGTTAGTCGTCAAATGGGCGTGCCAATACTAGATAAACACTATCTCAGTTAATATTGACGCTGGGGTACATAAATGAAGTACGAGATAGGCACAATTATTACAAATAATGGTCAATAAAGTGGGCGGTTATTTAACAAAGGGGCTTGGTAATATAAGAAAATCAGTATATCTCGAATAATATTGACACTAGGCGTATAAAAGATACATATGCAATAATTTCTTCATATTAAAAAAAATATTTTGTTTTTGTGTTCAAAATGTAATATCTTGCAAATTTAAGAATTTTTTAACGGGTCATTGAGAGTAATCTTGTTAGAGATAAATTCGCAGTTAGTTACACCGCTCAGAACATCGAAAGTAAAACATGTATCCAATACCGTTCTTCTTGTTGATAGCGGTATCAAATTTAATAGGGTGAGTCTGTGTTCATATGGTGGAAGGCTTCCATAATCGCGGGGGTTATAAGTTTCTCTCAGAGCGAATAGTAAGAATTGTTTTTGAATGGATTCGATTCTATCACAATGGGATCCAAAAACTGGATTCCAAATTATGCAGCCATATTCGAGTATTGGGCGCACTAGTGCACAGTACAGGGATGTAGTGACCCATACATTCTTGAATTCATATGCTCGTCTTTTAATAAAACCGAGCAGTTTTATAAAAACGAGTGAAATTTATACCGGTTATTAAAATAGAAAAACTAAACCTATAAATATATATGTATAAAAAAATATATTTTAAAACTTATTTCATTAAAATGTGTCCAGTACTTATGGAGTTTACTTGGAAACAAAAATTTGCACTTCAATTTTATATAATAGTGTAGATACAGGTCTACTCAATTATTGCTTTAAATCTGTTTTAATTTTAAAAAAATATTTTTTGGCCTACATACATTTTCTAAGAGTTAAATAAATCCGCATGTACAATACTTTTTTCTGAATTCTCAAAAGTCTGTATTTTTCGTAGGTACATATGTCAGCCTAGTTGACAAACTAGCAATAACCATGAACAACAGGCCTGATTTTGCAATGCCAAATGACAGACGGCCAGGCTGGCAGGTATATCTATATATGTCGGTCTGTTCTTACAATGTATGGCATGTAATTATTTTATAATTGACACACTTCACATTTGCGTTCTTAGGTATTTTTATAGAATTTTTGCTTTATTATACTTGCGTGTCTTTTAATCATTAACACAGTTAAAGAACTAAACTTTTCTATAATCAGCTCTATAAATGAGAAAAAAGGAGTGCATAAATATTTCATGCTGCTGTGCATGTAAGGTTGTTTTTATCTGTTTTTTTTTTTTTTTCTGGTGTTCTTGATTTCTTTGTACAACATCATTTAAATTCCTTTGCGTCTGACCTTTGTGTCAGTTTGTTGGGTGATTTTGAGCACTTTGTTTAAATAACAAACAGCAACAGCTACAAAAGTCTTTATAATAAGCATGAAGCAAAAAAGAAAATCTTTGATTATTATTTTAATAATATTAAAAATATGTACATAAGCTAATTTTTTGGCTGAAAAATGCAACACCTGTTATTTTTTCACCCCACCATAGAAACACAAAAATTTGCATATGAACACACATAAAAGCATAAATTGTAGCGTGTATGAAGCTGTGGGTAATTGTTTCCTCTAAGGACATTTGTGCATTTTTACACATGTGCTTATTTTTTTATGCACTTTTATCTAACCGGACCGCTCCCTCCCCCGTCTCCCCTTGCTTCATTACTGATTAGAAGGTCGCTGATTTCGAATCTGATATTAGAATTTAAAAATTGTTTTGACACTAGGGTGGACACTAAAAATGTTTTGTTTTTTTTTTAATACATTTTGTACACGGAAGTATTAGATTGTCGACTCACATGTCAGATTCAAAATTTAAAAAATTTTATGTAACACTATGGTGGTCCCTAAAAATATTTTTTTACTTAACACATTTTGAAAGAATGAGGGCAGTGTAAGAGGGCCATTGTTTCAAATCTGATGTTAGAAACTTAAAAAATTTTGTGACACTAGGGTGGACCCTCAAAATGTTTTTGTTTTTTGTTTAATACATTTTTTACGTGTGCTGGCAGTATTAGAGCGTCGCTGATTTCAAATTTGATGTTAGAGTTTTAAAAATTGTACTTGACACTAGGGTGGTCCCCAAAAAATATTTTTTTTTACACGTTTTGTTCATGCGCTGGCAGAATTAGAGGGCCACTGATTTAAAATCTGATGTTAGAATTTCAAAAAATTTTGACAATAGCGTGGACCCTAAAAAGGTTTTTGTTTAAAACATTTTGTACATGGCAGTATTAGATGATTTCGAATTTGATGTTAAACTTTTAAAATTTTTATATAATACTAGGGTGGATCCCAAAAATGTTTTCTTTTTTACACATTTTGTACATGCGCTGACAGAGTAAGAGCGGGTCACTGATTAAGAATCTGATGTTAGAATTTTAAATATTTTATGTGACACTAGGGTGGACCCAAACAATATTTTCTTTCTTCACGTTTTATTCATGCGCGGCAGAATTAGAGGGAATATTAGAATTAGAGAACTAGATGTTAGAATTTTAAAAATTTTGACAATAGGGTGGACCCTAAAAATGGGTTTTTACACATTTTTTACATGTGCTGGCAGTATGAGACGGTCGTTGATTTCGAATCTGATGTCAGAATTTTAAAAATATTATAGGACACTAAGGTGTACCCTGAAAATGTTTTTGCTTAAAATATTTTGTACATGGCAGTACAAAATTTTGAATTTGATGTTAAAGTTTTAAAACTTTTATGTAACACTAGGGTGGACCCTAAAGATGTTTTCTTTTTTACACATTATGTACATGCGCTGACAGAGTTAGAGGGGGTCACTGATTAAGAATCTGAGGTAAGAGTTTTAAAAATTGTATTTGACACTAGGTTGGACCCAAAAATGTTTTCTGTTTCACACATTTTGTACATGTGATTTTAGTATCAGAGGGTCGCTGATTTTGAATCCTAATTTTGAACCTCGCTTACGTATGTTTAGAGACGAGGAGTGCACCTATTGTATCCAGCACTATGTAGCACTCTATGCACTGTTTCATCTTTAGTATTAACTCCACTATATTCCGCAACTTCTCTTTTAATTTGTGAAGCAGGTATTTTTGGCTGTTTCTTAAATTTTCTGTTGATAAGCGATTTGGACCGTGGGTTTACTTTCACGGACGACCAGATCGCTGTGGAACAATAATGGTTGCTTCATGGCATCTTTATGGCAATACGCCGCTTTTTGATCATTCAAAGTATACTCACAAAAAATAATAATAAGATAATATTCAACCCTGAACACATGCAACTCATAGATTCTATCAAGTACCTAAGAGTCTTTGTAGAAGAGAATCTATATCGTCTGGGTGCATAACGTGCTGAAAGTCAGAAATATGAAATCAATTTTGAGCACGGCAGAGCTAACAGTACTCACCGCAAAAAGTTGCCTGCAAGGAGGAGTTCTTTTTCTCCAATAATGTGGTCCATTGTGGGTGATGAGCTCTTAGAACTTCTTAGCTGAAATGACTTCGATGTGCAGGGTTACGCTGATGACTTCGTGATCCTTATCAGAGGAAAATACGAGGATACCTTATCGTATCTCCTCCAGAGAGCACTCAACATAGTAGCCAAATGGTGCAGGGAAACAGGGCTCAACGGTAATCCAAAGAAAACCAACATCATCGTCTTCTCCAGGAAAAGAGTCAGGGAAAATCTAACTGAACCTACTCTTCTCGGTGAAACTATAAACTTCTTAGGTGTGACGCTTGATGATAAACCCACATGCAACCCACACCTAAGCAACAGCGTAAACAAAGCAAGAGCCTCATTATGGGTCAGCAGAAGCTTTGTAATTAAAAACTGGGGCCTAAGTCCCAAATAAGCCATGTGGATGTATACTTTCATCACGAGACCTATCGTCTTATACGCTGCACCAATATGGTAAAGTAAAACGATCCAAAAAACAGCTCAAGCCAAGCTCAGCAAATAGCAACGACTAGTTTGTATATGTATCACACGAGCGATGCGTACTGCTCCAACTGCTGCTTTGGAGATTTTGCTTGGTTGGTATACCATTACATCTTCTTGTCAAGAAAGAAGCTCTGCTCTTCACATTCAGGTTCATCATTGACAACAATTTGATTATACCAAGTAATACTCACTCAGCGCTATTAGACGAGAATCTAAGGTTATTAGCCTGTGATCTCTGCCTTCCAAAATTCATCTTCTGCAAAAACTTCCAAGTCTCCTTCCCAAACAGAACTACATGGGTTCACCGGTCCCTGGTGACTTTCAAGCCTGGTATACTGATGGCTCAAAGACAGTGCTGAAACTTGTACCACTGTTAATGTAACAAATCAAGAGCTTTCAATAAAAACATACACTTTAGTACGATGTGACTCTCACAGCAGGCACACTGGTGGTGTCTTAATTTATGTACATAGTTCAATTGAATATAGTATTAAATATAATAAAGTAATTGATAATAATCTGTGGTGTATATTTATCAAGTTGAAGCATTTTAACCCGAAATGGCAAATTGGAGTGGTTTATCACTCTCCTAGCACAAGTGATGCTCATTTTATTAATTATCTATGTAACGTCTTGGGAAATACTTGTGAAATATCTACAAATAATGTTCTTATAGGTGATTTTAATATTAATTTAAATAATCCATCAACTTACAGCACACAATTAACCGAATTGCTAAAATCACACTCGATGCATCAGAAAATTGATTTCGATACTCGAGTTACGGATACATCAAAAACAAAAATTGATTTACTTTTTACAAATTCAAATGACATAGTATGTGAAAGATTAGAGGGTCATCAAATATCCGATCATGAAACGATTCAATTTAAAATTAAACGCATCCCTAAATTTGAAATGAGAATCAGCTTTAAAATAACCTCCTGGGAATTTTATAATATCGATACACTTTTCGATCAACTGCGCCTTTGTGACTTCAGTAATTTTAATATGATTGATCTGGAGAGCAAAGTGTCGTTGATTAACAATAGTATTTTGAATATTATGCGAACGTTAACGTATGAAAAAGAGATAAAATTAAAAATTATGAACAAATGGTATGATAATGAGCTAGCACGTATGAATAAAAAAAAACTAGAACTATGTCAGTTAGCAAAAATATCTGGAGATTGGGAAGAATACCGAAATACAAAGAAAACGTACAAAAAACTAATAAAAACTAAAAAGGCAAAATATATGGAATATAAAATAGATAGTAATAGTCATGACAGTAGGTTGATGTGGAAATATTTGAAGCAGTCAATTAGTATGGTGAAGGAAAGCTCATCTATCAAGAAAATTATGATTAACGGGCAAATTTTTAAAAACGACGCAGAAATCGCTAACAATTTAAATAAGTATTTTGTAGATAGTATTGAAGATATAAGCAGTAACATTGAGTTTTTTAGTAGACAAGATTATAGAGAAAATCAAACAAGTTCAATCTTCAAATTTAGCATGGTTAAAGCAAACGATATCGAAGAAATTGTCAATAAGTTCAAATCTAAGAGGGGCGGGAATAAATTACTATCTGAAGGTGTTTTTAAGGATATTATGCCATACTTGGGTTTTTTTCTATGCGCAAATCATAAACGAAAGCCTTACAAGTGGTATAGTTCCTAAGATATGGAAAAAATCAATTATCGTGCCAATCGATAAAATTAAATACACTGTAAAAGCAGAAGAATTACGACCAAAAAATACTTTGCCGTGTGATGAAAAAATATTAGAAACCGTAGTTAAAATTCAATTAGTGCGATATTTAGATAATTATAATATTCTTATACCTCAACAATCCGGTTTTAGACAAAAGCACTCTTGCGAAACAGCATTAAACATGGTCTTAGCGAAATGGAAAGAAGAACTTAATAATAAAAACTCGACAATAGCAGTTTTTGTTGACCTAAAAAGAGCGTTTGAAACAATTGATCAGAACATTTTATTAGAAAAACTAGCAAAAATCGGAATTAGAGATGTTGAGTTATATTGGTTCGAAAATTTTCTTACAAATCGCACCCAATGTACTTCTATTGGAACAGAAATATCAGAAGAATCCGATGTTACAATTGGCTTACCGCAGGGATCTGTTCTGGCCCCAATATTATTCAATATTTATATAAATGACATTAACTTAATATTGAAATTTAGTACAATTCAGTTGTTTGCCGACGATGCACTAATTTCTATAAGTGGTAGGAATGAAATTGATATAAGAGAAAAACTTCAATTTGATTTGGAAGCTCTTTATAAATGGCTTTGTGGTAACAGACTCAAAATTAATATAGAAAAAACCAAGTACATGGTTATAACTAGAAAAAATATTGTGAATATCGAAAGCATTACAATCAATAATAAAGTAATTGAAAAAGTAGAGAAGATAAAGTATTTGGGAATACAAATTGATGATAAACTGAAATTTGATGAACACATTGACTATACAATTAGCAAACTTGTAAAAAAGATATGGTTTATTAAAAGAACTTGTAAAAATCTTAGTCAATTTTACAAAGTTAAAGTTTTTAGATCAATCGTTGAACCACACTTTATCTATTGTCCCACAATCTTTTTTATTATGAAGGACTCTCAAATTGCGAAGCTACAAAAAGTACAAAATAAAGCTATGCGGTTTATTTTAAATAGGCGTTATGACACACCAATTAAAGAAATGCTTCTTAGTTTGAATTGGCTTAGCATAAAACAACAAATTTTCTTTTATACAATGAGATTTATCCACAATATAAAAAACGGTAATTTGCCGGATTATTTAAGAACTAATATTAAATTTAACTACGAAATACATGACATAAATACAAGAAACAGAAATAACTTTAAATTACCACTCTATAAAACAGAGTCGGAAAAAATTGTCTATTTTATAAAGGACTAAAATGCTACAACGATTTACCTGAAAATATTAAAAGCTGTGATATAAATGTGTTTAAAAAAAAATTGTATGAGTACACCAAGACTTTAGAAATAAGATAGATGTTGCTTGTTTCGTGGTACAAGTTTTAGTGTTTTAGTGTTTTATATTTTAATGTTCCATGTTGGAACTTACAAGGTTTCACATGCATCTTTCGTTTTTGTTAATTGATAAGTAATAACCAATGTAATATACTTAGAAATTTATATCTTTAAATATTATGAATTAGGCTCGTCGAAGCCGTAATAAATAAATAAATAAATAAATAAAATAAAATAAATAAATAAATTAAGGCAGGGAAAATCTATATATGCCAGCATGGGCAGAGGTGAATTACCTGAATAAGACTGAATTAGTCTTCCAAGCTGAAGTCCACGCTATTGACATCTGCCTAAGAGAGTATGTAAACAGTTTCACTAGGAACAAAAACATTTACATTCACTCTGACAGTAAAGCAGCTCTACTTGCACTTAGCGCATATAAAATTACGTCCAAACTCGTATGGGATTGCCTACAGCTGCTTATCAAGGTATCTACCCATAACAGAGTCCATCTCATTTGGGTGCCAGGCCATAGCGGCTATTTAGGTAACGAGATCGCGGACGAACTAGCCAGGAAAGGGGCTGCAAGGTCCTTCATAGGCCCAGAACCATTCTGCGGGTTACCATGGGTCACTATGCGCCATAACATTAAAATGTGGATAAACAGAGAGGCAATTCAATACTTGAGGTACGCTGAAGGTAACAGACAAGCAAAAACATTCATGCCAATCACTTCGCTGCAAAGCACGAAACAATTCCCTACTCTAAGTGGAAGATCTATCAGACTTGTCACAGGTTTCCAAACTGGAAATTGTAAGGTAAACAAACACTTATCAACCATGGGCAGAGTCCAGGAATATCTGTGTAGATTATGTAATGAAGATGAAGAAACAGCACACCACATCTTGTGTCACTGTAACAGTCTAATCCGGTCCCGACTTCGTTACTTAGGTGCATTGTACTTAGAACCGCATCTAATAGCGGATAGTTCACCCAAGGACATCGCTCTGTTCCTAATGAATTTAACGATTAAGAATGAACTATAACTTATAGAGGTTTGTTACAATAGACCCTTGAGGCCGCAGTAGCTAGGCGACTTCCTTCCACCTCACTTCACTAACTAACTAACTAACTAACATCAATATCGTCTGAATTATAAGCACTTTTAATAATTGCAGCACCAAGAGCAACAACCGGATAACTCCACTTTTTAAAATTTTGAGAAACGACAGGAGTTGTCTTATTCTTGCTCCGTTTTGAAATAAAAGAGAATTTCAAAACTGCTTTTGAATATTTTAGAGTCATGATAGTTGAATTTTCATTACACCAACTTACGCGGAATTTTTTTCTTTTAATATCTGCATCAAAAAACATTTTTTGAAAAAAGTGGAGTTATCCGGTTGTTGCTCTTGGTGCTTCAATTATGCTCAATTTGATCAATGACTCGCTGATACTCTTAAAGTACTTAAGGTCATCGAAAATATCCGAATCACTTTCGTAACTGCTACCGCGCCACACAAAAAAGTAACTTATAATTTCTCATCATCCGCTTTTATTTGATGCAAAATATTAAAGGATCTATTCACACATAATGGGTGGCAGATAGGTTATGCAAAGTTAATCTCAGTCTTCGATAAAACCACTCTCACTGTTTTAAATAGAAACATCATTAATAAAACTAATTTATTTAGATAACTTTTTGGAAAATTTTATTTCTAAAAATTGTTTTTTAAAAGGTTTTTAGCTAAAGATATGATTTTATTTTAATTTAACTAAAATTATTACAAGTATTGTTCATTTTTACAGTGTTGTGTAGAAAACTAGTTCATAGTTTAAAATTTAAATTTTATGGTCGAAGTTTGTAACAATAACTTGGTTGAATCTCTCTGAGATGTAGATGATTTTCATAAGAAGTATTTCAATTGAATCGAGATATACTTATGTACTTACAAAAAAAAAAAAAAAAACAAAAAAAAAAAAATACCTTAATTCATTAAAATTTTTTAATAACATCATATATTATGGGTTTGTTTAAATATTTTTTGGAAACGGATGTTATAATAGTGCTTCTGTCACTAAGCTTAGAAGATGCGTTTTATATTTATAACCCATGATTATTATTTTATTTTAATTCACTTGAACGTTTAAAGTTCAGTATGCTGTAAGAAAAAAAACAAAATTCTCATAAGAAGTACATTGAGTTTTTTGACAGCGAACAGGCAGCTGAATTTTTCTCGCTAGGTAGTACGCTGTTGAAGGAAAAAATTGGTTCAGTGCAGCCAAGTTCACAACCATGTGTGAAGAGTTAAAATGTCAAAATTTCGCTGACAATTACATGCCCGTACATTTAATTGCCTCGGAAATTTGACATTCAACAATAAAAAAATAAGCAGTAAGTATGTGTTGGTGTTGTTATAAAACAAATTTATTTAGTTTATTAATGTGTAATTTTGCCTTTTATAGGATATACAATTGTAGCAATAAAAATATCAATCTGTCAACCGGAACAGCTAGTGCTTTTTCTCCACACAAAAATTTTGACTCTACACCAAAATTTCGCGTGTACAATTATATGCCCAAAAATTGTCGTTCCTACAGCATACTAAGCTTAAGAGATGTTATATTTTGATTGATCCTTGTTTATAAAACATTTTCCACATTTAAACTCACTTCATTTGAATGTCTAATAATGAAGCATTTCATATTTATTACCCACCCGAGGACCGTGCGCAGGATTTGATCCGAGTAAAGAATTGTTCTTCCAACAAAGTAATACGTCGGGGTACAGAAAATAATAACGTCCCAATGAATATTAAGTGCAGGCAAACCGTTTAGTCGTTTTACTTATTTTAGGTTTTTTACTGGTACCTTTTATTTATATTTTAATTAAAAAGTAATTTCTTAAACGGCGTAGTGTTGGAAAAGAGCGTTCATTCGTGGTTGTCGTTACTGGTAACGCAGTCATTATAAGTAAGATTGGTGTTCATTAGGCAAAGCAGTTGCACTGCAGATGTCAAGAGCCCTTGAAATGGCTTTGACCGAGCTTGTTATGATCAAATGTGTTGTGAGTGTTATGAAATGTTTGGACACAAATGATCGAGAACTAGACCTACAAGTTTTATGCCGACTCCGAACGGCTAATATTCTCAAGAAGCTTTTCATGGCAGTTAATTAATTTAATTAATTTAATTGAAAAAATTTTCTGTGTTAGATGGGGATTCGAACTAGGGTTCTCTGGCGTATGAGCCACACACTCTACCCATTACGCCACGGCCGCCACGATATTCTTATCAAAAATCCATCTTCGCCAAAGTTTGGCTTTATACGTCCATACGTCGAAAGAATTGTCATGCAAAAAGCCTTTACCATGATGATAGATCATGATGAATTATAACAAATCATAATGAATTAAGCTTTCTTTCATTGCAATTTTCCATAGCCCGGAAGTTCAGTGAGTTTCAAAAGTATAGTTCGAAACTCTACTCGAGGGTTTGAACCCCTAAAACGCCCAGTGCTCACGGGCCTGAACCACCCTACCTTTTTTTTGTCTTCTTGACTGCTCAGAAAAAAAACAGTATTTAGGATTTTATATGGCCCCCCTTAGATTTTATTATTTCGAAACTTTTTTCGCATAGTTGAAATCAAGTTCTCCAAAGTATTGGGATCCAAATTCTTCCAAGCATTTTTTAACTCATCGACAATGTTGTATTGATATTGTCAGCATATATGCAGCCGACCAATGTTTCCCATAGGTTTCCAATTTTGTTTATTAGCTCTGGGGAACATGTTGGCCACTTCAAAGTTTTAATATTTTTGGCAGCGAGCTAAGCATTTGTTTCTGTGTTCTGCTACTGTGTATGCTGACATTGTCATGCTGGAAATTCAGTTCTACTCAGGATGTTGCCGCAGAAATTTTAATAAACTACTCTGCAACACAGTGATGTAGTCGGCACTATTCATCTCAAATGACGTAAATTGAACATTACTTACCCACCACCAATACTATGCTTATAGAAGTAGCCCTATTCTTTTCGCAAATCTCGCCAATAAAAGTAGGTTCCATTTTTTTTTCAATCAGAAAAAATTACCAGGAAGAACAAATTTGAGTTTAGTGTAAATACTGTTTTGTAGATTATTTACCAATCCATGTCCATATTTTATTCAGCAAATTCTGCTCACTCTGTTTTGTGTCGCTTAAGTAGCCGAGGAATAGCTTTCAGTTTTGCTCGGCAAATATCATGACATCGTTGTTATTTACGTCAAATAGTTGTTTTGAAACTTTGCTATTAAAATTTCTTGCCAAACGAGAAAAGCTTGACAGTCGAGTTATTTGACTTGCGTATTACTGCTCCTCTCTTTTGTTATTTTTCTTTTTCTCTCAGATCCCTTTTCTTAGCCATATTAATATCTTATATCTGAATACTTTTAGGAAAATTGGCATTGGAAATTGGAAAATTTCTTGATATTTCGCTTTATTGATAATTTCCCTTCTTCTTCTTCGAATAAAGTTGTACCACGAGTCAAATCTAGATCAGTGGTCACTCAACTCTATACAAGCATACTTTGTTTATGTATAAAAGCTCATTGAAAGCTTTGCACTGACAAAAACTACTACTTGAGTCTCCGTTCAACTTTCATGCAAGGCGATGGTGACTTTGTTTGTTTATTCTCATAATTACGCTCATGCATGACTTCAGTGGCGTCGGAAAAAATGTTTATCAGGTGTATTACAAATCTATGGAAGGCATGTGAGCGGAAATGTTTTGGAAAAATTTGCGATTAACATTTGCTGACTAATGCTCTTAATTACATTATTCATATCGAAGAAACATATAATCATGTACTGTTTTATGCACTGTTACAAAAAAAAGAAAACTTTTAAAATAGTAAATGTTAATTTCATAATTTTCTAGAGAAATTTTTTAAAGCAATTTTTATTTAGAAGTGAAAATATTATAATGTATTAAATAAAGCTTTGAAATCTTAAGAGTTTCTTTACTTTCTTACTTTCTTTTGGGTTTTTAGTCATCAGGATTTTTGACGTATGATTACGTCTTACAGCGCGGTTTGTATAGGGGTCACTTCACAAATTTCTTTGAACATATGCTAACGTTTTTGGGGACACTTTGGGGTATACCTGTTGCTTTAAACATTCTTCGGACAAAGATATATATATATATATATATATATATAGTGTAGCATAAGTTACGTATGCGCAGCAATAACAACAATATAACAAGCATGCATGTGCCACAGTTCCGTTGCGCATGAAATTTCAATAGATACTGACGCAATTCAGTACTCGTCCGTGAGTTAATAGGTGTGTTTCCGTACTCTACACTGTGTAAGATTTGTGTAAGTTCAAGCTGAGAGAGTAAAAATGAAATGTGAGAATAGTTGCAAAAGTACGGAAACAGCTTCTAGTAAGTTTCAAGCACAAAACAGATGATTTTGACTGCATACTTGCCAAACGAAAATTGCGCCAATTAAAGTTATCGTCAATTTGTTTGTAAAGTTGATGCTTGTTCTTCTTGATGCTTGTTCTTACTTTACTCGGTGTCTTGAGTTCTAGCACTCTCTGTGCACTATGTGTGCTCGAGAGAGCGGTTTTATGCTTGTTCTTCTTCTCCCATTTTAAGCACAAAAAGTACGGAAACAGAAAATTGTGTCCCACAAGTTACACAGTGTGAGTACGGAAACACACCTAATATCTATACAGAAAGCTTTAAAGCACAAAAGCTCAAATGGCCGCGGGCATAGGCTGTGAGGATCACTGATCTAGATGACATAACGCACCATATACAATAAGAATTCTTAAAGGAATTGTGATATAATACGAACCTTTTTTTTTTAGAAATAACTTTGAATGGGTTATAACTAAGAAAAGATGAATTCACTAGCAAAACTTCACTTCTTGAAATGTTTCGTAAAAATGTTACGGTATTTCAAAAAGCAACACAAAATAGGGTTGCCATTGTAAACTAATATGTGTAGAGTACTTAGTACTGTTTTATTTATAAAAGGCAAATTGATGTCTTAGTTTTTATAAAGGGTGGTTAAATTTTAAGGGCCGATGTTGAATGTGAACCACACCTAAGCGTCAAGTTTTTTTCTGAATTTCATTAGATAAAGTTTTTCAGGCTTATTATGAAAATGGGCGTTCAAATCAAAATGCATATCGTGATTTTTTCGCTCAATTTAATCGTCCAAATGTGCGTACAACCGAAAAAATCGTGCAAAAATTTGAGCAAACCAGGTCTGTAGGAGATGTGAAAACACCAGTGCATGCTCGTACAGATCGTACTGCAGAAAATATTGCTGCTGTTTGCGATAGTGTGGCTGAAGAGCCGTCCACCTTAACTCGTCGTCGTGCCCAACAATTGCACCTCTCACGCTCGTCGTTGATGAACATTATGCATCAACATTGGAAGATATGAATGTTGACGATAATGTGGTTTCAACAGGACGGTGCCACTTGCCACACAGCTAACGAAGCAATGGCTCTTATGCGCGACAAATTCAATGACCGTGTTATCTCACGTGGTGGCGATGTCAATTGGCCGCCAAGATCATGTGATGTGACACCGTTGGACTTCTTTCTTTGGGGTTATTTGAAAGAAAATGTGTACGTTGATAAGCCAGCAACAATTCAAGAGCTAAAGGATGAGATAATTCGGCACATTAACGGCATAGAACCTCACTTATGCCTCAGCGTCATCGAAAATTTGGACCATCGGATTGAGGTATGCCGCCGAGGTCGCGGCGGCTATTTGGCCGATATTTTGTTCCATACATAATTGAACCATACCAGTATTATCATAATAAAAAGAAATGACAATAGTTTCCTAAATAATTTGTGCTTTATTCAAAATTAACATCGGCCCTTAAAATTTAACTACCCTTTATAAGGAATTATTTTTTTACTAAGATGTCTAGGTTGGGTTATAAATATGAAACGCATCTTCTTAAAGCAATTATAGGCTTCTGTACGCTAAAGAAAAATAAGAAGTAGGTATCATTTGACCACTAGGTCAAATCCACTTTTACAAAACTAGGACAAAGCGCAATTTTGTCTAGCAGTAGTAAAAGTTTTAATAAAATCATTTTTAACTTTACTTAATATTTGTATCTTTTTATTTCTCGGAACTTCTAATTTGGCTTAAAAATTTATAAAGTACTTAAGAAAAAAAAAAAAAAAATGCAACCGGTCTTTACTTTTCTTATTCAAAAAGACATTCAACCATATGTGTTTTGTTTGTTTTAATAGGCAAATTTTTTACATATCTATTTATAAATTTTATACAATAAAGTTAGTTTATAGCGCTTACAATAAAATATTATGACACAATTTTAAATACTTAAATATAACGTTTTTATTAATGCACACATTTTTCTGGTAAGGCAAGGTTCGTCCCTATTTTGAACTTAAACTATATGCAAAGTGCCTGAAGAAACAACATTTTAAGGATCAAAGAATAGTCCTTGGTTTTCCGATTCGATATACTTTACAATTGAATTTTCAACGTTACGATATGCTTAAACCAAAAAAAAAAAAACAACTAAGTTAAGTCTTGCAAATTTAACGCCTAACCGGCAACAAATACTGCCTTACTATGTTGTTCTAAGCGCCATCTGTTGTGCATTTAAATTCTTCTCAGCCTTGCGCTCTGTATAGCGTTGAATGGGTGGAATGAAAAACATGACCAGCCCACTGATGGCGATCATAACGCCAGCCAGTATAAAGGCCGGTGAATAGGAGTCTGTCAAGTCATACATCCAGCCTGTGGGTACAAATTTTTAACTTAAGTATTAATTAAAACATCATTTACACCAAAACTCACCGCCAATGGGTGGACCAATGAAAGAGGCAACACCCTGGAAGAGCAGCAACAAGCCGAAAGCATTCGTCAATTTATCCAAGCCCAAAAGATCGACTAAAATCACAGAAGTCAAACCGACATAGGCACCAATAGTGAAACCGAAGACTGCGCAATAGAAACCCAATGAATTGATATTTGTGCACAACGGGCACAGGGCAGTAGCTGAGCGAGAGGTAGGACATTATTATATCTACTATATGCAAGTTATTTTATTTTACTCACCAACTCCACACGCGGTCAGGCACACGTTATAGACCAATAAACGATTCACCCAAGGCTTGTCAGCAATATAGCCTAAAATGATGCGACCAACTGTATTGGCCACGCCTATAATGGCAATGAGGTAACTGGATTGTTCACTGTTGATGCCCAGAGTTTCCGCTTGTGCAGCTATATACACATAAGGCATGTTGAAACCGATGCTGGTGCAGAAATTCGATAGCACAAAAACGATGAATACCAAATCCTTGAGTAGTGAAAAGTTCATCATTTCGGAGAATGTATCACGTGTCTCCTTGGAGCATGACAAGCAGCCACAACATTTTTCAACTTCCTAAAATAGTAAAGAAAAAATAAAATAGTGAGTATTGAGTTGTTTTACTTTTATTTATAATAAAACGAAAAAATAGGCAGTGAAGGGACTGCAGACCAAAGTGAACACTTAAAGCTATGAAATAACAGTCCCACTTTTTTTGAGTTTTCAAGTAAATTTTAGTATGAAAACATTTATATTTCAATTATTTTATTATATTTAAAAAAGAATACAATAGGCAATAATATTTTAAGGCATTTTCTGTATCATGTTATAACCGCATAGGTCGTCGTTTTATATAAAGTTGAACTGAATTTTCGATAATTGGTCTTATTATTGGACCTGATGCTTCATTGAAAAATTCAATTAGTGGTAGATTTTTATCATCTGCAATGTCAATATTGAAGTCTGCACTTAGCCTTATAGGTCCTTATAGGTATTTTAGAACATTCTTTTGAATAAATTACCAAATTTTCGAATAACAAAAATTTCTCCCAAATTAGCCCCAAGAGCGGTAAAAATTATTAGCGTTCCCATTATTTTTTAACACTTCAACATATCTTCTTATACCTTCCGGGATCCAAAAAAAAAAAAAAAAAAAAAGGAAAAACACAAAAACTGTCGATTATAGTTCATATCTCTCCCGAATTGACGCCTTGAACGAACAAATAAATTAGCTGGTTCTACTTTTTTTTCCTTTCAACATATACTCTGAGTATGCCTACCCCATGTCAGTCACCCAGTTGGGGGTTCGCATACAAGAATCACAAAAATTGTCGATTATAGTTCATATATCTCCCGAACTGGCCCCTAGATTTTTTGCTCTTCAACATTTTTTTTTGAACACATCCACCCTCTATCTGTAACCCCTCTGGTGGAACATATGCAAAAAACACAAAAACGTTTCTATGTTTTCTGCTTGCCTAATAACAGTGCAAGCCTTTACAGTGCTAAGTGCTAACGTTAACAGTGATGTCATTAACAGTGTTGACATTATAACATTGCTGACGTTAACGTTAACGACGTTAACATAACGGGAACAGGGGGCGAAACTTCCAGAAACCAGAACCCCAATTACGTAGACGACCACCGCAAACGAAAAACGGACAAGGATTTACGGATATGCACCTGGAATGACCGGACCCTTTATAGGGAAGGGCATTATCCAACTGGCGGAAGCCCTCAAAACAATAAAAGTTGACATCATCGCCATCCAGGAAATGCGAGCAAGGTTGCTCTAAACAAGGACACTGCGATGTCTACTACAGCTGCCATGCGGAGAGGCGTGAATTCGGATGTGGATTCGTCGTTAGCCGGAAACTACGCCACCTTATTTCCCGGTTCACACCTGTGAACGAAAGATTGACCACGATCCGCACCAAGGCACAATTTTTCTTCATCAGCCTTATTTGCGCGCACGCCCCGACGGAGGAAAGGACGAAGCCGTCAATGACGCTTTCTATGCTAGTCTTGAGGACGTATACGACCACCTACCGGTCCATGACGTGAAAATATTCCTCGGCGATTTCAATGCGAAAGTCGGAAGGGAAGGTATCTTTGGCCCCACTGTCAGTCAGTTCAGTCTTCATGAGACCTCCACGAACAACGGTCTAAGACTGATTGACTTCGCCGCGGCGCGAAACATGGTAGTTAGTAGCACCAGATTTAAGCACCTCGACATCCACAAAAGGGCTGTACCCTGGGCTGTACCCTGATCAAAAAACGCGAAACCAAATTGATCATGATCAAAATATGGCTAGCAGAAAGCATGTCCGACAATTGGAACCTCAGCGTACTGTGCCCTATACTCAAGAAAGGAGACCCAACAATCTGCGTCAGTTATAGAGGCATGAGGGTAAAAAAAAGTATATGCTGTCTACAAACAAGGGAGCGCGGCGTTTAGACTCCCATGTTTCATCCGGCAGCTATAACTTTGAAGTAGTCAAGGAGTTTGTATATCTTCGCGCCGCCATTAATAACAAAAACGAAGTCAGCCTGGAGATAAAGCGAAGAAAAATAATTGCTAATAGGTGCTACTACGGGCTCAGTAAGCAACTAAGTTCCAGAGCCCTCTCTCGATCGACAAAACTAACACTCTACAAGACGCTGGTTTTACCTGTGCTGCTTTATGGCGCTGAGGCATGGGTAGTTTCGCAAACTGACGCAGCCGCTCTGGGGGTGTTCGAAAGAAAAGTTCTTCGCAAAATCTTCGGTCCTGTTCGAGTCGGCGATGACTATCGTATCCGAATGAGCCACGAGCTGTATGAGCTCTACGAAGACATTGACGTATGGTAATTCGGCGTATAACTGTGCAGCGACTACGCTGGCTGGGTCATGTCTGTCATATGGATGACGAAGCTCCAGCGAAAAAGGTGCTCGAGGCGAGAGTCGTTGGTCAATATATCATAATAATTTTGAAGATACGCAAATTTTTTTTTTTGTTACAATAAAGGAAATTTTTTAAATTAAATTTTATTAAAAGGAAATAAACAAGACCTTCTAATAAGAAATCTTTTTGAACTATGTATATTGATAATGAAACTGAATATTTATGTACAAATGAATTTTAATATCTAATAATATTGAATATTTCAAAAATAATATTAAATTTTTCTTTGATTATAGCATAAAATTTTCTTGCATTATTTTTCTTACAAAATAGACTAATGAAGTAAATAATTACTTAGTCTAATTACTTCGGAATAAATGCAGCGTTACGTGGAAGTAGCACTTAAGAATATATTCAGTTGTAATGAATAATTAATAAATATATACTTCAAACCAATATTGTAGGCTCTTTGTTAAAATATGCTTTAATATGTTTTTAATTCAATTTGCAACGTTCAAGAGTATAGTCAGCATTTTAATATATTTGTATTACCTACTCTTCGTATAAAATTTATGAGAAAATGTTAGCTGAATTTTATAAGGATTGTGAAATATTTATAACTGGTGGTTCCGGTGAGATTTTGTTTAGAAGAGCAAAAAAGGAGATGTTTTTTGAGCATTATTAATAATAATCATAATTATTTACTTGCATTTCATACTGCTCAAGGCGTGGTTGGCAAAGCAGCTATCGAGAAATTATTGCGTTCTTGTGATGTGAAAAAAATCTACATATTGCTGCGTTGCAAAAAGGACGATAGTGTTGAACAGCGATTGGAAAAAATTAAGAGTGCAAAAGTTTGTCGCAATAATAATATTAAAAGAGTTGACAAAATATAAAATAAATTATTTTAATTTTTAAAGATTTTTCGCGTGTTGAAAACTCAAAAACCGAATGAACTCAATAAACTAGTGGCCATTCCTGGTGATGCAGTGTTACCTAATCTGGGCATTACGCCGCGCTATGCAAAAATGATGGAAAACGTTTCAATTGTCTTTCATTGTGCGGCAACGGTGCGTTTCAATGAGACCCTGAGAATAGCCATGAAACTGAATGTGGGCGGTACATGGGAGGCTTTAAAGTTTGCTGAGACGCTTAAAAATCTGAAGATCTATGTGCAC